>JAPEHQ010000002.1:2492500-3134338 GCA_027405735.1 Mucor racemosus | reverse complement strand
AGGGTATATAAGGGAAAAATGGACGCTAAAAATGAAGGTATCTTTTTGTACATATTTTTAAGGATATCTCCACGAAAAATCAATATTTTAAAAAGCTCTAAATTGGACCTGAGAGAGCTCAACAAAGTTAATAACATGAACGTAAAAAAACTGCAGCTCGTTTTAACAAATATTTTAAAATCTACTACATAAATATCAAAAAAATGAAAAAAAAATAAAAGTGCTTAGATTTATTTTATATAGAGATATGGTATAGATTATTTTAAAACAAGCAAATTTCATTATTAAAAAGTGTTTGTATAACTTAATATTTTTCAGTGATATGAAGCCTCAAAGTTTTTAACTTTTAACAACAGTGAAATACGTGTAAAAATCTGAAACATTAACACTGAAAACGTTATACCAACTGTAAAAAATAGGTTATTTCTGGACACTTATTTTTGAATTAAAGCTGAACATCTCAGGTACATTGGAATATAAATTTGCCTTGGTGTTATTTAGCGAAAATAAAAAATAGAGCAGTGATAAAAAAGTAGGCCTCGTTTTTCAAGGACAAAGTACTAAACTTTGCCTGTTTTTGAGTCTTTCGTGAGATATGACATAAATTAAGAAATAGATAACCTAATGTGACCAGCTCATATCTTTTTAGCAATCCTCAACAACAACCTCTACCAATTGTAATGAAGAACAACAAAAAGATTCAAACCTTAAACATTACTTGACTAACACCTAACATCAGTGACAAATACCGCCATTACAAAAAATTAATCAGTAATACTTTATAAATTATCATACTACCAAATAAAGGGAATGTTTTGAACAGAACATTGTATTTAAAGTAGTACCTTCTCGATTAATTCATAGTATATATTAGGTTTACATCATTCAAGCAAGTTTACTGGTTATGGAGGTATCACAAAAAGCAAGTATTCGATATTAATAGCTAGCTTATGGTAATCAAGAATGGACTATGGTATCAAGTAGCATGTAACCAAATATCACATATGTCAAAAAATGAAAAGTAATAAAATACCAAATTATTCTTTCTGTATACAATGCGAATCATTACACCATCATATCAACTACTGGCAATACCCCCCATTCATAAAGCCGCCATGGATCACTTTGAGCCTCTGCCAGAAACAGCTAATGATTATAAACATATCATCGTAAACATTGGTACATTCACAAAATACGTTGAAATTTATCCGTATATATGTCATATTCTAAAACGTAAAACATTATTACTGTGTTCGAAACTTAAGGCATAACTTAAACCATGTTTATCGTCTATAAGTGAACAAAGCAAACAAGCCATAAAAAAATCCTTATTATTGACAAATCTGTACATTTCAGTTCCTCCGTCTAGTTACTATCATTATGTTGAAATCTTTAAAATTCATTTTAAAATTGGGTTAAAGCGCCTATTTATGCTTGGGTGTTACAGCATTTACAACATTCCAGGATACAGTAATGGATCAATAGCGCGTTTTTTGCCATATCTATTTCGAGATTCTTGAAAATAGATTCCTTCATTGTTGCTATTCACGTTATTAACACGTTACCAATCTTTAAAAAGTTATCTCGCTCATATAAGGAGGATACAAATGAATTAAGCAAGCCCACGTTTATTCGTTGATTAATTAATTACAAAATCAGGGATTCTACAGTATTTCATGTTATTTACAAACTTATATTTTATTAATTAAATTAAAAGTACGTACTATTATAAACTAAGGAAAACGAGGAGAGAATTTATATACACAAAAGAGCATTACTTTTGTTGTTGGTACACTTTTAGAGAGTTAATATCCCAATAAGCTTCATTGAATGCTTGTGGGTTATTTTCGACATACGAATTACAATTCGAAGGACACCCAGCAGCAGTATAAATACTCTGTTCCCCAGCCCATCTTCCACAAAAAGTCAAATTAATAACAATCTTCATGTCTTTGAACAAAGTAGCATTGCAGTTATTTCCAAAGGGATAGTCGGCTACAGGAGTACCCCAATTGACCATAGTCGGCACACTAGATGACTTGAGATCAGCCGGTAAATCGTTTCTAGGAAAGAACCAGATTTGAATACCAGTTGCTTGCTCCCAATGCATAGCATAAATACCACCGCCATTTTTGTTTAAACCAGCACCATATGATGTTGCTCGATTATCCTTAATACCACATCCATTACCAGCTTTATATACGTCACAGCTAGTAGATCCAGATGCTGTACCTGTCATCAACTGGTTTGTACCTTCCATTGTACACTCTTTGGCTGTATAAATTGTCATACCATTTGTAGATTGCGTATTGACACCTTCCAAAATCTGGACAAAAAAATAAATCATTTTCGTAATTTATCAATTTTTCGTTTTTTTCATGTGAGAAACTTACATCAATTTCACCATTGTTGGGCCATGATGGGCCTACCATCCAGTAAGCAGCCCAATTTCCACATCCTTGAGGCATATGATTAATGTCAAACAAAAACAAACCTCCATTGTACACTTCCTTTGAATGAACTCGAATAGAAGGACGACCACCAGAAGTAACAGTAGCATTATTTGATTTCAAAATGACTCTATTTTTGTCATTGACGTATGCTAAGCCGAGAGATGTAGCAGAAGCACTGTCTTGATACTTGACATAACCGCCTAGAGGATCTTTGCCAGAATAGAAGTTGACTTTTTCGAAAAAGGATTTACCGCTATAATCAGTTTGCAATGTATAATTGGCTTTAGCGATTTGCGTTGATGTTACCAAAATAATGTTTAACAATATAAACAATCTCATTATAATCAAAAGTATAAGGGATAAAAGAGGACAATTTTCATTCAGAAAACAAATTACTTCTCCCTTTTATATAAGATCATTTTGCGGTAGATTAAAATAGGGTTCTTCGGGATTGATTATTAAACAATAAGATTCTAAATCAATGAATCAAAATTCACAATCATAAACTTGATATATGGGCGAGATATTAAAATAGAATGTTATAAAGGGACCGGGACCGAAATTCTAACATTGAAAAGATTCAAATTTTTGGTGCCTTTTTAAAGAAAATAACCTGTTGATTCAATTGTAGCTTGGTGGAATCATTTTCTATTATTATTTCTCGAAATCACCCAAAAGATTTGGTTGTTATTTCACATAATCTCAAATATAAACCACATTGTTGAGCGAATTGGTAATTAATCATCCTCTTCAGACATGCTGCAATAGACAATTTGGGTTCCACATTTATATGTATACAGTATAATGCAACACTTGCCCAATTGCTCATCAAGGGGCATCAAATTCGGACCATTAAACAATATTATTATAGAGGAGCTTATCCCGAGGATGAGGTGTTTTTGTTCCAACCGAGGTTAATATGCGTTCTGGGTAATCGAAGGTTTATTTTTCTATGTCTTTGAAATGCGTAGAGAATAATGCTAAATAAATCAACCCTTTTAGTCAGTAGCCTAATAAGTTTTGTGCGGATAGTGAAATTTAACCCATTTCGAGTTAATGTCCATGGTATTAAGGTACAGATTTGGCAAAAGAAGTAGCACACAACACATTCTATTCATTAATATCACAGTTTGACAGATGTTGTGCAATGAGAGAAAGAGAAGAGGAAAAAGTTTTCAGGCACCAAGAAACTATTTTTCTTCTTTCTTTCTTTCTTTCTTTCTTTTTTTCATTCTTTCTCTCCCAAACAAAACAGGGTTACATTAATATAGATCGGCCCTCCTCCTCCTCCTCTTTTCTCTCCCCCCTTGCCTGCAGTATATTTCTTTTATTTATTTTCCCTCTCTTATCTTTCTTGTTGTATTATAATGGATTCAGTCAAATCTAAACGTTTTTCATTCGCTGGGTTTAGTAGTAGTCTTTCAAGAAGTTTATCCTTTGGCGGTGGAAATGGTCATTCCAAGACAACAATAACATCAGAAGATGATACCACGACTCCGCAACAACCACAACTAGATACGAAAGCCAGTAGAAGAGCACAAAAATCAAAAAGTTTGTATATAAAATCATTTAAAAAGGTAGGCACAAGTGAGCCTCAAATCAAGACTACATATGATGCATCCGAAGCTTTGCAATCCAACGGTAAAGAAGTAAGAAGCTCTATCCGTCGTTCTTTATCAGCAGTTTTATACGCTTCACCACATGGAGGAGAAGGAGAAAATAAGCTTGTTCCTATTCTAGTTACACCAGGTTTATCGGAATCTACTGGTGGTGTCTTGATTAACGATAAACCCGTAGCAGCAGTTGAAGAAAAACCCATTAAAAAGAAAACTACAGAATACGACAATATACTGGAAGTGTTTGAATCAACAAAAAAGGAGAAAAATGACAGTGTAACAGTTTTTTGGCAAGGATATGGTTATATGTTGGATAATAAAGGAGATGCAACAATAGAGGAATTACAACAACGTTTTGAAAAGGAAGTCTGGGCATCTTATCGTGGATTAATTCATCCTCTTCATTTGGTGGTTGAAGACGAAAATAAATGGGATGGTTTAACTGTAAAGGAATTACGGCAATATTATGATAATTATGGCTCCATGATGCTCAAGATTAGAGAATCTAGGATGCTTAAGCAGCAGAAACAGTATATAGAACAGAGACATATAAAAAATATACACTAATATTTGTGATACACATAAATATATACATGCTATTCCTCTCCCCCCCCCCTCCCCTACTACTTTCTAGTAGATATATACTATAATAAATTAATATAACTTTCCTGAATATGCTGATAAAATATACATAAAAGACGACTTGCGTATATAGAGATATTGTAACTAGGCATGAGGTAGAAATATGGTGCTTTATTTTTATGGTAACCTTCTTTTTTCAGGTACCGGCCGACAGTTACATTTATCATTTCCACGACGTTAACACACTTCATACGCACACATATATTGATCGATGAAATTTCTAACGATAGCAATTATATTTAAAGGTATATACTGCTTTAAAAGCAAGTAGTAAAAATGATATAATCTGGATGACAACATTTCAAATCCCTGGGTAAAATTGTTTATTTTATCAGAGAGGATTGAAATATTGTTAGCACATTAAACCATGTCTTTTAGTTACACAATTGTTTATTTTGTAGTTGCACTGAAATAAATGTTCAAGTTGGCTTTTTAACGTTTCTTGCTTTACCATCATGGAAGAAATATTTAGTTATAATCAGTTTGATCAAATACTGTGCTTGTGTAAGTTATATATTGATAAAATAAAATATCCAATAATCCATAATGACTGATTTATATGCATTAGCTTTTTGCAGCGTACCGAAAAGAGGTGGATGGGGTAGAGCTGAAAATTTTCGTATTTCCCAAAGCTCCAACCGGTTTATCAAAATGGAAATAACAAAAGAGGTATAAGATACATCCATCATTTTTATAAGTTAACTACTAACTTCTCTGTCACCTTTGAAAAGGTTGATTATAATGAAGTTTCTGTAAGAGATTACCTTTTAGATTTCTTCAAGTTGCATTTAAAAAGTGAAAATGAACAAACAGAAGATGAAAAGATCAGATTATCATCAATAGTTAATTTCATGAAAGAATTAAAACACAAAATATTACAAGCCAATGTATCTATATTCGATAAAAGCCAGCTCATTTTCTGTTTACCTGTCGAATGGAAAGAGGAAAAGTACAAAAACGGTTTGCGTGCACTATTTTTAAAAGCTGGATGGATCACCAATACAGATCACACAACTCGTTTGATATTTTCCAATTTTGTGGAGAGATTTGCCGGCTACCTGCAAATAGAAAAAATCGAAAAGCTTGAAAGAGAAAGGAAATATCTACTTTGTCATATGAACGAAATTTCCATTAGTCTTACATGTTTTAAAATGCAAAATGCCAAAGAGTTGATTGCAGTTTCTAAAAAACTAGCAGTAAGTGATTTTTTGCTTACTCCTACAATTTTGGATGACGAATTGCTGAGTCTATCAAGCTTGGATCAAATGATTCGAAATAAAATTGAAAGAATGCTCACTGTGAGCAATAGTGTAAAGGATACAACACCAAACAAACCAATGTTATTCAAGATAATTAATGAAATTTTAGAAAATCTACATAAGATTTTTAAGAAGGTAAGATCAAAATACTTTTATTCAAATGTATGCGAATTGACAATGAGATTAAATGTGTTTTAGTATAAAAGTAGTGGATCAGATATGCCTTTAATTGATCTAATTAGACCTTTTGTTATGTTTTTACGTCGTTCACAATCCAACTATGTTAAGCTAATGGTAGAATGTCTAGAAGGGTGGAGCTGCCGTGCTTTTATGAATGAGATCCTAAATGATACAGACATCGAGCAATTTATGCAAGAAATTGTTGATTTATTTAAAGCGATTCTGGACAAGTACAGCCAAGTAAAAAACTCGCCTGAAGGTGTTCAAAATATTATTCTGTATTCTTGTCTCGATGAAAGTAAAAAATATTGCGAATATATCATCCGGAATGCTTTATACGAAGCAAATGCTATTGATGATAAAAAGGTATTTTCTAATGGTTTCCTTGATTTTGAACTTAATCAAGCTGCAATGCAGAAGCCTTATAAAATGATTCAAATAGCAAATGCTCTTTCACCACCAATTATCTTGAATGAAAATGATTTGATAGGTCCTAATCTGATCGAACATGGCTGGCATCAAAAAGATCTACTCCAGCCTAATTCATTTTATGTTCAAGCTTGTGTTTATCCAGACCATATCAGCTTTATACTAAATAAAGCTGTAGTAGTTTCCTCAACAAACAATGCTGTCAAAAAGTCTACATTTACTGTTCAAGAAGAAATTATTAATGTAGCAAACATTCCTGATTCAGCTTGTGATCTCATGTGGAATCATTTCCAAACATTGAATTTTACTGATAATGGACATATATCTTTCCTAAATTGTTGTGATAGACATGGTACTAGAGAATTGTCTGTGAGAGATTATTTCAATTTCAATGCCAATTTGAAGATATTGATGAGAAATTGGGTAAGTGCAACTCAAGATTATAGCACTGAAAATAAATATCAACAATGCAGCTATAGTTTCAAAACGAGGGTATGCTGTCCAACGAGGAATTAGATATGGATCAAGCAATTTTAATCGACAAAAATTGCAACTGCACGTTGCATATAACATATCGAATGCTTATAGAAATAGCATTAAAGCCTGTAATTAGTAACATTGCTAACATTATATCATCAACTCTTGCATCGAATGATTTGTTTGGTTTATATGGTGTGGCTGTATTAATTATCACTAGTAAATCGAAAGAAATTGCGAGTAATATGTACGATAGCATTTTGAAGGAATCAATATACAGACATTTGAAGGTACACCAAAAGAGACCTGCTGTCTTCTTTAGCCAAGAAGAAGTAATAGATTGTAAAACATTAGGGAATTGGATCAGTGATGTAAAGCAGATATTCGGAAGGGGAAGCTACCTTCAGCTATCCGATACAAGATACATGATTAGATTTCGTTCAAACAATAAAGTAGAGAATAATGATTTTATTATTTTTGAAAAAGGTGATTACTTGGGCCACAAAGGTGTGAATAAAATTCTAGTGCCTGATATTTCTGGAAGTTCATCTTTGGGTAAGCCTTTGTATATATATATATCATCTTTTTCCTCTAAACTAATCATCTCATTTCATTTCAAGAAATCTTAATGTCGAATTATTCTCAAGCTGAAAAAACTCACGATCTTATTTGGAAAATTCCTCTTTTGAAAGCAAATCATACTTTTCCTTTTACTATAAATATTTCACCACAAAATTACTCATCAGCTGTCAAATTCGAGCTTTCTTACATCTGTACTTTATCTTTCTTTGACTGGACAGAGTTAAAAGTTGATTCAATTTACATTCAGGAGAAAACAGTACTGAAGCTCAAATGATTGCTATGGCAATAAAATAGCTCTTCGATAGCCATAATACAAACTTTGTCTCCATAAAGATTTCAAAACTATAATAAAAGCTTGAAAAAAGCAACTTCTGTATGTGTATTATATTGCGAAAAAAGTGATGATTTATGTGATAAGATGCCAAGAAAGTGAATAAAAATATTTGCTACATAAATATAGCCTACGAGAGTCCATTTGTACATTTTGTAATATCTACAGGAAGGAGAGACAATAAATCAAGTTTAAATGCTATTTTTTTTTTTTTTTTTTTTGCAAATCAAATACTGACGCATAAAACCTTAAATGTCATATAGAGATCTGTTTGTGCAATAACTTCTTTTGCAAAAACCAAGACTTGAATATTACAAAAGCAAGATCATTCATTCTTCCATGCATCTACAGATTATAAAGTCAACATTTCTGCAAGAAAACATTCACCAAATCATTGAATTTGACTAAATTTAGCACTTTAATGCTATATCATGCTCGCTATAGGGCATTTCCGATGCCAAAGCTCGTATCAAATAGATGTTACTATCCAACAGAATATTTTTGATGCAAATTAATGTCTTTTTGTGGACCTTTTTTTCAACCCAATTTTTTCCTTATGATACCCCATTCAAAATCTCAATTTGGATAAAATTCGAATTTTAAGCCGAAAAATGAAGATTTTTACTAAGGTATTTACTGGAGATATATGTGTCAAGTAGTTTTTTTTCATATAATGGCAACGTTTTTTTCAGAGGTTTTAAGCCAACTTTTTTGACTTTTCCTCAAAAAATAAATTCTTACATTATTACAGTTAGCAAAATATTTTGCAATAAAAATACGAAAAAAAAAATTACCATCGTATTAGGTGCTATTGATTCCATGTTTTTAATTATTACACGTTTGGGTTTTAATTATACATTTTTGGTCGTAAGAATTCTTTAAAGAGTACAAAATTTCTGAAAATAGCAAAATAGAACAAAATGGAAACCTATTGACGATTTGAATTTTAGTCCCCGCCAACACTTCAAATTTTGGATGTTATGGCTCTTTTATCATATAATTCATGGTTGCAAACGGTATCTGCAATAAATTAGATTAATTAAAAAAATAAGTAATGTTGAATAGTTAGCATACATAAAATATGGAACCTGAATTCCGCCATAAAAGCATTAAATAGTGTTGTACGAATACCTGCAGGCAGACTGCAATGTTTTAAAGCATATTATAACTAATTTTTACTGCCAAAAACTATACAAAAATACTAGGTTTAAGACACTTGTCATAAGCTGTCAATATAAAATAATATTCATTAGAGCCTTTTTATTTGCAACGTTTTGCATCACCTTTAACCATAAAATCACTAGGCATTATCAGTGCAGTCATTTGAAACTTTAGATCACGCCACAAGCGTGAAAACAAGTTGAAAGAAAGAAATATACAAAATCAACTATATGAAATGAACAAACATTAAGTTCCCAAAAAGCTGCCATAACAAATGCATCAAACTCTGAATCATCTTTTGATACTATATTTTCTTAGTTTACGTGAAATTTTTGTAGTTTTTGAAACTGACATGACATTTCAGACAACTTTTTTTTTAATATTTTTGGAAAAGTAAAATTCAAAATCGGAGCGAGCATTGTTTAGGCAAGTTATAGTTACATTTGCAACATCATTAGAAAGGTAAGAATTAGCAAATTTATCTATGTTGATGGCAAATATTTTCCTTGTTTATTAAATTAGTTATAATTCTTTGAAGTTGGCCCTTTTTTCAAAAAACATGTCGAAATATCGCAAATGCCTTTCAGTGCGACCTGAGCTGTAAATCACTATTCATGACCCTCTCAATATCTTTTTCTCAAAATCTGAAAAATGCGTTGACTTTTACTAATTATGATACAGATATTGTTGAATTCAAAAATATACATATAAACGTGAGATAGCGAAAAATAGTTTTTTGTATATAGACTATGGTTTTCAAGTGATTTTGAGGACTAAAAAAAAACTCTATAAAATCAAAAACAGAAAAATATTGAACTCATGTTAGTAATAATAAACGTTCAATTTCGTCTTTAAGAAGCATGAAATTTCTATCATCATATCCCCTGATAATCTATAATATTAGTGTAAATAATTAAATTTAATTAGGAAATTAACTATGAATAGACATATTAGCAGAAACTAAACTATATCATATACATGAGACATATAATAAATTTACTGTAAAAATATCATGCATATTTGTTTTTATAAACTTGAGACAATTGCTGATACACTCAGCCCAAAGTTCCTTGTAACACAAATTTGTTTTGTTAGCAGCATCATACTGATACTCTGCTGTGCTTGTTTCGTGAAATAACATGATGTTTTGTTGGATTATTCTTGCTGTAATATAACGATCCCGAGACAAAATCAGATATATTAACTGTTTTAAGCGATATTTGTTTGAATTACTAGCTTGATATAGAATCTCAGCAATTAAATGACGATACAATAAAGGTCCCAAAAATATTTTAAACGTAAGAAAGCTCGGTTTATTAATGATTTGGATAATGTAATTGTTATATAAATGCAATGATAGACATTCCAATTTAACTTCAGTTCAGGTACCAGCTATTTGGCTTTTCATTGGCTTATACTTTAAAATGTCGACATTATGATTCGGTACCACAAAATAAAATTTCAATCGTAACAATACAAAAGTAATGTACACCTTTGGTTTTCTAACTTCTTTTATTTATCATCATGGAAAAAATATTCAGTTATGCTCAGTATGACCGAGTGCTATGCTTGCGTAAGCTATAGATTAATGAATTCAAATGATGTTTTTATGTGTTAATCGTATTATGCTGTTCAATTTTTATTCAGATTTTGATAATGAAAAGAATTTGAGAGCTTCTCAAAGCTCCAACCGATTGATCCAGTTGGAGGATGTAAAAATGGTACGAAGTATATCTACTGTTTGCGTGAACTGACGATTAATCACCGTATAATCTTTGATAAGGTGAATAAAGATAAAAATTCTTTAAAAGACAAGCTTATAGAATTTTTTACGTTACATTCAAAAAGTGAAAATCAACAAACAGATGACGAAAAGACCAAATTGTCTTCAATAATTAACTTTATAAAAGAATTGAAACATGATATAATAAAAGGGAGTGAATCTATATTCGATAAATCCCAGATTCTTTTCTGTTTACCTGCTGAATGGACCGAGGATAAGTATAAAAATGATTTACGTGCTCTATTTTTAAAAGCGGAATGGATTAACAGAGACGATCATAAAACTCGTTTAATATTTTCAACTTTTATCGAGAGATTTGCGGAATGTCTGCAAATGAACGGGGATAATGACCTAAAATTTGAAAGAGAAAGAAAATATCTACTTATTTACATGGACAAAGCTTCCATCCGCCTCACATGCTACCAAATGCAAAGCGCTAAAGAATTAATTGCGGTCTCCAAAAAGCTAGCAGCAAGCAACTTCTTGCTCACTCCTACAGTCTTGGATGATGAAACAATTTGTCTTTCAAATTTGAATGAAAAAATTCATAACAAAGTTGAAAGAATGTTCACCAAGCATCACATTACTATTAAAAAATCAATTTTGCGTAGGACGACTAATGAAGTTTTAAAAAGACTAGGCAGAATTTACGAAATTTACGATGTAAGGTGAAAATACTTTCATTCAAATATATGCAAATTAACGACAGGATAATTGTATTCTAGCGTGCGCATATTGGACGCGATTATACATTGCCCACCATTTTCAAAAATACAAGACTTTTTTATGACGGCAAGATGGTACAAGAATATACGGAAGCTCTGGAAAGGCATCCTGACGGTAATTTTACAAAGGAGATATTAAATGATACAGGTATCAAGCAACTATTACATGAAGCTGTTGACACATTTAAAAAAATCCTCGGCAAATACAGCCAAGTGGAAAACTCGCCTGATGGATTACAAACTTTTATTTTGTGGGATGACAGCTACCTTCGCAGACAATTTTGCAGAGATTTAGTTCTAGATGTCTTATTGAATGCAAAAATTACTAAAAGTAATTTTATTCGCAATTATGATGAAGCATTACTTGTTGAAGCTGCCATGCAAAAGCCTTATAAAATGATTCAAATTGTAAATGCTATTTCGCCACCAAATATCTTGAACAAAGGCAATGTGTCATTATATCCTAATTTGATTGAACATGGCTGGCAAGAAAATGATCTACTCCAGCCTAATTCATTTTATGTGCAAGCTTATGTTTATGAAAATCATATCAACTTTATATTGAATAAAGTTGTAGCTGTGTCATCAACAGAAGATGCTGTGGAAAAGTCTACATTTACCATCCAAGAAAGAAGCATTAATGTAGAAAATATTACTGATACAATCTGTGATATCATGTGGAATCATTTTCAAGCGCTGGATTTCGAAGATTACGGTAATAGATTTTTCCGAAATTGTTGTGATGAACATGGTGTTGGTGAGTTCAATACAGAAGACTATTTCAATTTCAAGTCTAGTCTAAAGATATTAATAAGCAACTGGGCAAGTATTGCTTGAAAAGATGCCATTTGAAATCATGCTAACATGCAAATATTTTAGTTTCTAGATGAAAATATGTTCTCAGATCAGGAATTAGACATTTGTCATTCAATTTCAACCAACAACAATTGCAAATGTGCTTTGAATACAACTTATCGAATGCTTATAGACCTAGCATTAATACCAGCAATTAAGAATATTGCTACAGTCATAACATCAACTCTTGCATCAAATACTTCATTTGGTCTATATGTTATATCTGCATTAATCATTATAAATGAATCAAAAAATATTGCTCTTAATAGGTGCAACATTATTTTAAAGGAAGCAATCCTTAAACGTTTACAAGTACATCAAAAGAAACCTTTTGTTTTCTATGGCGAAAAAGAATTGGTGGACTGCAAAGTATTAGGAAATTGGATTACTGATGTAAAGCAAATCCTTGGAAGAGGTAGCTACTTACAAGTGTCCAGTACGAGTTATATGGTTAGAATAGGCAGACAATTTCAGAAAGTAAATGATTGGTTTGACTGCAGTGGTTCTAGAGTTTCTAGAATCAGGCAGGCTTGCAACTTTTACATCATAAAGAAAGATGATTCCTTGCATCAAGAAGGTGTGACCAAACGCTTTATTCTTAAAAACAGCGATTATTATGATCTTATTTTAGGTAAGCGCTTGCATAAGGTTACTTTCTTCTGAAAAATTGATTTATGTATATGTATTTATTTCAAGATATATTTATGTTGAGTTATTCGCAAGGTGTTGAATATCGTAATCATATCATGGGTTTACCTTATAGTCAAGAAGATTTGAATTGTCCTTTTACTATAACGATTTCGCCGCAGCATTACTCATCAACTGTCAAAATTGAAGTTTCTTCCATACAAGGTGGTTCTGATCCTTATGACTACAGTAAATCTTTTACCATCCACGAAAAACTAGTACTCAAGCAGAGATAACCATAATTATAATGAAATTTATAAATATTTTCTATAATTCGATATTTTGCTTTTAAGAAAAATGTCCAAAAACTACATGCTTTAAAGTTCAATCTGCTACATTTGTAATAATTCACAAAAAGAAATGATAATGCACGTGATATAATTTCAAAAAATCAATATACATTGTATATTTGTTACAAAAGCTAGTTTATTTGTCAATTTACACTCTATTATTTTTACAATAGTATGAGAAAGTAGATCAAGTTCAAATGCTATTTTTGTATCACGATTATTGACGGTTATGGAGTTCGAGTAACATGCAAAAATATGTTTGTGCAACATTTTCTTCTGAAATTTTCAATCCTTGAATAATATAAATGTCAGAGGATATAATCCCATGCATCTATTAGTATAATATTGACAATATCTTAAAATCAAACGCCACTAGATCACTAAAGTACAGTCGTGATTCGATTTAGTCGACTCAAAAATAAGAGGTTTTTGATTTAAGGGCTTACATATCATTTGTAATGAATACTATGATCTTATAATAGATTGAGTCTATTAAGAAAGAAGTACTAAGAGGTGGACGTTGTTGGAGTTACTAATTTTAGTTGACTATTACTTTGGTCAATACTTACTATGTACTGTATTAAGTGTGGTTAATATGTGACAAGTAGTATTAAGTAATAGATTGGTTATGGTTGTGTTCAATAAGCTTATTTAATTAAAACTACTGATAAAGGGAAGAACAGATATTTTCACTAATGTTCAATATTTGATTTAACATTTGCATATTTATATGAAATTAAAATTAATTCATGCAATTATTGTTGAAATACCACGTAATGTAGATCATTATATCATTTTTGGGGGTTGATCTGACTAAATTTTCTTTTCTCCAACGACAACAAGTCAAATGAGGACAAATATGTGTATCAATTATTAAATAATAAATGGGCGTTTGCCCTTATAAATAATAAGCAAATCATTGGATTTTAAAACTCTAATTATGAATATTGTCATAGTTGTCGCATATATTTTGGAAATATCAGCCCATTTTGATCAGTATTCATTGGATACAAGCATTTTTTCAGATACTTTATTTTTTTTTTAGGCAGGGAAGACAAATTTTTTGCTTTAAATTGAGATACTGCAATCCTTAAAAAATAGATGTTAGTAATGAAATCAATATATGTTGTTTGTAAATATGCTGAACATTTAGGGCAACTTCAAAATTCAACTTCAAATTTCAAATTACAAATTTGATTTTTATATAAAATATTTTCGAATATATCTGAAGCAGTCCATATACAAATTAGACGAAAAGTGGGACATATTGCTTTCCTATTCTCACAACATCCCACGGAGGTTTGAGATGCACAGGATTTTGAATAAATATTGTTACAAGAAAAATGTATAATTTAATAAAGGAACTTGTTAAATTAAATCACACACAAAAACTGAAGATCATATTTATTTAATATCAATAATTTGTTCTATTTATATACAAATTCTACATTACATTTATCCGTTAGATCAGTATTGGATCGATTATATTTTTCTCACAATCCACGTCAGATCAATTTATTTACATTAGTAATGCAGCACATTTAAGTTAAGCCTATTCTATATAGTTAAATCCAACCAGTGGATATGCCCCACATATTCCATTTCCTTGATATTACTTTAGAACAATCAAGAATGCTACGACAACAGATCAGTTAGCTGAATTCCTATCAATAAGGATTACAAATCAAAAGCTTCATTATCTTACAAATAATCGGTAGACGCAACAGGCAATATTCATTAAGCTAGTTATAGCTTGACAAACTACAAGACAAGCTAATACTAATTTGAATGATGCAGAAATGGCTAGCTTGAAATTGAGAAAGCGCACTTGAAATGAAAATAAGTCGAGAAAATATTAAGGTATTTCAATGATGGTTATTAAGTAAAGTCTACTTTATTTTTTATTCTCTACCAGGATATCTATGTTTTGGATTGTTGTGAAGACTTTTTTATTTTTTTATAAATTTTGTGAGAGCACTTTTTCTGTTATAGAGATCCATGAAGGGATGACAGGTATGCAAAGCTAAAACCATAGGATAGTACTCATTAGCGTCTATCCAACGAATTTTTCCTCATCAAAAAATATTGATTTTTCGTCGAGAAAAGTGAGATCGAATGATTAATTTTTGGTGCTACAAAAAACGATTCATTTTGGGCGAGGATATACAAGGAAAAATTTTCGGTTTTACAAAAAAAAGATTAAAAAAATGTCTATCCCCACGAAAAATAGGGCTACAGCTACGTATAGATACTCATTTTGTAGATAATTTTGTTGCACATAACGTGAAAATAAAGCTTTTTAGGATTGCATTTAAACAAAGGGTACTTTTTGATCAAAAACCGTTAAAAATTGACATTAAATTTACTAGAGATTTTATGAGAAAAACATTTTCAAAACCTACACAGATCGATTCAGAATTAAAAACTGAACCCAAGATATTTAGTACCCTAGTTCAACTTACTATGCATTTTTGTGAGTAATTAAACATACAAGGTTTTTTTTGAATTTTTTTGGATTTTTTTTCCATTTGAACACTTTTGGATTCAAGCTCAGTCACATATGCATATCTGATTATACAATTTTATATGATAATATTCAAAATCGGAGCGTGCCCCCATTTCAATAGATAATCAGGAAATATAAAATGTAGGGCTATACTTGATATGCTACAGAACATTGACAAAAGACTTATTTCTATTTATATTGATTTCTCGGCGAGTATAAAGGCTTCAAATGTGAAACACTTGCTTTTACCCCGCTTAAGAAATTGATGTAAGATGTCAAATATGATGGTATACAATGAAAAAACTAAAGCTAGAAACGAAGGTATCTTTTTGTACACATTTTTGAGAAAGATATCTCCACGAAATATCAGTATTTTGAAAAAAAAACTAGATTGGGTCTGAGAGAGCTTAACGAGGTCAATGACATGGATGTAAAAAAAAATGTCAAAAAACTGTCAGAAAAATAAAAGTGCTCAAAGAAATGTATACTATCATATCTGTTATGGAGCGTTTCAAAACAAGTTTTATTACTATTATTAGAAAGTGTCAGTAAGGCTTACCCTTTTGCAAAGATTTGAAGCCTCAAAGTAGTGGAACTTTTTAATCTAAGGAAAACAGGTTTCTTTTTGACAGCCGTGCATTGATCATTCAAAAATAATTTTTAATCAATGAGATCAAGATTGTATGTTATTCATAGGCTTACTGTGCATTAAGTCTAACTTCAAAATTTAATTTTGAATCATTATTTGGTTTTATAAAAAATTTCAAGAAATATCTGAAACAAGTGATACAGAATAATTTGAAATTTGAACACCTATGAGTTTTTATTTCTCCATTTCCACAGCAACTCAGGTGGCTAAACCTTTTACAATTCTGTTGACCAACATTAAAAGTACCTGCTATTACAACGGGAGGTCATTTGGATCCATATCCGTCGAGAAGAGCGAATGAGCTTACTGACCTTCATACAAGGCATAAATAGAAGATAACCAACTTGTTGTTCAAACCTATCGAATGCACAATAGCCCATGAAAGCTGATACTGTATCTAAAATGCCTTTAATAAATATTTATATCTATGTTCATGTGGAGTCGCAGCTTACTTGGATCAGTATTTATAGATGCCTTATTTAAATTGTTTTCAATAAAAGTGTGCAACAAAATAAAGGTGCACTTCAGCGATTATTTTCTCAACACACAGTAGATTGTGGAAGTTGCCATTCAACACCATTACGTGGAAGATAATGCGTACCAAACTCTCGTGCAAATTTGGAAGTTACTTGGATCGAAGTTCCTCAGGATACGATTTTGTTGCCACTTGAACTTTGGATGGTTTCAGATGGTTCTCGAATAATTTTCAAAACTTTTCGCCCAATATTGAGTCAAATTCAGTTAAATTCTCAAAATAGATGTATCTTGTCTCTATAGGCCATTAATTTTTCTCCCGAAATAAAATTGCTAATATACACCGCTCCCTAAAACAATGATTTCTATAACACAGATGGTTGTATTTACAGTGTGGTTCAAGCTTATAAACAGCATTTCAATCAAATTACACAAAATTTTGAAGACGTCATCAATGGAACTCAAATTTTAGGGTTTATTCAAAAACACAATGGCCCCCTGTTTTTTTTTTGTTTTTTTTGACAACCAGGTAAATTTGATGAAGCAAAACCTTATGGTTTGGTGGAATCACGAGTCTATCTTGTACGTGCCTTATCCGTTGGCGAAGGTCTACTATAGTATCTCGCAAGATAAAGTTTTATACGTAGCTGCTGAAGGTTAGGTGGGAGTTTCGACGTTAAAGTAACGCCTGGTGCGTGAAATTTTAACGAAGCTTCTACCATAAACTTTCCTAGTATTCTAGGTTTGAGTAAAAGAAAAACAAGTGGCTCTACTTGTTTAACTTTCTTTTAGCTCATCCTGGTACAAGGTTTATTCTATCTGCGTTTGGTTCTTTGGATTGTTTACCTGCGGTTATCAGCTGTTTGTTATCTGATTTTTGGCACACCCTTGGCCAGGGTTAAGAGTCAAAATGATTTGAGCTAACAGTTGATAGCTATTGAGCTATCAGCTATTGGCTATCTGATTTTTGGCACACCCTTGGCCAGGGTTTAAGAGTCAAAATGATTTGAGCTAACAGTTCGTAGCTATTGAGCTATCAGCTACTGATTATCTGATTTTTGGCACACCCTTGGCCAGGGTTTAAGAGTCAAAATAATTGGAATTAATAGCTGATGATGCCTCAATTCTGCTATTGCAACTCTCTTTTCTTTAGCGTCTGTTCTCTTTTTTGCAAGGTCTAATCCTTCCGGTATGTTTCTAAAACGTAATATATTCTACTTTCTTCTAATCTAATCTTTTTTTTTTTTGGATATATTCAATAATCGTTTTCCTGCAATTTGTACCTCTATTCTCAAAGATTCAGCACCTTTTTTAGCATATCTGGTCTCGTTTCTGCAACATTTGTTATCGTTACTGAGGAATTTGGTCTATCATAATACGCAAATCTGGTCTCTTTCTGTAGTATATGGTCATCCTCTTTCAATACCTGGTAACTTTATGTTGATACTGGCTTTTTATTTCGGTTTGCCTTGTCTTTTATTCTATCTGTCTCTTCTCCTACTATGGCTTTTCTGGTATCTGGTTTCTCTATATATGCTAATATCTCGTTTCTTGGTTTTTAATGCTGCCGTCTCTCTATGTTCATTCACCTCGTCCGTTTCAGTCAACATCTGGTTTTTCATATCCTGTATCAAGTTTTGGCCTACTCTATGTGGTTCTATTTGACGTCTTGCTTTATCTATCTGGTTTCTGTTTGTCTTACATGATCCTTGATTCTCCATTCCCACTGCTGCCCTAAATTTTTTGATTGCGTGGTGCCTTTTTGTGTATGTCTAGTCTCAGTTCTTCACTATATTTGGTAGTATTCTGGATACCGTATGTGATTTAAGCAATATCTGGCTTCGATTAATTTACTTCTGGTCTCAATTCAGGTTTATATGGTCTCATTTCATTCTCATCAGATCTCCATTTATGTACTTTCAGTCTCAATTTATCAATTTTTAGTCCTTCTTAAAATATTTCTGGTTTTACTCCATGTTTATCTGGTCTCATAACATGCTCTCCTAGTCTCATCTCATGCTCGTCTGGCCTCAATACATGCTCTTCTGGTTTCAACTCGTGCTTATCTGGTTTGAACTCATGCTTATTTGGTTTCAACTTAATGCTTATATGGTTTCAATTCATAGTTGTCTGGTTTACGTTTATGCACATCTGGTTTTCTTTCATGCGCTCCTCATTTGAATTAATGCGCATCTTGTATCGTATCATTTGCATCTCGTCTTTCTGGTTTCATCTGGTCTCATTGCCTGCTTACCTGGTTTCAATGTATGCACATCTGGTGTCGTTTTTTAACATCTGGTTTTCATTTATGCACTGTTGGTCTGGATTTATGTTTATATGGTATAGGTTTATCAATATCTGGTTTTTATTTATGCACTTCTGGTCTCACTTAATGCACGTCCGTTCTGCCTTTGTCAACATATAGTCTTTATTTTCATGCACGTCTGGTCTGTATTCATGCACGTCTGGTCCCATTTCCTCAGTATATTATCTCATTTTATTCTTATCTCGTCTTTAGTTTTGCTGGTCTGGCCTCCATTCATGTTTATCTGTTCTCCATTATTTATGCTCGTCTCAACTCCATTAATTTTTCTCTGGTATCAAGTGGTTTACATCTGGTCTATTTTAATTCTTGCTCATCTGATTTCTATTTATTCACAGTTAATCTTGGTTCATTCAAGTCTGTCCTCAATTTATTTTTACCTGGGTTCAATTTATTCTAGTTTGGTCTCCATCCATTTGTATCTGGTCTGAATTTATACTCATCGGTTTTCAAGTTATCCTGATGTGGTCAAAATTCATGTTTATCTGGTCTTATTTCATCTTTAACTGGTCTCAATCTATGCTCTTTTGGTATAAAGGTATACTCTTTTATGTTCATCAGTTTTTCAATTAATGCTCATCTAGTCTTACTTCACATTTATCTAGTCTCAATTCATCCCCATCGGGTCTCCATTCGTGTGCTTCTTGTCTCAGCTCTTTAACTTGTGGTTTCAATTTATAAAAAAGGTATATTATTGAAAACTTAAAAGGTATCGTCAACGTCTGATCTTAATTTGGTTTTTTCTTTATAATTTTGAAGGTTTCTTTTGATATAACGTCTCCAATCTAATGTCTCTGGCCTTGTCTCTCTGGTTGTATCGTCTCTCTGGTCTTGTCTTCTTTTTTTTTATTTTATTCCATCTAGAAGTCAAAGCATCTTTTCGTTATCTGATTTCTGATACACCTTACGTAGGTTTAAGAATCAAAATGATTTGATCGAAAAAAAGCAATAACTTTTACCACCTTTATTGGGATAGTATCTGTTTTGATGCTACCTTAGTAAATTCGGTTATTATACTCAGTTGTTTGTTTTTGTACAATCGGTAATCCTGGGTCAATTTAACCTGGTTGCTCTCCATTCGTGGACTTGCGACCTCTCCCCCTTTTAGGGACTTATAGTCTTCTTTCACGGTAACCGGCTGGAAATTATAGCCCTTTCTGGCAATCGGAGTTGTATTGATTTCATAGCATCTGCTTGATTTCAGTATCACTTTATAGTATGGTGGTATACAAACTATAAAGTCAAATGGCAACATGTAGATAGACCTCCTCGTGGTGTTGCTGGAAACGTTATTTTGAACGGCTAACTATCTACTCCATTAAACCAATTATATCAAAAGTTACTTTTCCTCCATCTTAGAGCATTTCATCATTTATAATATCGATCCATAATTTTTTACTTGATTTGTTTTTTCTTGGATTCTTTATATTGCATAATAAAAATTACAAGATTGAAATTAATTGTTTTATCCATCTATTTATTATTTCTTATTTTTTGTTCTGATACAAAAAACTATTGAATAATACAACTAAGCACTTATAAAACCATTGACAGTATTAAAAAAACATAGACTGCACAGAATATATATGTATTGATGTATTTTCTATAAACCCACCACGCAGTTTCATCAAAAAAATTACGCAAATTTGCTTGATTGTTATATATATACAAGAAAACTATTTACCAACAGTATACGTATACTGTATATATATATATCCGAGAGCGCTTTGATTTTACGCCAGGAGATTATGTCAATTTAGAAGCTAAAACATGTACTAAATCATATATTAAAAATAAAGAAAAACTGCTATCAAACGAAGAGCACATTAAAACTAAAGAACTTTATTATAAGATCAAAACATCTTCTTTTATATTCACATTCTCTAATTATATGACTAGTCTAAATGAGCCTATTTAAATACATACTGTATATATCTCCAACCAAGTCTAGGTGGCACACACCAGTTCCACATTTCTCAATACGTACAGTATAAGCTGAGCTTTATAACATAATACACAGCAATGTAAAACTTATCATATCAATCTTTGTCGTAATCTTAACCAAGGAATGTGCACAGACGTGTGGACGCAACAATCTAGTTTTAACTTTGCCGTATATTTTTAGGTTTGATAAATAACACTTAAAAAAGAATACAACTAAAAGAAAATGAGTAATGAATCAGTTCTTCAACTGTACAATAAAAACAATATATCGTTTATTTCGATATACAGTAAAAGTATGGCCTATTATATTGATTTGGCATTGAGATTCTGAGATGTAATTTAAGTCATTATTAAACCATTAGATATGTTTGATAGTAATCAATGGATTGAAATGAATCAATTATAATTTAACCGTGCTTGCAAAGCTTGTGAGTTGTCTTGTTTCAATGCTGCACTAAATTTGTTTGGATGTTGATTTGATAGCTACTTGATTGATTAACTGCTGGGATAAAATAACATAGTGTTATAATTGAGGTCCAAGCGTTTTTGGTAATTATTGGATTAAAGATTCTGTCCGTGTACATGATGAAATTAATCCCATGATAGTAGAATTGCTCATAAGCATGTCGTTATCCCTATTTGTGCATCATAATAAAATCTGACCATGAGCATAATGAGCTGATCGTAGGGGCACAAATTGGTTTATACATGAGCGTTGTGCCGTTCTCAAATTTCATTGCATTTTTTACTAGAATGTGGTTTTAAATTACATTTGCTTTCATTAATATATATTACAGATAATACAATTCAATACATTGTTGTTGTAGAGGAATAATTGCAACAGCCAATATATTTATGATTATTATTATCATTTGTAAATGTGTTTATAGTTATAATGTTTGTAGCAACAATGGTTTTTTTTGCTCGAGCATAAACTTAAATAACACTTTCTGCTTAAATTTATATGCAAACCAAACCTAAGGTTATAAATGTTACTTTATCACACATAAAATTTAAACAAATTAACAATTTTTAAACTTACTATCTTAGCTTACAATTGTCAGTTGTAAGAAGATTTGTTTCCAAGCATAGCTACGATCAAAACTACGGCTATTATTAGCCAAGACATCAGATTATTCTTTTTTTGTGTTTCTATAACGTTTGAAATTGTATCACTTTTCTGGAACATTTTGTGGGTCTGTAGCCAGTTCTAGCTTTGTATTGAGCAGATATAAATATGATTGCCTTTAATTTGATCTTGTAATCACGAAATACGTCCAATAATACAGTAGTAAATAATGATATTTAATCTTAGAATGCGGTTAAATGAAACTTTAAGTCTCTAATATAGACTGTTACCTATATTAAAAGCATTAGTTTCTTATTTTAGCATGCTTATTTAGATAAAAGAAAAGGATACCAGCTTGATAATAGCCTGATATACCGTATCAAATAGTGAATATATTCTTAGAATAATATGAAAACAAAAATAATTTTCAAGGCTTTACATTATTTAGTGCAATTAAAACCCTGCTAAATTGCACATTTCAGCCAATGTCAAAAGCAGCATTACGGCGCATGAACCATAAACTAAACAGCATAGGCAATATCTGTTATCATAGAAACATGCATTTTTCTACCAGAAAAACCGTCTGTCATATCATAGATTCGTTAAAAAATTGCAAAAGCGAGCCCGTAGAGCAGCGCCGTAATTGAGCATAGCAAGGTTGAACAGCTAAATCTTCTATACTATGGTACAGTATATTTAAATTTTAAATAAAAAGGTGCTTTTTTTTAACTTTTCTTATATTTAACCACGTGCAATCTGAAAATTCAGTTTTTGTAGCGGACATTTTCGGGGCTCATTTTATCCTTACCAGCACTCATGATTTCGATCAAAAAACAGAAAAGTTAAATTTTGATACAAAAATCAACTTTTAAATATACTACATTGTGAGAGAAAATTGTAGCCATAGCTAATACAAATTTTATAAAAGCTTAATATTAAATGTTAAGTAATGAGATTTTGCACTTTTGTCCCAAAAACGGTTTTTTGATTAAGGGATTTTCATGTAATATTTTGTAATGAAAATGCTCGTTATTTTTTATTGAGCAAATAGAGCGCTAAATTGTGTATATGTGTACATTTTTTGTTTTTATAATTGGTAGTATAATTAACTCTAGATTTGCAAAATCAGAAAACAAAAATTAAAAAATGTCAAAATTGATGATCTGGACAAGAATAATTTTCGAAATTAATATTCCGCTTATAAGCCTCGTAAGTCTTAAAAATAAGAGATTTTATGATTTTTGAAAACTTTTTCAAGAATTTACGATTCTGCACCCACTTATTACTGTAAGCCTTTATACATGTTAATATTGTGTGGTAGTTTATTCAATGATAATATAGTCTTACTTTATAATTACCGCGCTAAAGGTGATTTACATTGAGTTTTAGTCTTACCTTTCCAACATTATAAATTATAAACATAAACATAGCCATCACTGGAACCTATTATTACCACCTTTTTCCCCTCTGTGTCCCAAGCCAATTTATTCACTGCCATGCCTCACCAGAACCAACTTAAGTACTTGCAAATGGTTCCTCGGCATTTACATTAAAATTTCATAAATCAAATTGACTGATTTCATTTACAAAAGTATCAAAAAACGTATCATCAGCCCGCCTTATGATAAATGCCAATCTAAAATCAGAAACATTCTATTGTCATTGTTATAAGCTATGAAAAGCTTGATTTTTAATAATACAGCAATCAGTAAATAAAAAACAAGATGATACTAATATCGTATGGTGAGTATTTAACATCTAAGTAAGTTTGATAAAGCATGCTTTTAAAACCCTTTTTAAAAATCCTGAGGCAAATACAACATCTTGGTCCTGTAATTTTTATCCATCGAAATGTTGTGATTTTTACTACATAATGAATGCACCTTTTATCAACGTTGACCTCGATGTACATTGGGTATTAGTTTTTTACAATTTATATTTTCTCTGATTTATTAATATTCAGTCATATTTAACGATAATGATTTGTAGCATTAAAGTACGATACGTTATCACCTTCTACAGTATTAATGTTACGCCAGGAGATTATATCAATCTCAAAGCTAAAATATGTACTAAATCATTTAATAAAAATAAAAATAAAGGAAAACTGTTATAAAATGAAAGAGCACACTAAAATTAAAAAAATTTATTATAAGATCAAAACATCTTTTTTTATATTCACATTCTCTAATTATATGACCTGTTTAAATGAATCTATTTATATATATACATATATCCAATCAAGTCTAGGTGACACACACTAGTCCCGCATTCCTGTATAAACGGAGCTTCATAACATAATACACAGCAATGTAGAACTTAACATATCAAACTATGTCGTAACCTTAACCAAGGATGCACCCAGATCTGTGGATGCAACAATTAATACATCTCACAATCTATTGACTACGACATTTATTGAAATGGAAACTCTTGATATCGGATGTAAAAGAATCCTAGCGTACCAAGTTTAATCCAATAATTACCAAAAACGCTTGGACCTCAATTATGACACCATGTTATTTTATCCCAGCAGTTAATCAATCAAGTAGCTATCAAATCAACATCCAAGCACATTTAGCGCAGCATTGAAACAAGACAACTCACAAACTCTGCAAGAACAATTAAATTATGATTAATCCATTTCAATCCATAGATTACTATCAAACATATCTAATGGTTTAATAATGACTTAAATTACATCTCAGAATCTCAATATCAAATCAATATAATAGGCCATACTTTTACTGTATATCGAAACAAACGATATATTGTTTTTATTGTACAGTTGAAGAACTGATTTATTACTGATTCTTTTTTAATTTTATTCTTTTTAAAGTATTATTCATCAAACCTGAAAATATACGACAATGTGCACCTTGTTATCTTTTTAGCCATATTCAGTGGGGACAACGGACAACGGCACAACAGCTCAGACTATAGTGTGCAGCCCACCTGCTGGGCACCACAACAAAATAATCTTGCGCAGCACTGGTCGGCCATAATGACTAATCTTGGTGGCATACAACAAATTTTATCAAAATGGGTAAGCTCCAGCCAAGTTTTTGAGGCTTTTGCATTTTTCACCTTGTAGCCAGTTTTCAACAATATTCATTAATCCAGTAATAACAGCTTGATAAACTACCACGCAAGCTAACATTAATTTGAATAATGATGCAAAAAGGGCCAGTTTAAAATTGAGAAACCGCATTTGAAATGAAAATAAGTCAAGAAAATACTAAGGTATTGCAATGATGGTTATTAAGTAAAGACTAGGTTATTTTTCATTCTCTACCAGGATATCTAGGTTTTGGATGGCTGTAAAGACTTTTTTATTTTTTTATAAATTTTGTGAGAGCTCTTTTTCTGTTATAGAGATCTATGAAGGAATGACAGGTATGCAAAGCTAGAACTATAGGATAGTACTCATTAGCATCTATCTAACAAATTTTACCTCGTCAAAAAATATTGATTTTTGATCGAGAAAATTGAGATTGAAGGATTGATTTTTGGTGATACAAAAAAGGATCCATTTTGGACGAGGATATACAAGGAAAAATTTTCGGTTTTACAAAAAAAAAATTAAAAAAATGTCTATCCCCACGAAAAATAGGGCTACAGCTACGTATAAATACTCATTTTGTAGATAATTTTGTTGCGCATAACGTGAAAATAAAACATTTTAGGATTGCATTTAAACAAAGGGTACTTTTTGATCAAAAACCGTTAAAAATTGACATTAAATTTACTAGAGATTTTATGAGAAAAACATTTTCAAAACCTACACAGATCGATTCAGAATTAAAAACTGAACCCAAGATATTTAGTACCCTAGTTCAACTTACTATGCATTTTTGTGAGTAATTAAACATACAAGGTTTTTTTTGAATTTTTTGGATTTTTTTTCCATTTGAACATTTTTTGGATTCAAGCTCAGTCACATATGCATATCTGATTATACAATTTTATATTATGATATTCAAAATCGGAACGTGCCCCCATTTCAATAGATAATCAGGAAATATAAAATGTAGGGCTATACTTGAGATGCTACAGAATATTGCCAAAAGATCTATTTCTATTCATAAGGGCTGTATTTTTATTTAATAGTGTTCAATAAACTTGTGTAGTAGCAAACTATTGTCGCACTTTTGCGCTGATTTTCTCGATTCACAATAGGTTATATTGTAGAAGTTGTCATTTCATATCATTGTGTCGAAGATGTGTATCTACTTTACGTAAAGTAAAAAGTAATTAGGGTCAAGGTTAGCAGAAATAGGGGTTTTGTTTTCAATTTTTTATGATTGTAAAAAGTAGATTTCAAACGGTTTTAGAATTTCCTTGCCCAATATTGAGTCTATTTCTGTACAATTTTTAAAAAAAAGATATACCTCCCCTCTCTGAGCCATTGGCATCTGTCCTAAAATCAAAGTGTTGATATTATGATATATACCAGAATATAAGTGCATTGCCCTAACATTGGCCAAAGATTAATTTAAAATTACTTGTATATAACATTTAAACACCATAATTAAAGTGCCAATTTTTTGTATTCACAATATACAATATTGATCTAATTAAAAAATACTCTGCATTTTTTGTTTCAGCGAAAAATGTTGATTTTTTTGTCAATATAATTAAATTAATGGTGCACATTACAGCTCAAAACTTATAGAAACGGGGTTCCAAAATTGATTTGAAAAAACAAAATCGTTTATTGCCTCATAAAGAACTAAATAAGCTACACTAGCGTATTGAATATTTTTTGTACAGTTTTGAATTCTGCATCTATCTAATAATTACAATATAAACAAATGTTTTACATTAAATTTTGCGCAAAATGCAACTGAAATTTTGGAGGTTTTTTGAAGATATGCATCAATTTTCATAAACATATTTCCAATATAAGTAATGGAGATGATGAGCAGCAAAAGTATCTATCGATTAAGTTGCTTATGAACCTTCTAGCTGCATTTTTCGTAGAGAAAACGAGATTTGTGTCAGTTTTTTTTTTCAAATTCAGGATTTGGGATGAGGTTATACAGGGGGGAAATGGAAGCTAGAAATGAAAGTATTCCTTTGTTCACATTTTTGAGGATATCTCCACGAAAAATCAATATTTTGAAAAACTCTAAATTAGGTCTGAGAGAGCTCAACAAGCTTAATGACATGAATACAAAAAAAATGTTGCTCAATTTAGCCAATATTTTGAAAACTACTATAGAAATGTCAAAAAAATGAAAAAAAAAATAAAGGTGCTCAGAATTTTTTTATATTGAAATATGTTATAGAGCACTTTAAAACAAGTAAATTTTATTATTGAAAAATGTTAGTATAGCTTAATTTTTTCTGGAGATATGAAGCCTCAAAGTTTTCAATCCATTAGCAGTAAAATACGCGTAAAAAATCTGAAACCTTAGCACTGAAAAATTAATACCAACTGCAAAAAGTAGGATATTTCCGGATACTTGTTTTTGGATTAAAGCTGAACATCTCAGGTACATTGGCATATAATTTCTTTTTTGGTATTATCTAGTGAAAAAAAAGTAGAGCAGGGATGAAAAGTGAGACCCAGTTTTAAAGGAAAAAGCAGTGAATTTTACGCGTTTTTAAGTCTTTTGTGAGATATAAAATAAATCTAGGAATAGGCAGCATAATGCAATCAATCCATATATATTTAGAAGTGTCTAAGATATATTCTAAAAGACTTTGGGGTAAGATTAGTTATAGGAAAGAGGACGCGCTCCGATTTTGAAGATTGAAAACTATGAAAATTCAAACTTTTGAAAAATTCAAATTTTGCTCGAGCAGGTACCGATAAAAATATTAAAACCTATTTTAACTTATGGAGTGTAATTTCGATCAAAAAGAGTCCGTCAATTATAGATTATAAACCAAACAAGATGTAATTTTATAAAGTGAGGAAAAAGTTGATAAAGTATGTAGAGAGAAGTAATTAAAGGTTATGGATTGAAACTGCTGACTTCTTCGTTAATAAAAAAATAAAATAAAAAACTATATACTGGTTATTATTAGAAGATGTTCCTAAAAGGAACACACTCAGTGATAAAGACTTAATCTCAATACATCTTAGCAACAAAAAAGACTACTCGAGCACTTACAGCCCTTTTATATAATGATAATGTTTGGTTAGAGATTATTATGCAACTTTTTTGGCTTTTCCTTCAAAAGCCGAAATCTTAACATTATTACAGGTATCAGAACCTGTTGTGTCACGAAATTAAAGAAAAAAAATTATCATCTATTGAGCATTTCAAGTTACAGATTTTACATTAATTTAACTTTTGATACTAATAATACGTTTTTAGTTGTAAAAATTCTTTAAAAAGCAAATGTTTTCCAAATTTAGTAAAACAGATAAAAATTGAAGCCTTCACTCAAAAACTGATATCGAGGTCCCGCTACATTAGTTGTTTTAGCTTATATTCAACATTACTCAAGCTAGAACTGAATAGTATACTACTAAACAATAGAAAATTATTTTTTAAGAGATAATATGCATATAAATTTATTAACCAGATAATAAAAATACAAAAAAAAACATGAATAAATGAAGAAGAAGAAGGTCAAAATGTTGTTACAAATGATGGAGGAGAAAAGAAAAAAAATACAATGAATATATGCAATGAAAATAATAAAAATAATGATATATGAAATACAAAAAGTCATATAGCTTATTTCTTGTACTTGTCATAACTAGCGACAATGCTTTCAAGAGAACGACCCTTAGTTTCAGGAAGAGCAAAGAAAGTAAAAATAAAAGCTAAAGCGCAAATGACGGCGAAGATAAGGAAAGACCAACCCTGAATGGCAGCGAAAATAACAGGGAAAAGTTGACCAATCAAGAAATTCATACACCAATTGATACAGGTAGAAGCAGCACCGACAGATGAAGCAGCATAGGTAGGGGTCATTTCAGAGGTAATCAACCAAGGAATTGGACCAATGCCAACAGCGAATGAAGCGACATACAAAAAGACGGAAGCGATCAAAAGACCGGGAGTGTTGGTTTTATAACCAATGACCAAGAGGACAGAAAAGATACAAGTACCGGCTTCGGCAATAAGCAATAATGGACGACGACCGAAACGATCAATAACACAAACAGCGAAAATAGTAGCAGCGAAATTGACAATAGTAGTGACAATAGCCATAATTTGAGACATGTTTTCAGAACCATCGAAAGCGAGCAAGAAGATGTTACTAGAATAGTACATGACAGCATTCATACCAGACAATTGTTGAATAATGTGATGAACAAAGACAGTAAAACCAATACGACGCATAACAGGATCTCTCATAACATCCAACATGGACATAACTTCATGAGATTCTTCGTGGTTATCACCCTTTTCTTCTTGATTATTATCAAAAGAACCAGAAGCTTTATCATCAGTGACTTTGAGACCTTCATCACCAACATGAAGCATCGCATTTGCAGCGGCAGTGCCTTGAACACCTTCAACCATCTCATAGAATTCTTGATCAATTTTAGCATCGCCACGAAGCTTTTGAAGATTATTACGAGCTTCATCAATACGGTTAACAGAAACTAACCAACGAGGAGATTCGGCACATGTAGACATCATAAAAACTTGGAAAATAGCAGGGAAAGCCGTAATGGCATAATTAATACGCCAGAGAGGAACCTTTGCAAGAGGAAGACCAATACAAGAAGCTAGAAGGATACCAATAACAACCAAAAATTGATTGCAACTACCCATGGTACCTCTGCCCTTGATGGTAGAGACTTCACCAATATAAGTAGGTACAACCAAAGAACCAAGACCACAAGAAAGACCACATAGAATACGACCAATGATAAACATGGCCTGATGAACAGCAACAGAACATAAAAGAGAACCAATGATAAAACCAGCATTATTGATGATAATAGTGAAACGACGACCGTATCTTTCTTGGATGCCACCACCAAAAAGGGAGGCAATGAGACCACCAACACAGAAAGAAGAAACAGCAAAACCCCTTTATTTATGCAAGATCAATGTTAGTTTTTAAATGGGATAGTATTGGGATTTATGCTAACGAAAAACTTACCAAAGGGCGGTATTCATAGGTAAACAATCGGGAAGACCCTTTGCAGCGACATGTGCCATACCGTTTTCACAAATATGAGTAACAGTACCGGGAACATTGGAAGAACCAATGACCCAACCGTTACAAAATGCTTCAACACAAGCCATGACTACACAATAGACCATGTACTTTGGGAATCTGACATCTTTAGAGTCCATAGTGAATTATAATTTATAATAAAGATTTAATAAAATAGAAGGATAATGCAATCTCGACATTGCGAGCAAGTGGTTCACTTTACATTATATACTTGCAGATCGCGATTTATCCCACTTTTTCCCAGTGTCTCACAAATACAATATAATTGACCTCTTTTGTATAAATGATGTGGGTGAGTACTTCATCCGAGACATTTGACTCTAATGTGGATTGCCGTAGAGAAATGCTTGACGTTCATTCGTCTCCTTTTCACGCCACCAAAATTTTTTGTATAACATAATCTGAAAGTTGCGCAAGTAGTTTTAACCGGAACAAAATGGCTTGATGTGATATTCGAGAGTTTATGCGGTTCAATATTGTTGGTATGATTGTATAGATTGACATGGGTTGCCAATTGAGTATCCAAATGTAAGATTGAAGGATTATTGTTCTCAACATTTAACAACGATTGTGCAACTTACTTATATCTACTATATGTATTCAATATGATGATTACAAATCCCGTATAATTTATAATGTTTATAATGTATTTGCTATTTGAAAAAGCGCGATACGTACATTTATATTTTGATTGATGAATACTAAAATAGGACTTTTCGTTCCAATGGCATGGATTCTTGAGTTTCTTGTCAGTACGACGGCAATACCTTACCGTACATGAGGTTACAACCTCACCTGACCATGTGCAATAATGTACGCTTTATAAAGCAAATTACATCATATAAAAATTCATAAAGTTTTATTCATTTTTTTTCTCTTGTGAAACCTTTCATTTAAATTTACTCAATGTTTCCAACTATGGAATGATTCTTGAAAATCTTTTTTGCTGAGGACCTTAATAACCAGTCAGAACCCCTAGTCATATATAAACCCTCAATATTTAACAGGCATAATTCATGGGCCTTTTTACGTGAAATTGGGTATTTATTTATCGGTATAAAATACCTTCTGGCAAATCATGGAGTAAAAATTTAAAATGAAAAATGTACATTTCCAATTATTAAATAATATTAAATCAAGTTTTCTACCTTTTTTCCCCTTATTTTCTGCTTCCCGGATTTTTTTACGATGGGAAATATGCGTATAATTTGTCTTGCATTCATATATATATTTTTTTCATTAAAAAACCATGGAGTTTTCCCATCTTTCCCAACTTTTTCCAGCATTTCAAAGAATCACAAATGCTCAATTCTCTGATTTAATCGGAGTTTTAATATCAAATGCGTTCCTGAATACTCCAGACGTAAACAAAAACCTTATTACATCCTTTTCGAAATGGATAGGTAGATTATATAATAGCAGCAATCATCACCATATCAAAATATGGGGAAATTGTGTCTTGAACTCTCCTGTCAAACTATTTCATCAAGTTGAACGGCGATTTATGAAAGAAAGCATTATGAATTTGACATGTGGATAAAAATACTCAGCATTGCTTCTTCCAAAACTACATAATGTGATATATTATAGCCCCTGATTACTAATGAAGTGAAAAGACAACTGTATGTTTTGGTAATTGTTGAAAGCTTTAGAAATTTATTAACAATGATAGTGATACAAAAATAGAGAAGTAAAATAAAATGAGGGTACTGTTATACAAAAAATAATGAAAAACGAGGTAATCAAAGTGAGAATAAAAAAAAAGAGAAAAGGAAAGAGATGCAGAAATTTATGTAAAAGGAGAGTTGGTTGTTGAAAAAGAATATATCTATCTCTTATATTTGTCGTAACCAGCAACAACAGTTTCAACAGAGCGACCCTTTGTTTCAGGAAGAGCAATAAAAGTAAAGCAGAAAGCTAAAGCACAAATGACGGCGAAGATAAGGAAAGACCAACCCTGAATGGCAGCGAAAATAACAGGGAAAAGTTGACCAATCAAGAAATTCATACACCAATTGATACAGGTAGAAGCAGCACCGACAGATGAAGCAGCATAGGTAGGGGTCATCTCGGATGTAATAATCCAGGGAATTGGACCAATACCAACAGCGAATGAAGCGACATACAAAAAGACGGAAGCGATCAAAAGACCGGGAGAGTTAATCTTGTAACCGATGACCAAGAGGACAGAAAAGATACAAGTACCGGCTTCGGCAATAAGCAATAATGGACGACGACCGAAACGATCAATAACACAAACAGCGAAAATAGTAGCAGCGAAATTGACAATAGTAGTGACAATAGCCATAATTTGAGACATGTTTTCAGAACCATCGAAAGCGAGCAAGAAGATGTTACTAGAATAGTACATGACAGCATTCATACCAGACAATTGTTGAATAATGTGATGAACAAAGACAGTAAAACCAATACGACGGGTAACAGGATCTCTCATAACGTCCATCATGGAATAAATTTCATGAGATTCTTGCTCGGGAGTGTGATCTTCGAGATCATTATCAAATGAGTTGGAGGTTTTGGATTCAGTAACCTTGAGGCCTTCAGGTTTAGCATCAGTATCACGGAGGGCAGCATTAGCAACAGCAGTACCTTGAACACCTTCAACCATTTCAAAAAATTCTTTGTCAATTTTAGCGTCACCACGAAGCTTTTGAAGAGCAACACGAGCTTCATCGATACGATTAACAGAGACTAACCAACGTGGAGAATCAGCACAAGTAGGCATCAAGAAAACTTGAAGAATAGCAGGGAAAGCAGGAATAGCATATTGAATACGCCAGAGAGGAACCTTTGCAAGAGGAAGGCCAATAGCATTAGCAAGCAAAAGACCAATAACGACACTAAATTGATTACAAGTACCCATGGTACCTCTAGCTTTAATGGTAGAAACTTCACCAATATAAGTAGGAACAGCTAAAGAACCAAGACCACAAGAAAGACCAGTAATAATACGACCAACAATGAACATGGCTTGATGAGTAGCAACAGCACATAAAAGAGAACCAACGATGAAACCAGCGTTATTCACAATAACAGCAAAACGGCGACCGTATTTGTTTTGGAATGCACCACCGAAAAGAGATGCAATAAGACCACCAACACAGAAGGCGGATACAGCAAAACCCCTAATGTTAAACAAAAATGTTAGTTACTTTTGAACAGAAAAATTTAAACATATTTCGTGTATTTACCAGAGGGCGGTATTCATAGGTAAACAATCGGGAAGACCACCACTTGCAACATGATCCATGCCGTTGGGACATTCATGAGTGATTGTACCTGGAACATTAGTGGCACCGGAAAGGTAACCTTGGGAGAATGGCTCTAAACAAGCAATCATTACACAGTACACCATGTACTTTGGGAATTTACTATCTGTGGAATCCATTTTTTGATAATATGTATATAATGATGAAAAAAAAGGTACAAAGTTGGATTGATTTGAACATCTATATATACAAATAATCCCAATTGTTATCCCATTTCTTCCCAGTGTTTTAGATTTATACCCGCTATAATTCCCTTTTCTGTAAATTATGATGTGGGTTAGAATACTTAATCCGAGGTAATATCAACTTGAGACTCTTTAATCATAATGAAAAAAGATTGGTTCTAATTGTAATATCTAAACCACGCGATGTAATTTTATTTATTTATCCGGAAAGGTAATTGGTCATAAACAATATCCAACCATATACTATACCTACGCTACAATATAAACTAGTTACCATCAAGGGCAGGAATTGAAGATTATTCTGCCCAAACACTAAATCGTGGACGAAGCCTGTGTACAATTGAAGAACCAATAACCCCACAAGGTAATTTTCCTCAACTGCTGTTAAAAGATTTTTTAAGGGCCTTTTTAAAATGTTTGATGTTAATTATTCATGCTTTTTTCATCATTTCAAAAGGAGATTGTAATAAACCTACGTTTTAATACTGTACGCCAAGCCAGGAATAATTGCACAAAACCATAATAAAGTAATTGTGGTTTTTATAGGCGTTTCTAAAAACAAAATGTCAATTTATCATTGTTCATTGTCATCATTTAATTGCTTACCTGTACTTCTGAAAAGTAATGGATATAGTGAAAAAATACCTGCTGCGCTTAAAACCACAAACACTCGTAAATTAACTCTACTATTGGACGCCATTAGCCTACACATTATAATATATAAAAAGAAGCGGGGGTCAGTAAAGCCGATGTGATTCGGATATATTTGCTGGACAATTACCCGTATGGAATTAGCACAATCATAATAGCTTTTTCATGGACATGCCAGCCAAATAAATAAGATGCAAATGCACATAATGTGAGGGATGACAAGAAGTTATCAAACGTTGGTTTTCTCCACAATTTCTGTAATACAATCTAATAGTGTAAAAATACTATATCTTAGTTGACATGTCGGATCATAAATATATAATAGGCGATCAAATAAAATTCGAGGGGTTATTTCCTAAAAAGGAGTGCTCGGTTAACACCGCATATTTCACTTACTAACTGTATTATTAACGTGATGATCATCGTATGCAGTGCTTCGATCGTGGGCAAAACCGCAAATTGAGTATCCCCGACGTAACCTCTAGTCATAGAGGTTATTGCTTGTTCGTTCAAGCTCCATCCAAATTTCTTTGCCACTATTAAATGTTATACCAAGTTTTTTTTTCTTCTTCTTGAGAAAGTGGGGTAAAATACACAAATATAGATCAAAACTTACAAATTATAAAAACTCTATCAGCACCGGCATAAAGCGCCCAGAAGTTAGGTGCCCAGTAAGCATGGCAAAGACCACGGGTAAATGGGAAAAGACGCTGGAAAACGGCGGGTAGCTGACCAAGGTAAATAAACGGGCCAAAAGAAATGCCAAATATAGTTATAACAGATCCTCCCAACGTAATTAGTCTTTGAAATGAAAATCTATTTTCTGTAAAATATAAAAAAAGTTTGATGAGTTTACCAGGACTTTTTCAAGGTGGAAACTAAAAAGATGCAGTATTACCATTTATTTGGCCTGTAAAGCAATAAGCTTTCAATAAATATACAAAATAGGCAGGTGCCATGTACAAGTAAATATGTTTGAAATTGAGTAAAATCGCAAAAAGAACGCCTGACGCTAAAAGGTTGTTCTGCGGCAATACAATGAGCAAATTAGGCAAGTAAAAATCCACATGTTAATGTACCTACTCTTTTAGCTTCCACTATAGATAGAATCAAAATACCATAAAGTAACCCATTATATTGAAAATGAATGTGTATTTATCCATGTATATGTTAAGGACAATAGTATAAATCAATTGTGAGTTAGTTCATTGTGTATACATGTACAATAAAAAGGATATGATCAACTATAATGAGGCCAGGGTGAAGAAATAGAGAGCCGACCAAAACCCAATTGACATACTTGTTTCCAAAATACTTGGCATATCTGTATTTCACGAGTAAGCAATCTTCCATTGAAAAATATATAACGGTCCTTATTTACCTCACCAATGCAAAATATAATACCAACTCACTTACAATTACAGATAATCTTTGAAATATAATTGTTTCTGTACTTGCATATCCAAGATTATCTACTTTCAACATCTCTGGATCTACTAATGCAGCAAACATGCTTAAAGTTTTTTCGAACCAAGCGAAAAATGGTGGATAATCCAATGTCCATTCTGAAGTATTCTAATACATTTCATTGATATCATGTCTTTTTTTTTTTTGATGATCTGCTTACTTCAATATACCATTTATCTATAGATAAACTATGTGTGATTGCCAACCAATTTCGGTGTACCTCAAAGTCTGTAGATCGACTATTTTGGTTGCCATAGCAACAAGGGGAGGATTAGCTTTCTATGCAACTCTAATTTGTTCATATTTATCAAGTGATAGAAAATACATACTATGCAGGTATCAACAGTAATTTGATAAATGTACTAACGATGAATAAATCTCGCATAGTAAACACGTTGGTTCTGTTCTTTCTTTCTGTTTTTTTTAAGGAGATGTTATCTTTCAGGAATGTCGAATGATCTTAATTTTACTGTCATTACCTTGGATTGAGTTGGAATGTTTGTCCCTTTTTACTGTTTAAACAATAATAAAGAAAAGAATAGGCAGGTGCAATTAGCTTATTCGCTTCAACGCGAGGTTTGTACACTGAATGTATTCATTAAACACATATTCAATAAGCGATTGTATCACGTCACATACGTACTGTACAAAGTCTTTGAGCAATGTATTGCTTTAGCATTTCAAATAATCATTCACTTGTTTAAACATGAAGCACCGTATTTTACTTTTAACTTTGAGTATAACTCTATATCTCGCTGCCTCTCGATATAATCATAGTATGAATATCTTGATGTAAGTGTGATGATTCAGAGCGGGCAATTGACCTCCGAGCATCGTCCACAGAATGGCTAAATTATTGATCCTTTTCTTTTATTCGATATTCTTATTTCTCGAATGTTAAATGATCTCGCTAGTATATCTACGAATGTATTTCATTCGTTCTTTGGTAATTAGCTATCAAAAAATCGCAAGCTACACATTAATTTTTTAAGGCTTGTCATTAAGAAACATTGGGGGAGGGGATTTAGTTCGGCATTCGCCTCCATAGAATTGCAAATGAAACGTATGATTTTCTTCAATGGATGTCTCCCCCCCCCCGCTTGCGTATTTGTTATATGTACCAATAATAAACATCATATACAGATTAAAGGGTTCCAAAAGAGATTTATCTTTCGATTTTAATATTATAGACAAGAAATTGAAACAATAATCATTGTAAATAAGTGAGGACCACGCTGTTTTTTGCATGAAATTCATAAAATCATACCTATGCGTTTGATGGAGGTTTACTATACGACTTAACAATAGTCTTTTTTTTTTTTTTTTTATTCAAATAAAAGGATATTTACAAATATATAAAGTTGCCTAAAGTAGACAAACAAACAAACAAACACAAAATGATGATGAAATGAAAAAATAGATACAGTGTAGAATGAACCAATAAAGAATGTACATTAGAAATCAGGGAATTGATCTCTGTATGGATCATCTTGTGGGATCCCATAAGGATGGAAATCCTCGGGATATCTGTCAAAGTTACTTGCATCACCATCATTCTTTAAATGTGGAATATATGGTGGCTTGATTCTACGTTGAATCAACATGCCAAAATCTAAAGATGCAAACCATTTATGTTCGCAAATATCATGATAACCTCTTTTAAGATTACCATATCTTTGAGTCAAATCTGTAGTCAAAAGATGTTTCAATAGATCTTTAGCTGTAGAATCAATAGAAGATGGATATTTAGGTGGAGTAGTCAGGATTTTTTCATACAATTTGAATTGATTATCATCGTAATAAGGAGGGAAACTATTTTAAAGAGTATTAGAATATAGTGAAATCAACTGATTAGTAATTATCTTACCCAGCAAGCATTTCAAATACGAGTACACCAAATGCCCAATAATCTGCTGCTTTACCATAGCCTTTGGTTTGAATAATCTCAGGTGCAAGATAATCAGGTGTACCACATAATGTCCAAGTAATATCTGGAACTACTTTGGCAAAACCAAAATCACAAATTTTGACATGTCCATGCACGTCCAACAATAAATTCTCAGGCTTGAGATCGCGATAAATGATATTTTTACCATGCAAATAAGCCAAAGCCAACAAGACTTCACCTGCGTAAAATCTAGCTACATCATTACTAAACTTTTTAGATTTTCTCAGGAATGAAAACAGTTCACCACCGGGAACAAAATCCATAACCATGTATAGATTTGCACAATCTTGAAAACTGCCCCATAGATTAACAATAAAAGGATGTTGCACTTTGATAAGGATGGAACGTTCATTATTGGTATGTTCCACTTGCTTTAATTTTACAATCTCGGCCTTTTTCAATACTTTTAGGGCATAGTATCGTTTGTTGATTTTAGATTGAATCAAATGAACACGACCAAATGATCCAGTGCCTAGTGTTCTTTGTAAATTGAAATTATCCAATTTTAATTGGCAATGTGGACGTGTAACGTCAGAATCATCCACTTGTTCTGTACTAGCTGTTGCATGGTTGTGGCTATCTTGGCTCTCTGCTGAATTGTGGCCACTGGAATTGTTACGAACTAGGAATGATCCTCCAGGTGTAGTTGGTGGCGTTGTGGGTAATTGCTCTGGATAAAATGGTGCTACAATAAACAAAATATTAGCTTTCAAATCAAACAAATAAAAACCAAACAAACATACAATAATTCGTTTTGATCGTATCGGCTTTTGTATCCGCCAGAGATGCTGCATTGCTTTGTATCTTGTTATGAGTAGATGGTACTGGTGTACCAACTGGAGGTGTGGCTGTACTCTCTTTAATGGGCTCTGTGCCAGTGGGTGGAACTACATAAATGCAATATAGATGCTGTTAGTGTACAAGGTCAGTAATAAATCAATTCAAAAACTCACTTGGTGGAGGCTCGACGTAATTGTCCTTTAAATCATCTCTATATCCAAATATATGTGTAGTAATTGCAGTCGTTGGTAGATTGTTTACCAAATGAAATTTATTATGTGATTGACTTTCGTTGCTACTTGTGCTACCGGATTTATGGTTGCCATGGTGATGAAATGAAAATCTGGGCTTTGCCTTATCAATAAATTTAGTGAACATAGTAGGCATTTTGGAATGTTTTATTTAATAATGGAAAAAGGAAAAGAAAAGGTGAGAGAAAAGGATTTAAAAATAAATGGAAGGAAAAAATATTTTCTGTCTATTTTTTTCATATACAAAAAAATAAAATGTTTCATTGGTAAATCCCAGTTGCAAAGACATTATTTTGTGAGATATATATCCATAACTCGGTTAGAGTCAAATGTTAATAATACGGTTATTTCGATATTTAGCATTTTTTTATTACTCTTCTTCAGTGTAAATGTTTTCGCTTTTTTTTTTCTTTGGGTAATTATTTTACTATTTATCTCACAATCAATAAAATCAACATCATCATCATCATGATATGATCATTAACCAATCACTTTTGTATTAGCCTCCATTTCTGGGAAAACCTAAAATCTAATACGGAATAATCTGTCCCCGATCTTCGGTTTTCCGATTTACTATATTCCTTTTTCATTGTTACTAATACCCTGAGGCTGCGTTAACATAATTATATGATGCAGGTATACATGTAAGAACAAACAATGACTACATGTATATAAACCCTTGTTTATTTTATCACAACCAATGTGATTGGGTAGCACTTGTTTAGTCTGTTGCCATATTAATGATATCCGGAATTCATTAAGCGCTCATCACAATGAGCATTTAATCATGCAAAATTTAATATAAATTTAAAAAGGATATATAAATTGATTTAAAAAGAGAATCCAGAGATCAAATTTGTAAATATCCGAATAAAGAACCAAGAATATGAAAGAAAGAACTACGGATGAATAAGTATTTAAGAAGTTCAGAAGCAACATTGCAAGAAAAACAACTAGTAATATATAACTAATGCTACCATCGTTAACATACCCAATCTTGAGCTACATATTTCATTGGTAAAACCTCGTCATCTTACTCGATTACGACGTTATGTAAGTAGCATGCATACACACAGTGATACCCTTCCAGATTCAATGGATCATTCTGTTTTCAGAAAAGTAACTGTAGAGCTCAAAAACCAATCTGAGGAAAGTGAAAATCAAAAAAGCTGATTTTTAAAGTTGTTAATATCTTAATCAGCCTTTTTTAAAATTAATCCCATACCAAACAAATTTTAGAATACACCTTGGACACTGCAAAATAGATATGGATTGGTTGCATCATGCTACCTACTCCTAAATTTATTTTATATCTCACAAAAGACTCAAAAACAGGTAAAATTCACTGGATTCTCCTTCAAAACTGTGCTCCCAGTCTTTATCCCTGCTCTACTTTTTTTTTTCACTAAATAATACCAAGACAAATTATATGCCAATGTACCTGAGATGTTCAGCTTTAATCCAAAAACGAGTATCCGAAAATATCCCACTTTTTGCAGTTGGTATTAATTTTTCAGTGCTAAGGTTTCAGATTATTTACGCGTATTTTACTGCTAATGGATTGAAAACTTTGAGGCTTCATATCTCCAGAAACAATTAAGCTATATTAACACTTTCTAATAATAAAATTTACTTGTTTTAAAGTGCTCTATAACATATGTTAATATAAAAAAATTCTGAGCACTTTTATTTTTTTTTTCATTTTTTTTTTGGCATTTTTATAGTAGGTTTCAAAATATTGGCTAAATTGGGCAACATTTTTTTTTTAAATTCATGTCATTAAGCTCGTTGAGCTCTCTCAAACCCAATTTAGATTTTTTCAAAATATTGATTTTTCGTGGAGATATCCTCAAAAATGTGAACAAAGGAATACTTTCATTTCTAGCTTCCATTTCCCCCCTGTATACCCTTATCCCAAATCCTGAACTTGAAAAAAAAACTGACACAAATCTCGTTTTCTCTACGAAAAATGCAGCTAGAAGGTTCATAAGCAACTTAATCGATAGATACTTTTGCTGCTCATCATCTCCATTACTTATATTGGAAATATGTTTATGAAAATTGATGCATATCTTCAAAAAACCTCCAACATTTCAATTACAGTTTGCGCAAAATTTAATGTAAAACATTTGTTTATATTCTGATTAGATAGATGCAGAATTCAAAACTGTACAAAAAATATTTAATACGCTAGTGTAACTTATTTAGTTGTTTATGAGGCAATAAACGATTTTGTTTTTTTAATCATTTTTGATCATATTTTTCAAATCAATTTTGGAGCTGTAATGTGCATCATTAATTTGATTATATTGGCAAAAAGTCAACATTTTTCGCTGGAACAAAAAATGCAGAGTATTTTTTAATTAGATCTATATTGTGAATAAAAAAAATTGGCACTTTAATTATGGTCTTTAAATGTTATATACAGACAATTTTAAATTAATTTTTGGTCAATGTTAGGGTAATGCACTTATATTCTGGTATATATTATAATATCAACCCTTTGGTTTTGGGACAGATGCCAATGGCCCAGAAAGGGGAGGTATATCTTTTTTGAAAATTGTACAGAAATAGACTCAATATTGGGCAAGAAAATTCTAAACCCGTTTGAAATCTAGACTGTTTACAATCACAAAAAATTGAAAACAAAAACCCTATCTCTGCTAACTTTGACCCTAATTACTTTTTACTTTACTTAAACTAGATACACATCTTCGACGAAATGATATGGAATGACAACTTCTACAATATCAACTATTGTGAATCGAGAAAATCAGCACAAAAGTGCGAAAATAGTTTACTGCTACACAGGTTTATTGAACACTATCAAATAAACATACAATTCTTATGAATAGAAATACGTCTTTTGTCGATATTCTGTAGCATATCAAGTATAACCTTACATTTTATATTTCCTGATTATCTATTGAAGTGGGGGCACGCTCCGATTTTGAATATTATCATATAAAATTGTATAATCAGATATGCATATGTGACTGAGCTTGAATCCAAAAAATGTTCAAATGGAAAAAAAATCCAAAAAAATTCAAAAAAAACCTTGTATGTTTAATTACTCACAAAAATGCATAGTAAGTTGAACTAGGGTACTAAATATCTTGGGTTCAGTTTTTAATTCTGAATCGATCTGTGTAGGTTTTGAAAATGTTTTTCTCATAAAATCTCTAGTAAATTTAATGTCAATTTTTAACGGTTTTTGATCAAAAAGTACCCTTTGTTTAAATGCAATCCTAAAATGTTTTATTTTCACGTTATGCGCAACAAAATTATCTACAAAATGAGTATTTATACGTAGCTGTAGCCCTATTTTTCGTGGGGATAGACATTTTTTTAATTTTTTTTTTGTAAAACCGAAAATTTTTCCTTGTATATCCTCGTCCAAAATGGATCCTTTTTTGTATCACCAAAAATCAATCCTTCAATCTCAATTTTCTCGATCAAAAATCAATATTTTTTGACGAGGTAAAATTCGTTGGATAGATGCTAATGAGTACTATCCTATGGTTTTAGCTTTGCATACCTGTCATCCCTTCATGGATCTCTATAACAGAAAAAGTGCTCTCACAAAATTTATAAAAAAATAAAAAAGTCTTCACAACAATCCAAAACATAGATATCCTGGTAGAGAATAAAAAATAAAGTAGACTTTACTTAATAACCATCATTGCAATACCTTAGTATTTTCTCCATTTATTTTCATTTCAAATGCGCTTTCTCAATTTTAAGCTGGCCATTTCTGCATCATTCAAATTTATGAAACAATCACTATAGTAACCATCCTTGCTTTATTTAATAAAATTTGTAGCCGGGACAATGTTGAATAGGATGACAATTGGGATATTTGTGTTTGAATAACAAATGGATACAGACATGTACAGATAATAGTTGATGAAGATATCCCATGAATAAGGTTTTGGCTTTTTTAGAACCCTAATGATGTTGTACAAGGAAAAAAATACACATGTTTTGTATTCTGCAGCCTTTTTGTGTGAGGTTAGGTACCGTCAATAAGATACTGAACAGGTTTTAATATGCGGCAAAAAACGTATAAGAAGCAATATGGAAATATAATGATAACTTTTCCAGGTTTATTAAAAGTAAAGCAAAGGTTATAGATAACCATGGACTTTGTGATGCTAATACTAGACGCTAGTTCCTGTTTAATAATACAGTAATAAGATTTTTTCAAGATCTTAGTTTGGCATTTTAATATTTTTGTGATTTTAATATTTCTAGATCTTTAGATGAGATCCAAGATCAAGCTGATTACTAAACAAACTTGATATATTATGTGTAATTTAATAATGAATATTTCTATAAGACTGTTCTTCCCCTCAGTCTTCCAAGGGGGAATTTACGGTTACTTAAGGAAGGTGAAAAATCTGCCTTTTTGTTCTAATCTTTTGTCTTTTTTTTCTACTTGTTTTTGTCTACGAATTTTTTTGAGATTTGAGGCATACTATGCCATTTCTTATTAGGATTACATGATATTTTGCTGTTCTGGTGGTCATGGAAAAGGTTACAGTAATCTTACGACGAATGTTGAATTACAAGATCTTTTCCGCTCAATGTAAGCAAGTGTGTATCCCTGTGGTACCTGTATCTATAGAAATCTAAAATCCTTTGATTTACTTTTGGCAATACTGTTTCGCATTTAAATCATTCTAATAAAGATTTGGTATTATCATAAAGCTATAACGACTCTGTGCTTTCCTTGTTGTCGAATTTGTACGCTTTTCTTGCATTTTCACACATATCACAATCAACATATTTTAAGAAGCCTTTATTTTACTGCTCTCATCTTTTAAAATATCTTCTTTCCTTTCAAAAGACCAATATAAAAATCGTGTTTACATGGATTATATCTATTCTGTAGTAAACTACACATATCAAATTTATTTAGTAATCAGATTGATCTTGGATCTCGTCTAAAAATGTCAAACTGTACCACTACTGGTACTTCCAAACTAAGGAGATTTGAAAAGATTTTATTATTGTATTATTAACTCATTAGTTAATAGGAATTAGCTTCTAGTATTAGTATCACAAAGTTCATGGTAACCCATAACCTTTGCTTTACTTTTAATAAACTTGGAAGAGTTATAATTCTATTTCCATATTGCTTTTATAAGTTTTTTGCTGCATACATTATCCTTGACGTTTTTTTTTTTTTTTTTTTTTTTTTTTTTTTTTTTTTTTTTTCATTATAATGTTAGTAAATCAAATATAAAGAATGGTTAAATTAAATATTTATTGATTCTGATATTTTGTATGAAGCTTCTTTAAAATTACTTAAATATGATGCTTGTGGGAATAGTGAACTTACAAGAAGGGAATATATATATATATGTATTTGTAATATTAGCGATAGAAAGATTTTACAGATTTAAAGGAAATATTGAGTTGACAGCAGAATTTTCTATGCAGCTACAGATTCTTGTTCGACCACCTACCCAATATAGATAGTTTAGCTACGTTTGCAATATGCCTTGAGTCAGTTACTAACTTACATAGTTGCTAGGAATCATGCCTATTACTCCATTTGATTTCTTTGCCTGCCACCAACTACCTTTCTTCTCATGAACGTATAACAATTCACCTTTTGTAAAGGATAATTCATTGGGATCTTCTTTATTTGCTCGATCTATTAAATGTTTAATAAGCGAAAAAAAATATATTTTAAAACATAAACAAAACTCACAATTATGAATAGCTGTAACAGGAATCAAATATTCTGAATGAGGCGATAAGAATACAGTATTAGATTGATCTTGTTGTGGACTAGGTGGCGAATTCATGTAGATTGGAACTGAAACCAATTGAGTATTAGGAGATGTAGGATAGGTGGTTTGTGTTGGAATAGGTGTAGGATAGTTTGGATTATTCAGATCGAGCATTGTATTATCGCCAAACACAATATTATTATTAGAAGGTTGTTCCTTTTGATAATGATGTATGCTATTTGTATATACTCGATGATGATTCAAATCACTAAATGAGCGAAGTACGGAAACCTCATGTTGAATACCAAGCAAAAATATCCAAGAGAACTGTAATTTATTATTAATCAACGAATTAAAGGCCATGTAAGCTATATTACTTACTTGGGTAATCATCATTATGATATAACCCGAAGCAGCAGCAGATAAGGATGCTCTGCCTGCAGATAAATACAAGAGAATCTCGTCAGTTGTATATGGAATACTGATAGCAATCAAACAGAGAATCTATAATTAAGATATCAGTAAACATGTCTAGAAGCATATTTAAATGTAAAAATATACCACAGGATAATATATTCTTGTTGAATTTGTCCAAAATACAGAGCAAGATAATGAAATTACGAAAAATTCAAATATGACAATCCACCAAGAAACTGAATGTGTAAATGCATATGAAGTGCACAGACCGACAAATGTAATTATCCAGCCGGCCTATATAATAAGCTTTGAGTATGTAGGAATTTGCATGTAATATTTTACTTACCATAGCAAGCGTGCATGTTAATATAGTAAAAGGACTAATCGTTGAATCAAACATTGTTATTTATTGAATCGAGAAACGAGAAAGCTAAAAAAAAAAAAAGAAAGCTTTATATAGGTTTTCAAACAGGGTAAAACTGTACATTAGAAATAACTATATAATAGTAGTAATAACAGGGTTCTAAATGAAATTATCATGTATTCTGACGATATATATTTAGATTAAACAATTATCTCATCATCATCATTACCATTAAAATGGTTCTTGCTCTTACAACTGATCTTTTTTTTTTTACCCGCCCAGCTCCCTTCTCCCCCTTAAAAACTCGAAAAAACCCTTAATTCAAACATTCTTTAGGTACTTTATCATATATAATTGGTTCACAAGATACTTGAATACAAATCACATCGACATCTATTAATCTTCTATAATTAAAACTACTGCATACATTTACATAAATTCACTTTTTAATTTAGGAAATGTCTCGAAAAATATACTCGCCATCAAACTCTATATTATATCAAAATACTAAGCCAAGAAAGCCAAAGAATGAATGATTTAAATCAATATCCTGTATTTATAAAAGGCCAAGATGAAAAAAAAAAAACTTGGTTAGTTTACGTATAAATACAACCATATAAATAAAGTGATAGAATGATGCTCTGACAAATCGTGTCAAAAGTTAAATATCAGTTTGAATCGATATTTTATTTATTGATGAATATTATTTCGTAAAAGTTCAATCAATGCTCTTGTAGGACGACCTATAAATTTAAGAAACAATTAAATATTATACGAAAATTGCATAAATATGAAAAAAAGGACTCACCTGTCATTCCTTTAATTTGATGACCTCTAGTTGAAGAACAATCCATGACACCAGCAATATCAATATGTGCCCAGGGGATATCCTTGTCAACAAACTCCTGTAAAAATCCTGCTGCTGCACAAGAACCTCCGGAACGGCGGAAACCAACATTACCAAGATCTGCTACTAAAGATTGTTTCATTTCACGTATATAACTTTCATGGATAGGCATTCTCCAAAATGGATCAGAAACTGATTCTCCAGCCTTTTCTAATTGATTCCATAATTTATCTGAATTTGTAAATACGCCAGCAAATACTTGACCTAAGGCTACATCCATTGCGCCTGTAAGTGTAGCTAAATCAATAATATGTTTGGGCTTCATTGTTGAAATATAAGAAAGCGCATCAGCCTAAAAATAAATAAATAAAATAACGTTAAGTTATCTACATCCAACTCGATCACCAATATTTATATTTTTACCAAGATCATTCTTCCTTCTGCATCTGTGTTTAATACTTCAATAGATTTTCCATTCATAGCTTTTACAACATCTCCAGGTTTTGTAGCTTTTCCAGATGGCATATTTTCACATAATGGTATCATGGCTACAATATTGACAGGTAATTGCATTTTACAAATACCATAAAGAGCACCAGCAACTGTCGCAGCTCCACCCATATCTCCCTTCATTAATGCCATATTAGCAGATGGTTTAAGTGAGATTCCTCCGGAATCAAATGTGATACCCTTTCCAACAAGACCATATGGCTTTTCCTCCTTATCCTTGGCTCCTTTATAATGAATCTCGAGGAATCGTAAAGGTTCCGTACTACAAATTAAATTTCTCGATATATATCACTTTTACTTCATAAGAAAAACGCTGAAACTTACCTGCCCTTTGCTACTGACAAAAACGCATTCATCTTTTTACGAGCAGCCCATTCCTCATCATGAACTAAAACATCAACGTTCTCCAGACCAGCCAACAGGTAGGCTACTTCTTCAGCAAATAACTTGGGTGTCATTAGATTGCCAGGAGAGGTCATCAACATGCGTGCAACATTTTGTGATGCACCATAAAGTCTTCCGATTTCCCAGGCTTTTTGAACATTATCATCAGAATGGTAGGGCTCCACTTGTCTATCAACAGCATCTTCTTTTTTCTGTTGCTTGAGTTTATCAAATGAAAATTGAGCCAAGACAGCTCCTTCAGCAGCTCCTTGGATGTCAACTGAGACATCAACGCCAGTGAAAGCAGCTCCTTGTTTTTGAAGGGCTTGAATGCCAATAGCTGTCTAAAAATTCAATAATGAGACTCAGTTTTGGGCATTTCTTATGTATGGTTTTGCAGGATATACTTTACCGCCATACGAACACTTTCTTGTTCTTTATGTGGATTATTGTTGTTTTTATCACCCAAAGAAACGACAGCTACTTGTTTTATACCTCCAATATTGTAAAATAGACGAACATCGCCTGCTTTTTTGAATTTACTAAGAGCTAATTGACTTTGAAGCAAATCTCTGGTTTTGTTGGAAACTTGCTGGGTTGTCAATATAGGTTTTTCTGAAGCATATGCACCTAAAACAAGACTATCAAATCCTTGTTTGTTGGAGAAAAAACGACGGCTTGTTTGGTAGGTTGTATTAACAAGTCTGCTTTTGGGCAATAACATTTTTAATAATGTGAGAGTATGTACGTATGACAAGAAGAAAAGGATAATGCTTTATAAAAGTATGGCGTGGTCTCCAGGTTGATTGAAAGCCCGTTACCATGGTAACAAAGCAATGTTTATCTCAAATCACCATGGTAACGGCCTAACCATCTTGATCTTATCCCGATCTATCTCATAATAAACATCTGCGAACATGATTAAGCATTTATTAAATACTATCTTTGCTATTCACTAAACAAACATGATATCAGTATGAGATTTCACTATAAACTACCTTGGGGAATCATGGCATTACACATTATTTGCTTGCGAGTAACCCCAGAAAATATCAAACTTGGCATTTAAAGATGCATGTATTTCGATTAGAATATAATTTGCGATATGCGATCAAAACAAGCCAAATTACTTGAAGGATCATTCCTCAAGCATCAACAAGCAATGATAGCCATAGGATGCCTTCAACAATGTGACGTAGACTTGGGTTCTCTCCCCACACAAGCTGAGTTCTTGTCTGCCCTGGTGAAAAAAGATAGCAAAAACTAGTTTTAGACAAGCAAAAAAAAAAAATGAAAAAGAATTAGCTCTATTCTTTTTTTGTATATACAACCCTATATTTATTTAACATTATGTTGAGAGGAGCTTCAGTTGTTCGAAATACAGCTCGTTTAACAGTTGGAAAGCCTAGTCGTCTCTATACCGTAAGATGAAATGTTAAAGAAAAAAAAAAGACATTACATGTGTCATTAACATTTTCTTGTTCCAAATCTTTTCATATATATATATATATTTATATTTATATATAGCCTAAGCGACTTTACACCAGCACTACAACAGTTGAAGAAAAGAAATCTGGATCAATTGGAAAGAAGCTCTTATGGGCAACCCTTTTAACCGGTACAGCATATTCAGGAGCCACTTATTTAGCACTCAAGAATGAAGCTTTTTATGACACTTTTACCACCTATGTACCTGGTGGTGAACAGTTATTGGACGCGTTAGAGGATTGGGCAGCTGATGATCGTATTCAACAATTCTATAACCAAGCCAAGGAATTGCAACAACAATCTTCATCTACAACCGAGACTATCAAGACCTATGCAGTCAGCACCAAAGAAACTGCACAGGATTGGTATGAATATATTTCTGATGCCATTGCTCAAATCAGAGGTGATAAAGAAGCACCCATTGCCCCTGGAACTGGACCCACACCATCCAACGACAAGCGCTTCCGTATCAAGAAAGCTACCAAGAAAGATTCCTTGTTTGCAAACGTAATTCACAGCACAGAACCTCAACCTTTACCTACATTTGAAAAGGCCAGTGAAGATATTGTCAATCAATTAGGAGCAACAGTTCAAGGATTAGTCACCATGTTGAATGAAGCTGGTATGTCAGGTCATGCAAAGCGTCTTGTTGATTTCGCTACTCGTGATTTAGAGAGCCTCGATAAAGCTTTTACATTGATCAAGGGAGAAGAACAAAAGGCACATGATGAAATCAAGGCATTGGAGAAGGCTTTAGAAACTGCCAAACAACATATTGAATTACATCATCAACAAGTAGATCAAAAGATCAAGGATGCCGAGTCCAAGGCTGCTGCTCGTGTCGAGAAACAAGTCAAGAATGTTGAAGCTGATATTGCTTCTGATAAGGCTGAATTAGAAAAGCAATTACATGCTATTCATACTAAAGAATTAACTTCTCAACGTCAACATTATTTGAAACAATTGCAAGACGAGTTGAAGGAAAAGGCAATTGAAATTCAAAAGGAATATGTTGCTCAAGTTCAACGTCAAGTTGAAGGTGAACGTGGTGGTCGTTTATCCAACATTGAAGCTGTTTCTAGTAAACAAGTTGAATTTGAAAAGTTGGCTTCTGCCGATGCTGAACTTTTAGATGATGTTCGTAAGGCACATCAATTAGTTGCTGCTATTGATGCATTGAAACGTGCAGCACTTGCTGGAGAAAAGACTCAATTTACTTTGGAATTGGAAACATTAAAGCGTTTGAGTGCAAAGACTCCATTTGCCAAGGTAGGAGAACGTCAAAGCGATGAATTGATCCAATTGGTGACATCCAGTATTCAAGAACATGTTGCTCAACATGGTATCACTTCTATTGCTTCTTTATCTGAACGTTTCGAAACTGTTGCTCGTGAGGTTCGTCGTGCTTCACTGATACCTGAGCAAGATGCTTCCATGGTCTCTCATCTCATTTCCATTGTATTGAGTAGTTTCATGTTTACCAAAAAGGGTCTTGTTGTTGGTGATGATGTTGAATCAAGATTGGCTCGTGCTGAATATTATCTTAACACAGAAAAGGATTTGGAAAGTGCTGCTAGAGAAATCAATCAATTGACTGGCTGGCCTAAGCGTTTATCTATGGATTGGTTAGATGCTGCTCGTCGTCATTTGGAAGTTAAGCAATCTTTGGAAATTATGAGATCTCAAGCTTCTTTGATCAGTATGTTGCAAGCTAAATAGATCTTTTTTCCTTTTTTCAACCTTTCTTTTGTTTTTCTCCCACATACACCCACACTCTCTTCGTTTATTATAATAAAAATGCCATTCAATATATAATAGAAACTATAATCTTATTACTTTATTTTTATTGATTTTCGCAGAAAAAAGTGCCCACCAGCGAGGCGGCAAATAGAGTAGTGCGCATTTTTAAAGCTTTTTTTAGGCCTTATAAAAGCGTAATGTATTAAGATATATTATTATACAAAATGATCAGCTTATGCTACCCTTTCTCATCTTATTTTATATATATATATATATATTGATGTTTGTCTATGAAAAATAAACCTATGGGATGATCTAGTATGGAGCTATATTTTGCATAGGCTTTTCATAGCCGTATTTCACTTAAATTACACAAATTAATACTTTTTTCTAAGGCTATATACTTATATATCTTTTCTTGTTTTATTAATTATACAATCTCCTCATTAGAAGCCCTAATATTTAACATTTACAACATTTATATAGTTGAAATTTGTAATAGTCGGAGTTTTGAAATCTAAAATTTCTACTGTATTGCCTTTTTTTTTTTTCTGGAATCCTGTTTTGAACATTTTTTAATGTTTCAAGGATTTTATTTCCCAAAAACATATAATTAACATATAAACTGTATTAAATAAAAACAATGAAGTTTTGTAAGTTTTATATTATTTTAATTTTTGTTTTTAATTTTTTCCTATTAAATTCATTACAATTTAAGATAATAAAAATATCAGTTTTTTGAGGAAAAGTCAAAAAAGTTAGCGGTAAATATACAAATAAACGCATTAATATGATAGAAAAAATGCCTGTAGTTGTTTAATGCCAGTTATTATCTTAGTAAAAAGTCTCGTTTTTGCAGAGAAATACTCAATTTTGTCAAAATTACGACTTTTTGCTTACTATCATAGGAACTGGATGACGCCAAACTATAAATTTATGAAATACGTATAGATGCAATTTATTGTATCTATTGATTGAGGGAAACTGACTGGTATGCTTACGAGTATTAGCAAGCTTCAAGAACTATGGAAAATGCGCTATTTAAAGTGCTGTGTAATGCGGTTTTTGGTGAAACCATTGGACATTTAAGCTCATATTTCATGGAAAAATAACGATTCTTCATGGTTACTGTGTGAATATATATGCATCAGGTATCAGACTATTAGATAAAAACAACCATCGAAATATAGCTTGCTCACATGAGAAATGCTAGGAGTAAATATGTAGTAATTTGTTATGAAATTGATGATTTTTACTCTAATGAGACATCCATTTTATGTCCCTGATTACACCGATCAGGTTTCTGGGATGAAACAAAATTTCTACATTAACGACATATTGATTTACTGAGTCTTGGCCTTTCACATTTATCAAACTCTATGAGAATTGAAAACCAAAATAATAGAGAACGTATTATTCTTACGCCTTAATTTGACAGCTGCAAGGCATCGCTTTGCAGGAGCTGGACCCAATTTTAATTGAACTATTTGGAAATCATGATATGGTACCTTATTTTCCAGGGCTTTATGAACACCAAATACAAATTCTCATTCAAATATGTTTCTACAACAATACTTTGACCTCTCCAAAAAATCCCTCTTTCCTTCTTTATTTGAGGATGAACAAGCTATCTTGAGATTATCTATACCGAATAGAGAAATGGATGAATAGTTGAATTTTGAACACTGGTAAAGGCCGTTTAACTTAAAATCCGCCCGTTTTCCCTTTTTCTTCTTTATCCTTTCTCTTTTGTATAGTTTTTTTATGGCTTTTTCTCTTTTCAATATTCATTAAATTAGTATAAATGGCATTACAAAGCGACAAAAAGGTGGTTGACTGGATATCACGAGAGGAATTTGAAGATATGGTCGAGTCGTTTATTCAAAGAAAGACACCCAAATTTCAAGCAAAGGCCCTAATTACTGCAGAAACAGTCCAAGATGCACTACTAGTACTAAAAGTATATATCATATTTTGTTGGCAATAAACCATGTTTTAATTATCCAAGATAGGAAAAAAATAGCCAGGTGAGAACGCCTAGTTTTAGATTCTGGGCAAGAAAAAGATTTCTCTTTCGAAAAGAACAACGTGGCAATAATTGGGTGCTGTGTGCTCGAGAAGATCATGACATTATTGGAAAGCCAGTTTGTCCAAAGGAGGAATTATTTGATGTTATTACAGAGGCACATGTAAACTCAAATCATAGAGGACGAGATCCTACGTATGACTGGGTAAGTTAAGTTTAAAGATATTAACATAAATTAATATTAATGAAAACACATGCAGGTCAAGAAATCTCGATCTTATGTGCCTAAAGAATTATGTGATATGCTTGTCAAAAAATGCACCCAATGTACAATTAAACGAAAAACTAAAGAAAGTATAGACACTAGAATCGAAAAACCAATCGCAACGACTAGATTTATGACCATGTTAAAGGTAAAGAAAGATTCTGATTACAACGAAAATACAATTTAAACAAAAACAATAGATGACCTTGATTGATCATCTGCAACATGTTGAATCAAACAAGCCTTATATTCTACACATTGAAGATGTGTATTCAAGTTTTCATTGGGCTTTTGCGCTTGCAAACAAAAATGTCGAATCAGTATTACCAAACCTACATAAACTATTTTGTCAATTTGGTATACCATCGATTTTAAGTAATAATTGCCAATTCACACAAGACTTGATAGTAAAGTAACACAATTTTGAAAAAGGTGCATCAACTAATAGTTTAAACCATAGGACGCTTTGATTGATCATTGGCCTAATATTAGATTGATTCATTCCAAAATAGAAAACCATCATTCAACTAGCCAAGATTCAGCATTTGCTATACAGTTACTACAATGGTATCATAGTAAAAAACACAAAAATAACGATATTTGGCCTGATTATTTGTTTGATTTTTGTTATCATCTAAATACCACTACAAATCCCGAGACAGGCAAAATACCTCATGACATTGTTTTTGGAAAAATGCTACCTCAGGAAGATGTTGAACGCATTTGGGCATTTATTCTATCAAAAGACTCGCATATAATATCAAATCGATCAGAAAAAATCATCATGAAATAGACACTGACAAGAATTAAACATTTTATTTATCATTTATCCTTGAATTTTGTTTTCGAAAAAAAAAAAAAAAAATAGCAATGTTACATTAAACGACTTCAAACAATAAAGACATACCACGTGCAAGGAATACAAAATCATATTTATATATACACATATCTTTTGTTATTTTTAATTTTTTTCATCATTCTTTATTTTGTTTTCTTTCTTGTTTTGTTATGTATGAATCAAAAAAAAATATCAAAAAAAAACCATTACCTTCATCAAGCCAAAGTAGCAACGTTTCTAATTCCACAACTGATTCATATTCAATGATTAGCAAAAGCCAACTCAGTGAAGATAATATTACAAGCAGTCGTAGTAGAGCACTTCAATATCAAGCATCATTAAAAAAGTTAAATTATGTTGCTAGGCCTAGTAAAAGTGAAACTACTGGTTCTCTTAACAAAAAGGCAAAGAACGTCAGCAAAACATCAACATCACAAAAAACAAAGCAACCACTAACAAAACAAGTGGTAGCAGAAGAAAAAGAAGAGGAGGAGGAGGAAGAGGAGGAAGAGGAGGAGACTGATGGTGACGATATCACATTCAATAAACTTAAATCTACATTCATTGACGTGGTTGAAAGTTCATCAACATCAATTGAATCAACAGACGAATTCATTGATACAATTAAAAGTCAAATGGATGCACAAACAATTCGCATAAGACGATTAGAAAGAGCACTAAAAGAAAAGGATGAGCAGTTAATAAAAGGAGATAATGAAAATACAATTTCCCTGTTATTATCACGATATCCTCATTCAATGGACCTCTTTAAAAAACAAGTCGAACAAGATCATTACAATCATCAAATATCAATTTGCATTGATCAATTTGAAGACCAAAAATCGCGCATGCTAGAAGAATATCAAAGAAATTTCGAAGTATTAAAAATGAAATATCGAAGTCGATTTGATGATATTGTTGAACGGATGATCAGCGATCCTTCGAGACTGGATGATGAATGGGCGAGACGGGTTCAGAAAGATGCTAATGATCGTATTGAAGAGTTTAAAAGAAAAATGATGACTAGTAGTAATAGAAAAATCTACAATCACCAATAATAATATTAATATTTAAAAATGTATATAGAAAATTTTATGAACCAAAATTAATTAATAAAAAAGGATTGTTTCCATGACGACAAAAAATAACTGACTTTCAAATGTCTCATCAGGCACATTTCGAAAGTTGAAAGTGGCTCTGGATTCAGTTTCTTTAACCAAATAATGCTCTCAATATGTATAGGCGATGGGTCTTTTCAGTTAACTTGCCAGAAAATTTCGGTCTCTCCGGACCATGGATCAACACTTGTTATATTCCTTTTGAATAACGCTAGTTATAACATGGCTAATAAAAATGAATGCATTATCTAATTCAACATGCCACATACAGATCATACATTACTTTTGATGTGTATTAATGTATATGCTATTACTTCTACACATAAAAGAAAGCACTTGTAAATAAAAGGGCAGTTTCAATATAGATATTACTATTTGCACCATTTTAGAATTGTTATGTGAGATTACAAGTGTATTCAAACTGTGGTTGATCATGGAATATATACAGATCAACTCTTTTCAATGAATAAAAAGGCAATAGACCTGAATTTACAAAAATTTTTAGACATCTGGTCTATTTTATTCGTTAAAATATAAAAATAGACATTTCCACGTAGATGTGAATTGGATAACGTCAAATTCATCCTCTGATGTAGGAAAACATGTTGAGATATTGTTGAGCGACAATAAAGCTTTTTTCCAGAAAAACACCGAAGATCTAGGACGAAATTTCTCAGGGCAAGCTATCAACGGCCTGGTTTCTCGATAATTTTTGCTATTTTTATCCACTTTAGATGCTAGACAGTTGAAAACTAAAACCACTACCCTCTGAATGTCTATGGTTTTCTGAATATTCGTAATTTAGTAGAAAAATAATCCTTCTGCAAGAACAGTAGATGTTGGCTTTTGCGAAATTTCAGACCAAGAAACTTGAATTTGTATATAAAACATGATTCAAAGCCTAATTACAAGGCAATTGAACCACGGATATATATACAAACATTTGCGTTCAAAAGTAATGCATTATTTAAAAAAAATGCATAGATCAGGTTCAGTTGACCCTGTTTTTTCTCTATTATTACTTTCTATCCCCAAATTCTGTCAACGAAAAAAAGAATAAATAATTGATATGGGAAACATATCAATTTAAAGTTCTGACTCCTTTTAAATAACCAGTTTCCAACTTATATTATTTTAGAGCTTTTTTTACAAATATTGATTACAAACATTGATTACAAACAATACTTGTCCATCTTCACCTGACAACTAATTGCATGCATATTTTCAATGGCAACTAAGGAAGATCTCGATGAGATAAAAGAGATCAAATGTCATTTGACCTTGTTTTTTGAATTACGACACATCATTCGACCCCATAATCTTCTTGATCAGTCCATCGCATTTTCTTCATTTATCAGTGAGAAAAATACAGAATTCGCTTCGTGTCAAGTCAGTCGAAAATGTATATTTATAATAGTTGCACAGTTAATCTATACCTACATCAGGCAATCCAATTACTCGATTAGGGATTTGTATGTGCATATCTAAACACAATATTTTTCTAACCTTTTGGCGGTTGTACTACTAGGGGCGGGAAAATCCCTCTCCCCACTTGAGATTACCAAAAACCGTTTTTAACAAGATGGAAACCCCCGTTTATATCCACTTATTATACATATTATATTTTTTTCATGTCATTGAAACTGGTTAATATATGCATAGTTTAAGGGTTAATATATTAAATTAGCTATTATAAGGCATTGTGCCTAATTATTGGTTTGAACGGTCAATTTTTTCGTGAAAAAATTGAGTAGAACGACATGGAAAAAAATAGTACATGAATTTAAACAACAGTGAGATATTTATAATAAATTTTAAAATATTTTTTAGGCATGTTTACATGTACAAAAATTCTTTAAAGCAGTACAATACTCATGTAACATTTATTGCACATCTATTACAAATGTAAATAATTACCAATCTATGATAAAATGTAGTACATGATAATTATCTTTTCTTGTTTTGTTTTATTCATAGTTAACATACGATAATATTTGCCTCCACATCATCCTAAAGATTAAACGGCATCTAGTCTTATAATTTTCTTCTCTAGAACCTTTTAGCCTTTTGATTTTTTTCAGAGCGTCATGCACCTCCGACATGGAACAAGGAAAAGCTTAATTGAAACGGAGCCCTCAGTTACTCTGCCCTAGGTTTTTTTATAGCATCATGTTGTTATATTTACCAGTGCACAAACACAAGCTTTTTTGCATGATTTTGATAAGCCATCTAGATGGATGTTTTTTCTTTTGTTTACATTGATTTTTTTGTGTGTGAATAATATTGTTATTTTCTCCTACACCTTTTTGTGTGGGAAGCATCTTGACTTCCTCCAAATATAATATACAATATCAATGAAACGTACTGAAAGCAATGCCATATCAAAATGTTGTTAACGAGGAAGGTCGAATTCAACGGAGATTCAACTGTCTAAAGTGAGTGAGACAATGCTTTGATTCTTTCAAGGAAAAATAGAAAAGCATATATTCAATCACACCAAAACGGTAGATCTTTTTTCGATATAAAAAGCTCGTTACAACTATTTCGGGTTTCTTTTTCCTCTTCTTTCCCCCCTCCCCTTTATATTGAAGAAACAATTATGAGTACTACACCTACTTCATCTAGACCTCGTCGTCTATCGATGCCTAAATTGACTCGTCGTTTAACCAACGTCGTAATTCATGTTGATAACGATGATAATGTTGAACCTGTCACACCTGCAAGCATTCCAACTCGCTCTTCTAAGCGTGAAGAGTTGGATGAGAAAGCCAAATCCAATTGGAAAAAGCACATGACACCCGAAAAGAATGATACTGAAGCCATTGAAGAAGATATCGTTCATCATACCATCACCACTCTTTGTCGCGGTGTTTATAACATTGACAAGTTGGGCATGTATCAAGCAACTGCTCATTCTGTTCGTGATCGTCTCTTGGAAGATTGGAACAATACACAAGAGGCTTTGCATAAGGAAAATCCCAAGCGTTGTTACTACATGTCTATGGAATTCTTGATTGGTCGTGCTCTTGATAATGCTTTAAATTGTCTCAAGGTCAAGAAGAATTACAAGGAAAGTGTTGACAATCTTGGTTTTAATCTCGAAGATCTTCTCGTTGAGGAGAAAGATGCTGCTCTTGGTAATGGTGGTCTTGGGCGTCTTGCTGCTTGTTACATGGATTCAGCCGCTACTCAAGATTATCCTACTTGGGGTTATGGTCTCCGTTATCAATATGGTATTTTCAAGCAAATCATAAAGGATGGTTATCAAACTGAAATGCCTGATTACTGGCTCAACTTTGACAACCCTTGGGAATTTCCTCGTGTTGATATTCGTTATGAAGTTCGTTTCCATGGTTATGTTGCTACCAAGATGAATGAAAAAGGTGAGAGTCGTATGTCTTGGGAAGGAGGAGATAAGGTTCAAGCTATGGCTTATGATGTCCCTATTCCTGGTTTCGATACCAAGGGTTGCGGTAATATTCGTCTCTGGTCTTCTAGACCTCTTAATACATTTGATTTTGATTCTTTTAATGCTGGTGATTATGAAAGATCCGTGTCTGAACAAACTAATGCTCAAAACTTGACTTCTGTTCTTTATCCTAATGATAACCATTTGGTCGGTAAGGAGCTTAGATTGAAGCAAGAGTATTTCTTTGTCAGTGCTTCCCTTCAAGATATTATTCATCGTTTCAAGCGTGCCAAGTGTCCATGGAAGGATTTCCCTGATAAGGTTGCTGTTCAAATGAATGATACTCATCCTACTTTGGCTGTTCCTGAATTGCAACGTATTTTGGTCGATGTTGAAGGTTTAGAATGGGATGATGCTTGGGATATTGTTACTCGTACTTTTGCTTTTACCAACCATACTGTTTTGCCTGAAGCTCTTGAATGTTGGTCTGTTCCTATGATGGAAAAGATCTTGCCTCGTCATATGCAAATTATTTATGATATTAACCTTTTCTTCTTGCAAAAGGTTGAAAAGGACTTTTCTGCTGATCGTGAATTATTGAAACGTATCTCTATTATTGAAGAATCTTCTCCTCAACAAGTTCGTATGGCTTATTTAGCTGTTGTTGGCTCTCACACTGTTAATGGTGTTGCTGCTCTTCACTCCGATTTGATTAGACAGAACCTCTTTAATGACTTTGTAAAGTACTATGGCCCTGAAAAGTTTATCAATATTACTAATGGTATCACTCCTCGTCGTTGGTTGTACCAATCTAACCCTGGACTTCGTGATTTGATCACCAAGACTCTTGGCTCTGAAGAATGGGCTACCAAGTTGGATCTCCTTCAAGGATTGAAAAAGTACGCTGATGATGCTTCTTTCCAGGATGCTTGGGCTGATGTCAAATTCCAAAACAAGAAGCGTTTGGCTGACTGGATCAAGACCAATATGAATGTTACTGTTAACCCTCATGCTCTTTTCGATATTCAAGTCAAGCGTATTCACGAATACAAGCGTCAATACATGAACATCTTGAGCGCCATTTATCGTTACAAGAGTCTCAAGAAGATGGCTCCTGAAGACCTTGAGCAACAAGTTCCTCGTGTTGTTATCTTTGGTGGTAAGGCTGCTCCTGGTTATTACATTGCCAAACTTGTTATCAAGTTGATCAACAGTGCTGCCGAGGTCATCAACAATGATACTAGTATCAAGGATATGCTCAAAGTTGTCTTTATTCCTGATTACAATGTTTCTCTTGCTGAAATAATTATTCCTGCTTCTGATATCTCTCAACATATTTCTACAGCTGGTACTGAAGCTTCTGGTACTTCCAACATGAAGTTTGTCCTTAATGGTGGTTTGATTTTGGGTACAGTTGATGGTGCTAATATTGAAATTAGTGAGGAAATTGGTGAGGAAAATATCTTTATGTTTGGTGTTCTTGCTGATGCTGTTGACGATATTCGTCATAACCAAAAATACCACGGTCTCTTTATTGATGCTAGTCTTCAAGTTGTTATTGATGCTATCCAACGTGGTGAATTCGGTGATCCTTCCATCTTTGGTCCTCTCATTAATACTTTGACTTATGGCGGTGATTACTATCTTATTTCTACTGATTTTAAATCTTATCTTCAAAAGCACACGGTGGTTGATGATACTTATAGAGACAGGGCTGCTTGGAATAAGAAATCTATCATGTGTACTGCTGGTTCAGGTTTCTTCTCTTCTGATAGAGCCGTTCGTACTTATGCTGAGAAGATCTGGAACTTGAAGCCTTTCAAGATTGAAGTTTGAATTACTTGATTTCCTTTTTCACTTTATTCACTTTGTTTGATGCATTACGACGTTACCATTATTAAATCGTATTTTATATTTTTTTTAAACCTTTTTTTAAAGCATTCCATATATTTTGAAAAAAAAATAAACCTCGTATTTTACTTTCAATTTCTTTTTATTGCAACCATGATGCGAAGTATATATCTTCATCGTTCAGAAATCTTAAACTTGATACTTGAATAAATGTTTATAGATCAGGGGCTTTTCACATATGTGTGTTAATACACAGAAGTAGTAAATTGTATTATAGATTCGCCTAATTCAATGTGTAGAAATGGCGACAATTAATGAGTTTTACTGCTTTTTCCATAAAAAGTAGATCCGACTTTTTATCTCTGCTTAGCTTTATTTTTCACTAAATAATATCAAGAAACAATTATATGCCAATGTACCTGAGATGTTCAGCTTTGATCCAAAAATGAGTATCCAAAAATATCCTATTTTTTGCAGTTGGTATTAATTTTTCAGTGCTAATGTTTCAGATTTTTACGTGTATTTCACTGCTCAAAATTAAAACTTTGAAGCTTCATATCTCTAGAAACAATTAAGCTATACTAACACTTTTTAATAATAAAACTTACTTGTTTTAAAGTGCTCTATAAGATATTTAAATATAAAAGTATTTTGAGCACTTTTATTTTTTTTTTCATTTTTTTTGGCATTTTTGTGCTAGATTTCAAAATATTGGTTAAGCTGAGCAGGGCTTTTTTTTACACTCGTATTGTCGACCTTGTTGAGCTCTCTTGGACCCAATTTAGTTTTTTTCAAAATATTGATTTTTCGTGGAGATATCCTCAAAAATGTGTACAAAAAGATACCTTCATTTCTAGCGTCCATTTTTCCCTTGTATACCCTCATCCCAAATTCTGAATTTGAAACAAATTTGGACAAAAATGTCGTTTTCTCAACGCAAAATTTAGCCAGAAGGTCCTGCAATGGCTCAATCAATAGATAATTGTTTTTCGCATTATTTGCAGTATTTATATTTAAAGTATGTTTATAAAAAGTGATGTATATATTCTAAAAACCTCCAAAATTTCAGTCGCATTTTATGCAAAATCTAATGTAAAACATTTGTTTAAATTCTGTTTAGATGAATGCAGAATCCAAAACTATACAAAAACTATTTAATGCACTAGGTCGACTTACTTTGCAGTGCATGAACATTTAAACAAATTTGCTTTTTGATCATTTTCTGATCAATTCGATAAATCAATTTTGGAACTCAGTTATAATAGACCTTATGCTGTAATGTGAACTATTATTTTGACTATCTCGACAAAAAATCAATATTTTTCACTGAAACAAAAAATGTAGAGTAGGTTTCAGTGGGGTCTATATTTTGAATACAAAAAATTAGTACCTCAATTTAGGTGGTCAATTTCTTTTGATCAATTTTAGATCAATCTTATTATGGTCAATTTTGCCCAATGTTTGGCCAGTGTGTTTTATTTTCAGTAGTCTTCTGGTTCACTTTTGGATGTATTATACCATACACTAAACCCGTTCTTGTGACACGAGCAGGTTTCTTACTAATAGATGATTCCCCCATATCGACAACGTCCTCGATTCTGCGCTTCTCCGAAAGGTACGCTTCTTCCTCAATAAGCATAGATTTATTTTGAGTTGTCCTTGTATTGGATTGTTGATTGTTTGAGTTATTTCTATACAAGTGACACTGGTAATGTTTGTGTTCAGTAGATTTACAAAGTTTACATGGGGCAGTACACATGTTTGAAAAGTGGTCTTCTCCTTGACAATTATAACATGCAGCACGCTTCTTTTTGACCGAAGATGTAGAGTTGCCATCAAGTTTCATACTCATTTTACCTATAAATAATGTCATGTTCTTGAAGTCATTAAAGATGGAAGCTATTGCAGATTCATGGGAATTTTCTTTTGCTTGCTTTTCCGTTTCTGCTTGGATTGTAATGTTCTTCTTTTCCTTTAATTTAGTTTGTGATCCTTCCGTTTCAATATCAGAATTGTTACTATCATCTTCGTCAGAGTTAGGATTTCACAAACAACGCATCGTATTACGGTTAACCGAGTTTGACTGCTTTAATGGGCCGTTTTTTATGCAAACTCGAATGAGGGTATTCGAGTTTCTTCTTTTCTTTTTTTGTTAGCTAAGCTGGAAAACAGGATTGAAAAAATACTTCAAGTTGTGAAACTGTCAAATATGCTATTATCAATTCATAATCCCATATTAACTTGACAAGGTTGCTATTAACAGCCTCCTTAAGGCAAACCAATACTTGCTCCCACCCCGTTTTTTATCTGGGTTACAAAAGAACGGGCCGTTTTCCAACTCGAATCGAATGGCCGTTTCCGTTAAAACTCGATTCAAAGTCGAATCGAAGTCCATTCCTAGTCAGAGTCATACATCTCCTTGAGCCATGCTAATGTATTATCCAAATTGCTGAATTTACGACCCTTGGTTTCTCTTTTAAGTGATTTAGATACAAGACCCTTGAGAAAACATTTAACAAAACCAGCTTCAGTAATTATAAGTTCTATCATAGTGTCAGAATTTTTCAAGTCTTGTTCATCATATTGAATTTCTTGATTAGTAGCTTCTTTCTTCTTAGATCCAGAGTGTTGCAATTCATCTTTGTTTATGAGTAACTTTCTCTTGGTAATCTCATTATTGTATAGGTTTCTTTTCTTTTCAAATCTTTTGAAATATGATGTGATCGATTCATATCTTGCATTTTTATGTTGGTGATATCAGCGATTATTTTGGACAGATCAACCTTTTTCGAGAATTTTGAAAGAAATGCCGTTTTGAAGTTTTTCCAAGTCTTGAAGTCTTTCCTTATAAACCATAATTAGAGTTCTTCTTCGAAACAGTTATCTACATAGTTATTAAGCGTCATTTCTTCATTCCAATCATTCATTTGAGAGGCCTTACTGTATCGGTACAGCCATAATTGTCATAGAACGGTAATTGTCATTATAGTAAAAGTTTATTATTTGAATCACAAATTAAATGTCAATCTCGCGTACATACAATTGACATCCTGTGCAACCAAATCAAAGTGTATTCAAAGATAGAACCAAGGAACATGTTGATAAACAAGTCCATAAATTTTTATATTCATGAAGAACCAATAACTTTGCCATCTACCAATGTACATAACAATTCAACACGTTTAATCAACCTTTCTAGATAATCATTGGTCAGTTACAATGATCCATTACTTTTAGATTCCCATTGCCTTTAGCTTAGACAATTAATATAAATAGCAAAAGACTTTCATTAGCCTTGAAGATCTTTATCTTATTTTTAAAGAATAAAACAACATCTTATATATTATTTTTTACGTGTTTTATTTTCAATTTTTCACAATAATTCCGGATTATATTTTGTTTGAAGCTTTGGTATAATATCAAGCTTGGACATTTTGATTAATTGAGCAGAATGGGTAGGTTTTTGAATTGATCTGGGTTTTCTTATCTGACCCTATCCTTCTGTTAGCAGGCACCACAATATTCTGAGGGGGTAAACTTAGAATATAAAATAAGACTATTTCTAGATAAATAAATGAACCAACTTTATTGATCTTAATAAGTTTAGAGTGCTATTACAAGTTGTATAATAGTATTTTACCAATTCTAATTGTTGGTATTTCTGTTGTATAAAAGATATATAAAAGAGAGAGAGAGAGAGAGAGAAACTGGGATTAATGTATAATGCGTTAAAGCTTTAAATATGGTGATGATCTGGTCCTTAATGTTTGTGATCAATTTTGAAGTAACATATTGGAATTTTTAGGTGTCACCAAAACAATAAAAGAAACTGCACACGAGCACAACGCTAACCCTGTATGTGCAGATTTTTAGATTTTGTTCGTGTGCATAATATTAATTCTATGCGTGTATAATAGTAGAGTTGCCCATAAGGCCATGAGCATACCATTATCCCTATTTGTGCATAATAATAAAATCTGACAATGAGCATAATGAGCTGATCGTATGGGCACAAATTGGTTTGTACATGAGCATTCTGTCGTTCTCAAAATTCCATTGCATTTTTTCACTGGAATGGATTTTTTAATTACATTTGCTTTTATTAATATAGACTATTATAGACAATAATACAATTCAATACGTTGTTGGTGTAGAGCAATGCATGCAAGAACCAATATATTTACGATTATCATCATTTGTAAATATGTTTATAGCTAGAATGCTTAACAGCAACAATGGTTTTTGCTCGAGCATAAACTTAAATAACACTTACTGCTTAAATTTATATGCAAGCCAAATCTAAGATTATTATTCTTTTTTTTTATTTCTATATCATTTGAAATTTTATCACTTTTCTGGGACATTCCGTGGGTTTGCAGCCAGTTATATTATTTTATTGAGTAGATATAGATATCATTGCCTTCGATTTGATTTGGTAATCAAGAAATACGTCCAACAATACAGTAGTAAATAATGATATTTGATCTTAAAATGCGGCTAAATGAAAATATCAGTCTCTAATATAGACTACTACCTATATTAAAAACATTAGTCCCTTATGTTAGAATGCGTATTCAGATACAAGAAAAGAATACCAGGTTGATAGTCTGATATGCCTTATCAAACAGTGAATATATCCTTGGAATATGAACAAAAAAGAGATACAACACACGTAGAAAAGGATTTTCAAGGCTTTACATTATTTAGGATTTAGCGCAATTAAAAACCCTGCTAAACTGCACGTTTCAGCCAATGTAAAAGCAGCATTACAGCGCCTGAACTATAAACTAAGCAAAATAGGCAACAATATCTGTTACTATAATAGAAACATGCATTTTTCTACCAGAAAAACCGTCTGTCATATCATACATTCATTGAAAAATTGCAAAAGCGAGCCCTTAGAGCGACGCCGTAATTAAGCATAGCAAGATTGAACGACTAAGTCTCTTATACTATGGTATATCTAAGTTTTAAATAAAAAAGCGTTTCTTTTTTTAACTTTTCTTATATTTAACCACGTGTGGTCTGAAAATTCAGTTTTTTTAGCGGACATTTTCGGGAACTCATTTTCTCCTTACCAACACTCATGATTTTTATCAAAAAACAGAAAAATCAAATTTTAATACCAAAATCAACGTTTAAATATACTACATTGTGAGAGAAAATTGTAGCCATAACTAATACACATTCTATAAAAGCTTAATATTAAATGTTAATTAATGAAAATTGGTACTTTTGTCCCAAAAACGGTTTTTTGATTAAAGGATTTTCATGTAATATTTTGCAATGAAAATGTTTATTATTTTTTATTGAGCAAATAGAGCGCTAAATTCTGCATATGTGTATATTTTTTGTTTTTATAATTGGTAGTATAATTAACCCTAGATTTGCGAAACCAGAAAAAAAAATTTAAAATGTCAAAATTGATGATCTGGACAAAAATAATTTTCTAAACTAATATTCAGCTTATAAGCCTTGTAAGTCTTAAAAATAAGAGATTTTATAATACTTGAGAACTTTTTCAAGAATTTATGATGCTGTATCCACTTGGTTCAAGCTAGTTACTGTAAATTTTTATACATCATGTTAAGATTGTGTGGTAGTTCATTTGATGATAATATAGTCTTATTTTATAATTATTGCGCTAGAGGTGATTTACATTAAATTTTAGTCTTACCCCTCCCTCCTCCAATATCATAAACATATTGCGCATAATATGATACTATGGGCTATGTCATAAAAAGATTTTATGATGTTTTTATTGATTGGTTGAAACGAACTGTCATTTCGCAATTTCTACATTCCTAAATTGTAAGAGTACCAGAAGTTTTGAAACGTTTTCATCTCTAGTTAATATATTGTGATCCTAAATATATTTAAAATTGGCAAATACATGAATGGCTAAAAACAGGAAATCTTGCATTCGTATTATTATGTCTTGAGATGAAGGCAATCTTTAAGAAACAATGTCAAATAATGATAGTATTTAACGTTATTTATCGATAGCACTAGAATACACGATAAATTGTTTGTTATACGTCATACTACATATAAACAAAGTTTGGGTACAATTTATAAATGAATTTTATTTACACCGAAAAGGCTATATGATATACGAAGTAAACAGATATGACTTCAATAATAAACGTATGATATATCGAAACTTTGAAGAGACATAGATTCGAAAACACAATAGAAAAAAAAATGAGGTAAAGCGCATGTTCGTACAATAATAGCAAAATTACAAAACTGCGAACGCCATATTCTGTATTTTTAGCACTGAAATAATACTTCATTAGGATGTTGGAATAAAATATAAATATTTCAATGGAGGAAATAGGGTTCTTCTTTATTTATGGTTCTTTTTTTGGACATAGATTCTTTAGAGAACTTCTGACAAGCAATAATACAATTAGAAAAGAAAAGAAGCTATTATATAAATAGATCAACAACATTCATGTAATTAAAATGAAGAAGGAACGAAAAGATCGAGCCTCAACATATTTTATGATATGAATCTTTCTTGGCGAATTCCGTTTTTATTTTTATTTTTATAAATTTATACATACATGCATATTGAACATGTGTATTGTATTTATGTGAACAGTTTAATCATTACATGTACTACTAGGTACACACACTTAAATGTGTGCATCCGCTTTTATGAATGAATAAGGGCCTCATCTATTTTGTAATTATTATAGCACACAGACCAAGTCAATCATATTTATAAACCCAAGGGATTTCAAATAAACTAGTATTTCAGCTATTTTTATCTATAGTTTTGTATATAGTGCACTTATTTTTTTTCTCCCTCTTCACATGCTTGAATTTATAAGAATATAAATATAAATGCAAGCTCAAGAATTTGAAAATTACACTACATGCAAAAAAAAAAAAAAAAAAAAATGCACGCAATGTGATTATTACCGATCAATGATCATATAATGATGAGATGGTATATTAGCTATGCACAAACAGGTTTTTCCCAAAAAAGGGAATAGAGTACTTCCCTCCCCCTTCCTCCTTAATCCTTCTCCCTTGATTAGTATACAGTTAATTTTATAATACAAGAAAAATATGTAAGCAGTGTATATATTAAATGCGATTTACGGTGTGTGCGTGTGTGTGTGTGTTTTAGGTGTTTCTTGCTGCGTAATGTGTAAAAGCAAGTAAATGTAATAATAATAATAATAATAATAATAATAATAATAAATCTAAGCAAGTTTCTCTGTATCGGCGAGTTCTATTGAAACAACATCATGTTCTCCAGTACCACCGCCTTGATGGTGATGAATGGCTTCATGGGTATCCTTTTTTGTATTTGATCTATCTGTTACTTTTAAAATAAGTGGAGTAGCGATCAATGTTATAGCAGTTGTAGCCAACAATAGATAATAAACTTCACGAGATATAATATTTAGTTGCTTAGCACGAGAAGCTAGTACAAAGCCAAATTCGGATATTTGAGCTAAAGCAATGGCCATTGAGGACGATTTGTGTATATCGAATTTAAACAAATATAAAATAGCACACGTTGCAATATATTTGAAACCAATAACACCCGCGGCCAATGTTAATAATAACATGGCTTCAGAAGCAAGGAAAGAAGGATATATGTGTAATCCAATAGAAGCAAAAAATAAACAAGCAAACATATCACGAACAGGTTCAATCACTTTAAGAGAAGTTTCAAACATGCCTTTACGAGATCGAATAATTACACCAGCAGCAAAACAACCTAGTTCCATACCAAGACCTAAATGTTCAGATATAATCAACATGCTCATGCATATAGCAATAGTTCCTAAAAGCATGAGTTCATGATTATTAGAGATTGATCGAATTGGTATAGCACGTCGTACAACACGAGGAATTATAGGAATTAATCGAACAATAGCAAAGCAAACAAGGCCAAATATAGCAAATGATAGGGTAATTCGAAGCACTGCAAAAAATACTTGTATACCGGATTTGGAGAGCGCAGGAATAATAGCCTAAAATGTAAGTTTAGATATATGCACGTACGCACGCACTTGAGAAGATTGCACTAACCAGCATGAAGCCTAAAATAACATCTTGCATAACTAATAAACCATATAAATGATCTAATTGATCCAATTTTATGCATTTCACCACAACAGCTGTAGAACTCAAACTAATGCAAGCACCGACAAACACTGCTTCTTTTGTATCTGCACCAATTATAAATCCCATTAAAATAAAGAATAGTACAGTTACCAACAAAATAGTCATTGCTCCACCTAATGCTAATCTCCACATTTTTTTGATTTTCTCTAATGAGAATTCAAGACCAAGCACAAATACTATCAATACAACTCCTAATTGTGCTAATGTTTCTATTTGAATCAGCTCTTGAATCAAATTATAGCCTGAAGGCCCTATTAAAATACCCGCCAAGATATAACCAAAAAAGGCTATCCGAACGCACGCACACACAAAAATATCAATAAATATCATTAATAATTTAAAATAAAACTACAAACCTGGCAATCCAATCCAAGTAAACATCCAACCCAAAATAAATGAGGTGACAAGGATAAGAATAAAATCATGAATCAACTGAATGTCTATATGGATTATGTAAGCATTAAAGATTGGGTTGATATACATGGTTACATATTTATATACCCTCAATAATAACAGTGGTATCTGCTGGTTTCATCATGACATATTCGTTGCTATCTTGATCTATCAAATTCACGAGATTTTCATCACGAAATTTCAATACAGTTTCAACACGTCCATCACTTGAACTGAATATAATATTGTTTTGTTGCATATCCTCTTCCAATTGATCCGCATTATCACTAACTTCCTTCAACATGCCATGTAGAATCTGTTTCATTGATTCTTTATCATCATCATCATTGTTTGATCCTAGATTGCTGTCTTTTTGTTGTTGCTGTTGTTGTTGTTGTTGTTGTTGTTGATGATGACGATGAGGTGAATTTGTATCCGAAAAACTACCGGCAGCTGATTTAAGTCTTTGATGTGATATTTTTACAGCACGTTGAAAATCAAATGTTAACTTTAGAGCAGGACTTCTGAAATCGTATGAGGATTTAAACGGTTCCTGACTCACTGTTTTCTGGTACACTTGTAATATACCGAATACAAACGATTCAAATGCCTGATAATCTTCTAATTGAACACCAGCTAAAGCATATAGTTCATCGTTGGATTCACCGTGTACAGCTTTGATGGATTCAAATAATTGATTCTTTTTTATCCTTAATTCTTTTTCGTGATCTGCGCCTTTTTGTAATATCGTGAATATTTGTTCGGCATTTGCAGGCGAAAGATTCTTTTGTATAGAAAGTTAAAAAATGTGAAATCTATTCTTATCTTGTTGTAATTACCGGTAAATTAGTCGGCTCATCAATAGCTGTAACTACAAGAAAACAACTTGAACCGAGGAGTAACACTGCTACGATGAATATGATGAATGATGATGAATGATATCGCATGTATAAATGTGGCAAAATTAAAAAAAAAAAAAAAAAAATCTTTTTTTTAGTGATGTTAAAAAGAAAGGGCGAAATAATAGTAATTTAATTGGATCAGTGTACACACGGTGACGTTAAAGCATATTCGTTGTAGCACACATTGAGATATTTTTGGTATATTTCAATACATTGCTCCTTAATCAACGGGCACGTTTTTTATATATATAATTATTTATTACGCCTCCCCAAATAGAATTGTAAATGTATAAAAAGGGCCATCATTTCTTGATTTATTTCCCTTTCCTTTTCCTCTTTAGAAATCAATTAAAACCTAACCAAGAAAAATGCCAACAACTTTTAACAATTCAATTCCTCAATTACCAATCGGTACTATAATTCAAGATTTAGAGATCGTCAAAGTCTTGAGTATTGGACCTTATGGACAAGTTTATATGGCTCGTCATATTCAGACATTCAAAAGATATGCAATCAAATCTTTACCTCATGTTGGTCTCGATTCTCGTCAACTCGCTTTTCAACGAAATGAAATCACATTACACTCACATCTTTCCGAACATCCGCATATCATCCGACTCGAAAAAGTCGTACAAACAACAGAATGGACACATGCTATTCTTGAATATGGATCTGAGGGTGATCTTTTTTCTGCCATTACTGACAAGGGAATTTACCATGGAAACCATGCATTAATCAAAGATGTATTTCTTCAACTCATTGATGCTGTGCGTTATAGTCACGACAATCATATTTTTCATCGAGATTTAAAGCCTGAAAATGTACTTACATTTAATGGTGGAAGAACAGTTAAATTAGCAGATTTTGGATTAGCTACAACAGATGCCATTTCGACAGATTATGGCTGTGGATCTACTTTTTATTTCTCTCCCGAATGTCAAGGCGGCCTAGACAGACAGAAACGAGTTGGTTATGCAACTGCTCCTAATGATGTTTGGGCGTTAGGTATCATTTTGATCAATTTATCCGCAGGCCGTAACCCCTGGAGATTAGCTTCTTTGGATGATGAGACATTCTGTGGTTTTCTTCATGATCCTAATTTGTTGCTCAAGATTTTACCTATTTCTGCTGAACTCAACAAAATCCTCAAACGTATCTTTTGTCTTGATCCTCACCGTAGAATTACCTTGGATGAATTGTATATAAGAATTCAACGCTGTACATATTTCACTCGTACTCCTGAAGTAACTCAATATGAATCTATGATGGCATCTACTGTAATTAGCAGCAGCAACAAGAGAACAAAGAAAGCAAAGATTAGACCTGCTAAATTGGAATTATTCAAACATCCTATTGTTGTTGATTTGCCTTCTCCACCTCAAACACCCAATCAAGATGCTATGACTAGCAGCAGCAGCAGCAGTAGCAGTGGAAGTAGCAGCAATAGCAGTATATCTTCATTGACAGATGATGTTGGCACTGTCCTTGTTAATAGCAATGTTACAACTGATACCTTCTTTTTACCTAAAAAAGGGGTTGCTGATACCACTAATCTAGACCCTCATTACATTCAAGTCGTGGTCTAGACTTTTCACAGTTTATATTCTCTCTTTTTACATATCACAACCACTCTCCTTTTTTCACATATGCCTTTTTTATTTTTATATACCAAACATTGTTTATAGCCATTCTGTTTATATGCCTTTATATCACTTTCTCTCTCTCTCTCTCCTCCTCCTCCTCCCTTTTTTTTCTTTTACTCTATATGTTTCTGTATTTTCTTTATGTATTTAACTGCTACAATATCTTCTTTTCAAATGATCACTACTACTACTCCACATTTCCTCCTCCCCATCTTCATCTTTATGTGTAAATTTCATTATTACTTTTTTGTTTGTTCGTTGTAAATTTCTATCCAACTCATCATCATCGTCATCTTTTTGCTTTTTTATCTATATATTTATCCATGCTTTTATTAAATAAATCCTTTACATAAACTGTTTATTACACATATATAATGCTGAATTTAACTATTAACCACAGACACTTTGATACCTAAATATAGCAATCGAATGTTTGTTTTTGTTTTTTTCAATTATGATAACGGAATAAACATGCGAAACCTAAAATTTATGAATTAAACTCTAAAAATAATCCAAATTTCAGTCTTTTATTTTCTACTATTGTTATTTTCATGCAGAATAATCAACAACAACAGCAACAGCCTTGGACAGCTCATTTAGATCTTTATGGTAATCCAGAATGTGATTATCATGCACAATTAACGATAGGATCTACACTAATGAATCTAGTATTGGACACCGGCTCTGCAAATACAGCTGTCATTTCTGATTTATGTTCATCTCAAAATTGTTCTTTTGTACAGAAGCCCTATCTACCTATACCTCATTCATATAGCTTTGATACAGTAAATGCCAGTTATGGTAATGCCAAGCTTCATTCTGCTTGGAATGGTTATGCAACTGGCCAATTAATTAGTTTTGATCATGTACAACAAGCATTTGCAAGAATCGACGTAATTACGGACCACCAATCATTTTTCATACCACGTTGTTCAAAAAATCAAGGCGTTTGGGGCCTAGCCCATCCTTCTTTACAAACAAGGCCTCGAAAAAGTAATGGCAATGCTTCCAGCAGTGAGCAACAAAAATTAACTTTATTTGACTCGATTCGAAGAGAAAAGGGTTTACCTAATGCCTTTACAGTTCAAATATGCCCTAAATCAGCTGTAGATCCTGCTTTTGCTCATGAGTTTAATTTCCTTGGCCTAAATAGTACAATGCGCCATATACAACAGCAACCATTGAAAGAGAAAACTTGTTTACGTGATGGTCATTTCTGGTTAGGAGGGTATCCGAGTCAATCAGTTGGAAGTGAAATTGTATGGGTCCCGTTGTCTCATAACCGATATTATGAAGTAAAAATTGATCATTTCTTGGTGAATGGTAAAATTGTAACTGGTATGGAACAAATTAATACGCCAAGAACTATTGTTGATACGGGTACAAAAGATATCGTACTCACACCCCAAGTAAGCTTTATTGATGGAGACCAAAATGAAATTTTAATTAATTTTATATCATATAAAAGAACCTGCAAAAGCTGCTTAATGCATTATGGCATAGTAAATTAGTGCAGTTTGATGATTCTGTTTCAAAAGAGCATGAAAAATCATTTTGGTTTGATCATGCACAATTAAGTCTCCCAAAAAATGCATTGACCATATCGCATAATGTATCTATTGCCATTGCATTCGAGGGCAATCAAGTAGTTTCTTTACCTATTGAAAATATATTAAATATTCGTGATTTTGGTGAGCAAATGCCAGACTGGGTAAATGTCAGTTGGACGGGATTCTCAAATAGTGGAGGTAGTGGTAATATGGCATCCACGATTTTAGGAAATACATTGTTCCGAGGGAAAACTGTTATTTTCGATAGAGGTAGAGAGGAAGATGCTGCACATAAAAAAATGAGCAGAATTGGTTTTGCCGATGCAAGTGCTTGCTGCAGAGCTTCTAGTGCAAAAGATGTAGATATCTTGCTTTCTGTAGATAGCGTCACAAAAGTTTCTACTGTACATCAAAATCACGGTGCAAATACTGTGCAAATATGCCTCATTTTGTTGATTGCTTTATCCGGAATTGGTTTCTTTTCTACAATGGCTGTCTTTTTGGTAAGCAACTATCAAGAAAAAAAGAAAAAGGCTGCTGCTGCTGCTGCTGCTACTACTACTACCTTTAATCAAGACGAGCAACATCAAATACAAATAATTAAATAATTTTTTTCATTAATTCTTTCTCGTGTTAATATATGTATATTAGCTGCTATTCCTATACTTTACATGCGTTATATTGATATAGACTATTAATGTAGGTGCGACTCCTGCTGTTGCAGGTATTCTTATAATTTGTTAAAAAATTGTGAGGCTATGATTTTATTTCAATATGGTCTCTAAAGTGTAGACCACCTTGAAATTATTCACAAAACAAGACCTGCATAAAAGTTACAGTTACAATTATACATGTGAGGGCCACTTGTACTGTACTATGGGCTTTGTGTATCCGTATTTGCTTTATAGCTGCACGTATGCGAAAACTGTATGTCAGTTAATTGGTAACGCAAATTTCGAATATATTGCTTTGATTGCTAAGCTTTTCGGCTACTAAGCTTTTAACGCTAAATATAGAGTTGATCCACAAATTAACAATCGTGTTTCTATTTTTAAATGTCTATTATTATAGTCTTTATAATTAAAACGTCAAGGAATTATCAATATATATAGTATGTAAAAAGGTGCATTTTTTAATTTGGGAGAGCGGGCTTGAAATAAGTTGCGTTCCTGAACGGCGATTTATTAATATCCAATGAAAAACACGCCCTGATTTTTTTCAATACCAGCGAATTTTGACAGGTCGGTGCTTAAATCAAAGATTCAACGATAACGTCAGACATTATACCCATTCGTATTTGTGATAAAAACACCAGTTTTCAACCGTTTATCAGTAAATAAAAAAATGCATAAATATATTTCAGGTGCTAAAAAATAATTAATTGTAGCTGAAATATTTTTATAAATTTTTTAATTATTTCAAAAAAATCCTTTAAAAACAACGAAATATCAAAATAGTCACTACTTTTTTACGCGCATTTGTTTTTTGTTGTATGAAACGTCTATTGTTCCAGAAGCACTTTCAAAATTTTCTTCTTTTTGAGAAAGAGATGGCAAAGAGATACAGATGAATAATGGCCTTTATTGCAGCTATTTAGCTAGAGCGCATACTCCTTTAATTGACTTTTTTTTATTTATTTTTAAATGGAGCTTTTTCGTGTTAACTGAATGACATAATGAACGTTTAATGGAATATGACGAATCCCAACATCTTATCTGATTGGCCTTTTATAGACATCCCAAAGACTTGAGTATACTTGTGTGCCATGTTTCATTTTTTTTTTCTGTGACTCATATATATAAAAATTTAATTAAAAAAAAACAATAACAACCCAAAAAAAACACCCTTTTACTTCTTTTCTATATCAACAGTCATCATGGAGTTTGTCAAGGATCTCGAGGATCGTATGCTTTTTGCAGTACCCAAAAAGGGACGTATTTATCAAACCTGTATTGAACTTTTAAAGGGATGTGACATTCATTTCAATCGAAGCTCACGTCAAGACATTGCCCTTTGTACCAACTTGTCAATTGCGCTTATTTTCTTGCCTGCTGCAGACATTGCTAAATACGTTGGTGATGGTAATGTTGATCTCGGTATCACTGGTCAAGATATTGTTGTTGAAAGTGAAGTAGAGGATAAAATTCGTGAGGTTCAACAATTGGATTTTGGTAAATGTAGACTTTGTATTGAAGTCCCAATGAAGGGTGAATACCAAACTATTGAATCATTGGTTGGTAAGCGCATTGTTACAAGTTTTGTTAATTGTGCTGCCAAGGTATTTGAGCCTCTTGATAAGGCTGCTGGTAAAAAGACAATTATTGAGCACGTTTCTGGTTCCGTGGAAGCTGCTTGCGCTCTTGGTTTGGCTGATGGTATTGGTATGTTTGTTAAAAAAAAAAAAAAGTGAATCAAATGTGGGAAGGTTTATTGAATGTTATTTTTAAATCTAGTCGATCTTGTCGAAACAGGAGAATCAATGCGTGCTGCTGGTCTCCACGACATTTATGATTTGATGGAAACACAATCTGTTTTGATTGCCAACAAGAAATCACGACATGCAGATTTGATCGAGAAGATTGCATCACGTGTGCGTGGTGTCATTACTGCTCACAAGTATGTTTTGTGTACTTACAATGTTGAGCGTAAGAATTTAGCTGCCACGAGCAAGATTACACCTGGTCGTCTCGGCCCCACTGTATCATCTTTAGATTCTCATGATGGTTGGGTCGCTGTTTCAGCCATGATTGCAAAGAAAGCAAAGGGTGAAATTTTAGATAGATTAACAGAATGTGGTGCAACTGACATTATGGTCATGGCATTTACAAATTGTCGTGTATAATAATAATAATAATAATAATAATAAAAAATCAAATAATGCATACAAAAAATGGACATTTTCATTAATTTATTTAGATTTTTTTTAAAAAAAAAAAGAAAAACAAATGTTGTGTACTCAATTCTAATTAGATTTAGAGAGTACGGGTGACTTGCCAGACACGGATGATGTTATCAGAGTAACCAGAGAAGAGAGTGGCACCATCAGCGCTCCAACAAACAGACAAACAGTCAGGATCAGGGTTCTTTCTCTTACCTAATTGAGCGAATTCAGGACGAAGTTCATCAACAACAGACTTGGACTCGAGATCCCAAATCTTGATACCGGTAGCGGTAGCGGCACAGAGCCAGTAACGGTTAGGAGAGAAAGTAAGAGCGTGGACAAGAGAACCAGCTTCCAAAGAGTAGAGATGCTTGGCATCATTCAAATCCCAGAGCATGACAACACCGTCCTTACCAGCAGAGGCACAGAGAGAACCATCAGGGGAGATAGTAACAGTGTTAACATAACCGTTGTGACCAATGAAGTTGGTTCTCAACTTGAGCTTGGTCAAATCCCAGACCTTGACGAGCTTATCCCAACCACCGGAAACGATGACAGGGTTAGCAGGGTTAGGAGAGAAACGAACACAAGAAACCCATTCAGAGTGACCATCTTCAGTGATGTTATACTTGCACTCACCGAGGGTGTTCCACAACTTGATGGACTTATCACGAGAACCAGAAACGATTTGACGGTTGTCAGCAGAGAAAGAGACAGACAAGACGTCGTTGGTGTGGCCAACGAAACGACGGGTGGTGGTACCGCTGTTCAAATCCCAAAGACGGAGGGTTTGATCCCAAGAGGCGGACAAAGCGAATTGACCGTCAGAAGAGATGGCAAGATCCTCAATGAAGTGAGAGTGACCGACGAGAGACTTACGGGGGACACCGTAGTTCAATTCATCTCTATTATAATAGAACTCTATATTAATACCCCCAATTTTTCAATATAAATTCCCTTTCAATATTTTACCTGGTAAGGTTCCAGACGATGATGGTCTTATCACGAGAGGCAGACAAAACCATATCAGGTGCCTCAGAAGTGGTGGCAATGGCAGTGACTAACAAACGATTTGTTAATTCATAAATTCATGTAGATTCTCGATAAAAAAAGACTTACCCCAGTTACCGTGACCTAATAAACAAGAAAGAAAATGAAAAATAAAAATGAGTTAAGAACCATAAACACAATATAAAACAGAATTAAAAAGGTTGTATGTGTTTGTATTTGAATATTGATTTGATTTGAACTGAAAAGGGTGATTATTCGAAAAAAAAAACTGACTGACTGACTGACTGACATTTTACATCCAAGATTCCAAAATTTCGATTTCTCCATCCATCCAAATCATCCATCCAAATCAATATCCATCACATTAACCTTCTTTTTTTCTTGTATAAATTACACACCTTCGAGTGTTCCGCGGAGAGTAAGAGTATCCATGTTGTCAGTAAGAAAAGAGAAGGATTCACTGATGTTTGCTTGCTTGGTTGAATACTTGTTGGAATCTTTTTCCACACACACACACCTCCAGCGCAATTCGAATTTTGGGCAAATGTTTGCGGCGGACACACAACATTTGCCCGGCTTTTTTTTTTTTTTTTTTTTGTGCAGTGCTTGTTGCAAGTGAGATCAATTGGTACTACACAACCAATTAAAATTCAATCTTTGGAAATGTCAAGCAATCCGTATTTCGATTTTTCTTTTTAAAGGGTATATATATTAACTTATGAATATTTGACATTTTTGATTCAAAAAATGTGTTTTGAAAGAGTTATATCGACTCATTATATGAAATAACTCTATAATTTACCAAATTTTTTTTCATGGATCTGGCTCGATTTATTTCCTTGATCCGAGATTTTTTCTAGCTCCCAATCGTGCATCGGAATAAATGCGGTGTGTATGTTAAAATTAATGACAAGATAACGCTTCTTTGCCTTTTTTTTTTTTTTTTTTTTTTCAAACGTTCTTTTTCATATTCATTATGTGTTTATCTTCGTTTTAAATCTTATTATTATGAAACATTTCTATTAAATTCAGAAATGGACAAATCTTGATAGGTTGGGATCCTGTCCAAAAAAATAAGGGTTTTAGGGAATACGATTGGAAATTCTTGGTATCAATAACCGGATCAAATGTTTTGTTTATTAAAATTCCGGCAATTGACATTTAGATGAAATTATATAATTCAAAGAGTTTTTACGAATGAATACAAGTAATAAGATGTATAAAAAGTATTTGAATTTGGTTATGAATCATCCAAAATTTATGATGGTAATTTTTGTTTTTCGATAAGCAGGGTCTTTTGGCGAATTTATTCTAAAGGAAGGTTTATCTTGAACTCTTCCGATATTCTCCAAAGAAAAAACGAACGATAGCCAACGAAAATGTCTTTGATTTTTTATTTCAAAGATATCTAATATATATATATATATATATATATAGGGAAAGCTTAATTGTACTATTTTCCCCCTTTTTCCTTTATATTTCATCTATCCCAAATTTACAATATAAAATGAATTATTCCAGAGGTAAATTTCTTTTTCATTTGATTCCAAATCAAGGAGGTTTTTAAATTAACCCTCCTCTGTCTCTCTCTTCCTGTTTGATAGGCTATTACAATCCAAGCTATACTCAATCATACCCTCATCATCAACATCACCAGCAAAGCTTAGAACATAAATCTTTACCTGTATTTGAAGCGATGGAAAAATTAACGATGACATGCAATGCTCTCGCTCATACTCTTGAATCAACATTAATGGCAACACATTCAGGATTTGCAGCTCTTTTACAATTAACACATCAATTTCGTGCAATTAAACATTCTGCTGGCCAAGTTTTTGGCGTCTTGTCATTTCTACGCTGGCTTAAAAGCAAATTTCTTGGTGGCAAATCATCCTCCACCATGATTAGAAAATTTTCAATTCAAGAATTTGAATCATATAAAAAGAGTAAATTTATTAAAACGCCTTGGATTATACTGATAGCTATATCTATAAGCGTTGTTCCTATGGCTATGCAATTATATCAACGACAACAACAACAACAACAGCAACAGCAACAACAAAAGAAACAATGCACAGTTGCTACAAATTGTCTGGAAAAAAAAGAAATTCCTCCCCCACAGCCAACACCAACAAAGACTACTAAATTAGACTTTGCAAGAGCCTTATATTCATTCCATGCAGAATCTCCAAGTGAACTGACTATACAACCTAATGATTTAATTGCTATTTTATCGAAAGATGATAATGATTGGTGGCATGGAAGATTAAAAAATGGTAAAGTCGGTTATTTTCCTGCTAATCATGTTGAAATCATTGAAAAGAATATAGAAATTCCATCAAAACCTTCAATTGCACCATCTGCTTAAAAGTAGATGTAATTTTATTCTCATCTCTTAATTATATATCCCTTTTCTCTTTCTTATTTGTTTGTATATTATCATTGTATTTAATAAAAGTTTTCAAATTATACATATCAATTATACAATATTTAACATATTAATAATTCAATATGCAATATAATTTGACACGTATTTTATGATTTCGTAACTTGATCAGTCCTATAGAGTCATCTAGTAACGTCAGATAGACCCTTTTTTAAAGAAAACCATTACAGTCAATGTTACAAAAAAAGGCAGCCTTTTTACTAAATGTTCAATCACAGCGATTTTTAAAGCTTTTTTTTTATAAATAAAAAGCATTCACATGTGCTTCAGACATTACATATTTATCCCAAGCATTCAATTACTGAATCAAAATTGTGGATGTGTGTTCAATAATTCTTCAAACATTGAAAAAGCACTGAATTACCTGCTGCTCAAAATATTCAACTGCCGCTTGTTTTTTTGAGCTTCATTTTTGACGATTTTGGACATCTTAAAACATTTTCGCTAATTTCTCAAAAAATTAATAATATAATAACTATAGCCAGTTAATTAAAGTTTGTAAATCTTTGGGCAATGCATCTGATCATGTACTTTTTAGAAAAATTTTACATTAAAAATACTCCGTAAATCGCGAAAATAGAAATAACAATTTTTTGGAAAAAAGTCGCTATTCTGAATATGCAGCAATCAAATACAAGATTTTATATGAAAAAGGGAAAAATTCTGGTCATTTTGGACTTTGGAATACCCTATTAATTTTTTCGTTTTTGAGATGAAAATAGCGAAAATATCCAATTTGGACAAATCGGCCTTGTGTATACAAGGGTTTGAAGGGTCGATTTGAAGAGAATTTTTATGACTAAAAAAATTTGAGATAAAAATGTAGTAATATAGTGCTTGATGTGAGAAATGGTTTTGATGGAATCTGCGCGTTTATAACTGCCAAAAAGTGCAAGAAATAATCCTTTAAAATGGTCGATTTTGGCTGATTTGAGTGGAAAAATGCATATTTAAAGGCGAATTGTGCGCGATATGATTATGTTTAAAACCAAAACTCTACATGGATGGTTAGATATGCATGGAATACGGTACATATTTCATACTGAAAGTGGTTGAATCGCCTCTTTTTGTGTATGGTGATACACACGATTTGTCTGGAATTTCATTCAATTGGGATGAAATGAATATTTTCAGCTATTGCGAGCATCTTTTGAGCCCAAATTTTTTTTTCAAAAAATTGTCTAGAGTAGTCAGAATATTGTGTGTTCTAGGAGGCACATTCAAAAGACCAAATGTTGTATGGTTGGAAAAAAACTGGCTCACAGATGGCGTTGCACCATGTGAAATCAAAAGAGGGGGGGGGGAGGGATGGAAGTATGATGAAATTTTTTTATTATGTATATTTTAAATAATTTTACAAATTGGCAGTAGAGACAACAGCACCACCATCTACAGTAACAGTAGCACCGTTTGTGTATTGACCAGCTCTAGAAGATAAATAGATGCAAGTACCAGCAATATCTTCCATACTACCAGTGCGTTTAACAGCTAATTTGGAGACAATTTGATCATGGAATTTATCCAATGTAGCCTTCATCATCTTGGATTGGAAAGCACCAGGTGCAATGACATTAACACGAACACCCTTGAAACCAATCTTACCAGCCATATGGCGAGACATATGATGAAGACCGCCCTTTGAAGCAGAATAGGCATAAGTTTCTTGAGGAGGAGCCTGTGTGTGTAATAATTTGTAAGTTTAGTATAATAGCCAAATTGATTCAGATAAAACTTACTCTAATACCATCAATGGAACCAATATTAATGACAGATGATGTGTTTTCACTTGATGCCTTTGCTGTCAAAAGAGGAAGACAACTATGTAGAGTATGTTAGTTTAAAAAGAAAGAGAGAGAGAGAGAGAGAGGGAAATGCCTTGTATGATCTTACGCTTGAGTCAGTGTGAAAATACGCTTCAAATTCAAATTAACAACCTTTTCAAAAGCATCATCAGGGTATGTTTCGATAGCCTCATTCCAATTAGCGCCAGCATTGTTGATCAAAACATCGAGATCTTAGTATATAATAAGTAAACAAATGTTAATTCATACATTGACGATCTGATAATTGTCCAATAACTTACGATCTTCCTTTTTGGAAAGTTCTGCAACGAGACGTTCAATTTCAGATTTCTTTTGTAAATCTGCAGGAATGGCAATACATTGACCAGGACCTTGAGCAGTTAATTCTTTTGCAACCTTTTTGATGTATATTATTCAATACATTTTGCAAATGTGGGGTAAGAAAACTACTTTACCTTGTAACAAACATCGGCAGAACGACTTGTAATATACACTTTTGAACCAGCAGATACGAAACCCTGATAGGCTTACATTATTAATAATTATTCTCACACTTTCTTTTATACTAATATTTACGGTTGCAATCATTTCTCCAATGCCTCTTGAACCACCAGTAACCAAAACAACCTTTTCGATTATTCAATTATGTCAATATTTTTTTTTTTTTATTGAAAACATTGCTCATCATAATACCTTGTCTTTAACATCAAACAAACTTTTATAATCCATTTTTTTTTTCTTTGATATTTTATTTAATAGATAAAAAGAAACAAGAAAATCACAACTAATATAGTTTTTTTTTATAGAAAGAGGGAATTTCAATTTTATTAAAGCAAATGACTAAGGTTTTTCTCATATTTAATCCTCTTGGAAGCTTAATCTGTTTTCATAAAATTCAATCAACTGAATCGTAAAAAATAAAAAATTAGTATGTAAAATGACTAAAGCTGAATAAGCTATATTTACCTTCAAAGGAGCCTTTCTTGCAACAGTAGAAGTCTTGTACTTTGCTAATTTAGCATCCTTCCAACGAACAATGGCGTACAATTGATTATCTACTTCATCTCTTCTGACATATTGAACTTTATAAACATTAGTCCAAGGCTTATTAATTCTGAAATCTTCATTTTCAACTTCGCTATCAGAAACATCGAATTCATCTTCACTTTCATAAAGGGCTTCCTTTGCTTTTGACTTTTCTTCCTCAACGTCAGGTGCTAAAATAGATAAAATAAATATATATATATATAAATATAAATATATGTACCAAAAAGATGGAAATAAACAACAAACCTTCAACACTAGCAGCTTTAGCTCTCTTTCTCTTGGGAGCAGTGGTAGTGGTAGTAGTAGCGGGAGCAGTAGATCTAGAGCTAGCTCTTCTCTTCTTGGATTCAGCAGGCTTATCTTCCTCTTCGGCAGTTTTCTTAGCGGGAGCAGCGGCAGGAGCAGCGGCAGGAGCTTTACCGCCCTTCAATTGCTTCAAAACTTCGTCGCGTTGTTTCTCACCACCAAGAGTAGCCCAGTATTCATCAACCAATTGATGAGCATTTTCACTAATATTACACAGATTTTAATTATTTTTTTCCATGGGCGTGGGGAGCGAAAAGAGTTGCATTGACAACGGGAGTTTTAATCAAAAACTTACACTGCACTAACAGGTTCCCAAGTATTTTCACTTGCATCATAATTTTTCCATTTAACCAAGTATTTCAATTCGGATTTTTTCTGGGAAATAATGACATGTTATTATCATAAATAACAATAATAAAAAAAAAAAAAAAAAACTTACACCTTTGCGTTCAATTTTATGAGATTCAACACGTTCAACCTCATATTCTTCTGGAGCTGAATCAGAAGCTGACTCTTCAACTACTTTAGATTTGACGTTTCTACTGGGGCGACCACGGGGCATTGTTTTTTTAATAAATTTTTATACAAAGATAAAATCCACAAAAGTTTTAAATAAGATTAGTTGAATGATAGTATACAATATCTTGTTAAAAAGCGCGTAAAGATAGGCCAAAGAATACGGGTGATATCAAAACAAAAAATTTCATTTAGAGACTGCTTTCGTGGGGACATTTCTCATTCAATTGGGAATTAGATCATAATGCAAATATGCATTAAATTCATTTACTATAAAATACTGCAAATGAACTTGGATATGTATTTGCAATAATGCTATTATACTTTTTTTTTCTTTTTGTTTGTTTAATAAAAAGCCCAAAGAGCAATGACTTTTTGCTATTGAAATTGGTTTACATCTATTATATTTCCAAATTTTTTAAGCGTATCTTGATGTTTCAGGTATTTTTCCGACCACTTTTTCAAAAACAAAAGTATGATACTATACTTGAGAAAACCTATAGAGATTTCAAAAGTCATTTTATATTTTTTTTTTTCGTGAAAAATGCAAACCTGAGTGAGAAATTAAGCAATGTTTACCTTTTGAGGAAAACTGAAAAGTCAGCAAATTCCAAATTTTGTATGTAAATGTCTATATAGCATACACACACATATATATATATGTACCCATAGACAATGGCACGAGTATAGGTTAGTACTTTTATAAATTACTGGGTATTTCATCTGGTTTAGTATATGAGAAATTTGTCATTTATAAATCACATTTTTTTTGCCATAATGATAAAAGAAAAGGCTTCTAAAATCTATATATCTTTGATCAGCTTGTAATACAACAAAGCTATGGTGTTACCATCGTCTAGGACCATAAAAGGATGATTAAATTTCACACACACACTATATATTATAACATCTCTTTTTTTTTTTTTTTTTTTTGTTCGCCCTGCCCCTTCTCTTGTAAAGCTTTTTTTTTTCACTGAACCCCTTTTTCAGTTTCATATTCAAATGACTACTACAACAAACCAAGAAATAAATTTTACAAATTATTTTGGCACAAATAGTGGAGCAGAACTTGAAAATAAAAAGAAAAAAGCTTCTAGAGCTTGTCTTCATTGTCAAAGGGTAAAAAATATTACCAAGATTTGTAAATTATATATTGAAAATATGTTTGTATCTTAGGCACATTTAACCTGCGATGACTGTAAAACACAAAATAACCATCTCCATCAATGATTTATGAATTAACAAATAACTTGTTCTATAGCTAGACCTTGTCAGCGATGTATAAAAAGAGATCTGGCAACAACATGCACAGATGCTGTTAGAAAAAGAGCGAAATATTTGCAAGATATACCAGTTGATGAGTGTAAAATGTGTTGCATTTGCAATAAACTTTTTTTTTTTTTTTTTTTTTACTAAATTACATTTACACTTACCTTAGTATTTAACTCGAATACTTCACCAAATACATCAACTAGTAATAATCAGCCTTCTTCCTCTTCTGCTTCATTTAATAATTCAATTGTGAATAATACAGGTATGACAAACTGTTTTTTTTTTTTAGATGTAAATGTGACCCAATCCGAGAAATAACACTAATTCATATAGCATTTTCAACAACTGCACCCAATACAACAGAATTATTTGATTTCTCACTATCTGATTTAAATTTTGGTTCAACCACAGTTGGCTTAGAATATGGATTTTTAGGAAACATGTTACAGAATCCATTACTAGACTTGGACACAACCAACACTACAACAGCAGCATCGGTAGCAACATCAACAACAGCTCCAATGCATTTATCTACTATAGGAATGCAACAAATGATGGCTAATAATGGCTATTCATCTTCAGCATCCCCTTCTTCGAGTACAACAACTTCAGTACCTTTCTATAATATGACATTTAACCCACAACAACATCTACAACAACAGCAACCAATGACTCATATAAATAATAAAAGAGCATCTCCACTTTTAGATACAACCATGGTGATGATGAAACGTCCAAGTAATGCTTCTTCAGTTACATCTGCATCTGGAAGAAGAAAAGGATATGGAAATACACCTGAAGAAACTTATACGAATGTTAAAAAACCTTTTAATTATGCAGAAGGGTTTCATTATCTCATTCAACATGTTCGAGACAAGTAAGTTTCTGATGTTCTTTCTGAATGTATATATATATATATACATATTCTAACCAAAAGCATTAGAATGAGTAGAGATGATTTAGTGAGAATCAGTAGAGCATTGGCGCTTTTTAGACCATCTTTCTTGGCTTTGATTATGAATTTAACAGAAGAAGATTTAGTGTTTATGGAGAAATGTATTCAACGAACATTACTAGAATATGAAAAATTAATTAGTTTTTCAGGAACACCGACAGTTGTATGGAGAAGAACTGGAGAAATATGTCTTGTTGGAAAAGAGTTTTCATTATTGACTCAATGGACCAAAGATATGCTTTTAGGAAAAAAGATATACATTTATGAGGTAATTATTATTTGTACTGTACATGAAGATTATCAAATTAACTTGATTTTTTTTCTTTTAGCTCATGGATAGTCAATCAGCCGTAGAATATTGGGAAAAGTTTGCTACGCATGCATTTGATAATACAGATAAATCTTGCGTCTATTCATGTATAATCAAAACACCTCAACAAAAACCTGTGCCTTGTACATTTTGCTTTACTATAAAACGAGATATATTTGACTTACCAAGTGTTATTGTTGGCAATGTAAGTTGTTTTGTAATTTAATATATACAAAACGTTTATATTAATATATTTTTTTCAATAGTTTTTACCTATACTCAGTTAATACATATATAATATAATATAATATAATATAATAATTAAATAACAAAGAACAACAATGCGTGCATTAAAACTAATGTTGCAGAATATATACATACATTTGAAATATCAAAATTATAATTTAATAGTATATATTATTTAGTTTAGATAGATAACTAATGAGAGCGATGGAGAGAGAAAGAGAAAGAGAAACATTGAGTTGATACACTATAAATCGGGTTTTTTTACTAATACATATAAAACTCAATGTGTAAAAGAGCCATAAAGAGGATGTGTAAGAAGGGGGGAAGAAAAGAAGATTTAGGAACAGGAGTAAATCAAAGAAAAATAGGGGAAAATATAAGGTAAAAAAAAGAACGATACTATTTGGCGGCTACTTAGGTACGTTCATCATCTTCATCATCATCTTCGCCATTCCATTCATCCCAATCAATTGGAATAACACCTTTGTTATAATCACTTTCAAGTTGACCCCAAACAGCAGGAGTAAGATCTAAACAACCTATTGAATATGGTTAGATTCCAAAGCAGTAGATCTTTGTTTTGAATTATAAATATTTACCATTATCACATCCAGGACAAGCATCAGTTACTGTGGCAATTGTACATTTTGATTTGTGACAAATCTTGAGCTTCTTTCCACACCAATGACTCTTTTTATTCATATTACCGTATTGATGAGCATTCATAGCAACGATTTGTGAGTTTTCATCTGCATAAGGACCACAAGCACCTTGAGAACCACCTTCTGATTCGGGATCAAAAAATGTACCAATTCCATGATGAAGTAAATTCTTGACAGTCTTGACCAAATCACCAGCTAAACCTCTTGCTTTAAGTGGTTTGGCATTGGCAATGGCGAAAAGCACAACCAAACAAGTAAATAAAAATTGAACTTTCATTATATTTATCTTTTTGTTAATATCTATTATTTTCTATTATTGTCAAAGATTTGGGTGGCAAGATAATAAAAAAAAAGGAGAAAAATTTGATGGATGAAACTAAAGAGAAAAGATAAAAAAAAAATTGAAATTAGGTCAAGATATTGAATCTTTTTATATGTTTTTTTTTTAAGAAAAGGGGATGATGGAAGAGGGAGAATACATCAAAATGTATGAGTCTGAGTGAATAGTGAAGTGAGGGGAGGGGGAAGTTTAGGATAATATAGATTTACCTGCTTCTAAAGGCCTATAATAACATTTATTTACTGGACATTTCCGTCCTACTAATGTCGAACCACCTGCAGTAATTAGCATAATTGACTTGTTATTCTCGTTGTATAAGTTGTTGTATGTTGTTGTTGTTTGCAGTGATGTTTGCAGTTTTGGTGTGTGTGTGTGTGTGTGTGTGTGTGTGTGTGTGTGTGTGTGTCGTATCCCCTTCTTTTAAGCTAATAATAATTCTCCTCTCCCTTTCCTAATTCTGCTTCTTGATAGATGTTACCCCTTGGTAAATTTATTTTATTTTATTAGATTAGGCTTTAAACCTAACGAAATTGTAGATTGAACATGTGTCATATTTGTTTTAAGCAAAGAAAAGCAAGATGTGATGCTGCTGCTTCTACTATTATATATTCATGTTCTTGTGATATAATTTGGCTCTTTGCGTAGCATCAAGCACTGTATGATGAACTATCCTCTTGTATATTATTTACAATGTATAACCAGATTAACTCAGCTCTTTATTCTCCCCTTGTTTGCTCGTTTCTTTCAGTTTCGTCAACATCTCCTGCCTTTCTCCTTGATTTATTTCTTGACTCAGACACATAAAATACGAATTATCAATTTGACAATGGATATTGAATAAAATGTCGATGATAAGAATGACTTTTTGGATTGCCGCGTGATACTATTGTAAACGTAAACAGCACTTTATGCCAGACGTAGATCATTTCTTTTTTCTGTGTAGCGTAAAGGCCCTCAAATTGAACGTGTTTATTAAGAGAAAAGAGAGATAAATAAACAAATTGTCATGTTTTGACAAATAAACTTTCAACAGCAAATAAATAAAGTATACGAGATTTTCTTTATTTTTTTGTGGAATCAAGTATTATAACTCATGTTAAAAGAGAAGCAAAAAAAAACCAACTTTTTTTTGGTGGGATGACAATAATTTCCAAGTGCACGGTCCAGTAAATCATTGTATATAAAAACATCCCCTTTCCCCTTTCCTAAAGTAAATTTACTTTTGAGAAAAAAGATATAAAGAATAAATCACACAAATAAAGAAAACCTGATTTGTCACTGTATACATTTGTGTTAAAATCACGTTTTTCATTAAGGATATAAAATGTAATATAGATATTCTCTATACACGCAAAATCAGCGAGGGAAATCCACGTTAATTTTACAACATCAAACAGTCAATATGGAAATAAAATATTTTATTGTCCAAAATGTATAAATATATGGAAATTGGCTTTTTTGATCGAAATTATTGTAAATGTAGAAATGTAGATGTTTGCATAATCAAATACAGAGCATAAACAACACTTACTGTTCCTCAGTTATATTCAAATTCTATCTAAAGGGGAGATCATTCTGATTTTTCTACCACCAAATATATGGATGGGATCATTTCTCCTATACAAGAAAGAAAATTCTATTTATTTTTCTTGACTACATATCGTATGACAATAGCTTATTTGGTGGTAATAGTGTATGTTATGTACATTAAACATGATTAGCCACTAAAGCGCATACAGTATGTAGTATGGTTATTCGTTTTATATGTGTGCATGATGACAATGATGATATAAACAATGCGATATCAGGAATATATGTTTATATATAACAAAGGCTAATTTCTGTCACTATAACAACAACAACAACAACAGCAACAACAACAACAACAAAGAAAAAAATATGTGTATGTATGTTGCATGTATATGTAGGTGGCACTTCAGTTAGTAGCAGTATATTGAAAACCCCTTGATTTTATACAACTGGAATTCTCTTTTATATACATTAAGAATATATCTGCAGCTGAATGACCATTTCAATAATAATCCGTAAATATTTTGCTTATGCCACCACTATATGTATTATACGCATACAATAAACAGCAACAGCAATAACGATTTCTCATGCCATCAGTATTTTGATATATATATACATGATAAAACACATATGCTTGATTGTTTATTAAATAATAGTAGTTATGACGATTACATGAACGATGATGTACCGACAATGATTTTCACACTCATATGACACTTTTGTTGTTGAAATGCATTGTAGATTTTGTGTAATCAAATTTGCAAATCCTTTTTCCTTTTAGTTTGTACATGAGCGCTTTTTTGCTAACAAAACTACTTTTTATTATTAAATAGCTCATTTTATTTTTATACTATACATGTAATTAACTCGATGTGTTTTTGTATAAATTATACAACTCTCCCTCGCCCGGCTTTTTTAATAATGTGGTTGATTAACAAATGATCAATATTATTGTTATGCGGTTTGTAGAACACATATCGTTTATATATATGATTTAATTTGAACTGAGAAAGTCATATGTTCAGAAACTCGATATTATTGTAATAATATCAAAGTTCTTGAGTTTTTTAGACGCTAAAATATTTCAAAAGCATGAAACATGAGTTTTTATATGCGATTTACTTGCTGATCGTGAAATGTTATTGATGCACGATAAATGTATAATATCGCATGCATGTAATAATGTAAGCGGGTCTTTTTATGATACATATAGTATATCACGATACCACGTACCCAAGTTTTTGGTTCTTGTAAATTGTTATAGCATCTTCTAGATTGTGTATCGATTTTTACATTTCTGACAATGTCTTTGCATTAGAACATTGTGCCATTATTGTTGGACGTTTGAACAAAGAACACAAGAGTGTCTCTTTCATATATATAGTATCTGTCATGCTTTGAGATGTTAAAAAATAAACACATTTTGAAAAACCTTGTCTACCTTATTTCACGGGTTGATATAGGCTCTCCTAAACTAAACTTACTACTTAAATCGGGGGTATGTTAATGTCAATATCTCGACAAAGTAGTAAGTTATTGTACCATGCCAATCAATCGATTCTTTTTTACTTTTGGTATTCCTATACATCATTTGAAAACCTCAAGGTCTTTGAAAGTAAGAATTATAAAACTTTTACAGTATTGTCGTAATCCCATTAAATTTCCGTATCATTTGAATCAATATTCATTAGAGAATCTTGGATGTTCAGATAGCCTCATACAAAAATAACACTTGGACTTGGTTATTGAAATTACAACAGACAGATAGTCCTACTCAATGTCTATGCAGAGTATTTTCCAAATCAAGATTCAAATCACAAATATTTTTTAATCCACCTTTTTTTGTACATCTAAAGCTTGCACAGCAAAATGGGCCATACCCTAAAACAAAAGAGCGGATAGTCCATCTAACTTCCCTTCAGCAACTCATGGAAGCTGAATTCTTTTGGATCTTGATCCAAGGCCTGTTTACCCATCTACCCATAGGCTTGAGTTGAGCTGAATCTGCTATATATGCTGGTTTTGGTTGATTATTTTTTTTTTTAAAAAAAAATATGTTTATTGATTGATTTTTGGTTGATTAAGGAATGTTTCTAATTTGAAATAGTTTGCCAAGCTACAAACCACACTCGAAAAAAAGGGGCGAGTTTGCTTCCTACGATTTAAGCAGCAAATCAATCCAGGCGAAAATCTAACCTCTATATACTGTTACAGCCGCAGTATATATTTTTAAAACTTCCAGATTATTTAGATTAATGTTCATTGATTATCAGTATTTTTCAGTTGCTTCATTTATGTTAAGCAGAGAAAGACAGATTTCATTTAGAAACCTGTGCTAGACTCCTTCAAAAACAGCTATTAGCTAATGAAATCAAGACAAGCTTTTTTGTAAATCTACTATGATGCATTAAGTGCAACTTTATAAGTTGATTTAAAACCATTATTTGATTTTATAAAAATTTTCAAAGAATATCTGAAGCAATCCGTCCAAAATAGTTTAAACAAGTACGAGTCTTCATTGCTCCATTTCCACAGCAACTCGGAGAGGCTAGGCCTTTCTCAATTCTGTGGATTAATGCTAGAAGTCTTACAATTAAAAGAGAACGAGTAATGAACCAGTTCTTCAAATGTATAATAAAAACAAGATTTAGTTTATTTAGATATAAAAGTATGGCCCTTTACAATAATATGACATTGAGATTCTGAGATGTAATTTACAATTTATGGATTGAAATGGATCAGTCATAATTTAACCGTGCTTGTAGAGCTCATGATCTGCCTTGTTTCAATGCTGCGCTAAATGCGCTTGGATGTTGATTTGATAGCTACTTGATTGATTAACCGCTGGAATGAAATAGAATAGTGTCATAATTGAGGTCCAAGCGTTCTTGATAATTGCTGGATAAACTTAGTACTCTAGGAGTTGTTTCTTATATCCGATATCAAGACCTTGCAGTTCCATACATGTCGTAGTCAATAGATTATAAGATGCATTGATGCTGTAGAAGGGGATGGCATATGGTACTTGGTGGCATAAAACATACCACTGTATATGATTCATATTTTTGCCAATGGTCACTCTTCTAAAAAAAAGCCGAACAATCTCCAGAAGCGGCCATCTAATGATATTTTCAAGCTTTAAATTTCTAGAAAAAATCACCGGACAGCCCGGACGCGGTTGTTTAAATATTCCAAACAGCTATAAGATGCAGGTATCGAAATTCCATACAAAAATTAAGGTTCAGCTGTATTGCCATTAATTATTCAAAGGCTTATTCTAAGTAAAACATAAATACAACCTACAGCATTATTAGCCTAATAAAGGCTTTTACTTGAAAAGTATAAGATGGTACGACCGGATTCAAAAAAAGTCCATAAAATCACAAATTTAAAGGATTTATATATAAAAGCACTATGGCCGACCTGTTGTACTGCACAAGATAATTTCGTTGTGCCCAGGTGGGCTGCACACTATAGCCTGAGCTGTTGTTCCCGCTGAATATGGTTAAAAAGATAACAAAATGCACATGGGTACAACAAAAAAAACTGCACACGAGCACAACGCTAACCCTGTATGTGCAGAATTATAGATTCTGTCCGTGTTGTGCTGTGTGCGTAACATTAATCCCATGTGTGCATAATAGTAGAATTGCCATAAGCATATCATTATCCCTATTTGTGCATAGTAATAAAATTTGACCATGAGCATAATGAGCTGATCGTATGGGCACAAATTGGTTGTACATGATGAGCATCGTGCCGTTCTCAAAATTCTATTGCATTTTTTACTGGAATGGGGTTTTAAATTACATTTGTTTTTATTAATATAAATTATAGACAATACAACAATTCAATACGTTTTTGATGTAGAGCAATACATGCAAGCAAAAACCAATATACTTACGATCATCATCATTTGTAAATATGTTTATAGCTATAATAATGTTTACAACAACAATGGTTTTTGCTCGAGAATAAACGTATTTAAATAACACTTACTGCTTAAATTTATATGCAAGCCAAATCTAGGATTACAAATGTTACTTTATCACTCATAAAATTTAAACAAATTAACCTCCTTTAAACTTACTATTTTAGTTTACGATTATGAGTTGTAAAAAGATTTGTTTTCAAGTACAGTATATATACAATCAAAACTATGGTTATTAGGCAAAACATTAGATTATTCTTTTTTTATTTTTTTTCTATATCATTTGAAATTTTATCACTTTTCTGGAACATTTCGTGGGTTTGTAGCCAGTTCTAGCTTTTCATTGAGTAAATATAAATATCATTGCCTTCGATTTGATCTGGTAATCAAGAAATACGTCCAACAATACAGTAGCAAATAATGATATTTGATCTTAGAATGCAGTTGAATAAAAATATCAGTCTCTAATGTAGACAACTATCTAGCTATATTAAAAACATTAGCCCCTTATGTTAGCATGCGTATGCAGACAAAAGAAAAAAATACCAGCCTGATAGTCTGATATGCCTTCTTATCAAACGGTGAATATATCATCCTTAGAATATGAAAACAAAAAGAGACAAACAACACACGTAGAAAAGTATTTTGAAGGCTTTACATTATTTAGCGCATTTAAAACCCTGCTAAATTGCACATTTCAGACAATATAAAAGCAGCATTGCAGCGCATCAACCATAAACTAAATAAAATTGGCAATATATGTTCATAGAAACATACATTTTCTACCAGAAAAACCGTCGTCTGTCATATCATATATTCATTGAAAAATTGCAAAAGTGAGCCCGCAGAGTGACGCCGTAATTGAGTATAGCAAGATCGAACGGCTAAGTCTCTTATACTATGGTTTATATCTAAGTTTTAAATGAAAATGCGTTTTTTTTTAACTTTTCTTATATTTAACCACACATGGTCTGAAAATTCAGACTTTGTTGCGGACATTTTCAGGACTCATTTTACCCTTACCAACACTCATGATTTTGATCAAAAAATAGAAAAATCAAATTTTGATACCAAAATCAACGTTTAAATATACTACATTGTGAGACAAAATTGTAGCCATAGCTAATACACATTTTATAAAAGCTTAATATTAAATGTTAATTAATGAAAATTTGTACTTTTGTCCAAAAAACGGATTTTTGGTTAAAGGATTTTCATGTAATATTTTGCAATAAAAAGGTTTGTTATTTTTTATTGAGCAAATAGAGCGCTAGATTCTGTATGTGTGTATATTTTTTGTTTTTATAATTGGTAGTATAATTAACTCTAGATTTGCAAAATCAAAAAAAAAAAATTAAAAAATGTCAAAATTGATGATCTGGACAAAAATAATTTTCTAAATTAATATTCCGTCTATAAGCCTAGTAAATCTTAAAAATAAGAGATTTTATAATACTTGAGAGCTTTTTCAAGAATTTACGATGCTGTACTCACTTGATTCAAGCTTATTACTGTAAATATTTATATATGTTAATATTGTGTGGTAGTTTATTTGATGACAATATAATCTTATGTTATAATTGTTGCATTAACGTTATCATATTGGTATTGAAGAAAAAAATGAGTCTTCATCTCTGAATGCTATTAATCAGAACCTCCTTATATCCCAGACAGCTTTAGGGTTTATCATCACTTTTTAGACTAGTATACTTCTTATAAAAATTTAATCCTTTATATTGCCCGAACATTAATTAATACAATAAAAAAGTTGTGTGGTATATTTATAATGAGTTTTGTAGCTTTGAATACACCTATGGAAGCTATACACCTACCAATGTAAGCTACTTGTAGGCACAAGAACTAACCTTGCGGTATAGCATTAGTTTGAAGGTATTCATTATCATTTTGCGTATTGTTTGGAAAGTATTGCACAAATCTAGTAACCTAGATTTAGTAGATTTGTAGGCGAATTTTACTAGAGAATGTATTGCTCTATTACTGCAAGGCTTTTCTATCGTGCTATTTGTTTGACAAGCTTTGATCACCATGGTTTTACTTTCCTGTCGTTCTTTTCTAGATATGCATGCTTGCAAGCACAAAATAGTGCGTTAAAAAAGGGCTCATTGTTTATCTTTACTGACAAAGATGAAGTCATATACAAGCATATAATACTTGAGTAGAAAAACCGGGAGAATCGTTTACCAAAGAAAAGATTTGCCCAAATCTTGGTCTATCTATGTCACTCATATATATGTATATATATAATAGGGCTGATAAGATTTTCTAATCTTAGGAAATTCCACGCATTGTACCTGGTTGTACCTCCACCCTTTGGGCCCCGGCTGATCTGGTATAGGCATTTGCGCAATATGCATCCCATACAACCAGTAAGTCAGGAAATCTAGTCTCGAATATACAATTTTGACAGTTATGTTAGTGCCTCAATCACTCAGGAGGGCCAATGTCCCCAGTGCCCAGCAGTAAATTAAGTATAAGAGCAGCTGGACTTACATATGAACATAGTCCATAATTTAGTAAGCTGGAACCATATCGAAGGTGTTATTTATGTAGATTAATTTGATTTGAATTGCTTAGGACAGTCCATTTGCTTGTAATTGGCCCAATTGCAATAAATCAAGAGTTTCCGTTTGTAATGGATTGTCGTTTTCTTCCTCTCAATCCATGGCTTCACTCCCATCTTTGTTATAAACACTTCTGACTCCATCTTCCCTGAAACACCTTAAGCTCATTACAGCTGTATATTTGATAAAAGAATAAACAATTATGAATCTTATGTTTGATGCTTATACTTATTTATTAAATACGTCATTTGAATTGATTACTGTGAAAAGCGTCAATTGGAATGTTCAAAAGCGCCGCGAGCTAATTTTAAAAAGCGAAAACTTTATAGGAAAAGTCATGTTATCTCATATCACGTCTTTGAGGGGAGGGCTATCATCAAAGCGACGGGAGTCTGAAAAGTATATTTACTACATTCATCATCATTATCATCATCGACGTCGGTATTAATGCATTAACCTTGAATTGCTAATAAAGAGATGGCTTTCCATCAGTATAAGAGTGAAATAAAGGTCCGATTAATATCAAAAAGTTTTAATAGAAGATCCTTCTTTGTTTGGCGAACTATAAAAGAAAAGTGTGCTGATTTTCATCGGTGTCTATATCAAGCTAAATGGTGTGATAAAATAACGGTACGCATACAAGGGGTATGCTTCTCCCTTGCTTTTGAAACCTTACCGGTTTTTGTATATTTTAAATATAAAATACCTTCAAATATACAATGCTTTCTTTTCACTTGGGAACTTTCTATTCTCTTTTAGGATGTTGGATCTCGAAAGATGATCATTCAGAAAAAAAAAAAAAAAAAGAGTAGACCAAAGTGTCACAAATTCACTATCGTAACTAAACCAAACGCTTAACCTCAATTTCATGTACGCCGAACAACAAACATTATTTTGCGCCCAATTTAATTTTATTATTAGGTAAAAAGGAAAGCGAGAGAAGGTATTTTACTAGTACATTTTTCTCTGTTTGTTGATAAACAATGACTTTTACTTATTACTACACACCCAATCTATAGCAGCAGATGCAACACAAACACACAGAGTGTATATACGCACACGGCAAATATTACACAGAAAGACGTGCTACCAACAATGGAAACAAAATGAACCATACATAATTAATATATATATATGTCGATTGTCAATAAAACGTGGATATAATTGCATTATTAGCTCAAGATTTTCGCCGTAATTCGGGTTTTCATCACATCGAAAAATTACAAATTACGAAAAAATAAGAGGTGATCCAGCACAAAAGTTTAATTTATCGTGCCATGAGCACTGACCGATAAAAATTTCTTTGTGTAAGCGAAAAATCAGAATAGTTGTACACTAAATTACTCAAAGAGGATAGGCTTGTGATGCAAAACAAACATTTCGTGTATTTATATAGAAAAACCTGTTCAGATATCTTTTTTCTTTATACTTCTTCCTTCCATCTAAAATAATAATAAAAAAGAATGAATACTGTTCTCCCAAGTAATGCTTTCTATAACCACCATCAAGCTTCATCTTCCACTACTGATGTTCTTATGCATCAAAATGTTACTTTCTCACAAATGAGACCTAAATATGTCGATAAATGTGTTGCAAAGAATCCTAGACAAGTCGTAACCGTCGATATTTTGGGTGATATGGTTGAACTGCCTGTTTATGCTCTTCGACGTAGAAATGCCATGGTTCATTTCTAAGTAAAATAGAATCAAGAAAACCTAAAATACATACAGACATACAAACAAAGAAACTTGTACATAGCATATTAGAATCCCCTTTTTCCCCCCTTTATCTTTTAACTCATACCATCATCTCCTTATAAATGTATCATAATTAGCCACCATTTACAGTAAAACAAAGCCAAAAATAAAACCAATATTATATTAGCTTATTTTTAAATGTAATTTTGTCAAGTTTTATAACAAGATAGTAGCATCGATTCTTGTTGGTACTACAAATAAAGGCTCAAACCGAAATTTTATTTCAATATAGTGATACAAAAACGATGATGTTATGGCAATTCAATACAGAAACAACGGTGCTTATATGAAAACATGAGTGTCAATGCATCTCTTAATGTAATATACCATGTAATTTAGTCGCATTGACTTTTGATCTGTAAGCTTTATGCTACATTTGATTAATTAATCTTGAGACGAGTATAATCTAGTCACAATCAAGGAAAAAAAAATCCTGCTGTGTTGTACTCAAAAAAAAGGGAGAAAAGATATCAGCAACAGCAAAGATTTGCTTGTTTATATCATTTGAGTAACTTACATTAATATGAGCCAACATACGGATTGGTCGGCTAATACTTTGGATATATTTGAAAAGTAAGTTTTTCATGACAATCTTTAGTTGATTCAAATGTTAATAATTCAACATTAAAGGTCTTCAAATACAGGAAGCAAAGGTTTCTTTACTCCTTCCTTTAATGTCACAGCAAAATCCTTTACTCCTTCTATTGCAAGACAAATTCAACAACCTCAAACTCAACAGCAACAATTCGACCCTTTTGATAAGGAAGAGGATGATGATGCTGATGATGATGATGATATAAATGAGTTGGGCCAACAGTTTATTTCAAGTAATTTGCTTATCGATGATGAAGAAGAAGAAGAAGAAAAAAAAAAAGAAGAGGAAGAAAAAGACGATAGTCCAATTATGTCCTCGAGTCAACTACAACAACAAACACACAACGATGTGCAATGGACACCTAGTTCTAATATCAAAGACATATGGGAAACACCAAAGACTCAACAACATCAAAACTGGGATCATTTTGAACCCTATTCACGTGGGGATGAGCAGGAATTCGACCCTACACTTCAATTTTATCATGGTTCATTGTACGATTCCTCTGCGATTCAAGATATGAACAAGTTATCTTTGGAAATTCCTTCTGTCGAAGAAGCTGAAAAGGAGAACGTCGAAGAAGACATGTCAACTCTTCAAATGATGCAAACTATCTTTAGTGATCTGAGTGATGCAGAATTGGTAGAAACTTTAGAAAAGTTTGATTATGATGTTGATAGAGCCATTGAATCTTTATTGACTCAAAAGATGAGTATCAAAGCAGCAGCAGAAGCAGCAGAAGCAGCAGCAGAAGCATCAGCAACGTCTGTGCCATCAAAACCAGCCACTACAAATACTATTGAAAACACACCGAAAAAAAGACAAGTTTGTCGACATTTCTTGGCTGGCGAATGTTATAGAAAAGATTGTTGGTTTGTCCATGATTTGCAAGAAAAGATATGCAAGTTTTGGTAAGTTTTTATTATTATTACAAGAGACGTATTCTGTAAATAACTAAAATCCTTAAAAAAAAAAAGGTTACAAGGAAGTTGTTTAAAAGGAGATTCATGTGAATTTTCTCACCATATTGATATTCAAGAAGTTGCCAACAAAATGACATTACCCGAACCTCCCAAAAAGAAAGAGCCAGTAAAGTATAATCATGGTGATTATCCAGCATTGAGCAGTTCATCTACTAAACCTCGTGCATGGAATGCAAAGACTTCAGACTTGAAGGAACAGGAACAAGATGAGTTCCCAACGTTAGCATCTGCTGCTAAAATTAAAAAGAGCCCCATGATTAAAGGAACTGTCATCAACTTTGCAGAAGCAGCTAAAAAGAAAAAGGCCTCACCATCATCTAAATCAGCTTCAGCTAATGCAAAACGCAGTTTACTGCACAGACCTCACAAATATAGTCACCAAAAATTGACTCAACCTGTTCATATACCGTGGCTTGAAACAGGCAGTTCACTTAATAGTGTTTACATGAAGGAAGTAAGCTTTTTGTCGTTTATGTACTTGATATGTATAGCTAAAACTGGGTTGTTTTTATTTTATTTTTATTTTTCATTGATCTTAGAGAGAACAAGCCATCGAATATGGCATGCTTCGAAATAGATTGTTTAGTAAAGCCACAGAATATTATTTAAAGGGGGATGGAGCAAGAGCCAAATTATATTCAATGGAAGCAAAACATTACAACCGACTCATGCAAGAGATGCATTCAGAAGCAAGTCAACGTATATTCGAGAGTAGATCAAAACATGAGGCATTTATTGATTTACACGGACTACATGAAGATGAAGCAATGGAAATTGTGGAAGAAAGACTTTTACATTTGAAAGCTACTTATTCCGGCATTATTTATATTGTAACTGGTACTGGACATCATTCAGGAGCAAATGGTCTTAGTAAGAAACAGAGTAAATTGAAACCTAGTGTTTATAATTATTTGAAGCAAGAGCATTATCATTTTGCAGAAACTAGTATTGTAGGAGATAATCAAGGTGGTGTATTTGCTGTCGAAATTTGATAATGATGAATAAAAAAAAAAAAAAAAAAAAAAAAAAGTATATGCTCTGTATTGTTGTTGAGGTTTTATGATTTATACTTAGTAAAATAATTATTAGCTTTCGATCTATAAATGCTAACATTTGTTGAAAAGATCATATAGTAACTCTGAAGGATGCGCATGAATGAAAGTTACCCTTTAAACAGCTTTATTGTCAAGTAAATTCATAGCATATCTTGCTGTATTTAAATTTTTGGCGACCATATTCAAATCGCAAGCTCTGCTTTAACATCTATGATTTCAAGCCTTATCTAAGTAAAAATATATGCTCATCATGATGAAGGTATTCTCTAATCTTGTGAGATACAGACTCGACTCAAGTGAAAAACCTTGCTTAATATTTTTTTTTTCATTTAAACGTAATTTTGAGGAGATAACCCAATCAAAAACATTACCAAACCGCTGTTTTATTTACATCCACTTCTGTTGTACTCCCTCAAATTTACTAATTAGGCCAAACAAAAAGTTAGAGATGGTACTCTGGCATCTTCTTCCGCAATAAAACGACCCAGAACATATAGACACATCTTTTAATATAGCAAGTAAATTTTTTAAAGATACCATATATTCAGATTACAGCTAAAAATAGCGACCTTTGGGGCCCATATTTTCATGGTTTTTGACTGTTTCAGAGGCGCAGAAGCACCTGGCACCATTACTTATACTTTGTAGTAACTTTTTATTACCATACCTCAAAAAAAATTCAGATATGCAAAATTACTTCAAAACCATCCTTGGGGCCTTACAGATATAAGCAAATTTTGACGATTTTTAGTTTTCTGCATTTTTCATCTCAAAAATGAGATATTTTACTAAGGTATATATTGGTACAAAATGATTGTATTAGTTTTGTGCTACATGTGACAGTGCTTATTTGAATAATTCATATTGACTTTTTTGACTTTTTGGTAAAAATCGAAATTTTAGTTTTTTGGGATTTTTGAAATATTCTTGGTGAAAAGTTTATTTAAAAGCTGTACTTTTGGATATAGACTACAAATATGTATATAAAACAATTAATGCAGAAAGACAAATTACTATTTGATTTGTGGAGATATTCTCGAAAACAAATTGAGTTTTGGAAAATTTGACATTTTTCATTCGTTGGAAAGCTTTGATTTTCTCTAATATATTGAAAGACCGCTATATAGTTGGTTCTGAATACATTTGCAAAATGATTAAAAATAAATAGTAATCTATAGCATCAACAAAAATAAAAAAAAATGTAAATGTAAATTATATATTCATGACCATGTATATATAATTTACATTTATATTCAAAACGCTCGAATCATTCACAATAATCATTTAATCATTATTTTACAACGAGCAGACAAAAAGGCTTTCAATTTTAATTATTATTAATATTATTATTAGCATGATGTATTGGTTTATTTATTTAATACAATGATATGATGTTATATGTACAGTAAATGAAAATTTATATATATATATATGCTTATCGAGTACACATTACTTTAGCAAAAATGGCCGCTAAAGAGGACGTTGATCTATGGAAAATATTTGTGAAACTTGATTTTGGAGATTTTTCTTTCTTGTTTTTGTTATCGGGTAATTTATTATTTTGTTCCAGCGAAGAAGTAGCATGATGCAGTAATTCACCTGGCATGGATGAAGTATTACTTGTAGATGATACAGATGTACTATATATTAAAGGTGGGGCAAGTGATCCAGTGCCCATAGTTAATGAGGTAGGTGATGATGGAGTTGTTACGGTGGTTGTTTCTTGAATAGAGGTCGTGAATTCATCTTTGTTTATTTCGTTTTGTGGGTAACCTGAACCAATATCGTCGTCTTCCTCATTGTCTTGTTCTTCTCCGCCTTCAAAATGAGTTGTAGCGACAGTGTTTGTTGCTGAAATTGGAGTAACACAAGTCGATTGGTTTGGTTTTATAGGTGAATCAGATTCTTGTTCCATTTCTTGTTGTGATAAACGTTCTCTTGTTAAATGATACAGCGATAATAAAGGGTGATAAGCGGCTGGTTCTGTCTGAGGGTCATCGTAAGGTTTAGCAACAAGGTCTTGAGGCGTATGTACAGTAGATGTATGTTGTATTTTTGCCACATGTTCTGCCGTAGATCGATAAACTTGAGATTTTATAATCATCTCCATTTTCACTCGAATATCCTCGGCATTTCCAATGTTGAAACCACGGGTCATATGTTGTAAAATGTTTGGAGCTAATGGCGGAACGATAGGTAATCGTAATGGGAGATAATTTTTGATAGCCTTATTATAGCCTTGATTCATCCATTCATGACGCAAAACATCAGCCAATATGATTCGTTTCGTTGGATTAATGACAAATATCCGTGATAGTAAATCTCGGCAACTTGGACTAACGTGAGCAGGATAAGCTACTTGACCTCGCTTAATTTTTTCGTGCAAGCCTGGCATTGATTTATCATCAAATGGAACAGATCCTGTTACCATAACATAGATAACAACTCCCAAGCTCCAAATATCAATTTCTGGTCCGCGGTAAGGTGATGCACGTAACAATTCAGGAGCTGCAAAGTACAATGATCCACAATAGGTTGTTAAACGTCGCTCGGGGCAAAACAAATTGGAGAGACCAAAATCAATGATTTTGATGTTCCGACCAGTCTTGTCTATGAGAATATTTTCAATCTTTAAATCACGATGCACAATTGAATTACGATGCATATAATCCAAGGCACTAACAATTTGTCGAGAGAATTGGCGAGAATGTTGTTCTGATAATTTTTGACGCTTTACGATATAATGCAAGAGTTGACCTCCGTTGACATAATCCATCAAAATATAGAAATATGGACCAACAGCAATTAAATTTCTTAATTGAACAATGTGAGGATGTCGTAAAAGCATCATAATGTGAGCTTCTCTAACTGTACGTAATTCGCGAGTCTCTTCTTTGATCTTTTCCTTGATCATTTGTTCTTTTGTTCTTGGCGTTCCTAAGTTTGTGAACCCATTGATCTGAAAATTAGCTCTTCTAACAATTTTAACGGCCACCTTCATTATGATATCATTGATTTATTAGTGGGGTTTTATTTCTGCAATTGCAATTGATGTTATACCTTTTCTCCAGAAACTACATGTACGCCTAGTTTGACTTTCCCCATACTGCCTTTTCCAAGGCTACGATGAAATTCATAATCATCGATACAAGTAAGAGGTGAAGTTTTATTAGATGTTGATTTATCTTCTCGAGACATGCAAAGAGTCCCTTTTTTTGTCTAATTTCTTTTCGTTTTCTAGCTGGATTATTTATATATATATAAAAAAAAAAGGAATTGAAAGAATTATGTTGCGTAGTCTATATAAAAAGATCAGAAAAAAAGAAAAAAAGAAACAAAGAAAGAGAAAAATGCAATTACTTATTTGGGAGTATTCCTGTAACCAACTTTAATTATCTTTAAAGGCGAGGCGAATACCATTCCAAATTTCCCGGGCTCAGAATCATTTGGCACAGTTGTACATGTATAAGTGTGTAACGTCTCACCCAGAACTCTTGGTTCTCCATGTCACCTATTTGCAAGAAAAAAAAAAAAAAACGCATTGTAATTTAGGAATTGAATGCAAAATATTTTAAGCCTTTTGTAATTAATTATTAAAAGGTCCTATTTTTCCTGTAAAAAAAAAAAAAAAATGGTACATTAAATGAATTCAGATAATTAAATAAACAACAAATCCAGATCAATCAAACATGGCTGCATTTGATTCTCATAATATTTGGTATCACATAAATAGTTGTAGCAACTAAATTCACGAAAATAGGCATTAGGATATAAAAACAGGATAAAAAAATTCTATGGATTTCCTTCTGCTTATTCTTCTAGTGCAGATTCATCACGAATATCTTTACTTTTGGATGGCAGCTGTTAGTTTTTAGAACTTGCAATGTGGCAATCAAGAAGGAATATAGTTGTCAATGCAGGGATAGTATATATCTCGAATTGACGCTGTCATTCAATTTTTTATGGCCACGAAATTGGATGAATGTGATCTAAATTTATCATATATATATATATATATATAGTCTATTTTTGTACTATTGTTAGGCTTAGAAAGCAATGATGGCAATAATTCAGTGCTGAGCAATACTTACCAATCTTTTATGTTTTGAAGTTATACAATGGACGGTTTGGATATTCATGCATTGCATATTTATCAACTCAAATAATCAATTAACCTTAGATTTAATTTTAAAAATAAATATATACATAATTCGTTGTTGAACTACTGACCAAAACTAATTATAACCTTGCCTCTGTTCATTTTTATATGTTTTTGTGGGATGATATAACTTGATGGTCGAAGAAGATTCAAATGCAGTATATCGGAAAAAAAATTGGCTCAATCAAAATCATTACCCCTGAATCTGAGTCGAATAAATTCGACGGCCGATTTCGATGTGGTAATTATTTTTGATCTGCTGCCTTTGAAAATCAGATAATTGAGGGGAGTCTTTTAATGCAACTTTTGGCGTTGACAGTTTTGGTTAATTACAAAATTATAATTTTGAGTATCTTGAATTGATGTAAACATTTTTTATAACTCAAGTTATTATCGAAAATAGAAAAAAAAAAAAAAAAAAACCATGTAAATCATTCTTTTTCAAATAGGTATTTTTTTTTATTATATTTTCATAAATGTATATCAATCATTCAAGGACGTTCAGTCTTGACATTTTGTCTTGCTTGTGGTTGTTGCTGCTGGGGAGTATTTCCAGCTCCACCTTGTTGTTGATCATTAAAAGACCAATAGCCAAGTGGTGGGGGACCACTAGGATTTTGCTGTTGAGATGGATGTTGAGGAGGTTGTTGAGTTGATTGTTGGTAATAAGGCTGTTGAGGACCACCATATTGTGGTTGATGTTGTGCCTGGTTATGTTGAGAAGGGGAGTAAGATTGATTAGGTTGAGGTAAACTACCATTATAACCTTGATGTTGAGGAGGAGGAAATCTCTGTTGATTATATGGAGGCATGCCCATTTGAGGAGGAGCTTGAGAATTATGATGTTGTTGTTGATGATGATGATGTTGTTGAGATTGAGGTTGGTTAGACTGGGAATAATTGACAGGGCCACTGTTTTGTTGTTGAGATGAATTATTAATGGCAGCATTTACATTGGCAGCAGCAGCCATTGGAGGTACAACCATAGGTTGATGTTGCTGTCTCATGACATTAGATGCGGGTTGCATCATTGGACTATGAGATGAAGCTGTCTGAGGAGATAATTGCTATTTTATAAAATAAATAAAAATAAAAATAAAAATAAAAATAAAAGATTAATACAAGACTAATATATCAAATCAACAACATTTTACACTTTGAGAGACATCTTCAGGAATACGATTTACAACAGGAACAGGGGATGTATTATTTACACTAGCACTGTCATTAGATGGACGAGGCATGTAACCTTCATCTAATTTACTTTCCGCAGCAGTATTCATCTGGTTTAAAAATAAAGTTACATCATGCGAAAAATGAACACGCGTTTGTCAAAACTTACATCTGGCATAGATGGGTCGGGCGTATTCAAACAAGCTTGAATAAGGTTTTTACCCTCGGGTTTGGTGACAATAGGTTGCAATTTTGTTGTAGTAAAAGTATAGACAAGACCAGTTTCAGAAACTACCAACAACAAAACTTGAGTGCCAGTAAGAGTAGATAATTCATATGCCTAAAATGGATTAAGTATGTATGTCTATATTTTAATTTTTTTTTTTTTAAAAAATCAAACCTTCTTCATGATACCGGCTTTACGCTTTGAAAATGTAATATGTCTACGATTCTTATCTTCGATATATTCAATTTTGATTTTTCTTCTACCATTACGCTTTACTGGCTTTTGTTCTACAGAATCGTCTGAATCAACATCTTGGTCCAAACTTTCATTTTGTCTCTTTTGACTATTTTAGAAATAGTTTATTTTCTTTTTTAGTATATGATTTTTTTTTTTTTTTTTTTTTACTAAAATAATACATACCCGACTGGCAACATTTTCTTATTTTAGATCGAATTCTTCTTTTTTGAAGATTAAATAAAAAATATCAAAAAGAAAAACGTGTTCTTAATATGAAGATAAGAAGAGTTAAAAGAAAGTTGTCGAAAAAGATTACGTGTGAAAAGCTTTACTAGAATAAACTCGAGAAAAAAAAAAAAAAAAAAAAAAAAAAAAAAGAAAAATGGGTTATTAGTGGCTTGTAAATATTAGAAATGTTGTATTGATAGCAGCATTGTATTCGCGAAATGAAAAACATCATATCAATTAACCCTTTATCTTTTTTTATTTATCTTATAAACATGACAGATTTTTCAAGTCAAATAGACTTGATTACTTCAAAGCTTTCAGAGCAATTAAACACATTGGAACTAGAATATCAACGTTGGTCTGATTATAAAACCGATTATGATGCTTTGGAAAATCAATTACGGACATTGCCTGAAAATACTACTAAAAGCGCTATGGTAAGATTGAATTCTCGGTCTATCTTTTGATATGCTCCAACTATTCTATTAGATTCCTATGGGTAAATTAGCTTTTATGCCGGGAAAATTGATCCATACAAACGAAATTCTTGTCTTGTTGGGTGATCAATATTATGCGGAACGATCTGCCAAACAAGCTGTTGAGATTTTAGGACGTCGTAGAGAAGGTTAGATTACCCATTGTTTCTTTAAAGAATCAGCAGAGAAAAACTCACAATTTCTTTGCAATTAGTCGTTGATGAGAATTTAAGATTAGTTGAAGCACGATTGAATAGTTTCAAAGCAAAGAAAAGCTCCATTTTAGATGCAGGTGCTCTTACAACATCAGATCCTCAGGTAAATTTTATTCAGGTTGCCCACCTAGAATGCTCCACGACAGTTCGAAAGGTCCATACATTTTTTAAAGAGTTTTATATGCGTTCAATGCAAAAGATTGATATTTTGACATGCATCTACGCTAAATGTCCGAAACTGCATAGCTTTTCAAACGGGTATTACAAACAGTTACTCAAACTTTTTTTTCAGAAACAAAAAGCTCTCAACATAGTTCAGATGCCAGAGTATATGATTGCATTTCATTTTGCTAAAAAACCTACTTCATAATACACGCAAAAATTCTTTAAAAATGATGGATTTTTTGAATGGGGCCTGAAATGGAATTTATCAAAGAATATTTGTTGATAAGATACTGACATGATTTTTTCAAATAGATAAACGAAGAGGGCTTACCCATTATAGAGATCAGAGAAGAACTACCACCCATTGATGAAAAGGAAGAAGCGCTCAAAAAGAAAAAATTACTTGAGCAAAAGAAGAAATTACCTAAACAGCCTTCAAATCAACTTCCAGAATCTGTATTGCGTGCTCGTAAAATGATGGAGGAAGCAGATAATAAAAAGAAGAATTTAGAGAAAGATAGTGAAAACAAGGCATTATTCGATCTTTTGAGAGAGCTGGAAGAAGAAGAAGAGGAGGAGGAGGAGGGAGGAGAAGAAAGAGTAAAAGATGCTGTTGTTTCTGCAACCACTCCCATTGAAACAAAGAAAAAGAAGCTGCCTCAAAGCGACGAAGAAGACAGTGATGAATTAACTGATGATTTTAGCGACGATGAAGAGGATGGTGATGATCGCTATGATACTGAAATCTCAGAAAACATGTTTGATCGATTTGGAGACGATGAACAATACCCATTAGATGGTGTTGTAGATCAAGAGGATTTTACTTGTTATGATGAATTGCCACCTCAAGTACCTCCTGCTACTCTTCGAGAAATTGTCGGTGATGAAGAAGAAGAAGAGGAATTATATGAAAAGAGTACACCTAAAGTTATCACAAAGAAGAAGGTGCAAGAATCTGTCAAGGAACCTATTACTACTGAAACATCTCCTTCACCATCACCTAAAAAATTATCTAAATTCAAGCTTGCTCAGCAAGAAAAGAAGAATATCCATGCAACTGTCAAAGAGTCATCACCTTTAAAACAAGAGCCAATCACTGAAACAACAGCACATGTCGATTCAAGCGAGGAAGCACCTAAAAAGAAGTTTTCAAAGTTCAAATTATTACGTCAAGAGCAAAAAGATAGACCTAAAAAGCCTGAAACTTCTGCTGTATCTATTACGCCTGTTAAGGGGTCTGTACCAAAGCCTGTTGCTCCCGCCGTTATAGCAGCAACGCCCATTAGAAATGAAGAGGAAGATGTGGAATTGATGCATACTGAGAGTAAAAAAGTCAATCAAGGCATTCCTCAAGTTGCATCTGGTGTATCAAATAAACCCAAGAAAATGTCTCGATTCAAACTTCAAAGAGCACAATCAAAGCAAGAAGAAGAAGAAAAACCTTCAAAAGCAGCAACACCTCTAGTTGCAGAGCGTATCAAGCCCAAGCGATCTGTTACTTGGGATGCTAATACAGATGTTCGTGATCATGATGTTACCTCTGCACCTTCTGTTGTTGCTGAAACATCGAGTTATTCTCAACCCATGAAAACTACTGATTCTAAAAAATCTCAGAAAATAAGATCTCCTGCTGATATATTCAATACAATCAAACATACTCAAGGCGAAATAGTAGATGATTATCCTTCACTTGATGATGATGATGACAGTAATGGAAATCAAGTTGATTTAAATGAATTGATTCAAGTGGCTCGTGAGAGATCAGAAGCATTTTACCGACCCAATGATGGTACTGAAGCACTTATACCCATGGTGAAGCAGCAATTTGATGATGATGAAGAAGAAGAAGAAGATGAAGAGAAGCCTAATGGCATTATTGTGGCTAGAAAGAATAAACTAGACAACAAGATCATGAAAGGTGCTGTCATGGAAAGAGATATTGTACCTGTTGATTTAGAACAAGTTGAAGATGATATGGATTTAAGAGAGATCACATCTAGTTATCAACAAAAGAAACAAAGTATGCTTGCTGTTACTGGTGGCTTCTCGTTTGCTCCTAAACCCGAATTTGAAGTAATTGATGAAGATTTACCTTTACCTAAAAAGAAAAACCAAAACCAACAACAACAAGAAGAAGAAGAACAGGAAGTTGCACCCAGAAAGATGTCTAGATTCAAGGCTGCAAGATTGGGTATGAGAATGGATGAAACTGATGAAAATTATTAAAGATTCTTTTATTATTATTATTGTTATTATTATTAAACATTCTAAAAAGGGAGGGTTTGTGTTCTACTGTATGTTTTTATCATTATGATTTTGTTGTCTCTTGCTCTTGATTCTTCATGGCAGCTTCTTTTACTAAGTCCCATGCATTTTCTCGATCTTTCTGTAATTCCTCAGCCCTATAATCAAACTGTCAATACGACACATTTTGTTAATTTATAGAATACTTTACTTTTTATCATTGTTTTTGTAATAATATGTACATTGATCAAATAGTTGCGGATCCATTTCCATGAATATCTTGAGGGCATTATATACCAAACCATGAATTGTTCTATTCCAATGTTGCTGGGAGAAAGTATATAAAGGTTTAAACATGATTGGCAAAATCACCTTGACATTTTCATGCATTAAATTCACAATAAAATCATTATTCCACAGGTAGAGAGCCCGCTCTGCAACTTGAAAATGAGAACTAGAGACACATTGAGCTATTTTTTCAAATATAGGCACACAGACATTTGGAAATTCATGATTATCAATGATATCCAGAATTTCTTCAATTTCATTTAAAAACATCACTTCCTTTGCACTGTTCACCTTTGGCCAATAACGCAATAAACAATCCACAACTGGTTTTGTCAAACTGGGGTCTTTTTCCAGGAATTGCACTACACAGTAAGCTAATTGAGGATGATATGTTGTCAAGCAGCTTGGTTTATGCAATGGCATAAGCACACGGATTAAAAACGTCTTGTGTTCTTCCTTTAATGGTAACGCAAATCCATTAATGATACTTCCCAGGATTTCCAATAATTCAGCAATACCATTGAAACTTTCAGTTTCATAAATAAATTGGAAAAATATATTGTTGATGGATTTTCGAATGTAGGCTCGTAAATTAAGGAATTTTCCATAGAGTCGGTGTAGTGTTGTCTTTAGAAAATCCCGTTCGCGAGGATCTTCGCTATCGAATAGTTCCAATAAATGTAAAATAAACTTTTGGTCGATATACTTTTTGGCTTCATGCACATTAAAGTCTGGCGATTCTACAAATCGTAAAAAGAATTCGTAAACTAACTGTAAATGTGGCCAAGCTGCTTCTAAAGTGGGTTCATCTTCTTCTGGATCATATCCTTCTTCTCTATCGATAGGAGGTGGTATGGTTCGAAACAAATTGGCAGAAAACTTGTAGTGGTAATATTAGTGTTAGTAAAATCCACATGTAATTTCAGTGTATATATATATATATATACATATATTTACCATTTTTACTACATCAGGATAAACTGCATCAGTTAATGCACCTTTGGTAGTAGCTACATATTCCAACATGTCTTGTAGTGCTTGTCTTTTAATTTCTTTGCCGTTTAAATCCGAAGATGGATCACTAAAGTCAAATAAAACTTGACATTGTGCTAATTTCTTGAGGAATAATTCAGTTCTTTTTGCAGGTGCCACATCTTTGAATGATGGTAATTTTTCTAATGCAACTTTATCATATACATGAAATCTAGATGATTTTTGTCGTCGAGGTACTTTTCCAATTGGAACAGTATCCTTAGATGCACCTTTTAGCCATGCCATAGCACTATTTGATGGTTGTTTTGGAACAACAGCCCCACCATCTTTTGAATTTTGTTGATTTTTAGATGGAGATGTAGAATTGTTATTATTAAGATTAGGTAAAAATGAATGCTTTTGAGTTGTTGATGATGATGATGATGCTGCTGCTGCTGCTGATGGTGATGATAATGGTGATGATGGTGATGATGGCGCTGATGCTGCTGCTGCTGCTGTTGCTGCTGTTGATGACTATATATATATATATATACATAAGCAAAACATACGTTAGTTGTTATAATTCTTTAATTTTTACTTTCATCCACAAACCATGACAAAGGGATCAACTGAAATAGTTGGAGTATCTGCAGTTGTAGTTGTTGTGCTGGTAGTGGTTGAGGTGCTGGTTGTGGGTAACATATTTTGAATAGATGCTCGAGATAAAATAGAAGTCTTAGTTTGTCCATTCGATGACTTGTTCGATTTGGGAGATGAATTGCTAGGCTTGGGAGATGAGTTGCTACTATTAGAAGATTTTGATTTCTTTGAAGGAGATGATGCTGTTGTTAATGTTGCTGCGTCAGATGTTATTTTAGGTGAAGGCATTGCTGTATTGCTGGAATCTAATGACTTTTGTGAATCTACTGCAGAGGATTTTGAAGCTTCTCTTTGTTGATGTTGCTGTTGTTGTTTGCCTTTGAAAAGCTAATTTTGTTTTTTAGTATAATTTGTCATCTAATCGAAATAAACAAGATGGCTTACAGCAACTTTTATTCCTTTTATCATTGAATGGCTTCTAAATGTGTTCAATCTTTTAAGAAAAAAAAAAGAAAAAAAAAAGAAAAAAGAAGAGCAAGAAGTTTAGTATAAAAGGGAGGTTTATTTTTATTTTACTTTTGGTTGTATACATGTATCCAAATCACATGATAAATTATACAACAAAAATAAATCTCTATTTTTTTAACTTACAGTAATAATGATGGAAGTTCTCTTCTTTTTTTTTTTCTAGTATTTGATTAGAAAAAGCTAAAAGAAAAAAAAATTGAAAAATGGGCCCAATGCATTATGATAACTTTTTTTTTTCAATTTCACTCTCAAATGCTGTGCATCATAGTCGTAATCCCCGATAGATGATGCTCTACGACATCCAATTATCAGTTTTTTGGAGTTCAAATCGGACGATTTTACTTCTTTTGTCATTTTAGATATCTTTATAAGGAAAAGTACAATTAGGTCACTGCGTTGTTCAAACCCTTGAATATAACATTCAAAAGATCAAGAGGCCAGGCACTTTGGACATTGCTTTTGAAGAAATCAAGCAAGGAATTATAATCGTGCTTAAAAAAGGGAGAGTGTGTGGAAGATATGAATGATTTAGAAGGCTGTTATGATAACGGTAACGATCATTTCAATATTTAAGCAGTAGAGTTTCAAATGAGCTCATAATACGGTACGTTGCGAAGATTGAATATATTCGATCTCAAGATGCATTGGCAAATTATATCTATTACAATACTTAATTCCTAAAATCATATACAAAACAGTGGTGAATACTAATAAAGCTTCGGCTTGAAAACATTTATTTGAGAACGGCTTGGTAACGGAGATATTGTTAGATACACTTGATAAGACATCAAAATAATGAATCACATGCAGACGACATGAAATGGAGAGAGGATTGTCAGTATTGGAGTAGCCTTTTACTACGATGTACTGAGATTAAGCTTTTGTCATAAAATTTGTTCCTTTTAGGTATATTTTCTAATAATAAAAAATAGCTTTTTATATTATTATAATTTCTTTGTAGAAGCCAAACATTTACACTCTATAATTGACAAGCTTTATTAACGCTGATATATTCAGAAAAATCATATTCCATAAGTTATATTTTGAGTTTTTTTTTTTTGTAAGCACCTATTCAAGCAAATTTTAAATTTTCATAGTTTTCCATCTTCAAAATCGGAGCGGGCCCCCTATTCTCTAACTAATCACATACTAAACATTTTTAAGATATACCTTAGACACTACTAAACAGACATGAATTGGTCGCATTATGCTATCTTTTCCTAAATTTATCTCATATCTCACGAAAAACTCAAAAATACGTAATATTTACTGTTTTTTCCTTGAAAACTGGGTCTCATTTTTCATCCCTGCTCTACTTTTTGTTTTCACTAAATAACACCAAGAAAAAATTATATGCCAATGTACCTGAGACGTTCAGCTTTAATCCAAAAACGAGTATCCGGAAATATCCTATTTTTTGCATTTGGTATTAATTTTTCAGTGCTAAGGTTTCAGATTTTTTACGCGTATTTCACTGCTAATGGATTGAAAACTTTGAGGCTTCATATCTCCAGAAAAAATTAAGCTATACTAGCACTTTCCAATAATGAAACTTACTTGTTTTAAAATGCTCTATAACATATTTTAATATAAAAAAAATTCTGAGCACTTTTATTTTTTTTTATTTTTTTGGCATTTCTATAGTAGGTTTCAAAATATTGGTTAAATTGAGCAGCATTTTTTTTTGCATTCATGTCATTAATCTCGTTAAGCTCTCTCGGATCCAATTTAGTTTTTTTCAAAATATTGACTTTTCGTGGAGATATTCTCAAAAATGTGTACAAAGAGATACCTTCATTCCTAGCCTCCATTTTCCCCTTATATACCCTCATCCCAAATTCTGAATCTGAAAAAAATTGGACAAAAATCTTGCTTGCTCTACGAAAAATGCAGCTAGAAGATTTTTCAATAGCTCAATCGAAAGATTATTTGTTTGCGCATTACCTTCATTACTTATATTTTTAATGTGCTTATAAAAAATGATGTATATCTTCAAAAAACCTCCAAAATTGTAATTGCATTTTGCGTACAATTTAATGTGGAATGTTTGTCTAATTTTTATTTAAATGGATGTAGAATCCAAAACTCTACAAAAACTATTTAGTACACTAGGTTGACTTATTTTGCAGTTTATGAGCCATTAAACGATTTTGTTTTTTTTAATCATTTTTCGTCCATTTTTTCAATTCGATTTTGGAACCCCGTTATAATAGATTTTAAGCTGTGAGAATAACTATTTTTTGATTATCTCGACGAAAAATCAGTATTTTTTGCTAAAACAAAAAATGCAGAGCATCTTTGAGTTGGATATATCTTGTAAATACAAAGTAATTGACACTTTAATTCTAAAATTTAATTTTTACAATCGATGTTTTTAAGTCAATTTTTGATCAATTTTTAAAGAACTGCCATTTAGTGGTTCTTGCGCAAGAGAGAGAATGGGTAGTACTAGGCAAGCATGTTGATTTTCAATGAAAATTAGGTTACTGGACGTGCTTGATAAATTCATTTATATATTTTTGTAAAGTGTCTGTGGAATATATGAAGATATTGGATAGTCGCTTAAAAGCTTTACTAATAATCAATTATATGTATGTATATGCAATAACTAACAAAGATTTCTCTGTACTGAGCTAGCAGTCAAAATAGTTTAGGCTTTCTCCCCCTTTCAAATGAGTTTGAGTCATAGTGTCTACGATGTCGAGTGGGACACTTTTACAAACAGTGAAAATAAAATGCATTTCGCAGATGTGGATTTAAGCTCAGTCAAATGTAAATATCTGCATAATATATAATTTTATATGGTTAGATTCAAAATCGGAGCGTGCACCTATTTCAATGGATAATCAGAAAATAAAAAATGCAAGGCTATACTTGAGATGCTAAAGAATATTGCCAAAAGAGTTATTTATATTCATGTTGATTTCTCAGCGAGTGTAAAGGCTTCAAAAGTGAAACATTTGGTTTCCCCAGGGGGGAATAATACATAATAAAGTGTATTATAACTAAAAGTACAAATCAGACAGATATTAGTATTAGATTAAGCTTGACAGGTTCATGATAAAGTTTTACCTCCAGAATTTATTATTTTTCATCGAAGTTTTTTCTGGTTTTTACGAGCTTTACTCAGTCAAACACTGAATAAATCCAGTTTCATCCAGTTAATTTTTGGTATTAGATATTCGATTGACTTCCATATTTAGAAATAGATGAAGCAATTTAAGAGATTTGATTGGTTGAATTTAAATTTAGGTTTCTAATTTTATTTATTCAAGCTATTATACTGACGAATGTTTTTGTCATAATTTGCTTTTAAAAAAAGGGAGAATAATCTCGATTCAAATTTCGAAAAGTACAGTATTAAGATACGAAAATAAATAGGTACTATCTTAACAGAATAAACAAAATTTCATCCATTATTGCATACAAAAACAATAATAAAATAGACTGTCAGAGTAAAAAAAAAAATCCATAGTTTAACAATTTTAAACAGTAAGTATACGTTTGTTCCACAATCTGATCATCATATTTTGTATTACGAGCAAGCGATAATCAGGTTTAGTATAACGTTGATTTTATTTTAGTTTTGAATGATGAAAAAGTATTAATTTTGTCGTTGCGCTAAAAAAAAGTTGTCTAAATGAAACCTGCTGCATAAACAATTCGCAATTACGACATTTTAATATCAATCTCGAGGTTTAAAAAAATATCGTCATAGATGTGACAAAGCTGACACCTATAAAACTTGCTTTAAAAATCTTGCAAATAGTCAACAGCACGCGAATAAATACTTAAAAGCTTGAATCAAGCTGTTTTTTAGGGGGGCAACGATGGTCTGTATGAGCTTTTATTTTTATGAGCGAGTCGTTTATTCGTAAAGAATAACTTACTTTTACATTCTATACGCTTCTAAAATGTAAATTAATACAAAAAATTATCTCGAGTAACTTTGCTCCTTTGATATAAAGCATTTTATAAGAAAATTTATTATTAGAAATCAGTTCTTCTTCTCAGCAGCACCAGGTATTATGAATATATTGACTATGTCTTCAATCTTGGATTATTAAAGGGAAGTTATACAATAAAAATGTTGATTCTAAATACATTCGAATATTTTGATCTGCATTTTTTTTTTTTAGTTGCCTATCAATTATAGATTTTGACAGTTTTGACTTTTGATCTGAAATAAAAATTCGTTGTCGTGGCAACCCAAATTTAATATTGTTTCTAAAAATGGCGAATATGCAATACTTTGATTTAGATACCGAATTATAATTTAGGGTTACCTTGTAACATTTAAACTATATGATTTACAAATCATAAAACTCATTAATTATGTGATACCTTGTATTTTAGGAACCAAATTTTGCATTTCTATATGGTATATATATTTCCAGGGCAGGAAAAAGGGCACATTAGTTCGGGTGACCAAGATGATCCGCAATTGAAAAAAAAAAAACGTGTTACGCAAATAAATAATATTACAACTTGATGCGCTAAACTAATTTTTGTGATGCAGTGTGTTAAAAAGATCGTTGTTGCAAGACAAAAAAATTTTTTTTTCCTTGTGCAATATCAAGTTGGTGAATGACTGATATCCATTTATAGATAATGAAAGGCCTAGTAGAAATAACTAAACGATTGCTTTTTTCTTTTTCCTTTTTCTTTTCTCTTTCTTCTTTTTTATAACCCATTCCCCTTCTTTCCTTCTTCCTTTTTAAATTTCTTTCCCCTTATTTTATTACCCAGCAAATTCAAAAAAAAAAAAAAAAAGAAATAATTTGTGCCCTTAAACTGAATTAATCAATACGTCTTTTATCACCATCACCATCATCATCTTGGCATTATATCATGGATAACAGCAATAAAAGATACTCTCATGACAGTGCCTGTGATTCCACTGGTGATGAATCAAATACATCGTATTTTAAAGCCAGAGATGATGCTTCAATCTATTCAACTAATTCGACGACGAGTTCTATGTTTAGTACATCAAGTAGAATGAGTAAAATACCCAACGCAGTAAAATCCTCAGTGAAATACCTTGTGAGACGTAATAAAAATAAATCAAACGAAACATCAACAACGGATCATGAAACTTTTTCATCAAAATTAAAGAGAACAACGATAAATTTCAGTTTATTTTCACGTAATAAGCCGCAAGAAATTATACCAACATCAACAGCAAGCTCAACTTTATTTCAGCAACAATCAAAAGACAGTGAAATTATTAAAGCAAAAAGACGAAATAGTGTTGTAAACCTAGCGTCTAGATTTTTAGTAAACAATAATAATGACAAGAAAAAGGACGAAAATGTTGTTGTAGGAAGCTTATTATTTGGCAAACAGGTGGATGATTTAGAGTTTATGGTACACGAAGAACAACCAACAACTGAATCCGATTCAAAAAGCGAAAAGTTATCACGAAAACCTAAAAAAGAAGAACCTTGGACACGTCAAAGAGCAAAATCTTGTCAAGAAAATAAGACGCCAATGTTGCGTCAATTAGCCACTAAAAATTCATCGTGCAATTTACCCGAATCTGATAGTATACCATATAAATCAACAGCAATTATAAAGTCTGATCTGCCACTATTCAAGGGGCTAGTTACTACAACATTAACGACATTACATACCCGGTTAACCAATGAATGTGATCGTGCACTTTCATTGATATTATTAGCCAACAGCAACAACAGTACTGAACCACAACAGACTACAAACAGAAATATACCACAGGAACAATTATTATCCATTATATCAGATTTACATAAAATGACAGAAATGGTAAATTGGGAACAACAAACAGAAAAGGATGATATAAAATCAAATTTGCAACAATTGGAGAAAACTGTCTTAAATCAACATTTAACTATTGCCATTGTTAAAGATATTGTATCCAACATAAAACAAACCATGAATCAATGTATTTGTCAATACTATAAAATTGTTGAAAAAGCAATTGTCATTCCGTCAAAAGGATACAAGATTGAAGGCATCAATAAATATGGATCTGAAAACTCAGCATTGATGATTAGAGATGAAACAATTGACTATTCAAAATCAACAATTGATCATAAAGATCTTCAGGCACATTGGTACAAGACTTTTTTCAATCGAGATGATATACACACATTTTTTGGTTATTATAAAAATGGAGATCCGGTTCTCATCTCCATACAAGTAGAAGAAGAACAGCAGCAGCAGCAGCAAGTGCAAGAATCAGAAAAAAGACAGTATAGGATTATCCATCGTACAAAAGATGCTATAGATCAAAGGAAAATCATTCAAGATTCATTTTTACTAAATGCACCTACTAATAATACGACTACGACTACGACTACGACTACGACTACGACTACGACTACGACTACGACTACGACTAGTACATTTGACAAATCATCTGCCATTATACAAAATACAACATGGAAAGCAATCATAGAAACAACTGTACCTGATATTTCATTCCAAGATTTAGTAAAAATGAGTAAAGATCAACTTGTTTCTAGTGGTATTCATGAAGAATTAGTGCGCTTAGATGAGGCATCGCTGCATACAAGATATAAATTCGGTGTCCTGTTGATAAAGCAAGGCCAAACAAAGGAAGAAGATTGGTTTTCAAATCAACATACAAAAGAATTGGATGATTTTTTGAACATAATTGGAAGAAAAGTTGAATTAAGAGGATATTCAGGATGGGCGGCAGGATTAGATACCAAGAGTAAAGTTTCATGTGTGAAAATTCATTTGTTTATTCCTAATAATTCTTTATCCATATAGGTGGTGATTCCGGAGAATACACATATACAAATGCTTGGAATGAAAACATACTTGCTTATCATGTATCAACTTTAATACCCTCTAAACCTGGTGACAAACAACAAATCCAAAGAAAACGACATATTGGCAATGGTATTTGCATAAAGACATACGTAATAATGACACACTTTTTGACTGATATGCATGTAAAAATTTAGATATTGTTTGTATCATATTCGTTCAAGGCAATCAACCATTTAATCCAACAGCTATCAAATCGCAATTTTTACATGTGTTTATCATTGTGCATGAAGAAATCATCTTGTCAAAGGTTGTTTATAGAGTAGAAATTGTATCGGTACAAGATGTTCCTGATTTTGGACCACCATTGCCAGAGAAATCCGCCATTTTTAGTGATAAGAAAGAATTGGAACAATTTTTGGTTGCTAAACGTAAGTGTATTATACACATTTGGTATGGTATACAAAATAACTAAACAAAAATTTTTGCTCAGTGGTGAATGCAGAATATGCAGCATTCAAATCACCCAAATTTGCAGTACCAATGAATCGTGCAAGAGAAGGAATTTTCACAAATTTGGTTGAAAAAGGTTATAAATTAGCATCTTTGAATGAGAGTAATGAAGAAACTACATTGCATGTTCGAAAGCATTCCAAATCAGCATCAAGCTCATCATCTCAAAGTAGTTTTAACAGTATACCAAGTCCATCCAAATCAACTATTATACGTGAAATATCAGATAATATAGTTGGATTGGGTAGAAGAAGAAGCACACAAGATTTAAATGATAGACCAAAACCTGCATGTACTACCACCAATACTACTATGAAACATTTTCAAAAAGGATCAAGAAAGTTTACTGAAGGTATGTTTGTGTTATTTGTTGTTGTTATTTTGTTGTATAAATTTTGATCAAATATGCTTATATTAAAAATTCTTTAGCATCTAAACGGAGTCATTCGGAGCAGGATCTCTTAAATATGACAATTGCACCAGATAGTAATACAAAAATTAGTCTAAAGAATCGTATATTAACTTCAATTCCTGGTTTTGGAGGTAGCAATGGTGGTAGTAACGGAAATCATTTGCATCATCAGCAACTTCAAAATGAAAGTATTGAATATGATAAATAAAAATGTTTGCGCACAGACAAATCAAAGGGGAATATGTTAGGGAATGTTATTTCTTGATGTTATATACGGTTAAATTAAGGTTTTCTCTCTTTTTTTATGTGTGCCTTTTCACTGTATACAACAACAACAACAACAACAACAACATTCTATACAGTAAACATCTTACATACATAACTTTTCCCGCCAAACTCACATATTTAGTTATATTGGATTTCCTTTTTTTTTTTTTTTTTTTTTTTTTTTTTTTTTTTTTATATATAAATATCAATACTTTTGATTATCAAAGAAAAGAATTTCTTTTTCGACATATTTTGTACATTTCCTTGTCTGTGTTTTTTCTTGTAATATAAATGTTAGATAGTTCATCATCATGCTCTTCTATAGAAGATTTTTATCAAAATAGTAACTCAACTACCAACAATAACGACAATGATGGATTAATGTATGAATATCAACAATTTCCATCAATAGAAGAATTTAATAACATTGTAAATGGTTATTTACAAAATTTATCTTCAAAAAAACGAGACAAAGCACTTGTGGATAGTCATCGATATTCACTTATTTTACAAGTATTGAAAGATCCTCGAAACACTGCTATTTCAACTGCTCAATTTAGATTTTGGGTCAAGAAAATGTTTCGATTAACAATTACTGATCATATGGAATTTGTTTGTCATGATAATAAACCTGTTGCTACTCGAGAAGATATTTACAATATTTTAATCATTGCACATAAAGAAGCTCATCACGGCGGTAGAGATAAAACTTCAGCTTTGGTACGCAAAAGATATTCTTGGATACCAAAAGAATTGATTGCTCGTTTTGTAAGACATTGTCCATTTTGTATTTCAAGGCGTAATGGATGTCAGCAATCTTCATCATCCTTTTCAAATTCTGCTGCTATGGTGTCAAAAGCTTCTCCTCCTTTATATATACCTCCTTCGCCACTTTGTAACAATAATATGAATGATTTTTTACAAACTAGTCATCATCGTCATCACTCACACAAATTATCATCAAAGAAAAAAAGTAGACATTCGCCATATAGTAATCATTATTATAGTCCTGCTTCAATTTCTATGGCTGCTACCGTAGCTACATCTGCTGCTGCTGCTGCTGTTGCATCGACATTTATATCTTCTTCCTCAACATCCACTCCACAAGATGATGCAGAATTTGATTTCTTTTATGCTCAGCAACAACAACAACAAGAGCATCGACCAAGTGATGATTCTCCGGAACCATTATTTAATAATAGCGACTCCACACAATACACTTATTTATTACAACAACAACGTCGTAGTAGTAATAATTCAGTTACAACAGCTGCTTCAGTTGCTACAGCTGCTGCAATGGCTGCAGTAAACTCATCTCAACAACATCAACATCAACAGCAACAATTACCTTCATCACCAACATCTATTTCATCAGGTTCCTCTTTACACCAAGATTTTAATACAACATTCCAATCGGTTATAGCTTCTGCTGCTGCTGCTGCTTCTGGAAATGATGAAAAATTCTTTGTAGAATCTCCTCCTCCTTCTTGTTCATCTGATGAATCTTCAATGGATGTTACTAATATTCCCAGTCCTGATGATTCATTTTCAGAACATTGTCAACTTTTAAAACATTTAATTGCAGAATAAGAAATAAAAATAGTATAGAAATATTAAATGTTCATAAGGAAATGCTTTATTATTGTTGACTGGATACATACGTATGTGGCATGAATGTCAATATTTATTGAGTAAAGAGTTTCACATTTGATGCTACCCGATTTATGTATACACAGATTTCGAAACAAAAACAAAATATGTTTTTTGATGATGCATAAGGTGTTTTTTTTTTAATGCATACATACGGAACTTACATATAAAGTATAATGCTATGCATTTGATGCAGCTTGTTTTCCCATTGTAAATCAGTTAAATGAATTCAAGCAAGCTTAATTCAAGTTGGATTGTCATCACTTTATTTTTAAAATTATATGGTCGTACTTCACAGTCAATATTAAATAAATAAATACAACAATTTAAATAAAAAAAGGATAACGCACACCCAAACAAAGAGGATGAAGAAGAACAACCAAACAGATGAAGGAAGAGGAGGAGGACAGAAATATACAAAAAAAAGCAATACAATTATTTAGTAACTTGTCCTTGCATTATCATTAAATATTGTTCTAACTATTAGTACAGTACAATGAAAAGCTTCTTATAATCAAGTAAAACAGGCCTGTGGCCGCACGAGCTATACACCGCGTAGCGGTGTTGACCAGCTTGTTACATTTATAAATATGTTGATATTTTTTCATGTTTTATCCAAGAAAGGAATAGGTACATAATGCACACACAAGCTATATTATTTGCAGAGCATCTAATGTGCTTCCTGGAAAGATTTAGTTGCATTTAGGACTGAAATAAAGTCCATTTTGATCAATCATAGGCGTTTTTCCTAGGTTTGAGCCTACAGCACAGACTTTGGACCGGTCGCGGTATTTAAACTTTTTGAGCTGCAGAAGCCAAAATTGAGTAAAATAATTGTGGTTTTTCCTCATTTACATGAAATATCGTATATTAACATGTTGTTGCTTATTAAATGTTATTTGTAGCCTCAAATTTTGCAAGTCTATAAATTGTATTGGGAGAAAAAGTTCTCCATAAAATAAATTTGCTAGTTCTTCAAAAGTGAAATTTTGGCCTTAGGGTTGGGGTCAAAAAACTGGGGTACAATTTGTTTTCTGCGTATCTCTACCAAAATTCAATATTTTTCAACAAAATTAAAGCTTATCTGCGGCTTCAAGAATGCTCTTTTTTTTAAAATTAAAGATGAAGTCTGCTTTGTTAAGTTATTTAGTAGAAGCATTTTCAACGTTTTTTTTTTAGCGTTTTATGAGCTTTGATGTCTAAAGAATGATTTTAGAAATTTAAAATATTAATTAATTCTGTTTATATGCTAAATAAAAACAATTTTAATTATGCATAAAACTAAAGTTTATATAATAGAATTTTCCGTTATCTTCATTCTCTGCGATTTTCAAGTTTTTTATATATTGAAATACTTCAACATTGAAAACGCGTACAGACTTAAAAATAACACCATCGTAATTGCAGACATAAGTTCTATTAGAAACAATAGTTATCCAAGCATAAAAAAAAATTGAAAGAAGAAAAGCTAGATCCGATTTTTCTGAAGGAAAAAAATACAAAAAAAAACATGGAGTGTAACGTTTTTTTTGGGCCATAAATTTTTTTTTCAGGCTTCTTTATCCGCTCATAAATTACCCAAAATCATTAATAAACAAAATATTGCTAATGGTATCAGATTCTATTTTTAATGGAATACGAAATGTCAAATGGGAAGTTCTTCCACTGCCTAATAAAAGAGAGGCAGTACCATCATCCAAGACCCAATCCTTGGCAACAAGCAATCTTGAACCTTGGATGTAGACTAAAAACGATATCCCCTACAGTTATATACTACTCAAATTAATAAATGATATAATACTAGCAAAATGGCATAAAAGCTGTTGTAAAGTGTAATATAAAAAGCTTTTTTGATAAAAGATACATGATTTATCGAAAGATAAAAGGTACAAAATTAATCAGGTGATAATATAATTAGGATGAACATATGAATATTATGTGGGTATACTGGAATCATGCTTCTTCTATAATTCAATTAGTTAGCATGATAGCATGATGATAGACACATGGAATGTAAACTTGTTTGATTTGCATGTAGAGCATCATGGTTTGACAGATTTTCTAATTGGAATATAATTCAGTAATAGTAATTTCTAATTTTGATAAATCAATACTCTTTTATAATAATTTGACATTATTGCGATTTTATATATGTTGCCAGAGTATCAAGCATTCCTGTTAATTGCTGGATAAATTTAATACGCTAGGAGTTTCTTATTATCTGACACCAAGATTTTTTTGTACTTCAATATGATAATAGATGGTAATCAATGAACGTATTGTAAGATCTGCATTGGAATTACATACTAAAAGAAGTATGATAATTGTAGCAAACTACATATGCTAAGTTTGTTTAGTAATCAAGTTGGTCTGAGTGAACATCTAAGATCTAGTAACTGTAAATCACAAAAACATCAAAATGTCAAATTGTACCACTGGTACTTCCAAACTAGGAACTAAACCACGAAGATGTTGCTTCAAGATTTTATTACTGTATTATTATTAATAGAATCAGAAAATAGTATATATATCACAAAGGTTATGGTAATCAAAAACCTTTGCTTTACTTTATATCATAATAAACATAGAAGAGTTATAATTATATTCCCATTGCTTTTTTTAGTCGAATTACTATTTTTTGTAGCATTTTTTATTCTGTTAGTCAATCTACCACTCAAATGTCATCTGGAACTCCCCTGTTGGTATACCTTTGCCTGGTAACAATACTCCACATATTTTCACCCCTCCTCCTATATCTGTCCCTGGTCATTTAGATCAAATGAATATTGTATCAAACCAAGAAGGGGCTACTAAGTCTATTGATGAAGACGTTGAAATGGCGGATGCAGCTGAAATCAAGATTATTGCTATCGTTAAGAAGGATTCCGTTATTGTTTTAAAGAAGTTGATCCTCAAAAGAGATCAATATATATCATTATATACAGATATGATTGCAACTGACTCCTCAGTCCAAAAAGATATTGATCATGCTGTTGAGGTTCGCGATAAAATTGAAAACCTGAATAGAGACATATTGGTCCTCAAGAACTCTATCCGACTTTTCTGACTATCAAACGAAAAGGTATCCGCCTCTGTTGATATGAAGATTGGTAAGCTGATGAATATCGGTGGGCTTCGCCTATCCAAACAAGATCTTCCTAAGTTCCAGCTGAAGTCTAGCGCTACAAAATATTTTTCCAAAGATGAATCATATGAATCGATAAACCATTTCCTCAGGTCGTTTGAAAAGGTGATCTCATCTAGTGGTAAAGATATCGAGAATATTTGGAAGAGGTATGTTCCATTGACATTACCTTATAAACTTGACAACTGGCTCAACAATGAGGTATTATCGTGTAATACGTAGACTGAAGTGGGTGTTATTCTTGCAAGACGTTTTGTAACAACGCGATTCTTAAATTGCAAGTTAGAAGAGAGGTTGTCAACGCAAATATGAGACCTGGAGGATCCACGGAAGAGTATACTACTCGTTTTTCCAAGGCAGTATCTGATGCCACCAGCTATTCTATGAATAATACTACGGTTGGTGATGCGTTTTTAACTGGGTTTCCTGAAGAGTGGCAAGCACAAATTAATACGGGCGGTACTAAATTGTAACCATTCGGATCGTGATTGCTGGATAATTGATGAAATATATACGGCAGCCATTAATGTGTATAAATCCAAACCTGCTCTCATCTCTTTTATGAACAAATCTCGTACCTCTCCTGATGCCTCCGTTGACTCCAACCAAAACAAAACGTTTAAACCTAATGTTATCACTACGACCGACCAGTACTGCACAAGATGATTTCGTTGTGCTCAGGTGGGCTGCATACTATAGCCTGAGCTGTTGTGCCCACTGAAGATGGTTAAAAAAATAACAATATGCACATGGGCACAACAAAAGAAACTGCACACGAGCACAACGCTAACCCTATATAGGCAGAATTATACTGTATACTCTGTCCGTTTGCATATCATTACCCCTATTTGTGCATCATAATAAAATCTGACCATGAGCATAATGAGCTGATCATATTATGGGCACAAATTGGTTTATACATGAGCATTGTGCCGTTCTCAAAATTCCATTCCATTTTTATTAGAATGTGGTTTTAAATTACATTTGCTTTCATTAATATACATAACAGTTAATACATACAGTTCAATACATTGTTGTTGTAAAGCAATAAATAAATGCAACTGCCAATATATTTATTTACGATTATTATCATTTGTAAATGTGTTTATGGCTATAATATTTGTAGCAACAATGGTTTCTGCTCGAGCATCAACTTATTAAATAACACTTTCTGCTTAAATTTATATGCAAACCAAATCTAAGGTTATAAATGTTACTTTATCACACATAAAATTTAAACAAATTAACCTTCTTTAAACCTGCTATTTTAGTTTACAATTGTCAGCTGTAAAAATATTTGTTTTCAAGCATAGCTATGATCAAGACTATGGTTATTATTAGCCAAGACATCAGATTATTCTTTTTTTGTGTTTATATATCACTTGAAATTTTATCGCTTTTCTGGAACATTTTCTGGGTCTGCAGCCAGTTCTAGCTTTTCAGTGAGTAGATATAATATCATTGCCTTCAATTTGATCTTGTAATGACAAAATACGTCCAACAATACAGTAGTAAATAATGATATTTCATCTTAGAATGCGGTTAGATGAAAAAATCAGTCCCTAATATAGACTGCTACCTATATTAAAAACATTAGTCCCTTATGTTAGCATGCTTATTTAAATAAAAGAAAAGAATAATACCAGCTTGATAATAGTCTGATATACCTTATCAAACAGTGAATATTGATGTGAACTACTGGCAGTCTTTCACACATCAAATTGAATTAATAATAAATAACATGAATCTGGTGTGAGAACCAAGATCATAAAATATAGAAACTTAACTAAAATTTAAAATCACAAGCAACAATTATAGATAATTGTATAACCTGAATTAGTAATTGCTGATCCCTTTTCCCATCAGCTTTAAAACCAAGAAGATCAAATTACTGCATTAGTAATTTGAATTAGACATTTAATATAAATACCACAACGATCCATCGAGTAGATAAATCGTTGCTTTACTTTATACCTTTAATAAACTTAGAAGGGTTATAATTGTATTTCCTATCACCTTTTATAATTACATTTTTGTAGCAAATATATTCTTAGAATAATAATATAAAAACAAAAAAAGAGAAACATACATTTTTTTACCAGGAAAACCATCTGTTATATCATAGATTCGTTAAAAAAATGCAAAAGCGAGCCCGTAGAGCAACGCCGTAATTGACCATAGCAAGATTGAACGGCTAAGTCTCTTATACTATGGTACAGTATGTCCAAATTTTAAATGAAAAGGTACGTTTTTTTAACTTTCCTTATATTTAACCACGTACGGTCTGAAAATTCAGTTTTTGTAGCAGACATTTTTGGGGCTCATTTCATCCTTACCAACACTCATGATTTTGATCAAAAAACAGAAAAATCAAATTTTGATACCAAAATCAACGTTTAAATATACTACATTGTGAGAGAAAATTGTAGTCATAGCTAATACACATCTTATTAAGGCTTAATATTAAATGTTAAGTAATGAAAATTTGTACTTTTGCCCCAAAAACGGTTTTTTGCCTAAAGGATTTTTATGTAATATTTTGCAATAAAAATGTTTGTTATTTTTTATTGAGCAGATAGAGCGCTAAAGTCTGTATATGTGTATATTTTTTGTTTTTATAATTGGTATTATAATTTACTCTAGATTTGCAAAAACAGAAAAAAAAATTTAAAAAATGTCAAAATTGATAATCTGGACAAGAATAATTTTCTAAATTAATATTCCGCTTATAAGCCTTGTAAGTCTTAAAAATAAGAGATTTAATAATATTTGAAAACTTTTTCAAGAATTTACGATGCTGCACCTACTTGATTCAAGCTTATTACTGTAAACCTTTATACATGTTAATATTGTGTGGTAGTTTATTCGACGATAGTATAGTCTTACTTTATAATTACTGCGCTAAAGGTGATTTACATTGAGTTTTAGTCTCACCTCTTCAATAGCATAGACATAGATATTGCCATCACTAGAACCTATTATTACCGCCTTTTTGCCCTCTGTGTCCCAAGCAAATTTGTTCCTTGCCATGCTTCAACAAAACAAACTTAAGTACTTACAAATAGTTCCTCGTCATTTGCATTAAAATTTCATAAATTAAATTGACTAATTCCATCTACAGCAGTATCAAACGTATCATCAGCCCGCCTTATGATAAATGCCAATCTAAAATCATCAGCAACATCCTATTGTCATTGTTATAAGCTATGAAAAGCTTGATTTTTAATAATGCAGCAATCAGTAAATAAAAAACAAGATGATACTAATATCATATCGTGAATATTTAACATCTAAGTAAGTTTGATAAAGTGTGCTTTTAAAACCCTTTTTAAAAATCCTGGGGCAAATACAACACCTTGGTCCTGTAATTTCTATCCATCAAAACGCTGCGATTTTCACTACACAATGAATGCACCATCTTTTATCAATCGTGATTTCATCAATGTACATTGGGTATCTATCAGTTTTTTACTAGTTCTATTTTCTCTGGCTGATTTATTAGTATTTAGTCATATTTAACGATAGTGATTTGTAGCATTACCAAAAAAAAAAAGAAAAGAGTACATGTTTCAAGAGTTTTGTACATATTAAATTATGCAATTTGGTAGCAATGATTGCGATTAACTATGCTTTTTGAGCCTATTAATGCTAATCAGAATAATTAGTAATTACGGCCGACATGTGCTGCACAAGATTATTTTGTTGTGCCCAGGTGGGCTGCACACTATAATAGCCTGAGCTGTTGTGCTCACTGAATATGGTTAAAAAAATAACAATATGCACATGGGAAGAACAAAAGAAACTGCACACGAGCACAACCCTAACCCTGTATATGCAGAATTATATCTCTGTTCGTGTGCATAACATTAATCCCATGTGTGCATAATAATAAAATCTGACCATGAGCTTAATGAGCTGATCGTATGGGCGCAAATTGGTTTGTACATGAGCATCGTGCCGTTCTCAAAATTCCATTGCATTTTTTTTACTGGAATGGGTTTTTAAATTACATTTGTTTTTATTAATATGAATTATAGACAATATAATTCAATGCATCATTGTTGATGTAGCGCAATACATGCAAGAACTAATATATTTAAGATTATCGTCATTTGTAAATACGTTTATAACTATAATGTTTACAGCAACAATGGTTTTTACTCGAGCATAGACTTAAATGACACTTGCTGCTTAAATTTATATGCAAGCCAAATCTAAGGTCATAAATTTTATTTTATCACACATAAAATTTAAACAACTTAACCTTCTTTAAGCCTGCTGCTTTTTAGTTTACAATTGTCAGCTGCAGAAATATTTGCTTTCAAGCATAGCTATAATCAAGACTATGGTTATTAGGCAAGATATTAGATCATTATTTTTTTGTATTTCTATATTATTTGAAATTTTATCACTTTTCTGGGAAATTTCATGGCTTTATAGCCAATTCTGGCTTTTTATTAAGTAGATATAAATATCATTGCCGTCGATTTGATCTGGTAATCAAGAAATACATCCAACAATACAGTAGTAAATAATGATATTTGATTTTAGGATGTGATTGAATAAAAATATCAGTTTCTAATATAGACTGCTACCTATATTAAAAAAAATAGTACCTTATGTTAGCATGTATATTATTCAGATAAAGGAAAAGAGTACTATCTTAATAGTCCGATATGTCTTATCAAACGGTGAGTAATATTCTTGGAATCTGAAAACAAAAAGAGAAAACCAACACACGTAGAAAAGGCTTTTCAAGGCTTTACATTATTTAGCACAATTAAAACCCTGTTAAATTACACATTTTAGCCAATGTATAAGCAGCATTACAGCGCATGAATCATAAACTAAATAAAATAATAGACAATATCTGTTATCATAGAAATATACATTTTTCTATTAGAAAAACCGTCTGTCATATCATAGATTCGTTAAAAAATTGCAAAAGCAAGCCCCCAGAGCGACGCCATAATTGAGCATAGCAAGATCAAACGGCTAAGTCTTTTATACTATGGTATATACAGTATCTAAGTTTTAAATAAAAATACGTTTCTTTAACTTTTCTTATATTTAACCACGTACAGTCTGAAAATTCAGTTTTTGTAGCGGACATTTTCGGGCCTCATTTCATCCTTACTAACACTCATGATTTTGATCAAAAAACAGAAAAATCAAATTTTGATACCAAAATCAACGTTTAAATATACTACATTATGAGAGAAAATTGTAGCCATGACTAATACACATTTTATAAAAGCTTGATACTAAATATTAAGTAATGAAACTTTGTACTTCTGCCCCAAAAACGGTTTTTTGCTTAAAGGATTTTCATGTAATATTTTGCAGTAAAAATGTTTGTTATTTTTTATTGAGCAAATAGAGCGCTAAATTTGGTACATGCGTATATTTTTTGTTTTTATAGTTGGTAGCATAATTAACTCTAGATTTGCAAAATCAGAAAAAAAAAATTAAAAAATGTCAAAATTGATGATCTGGACAAAAATAATTTTCTAAATTAATTTTCCGCTTATAAGCCTTGAAAGTCTTAAAAATAAGTGGTTTTATAATACTTGAGAACTTTTTGAAGAATTTACGATGCTGTACCCGCCTGACTCAAGCTTATTACTGTAAATCTTTATACATGTTAATATTGCGTGGTAGTTTATTCGATAATAATATAGTTTTACTTTATAATTATTGCGCTAAAAGAGTTTATTTACATGGAGTTTTGGTCTTACCTCTCCAACATCATAAGCATAAACATGGCCACCACTGGGACCTATTGCCACCTTTTTACCCTTCTCTTTGTCCCAAGCCAATTTATTCAATGCTTTACCAGAAGAAACTTACTTTTAACCTATAAAAATTGATTTATTAGTAAAATCAATTATTAATAACAAGCTAATAAGTAATAATTATGGTGTACCTTTGATAGTTTGTAGTAATATACAAGACAACATCTTGTTTTCCTCTTCTTAGCTGTTGGCCACTAAATAGAGATAAATGCTTTTTAGAAACTAAATAGACTAACATGAGTTTATTCATTTATTCAAATCAAGTCAATACTATACATACTTTTATAACCACCAGTTTTTCTCCAGGTAAATATTGACTTTAGACCAAAAAAGCATTGATTATAACGTAGATAATGAAACAAAATGATTAAGTCCTGGATGCTTTTTTTGTTTGAGAAAGATATTATAACGTGCCCTAACGTTAACAGCTAATAATTTATTTTCAGATAAACAATAAGAAAAACATGTACTTGTACCTGCTACTTGGTTTCAGTTTATAAAAAAATATTAGTCATTTTGTTGTAGTTTTAAACGTAAATAAAAGACCTGAGAAAAGAGTAGGGAAGAAAAAAGATTTTGTGTGTTACAAATAGGAATTTACAAAGGCATAAATACTTTTAGTGTTGCCGAACAGGTTGTTGTCGTTCTTCCCATTTGGTTCCCGAAAGATGAACATGTGGAGAACTCTTTCAAACCCCAAATTTCAAATTAATATATCTCGTCAATAAGGCAATTCTGTTGAATCAGAGTAACTTACATCTGCTGTAAATCATTCAAATTATCTTCGTTATTAATTATGTTATAATTTATATACTTTAATAAATTGACTAAAAAACCTTGATCTCATTGCTCTGCTCATCTGGACTGCCTGATCTGCACAAAATGTTTTCTTCTGCCCATCAGTGCAGATCATTATGCCCATGGAAAGCATAATAGTTTGGCCGTAGTGTTATCACAAACACTACTGGTTTCTATTGTTCAAATCATGATGGTACTGCCTCCAAACATAATGAAAAAGATTGTTGCTATAATAACAAAGGATCTAATTCTGCTTCCCTTTTGGGATCTACTCAAAAATTTATCAAACCCAACTTTCTTGGTAACAAAAACGTTCCTAGGAAAGCTACGAGCAACACGTTTTGTAAGTGGTGTGGTGTTTTGTGGCTCTTTGGTCACTCATGTCCCGAATATGAAGTAAAGAGAAATGGTAATGTTGCTGTTTTATCTGTTCAAAGGTCCAAAAATAGTATTAAAAAGAAATCAAAAAAGAAATCCAAAGGAAAACAAAAGGCCGATGGAAATAAAAAGTTACTTCGTGAATGTCTCGAGGATGACTCATACTGTGAGTATAGAGACAAACAAACAATTAAAAATTATTTTCAGCTGATCACTCCTTTGCTTTTGAATAATATTAGAGACCTTGGTAAAGTTGATCCAGGTGCTGACATATTATTCATAAATAAATCAATTTTAAATAAAGATTTCAAAAATATGAAAAATATAAAAACTATGGGTTATTTAAATTTCCTCTCTGTAAATGAAGATGAGTCTAATAGTCGTACCAAAAGAGTAGGACAAACTGAACCTATGGGAGTTATTTATTTAAATGGAATTGTATTTAAGCATCAATTCAAAATTATTGGATTCAATGATGAAATGAAAACCGATTCTGAAGTTTTGCTTGGTGGTTCTGATATCCTACCTAATTAAAAATATATCTTACTAGTGTTGCACATGCATGGCCAAATGATTCAAAAAAGAAATGTCTTAATTTGAAAGTATCAATTACGATACAAAAAATGAACATGATCCTGATAATGCTGATTATGGATCACTCAATAAACGTGAAAATTTAATGAAATCAATCCAGAACTCATTAGATAAAAATATAAAAATAAGGCTGGAAGCTGTTTGCTCAATGAAAGAAAGTATTGTACACATCCCAATTGATGATCCATCAGATTGTTTTGTGAGACAGTACGACAGTACCCATTACCGTTCAATGCACACAATGAAATAAAAGCGCAATTAAAGAAATGGTTAGATAATAGGATTGTCCAAAAGACTATACCCTCATCTACCTACCATTCACCTTTACTATGTGTACCAAAAAAGGGTCTTAATGGTAAACCCACGAAACGTCGTATTTGCTGTGATCTGAGAAAAACCAAAGCCGCTATATTTCGAAATTATCATGAGAATTACGCTGTACGTAAAATCAATGAGATTTTTAATAGAATATCAGCTAATGCACGTATTATAAGTAAAATTGACTTACACCAGGCATGCATGTTGTATAGTGTACACGAAAATTCGAGGGAAGCTCTTACCTTCAGCTATAACCCTATAACGAGTTGTTTTACCATTGGTCTAGAGCACCGTACGGATTAAAGTCCATGAGTTCATTGTTTGTGAAATGCATGACCATCTTACTAAATGATATTCATATTGAACTCCAAAATGAAATGAAAATGTTATATCAGAATCTAGATATAGCGCTACAGTAGTTGTATTATCAGTGAAGTGAACTAAGCTAGATTCCCATCATAAAATACCTAAATTAAATGTCATCTCATTTGAAACCATGCTATCAAAGATAAGACTATATAGTAAATAGACAATTGCATAAAGATAGCAAGGGTATAATACTCAAATAAGAGATGCTAAAATACTAAAGTAATGTGGGATATCCTAAATAAAAGATACAAAAAGTACATGCTTATCAAGTAGAACAAGTAAGGGCTGTTCTGAAAGCATGATTGACAAACTATATTTAAAACACCGTTCTTGATCCACCAAATCAATAACCAAACAACCCAACATTTATACTCAAAATTAATGGAATCGTTGACAATTGCAATGCAATTGCAAGATAGTAAATAATCACCAAATAATATAAATAGAGACGTAGAATAACCATTTTATTGCACATTATCCATATTTTAATAAAGAAGGATTTTAACAGTATTCTTTATCGCTTTTACACCCATATTTTACTGCAATCAGGATATTGTTATTGTTACACCATCAATAGCTACTGTATCATTTGATAACCTCTTCTATATATAATCTCATTCTCTACATTGAATAAAACTACACCTTTACTCTTGTCTAATTCTTATTAGTTTTGGTAAAACAGAAAAAATACAGTAGCTGAAAAAAAAAAGAAACTCGAATACCCTCAATTCGAGTTTTCATAAAAAACGGCCTGTTAAAGCAGCCAAACTCAGTTAACCGTAATACAATGTGTTGTTTCTAGAATCCTAACCAAAACTGACCAATATTTACCTAGAATTTATTACTAAAAATTGAGCACCTAAATTGAGATATTAATTTTTTGTATTCACAAGATAGATCCAACTCAAAGCTGCTTTGCATTTTTTGTTTCAGCAAAGAATACTAATATTTCGTCGAGATAATCAAAATAATAGCTATTCTCACAGTTTAAAACCTATCATGACGGGGTTCCAAAATTGATTTGAAAAAATGATGGAAAAATGTTTCAAAAAACAAAATGTCCTTCGGGGCCGCACCATGTGTACTTTGGCGCATGGTGTCGTATGAGATCAGGCTGTACAGTCGAAGCATGACACTGCTCCTAGCTGTTCGGGGCTTTTTACCAACAATCGTATTGGGTTTCCCTGAACTTGTTGCTTATTGGTCACTCTTACCCTATCTAGACTTAATAATCATCTCATGTTAGATTAAACAGGAATTTCAACAATGCTGGTGTGTCCGCGGTTTCGGCTGGTAGGATAACCCGTGTTCCCTTTGTCCCTTTTCAAGAACCATTACCATGTCCATCTTTTCTACACATTGCTATTATCGCGTTAAATAGGAGTTATAATATATAGTGGATAACACGTTAAAAATTAATAAAACTGCCCTACTTGGCTTAACTTTTTTAAAAAAAAAAAAACAAAATCATTTAATGGCTCATGAACTGCAAAGTAAGTCAATCTAGTATATTAAATAGTTTTTGTACGGTTTTGGATTCTACATCTACTGAATAAAATTTAGACAAATATTTTATATTAAGTTCTGGGTAAAATGCGATTGAAATTTTAGAGGTTTTTTGAAGGTACGCATCACTTTTTATAAGCATATTTTAAATACTAGTAATGTAAATGATGCGCACAACAACTATCTATCTATCGAGCTATTGAGGAGCCTTCTAGCTGCATTTTCTGTAGAGAAAACGAGAAATTTGTCCAAAAAAGTTTCAAATTCAGAATTTGGGATGAGGGTATACAAGGGAAAATTTGAAGGCAGAAACGAGAGTATCGATTTGTACACATTTTTGAGGATATCTCCACGAAAAATCAGTATTTTGAAAAAAACTAAATTGCACTCGATAGAGCTCAACAAACATTATAAAATGAATATAAAAAAAAGACTACTGAATATAACGAATGTTCTGAAATCTACTACAAAAATGTCAAAAAAAGGAAATAAAAAAAAAGTGCTCAGAATTTTCTTATATTTAAAAATATTATATAGCACTTCAAAACAAATATGTTTAATTATTTGAAAGGTTTAATAAAGCTTAACTTTTCGTTGAGATATTATATCTTGAAAATTTGTGAAATTTCATATTCCGTTCTTTAAAGGATTTATTCTATACTGTAATGCATGATAACCATAATTAAAGGGGTCTATATTATTTGGTAGCATTTCAGGCATTCTTTGATTATTTTTTTACTTGGCATTGTCTACTGAGAAGGCATTGTACTTTGGGCTTGAAGTTGGCACAGATTCTTTTTCAAAAAAAAAAAAAAACTCAGCCCCGATATATAATTTGCAATATTGTACCTTGATTTAAGGATTATTACAGTTTTTGTCCTTTAACAAACAATATCTTTCTCACGACTTATATTTATGTATCTTTTGATGCGTCAAATACACGATTTTGAGTAATGTCTTGGCATTACGTACCAAAGCGAATCTAAATCGAAAAAGTGTGGTATATATGATCAAACTAATGCTCACAAGTGAATAAATGTAGTCTGCGCAATTATAAATCATCGTTGGCTGATGTGTAAGCACAACTCTCCTTTTAGTCATCTTCCGAGGTTAATTTTGTCTGAATGATTTATAGTTTTATTTAATATAGTATACAAATTTTAATTTTAAAAAGAGGATGAGATAAAGAATGCAAAAGTAATAATTAATTAATGTTATGGAAGTACATGAGATGAATATATAATTTAATATGCTGGTGATGGTGAAAATACATGATTTTGATGATACTCTTCAGAATTATCATCTTCATCATCATAGTAAGATGATGAATTACTTTGATCATCCCACAAATCCCATAAGGAATTTCGGATGGAACTGTCATTTTGTAACACTTCGGCATCTTGAAAGAGAATGATATCGATATCAGGTATTTGCACACGGGCTTTTTCAACACGTTGGTATAGTTGAGCGCATGCTTCGACAGTGGAAATCTTTTTCTGATGTCTATGAGGATCTAATAAACCTTCTTCTTGATCGTCATCATGTTCTTTGGAATCAATACGAATTGTATTTCTATGGCCTGTCAAATGAGGCTCTACAGCGTATTCAGCTAATGTTGTAGTTACTGCTCGACGCATACCTAAAGGAGATCTGAAATTTTTCTTCTTTTTATCTTCTGCTAGTACTTCGATAGTTTCTTCGCTAGTTAGTGAGCTGTTTCGGGAAGAAATAGGAGTAGAAAGTGATCTACGAGTGGAATGAAATAATGAAGATAATGTACTACTTCTACGTTGCCTCTGTTGTTGTTGCTGTAACTTTTTCTTTTTAAGCTCATATATGGTTTTTGCATCAGGTGTTGTCACATCACGAATATAAATTTTGAGGATTTGATCAGGGTACTCTGATGCAATGCGAGTGTATATTTCGAGATCTATTTCCCCCGAATCCCCAATCAATACAAAATGGCGTTGTGGGAAATCAGCAATAATTTTTAATATGGCATCACGTTTAGCTTGACCTGGTGTTTCTACAAGGCGAGATAATAGTTTGCCATCGTCTCTTAAATGCATTGAGCCTGGGGGGAATTGTGAATCTCGCAAAAATCTTTCCAACATGGGCATTAACTGAAAAGGGCTATTTGATACATAATGAAACGAAGCACCTTGAGTATACTATATACAACAAAATATGGTGAGGTTAGCATTTGAAAAAAACTGTTTGTTTACGTAGAAAAAATAAATTACCCAAGCCATGTAAGCGTCCGACATGCCTGATACATCTTGTGGCGGTTCGAAGAATGTTTTTGATAATACTATTCTTGCGCCAGATAATATTTGTGTATCTTTGATCGTATCATCAATATCTGATATAATTGATATTCCTGTTGGCTCGATCAAACTGACAATCCCGTAATTTGGAGAGAACTTTTTACTACTGGATCTTTCGGTACAAATTGACTGGATACGAATTAATCTTGCGTCGCATTGATTTTGATCTTGAGCCCAATTTAGTATTTTATCATGTGGTATTTTAAATTGACCTTGTAAAAAGCCAGAACTTTTTGTTGTCAATTTCACTTGAGATTGTTGTTGGGTATATTGTGTTGTATTAGTGGGAGTGGTGTTAGTTGTAGTAATAAAAGCGGGCTCAATGTTGGGGTAGGTTGCATCTAATACAGATGAAATTGGATTGGTAGGTCGAGATACAATTTCCGTGAAATAGTCATTTGTTGTAAGCCAATTCTCTTGATCATCATCATCGTCTTCTACTTCATCCTCATAATCATCATCTGTTGGTGGTGTAATTGGAAAACAAATAGTTTCATTTTGAAATGATTTTATCTTGATTGTAGTCATCATTTGATTAAATCTAGCGGATAGCATGTTTAAGAATAATGTTTGATGATTCATCATTGCTTGTTGTAGTTGACTTTCATCTTGTCTCTTTTGTAATTCTAATCGTGAATCTTCTAATGTTGTAATTCCAATTGCTTGTATTAAGAATGGTTTAAATCTTTTATTAGTGGCTAGGAAATATTTGAAACGTTGCTCAAACATTTGGGATGATTTACTATCGGCAGAAGATTTACCGGCAACACTCTTTGTAATACCTTGAGGATAAATTATATAATTGAGTCAAATGTCATGGGGATATACCGCTTATATAATAGTTACCCATCATCATTTTTTGTTTAGCTGTTGAACTGTTATGCGATAATGCCCAGCCTTTAGTTTTTACAATCCATTGTGAAGGATCTACCTTGGTATTTAGCATAGAGTACTTTTTAGATCAATATGTTATCCAATCATGTACCTTTGGGATCTCGCTTGGCATAAGTTGGAAATAGAATACATTCTCTGTTCATCTTTTCAAACAAGATTGAGTCTTCCAACGTTGTTGTATTGGATAATGGCGTTGTATTTATAATATCCATGGGAACATTTTGAATCATTGAATTTGATGTATTATTTCTTGTCATTTTTTTTTTTTATTACAGTATTAATTTTATATATATATATATATGCGGAAAAAAAGGGGTGTTTTTTTTTGAAAGAAGAAAAGGAAGATCATCCATATTAAAGGGTATTTTATACCTGTACAAAGATACTACACAAATAATAGAACCAATAAAACCAGTTTTTTAATGGTACAAACAAGACAATAACATCAACAACCAATCCATCACGTGGAATCATTGCCTTTTTGTTTATTTTGAGATGTTTCAATAATATGATATCAAACAAAATGATGAAATTAAGGCATGCACTATATATAAAGTAGATTATTTTACTAATTTTTTTACTGTACCAACTTGACAAGAATTGACCTAGATTTATAGATTATTAAGTAAAGAATCACCCTATATTTTTTTTTCCCTTACCTTGGTGGCAAATCTTAATGAACACAAACTTTCTCCAAAATGTTCCATCAATGGAGATACATTTACAAACATCAAAGTTTTGCAGTTTCCACCCAACGAGTTTCGAAGTAAATAAGTTAATTTTGAGTTTCTATAAGGTATATGGCCACCTTCTTTATTGTTGATTAAAGCATGAATCACATCACCAAGGCAACTCAAACTTTTATTGATGGCTTGTGTTTCACGTAATCGATCACCAGTTGAACCTGACATGGATAATCTTTCTGAACCAGCCAAATCAATTAAATTCAATATACCAGTTGTATTTTCACCTGTTGTAGAATTACGCCCTGTTAATTGAAGTGTGAATACACTATGACTTCTAGATGATCTTTCATTCATGTTGGTAGCTCCAGTTGCTCGATTTTGATTAGCTTTTTTTAGCATGATTTTCACTTTAGAAGGTGAATCTAATATGACTATAATAATGATAACATTTAATAGTGCAATATAAATAACTTTGAATTACGAATACGTACCAGACGTCATATCTGTAACACTAGTTTTGCCATTCTTTTCATGATGTATTTCATGCTTAATTTTGCCATAATTCGATGAATTTCCTAATAAATCGTTTATGGTCTCATTGTAAATTTCCAAGAATTGTCCTTCCATTTTGTACTCCCATCCAAACTGTTTCAACTGCTGAACTACTTCATAGATTTGTTGTACCGCACGTGGAATCATACCAGATGTTTCTTCAGTTGATGCACTAGGTCCTTGCATTGTAAACGTTTTACCACTACCAGTTTGACCATATGCAAATATACAAACATTAAATCCATCTAATGCTGATTGCACTAGTTGTGATATTTCTTCAAAACAGTCTTTTTGGCTTGATTCAGGTGAAAATACCCTATCAAAAGTAAATGAATGGGATTTAGTTGTGGTTTTCCCTAGCGTCGAAGACACTTGTTCAGTCAGTTCCATGCTTTCATTATCATCACCAAAGAAACGGGCATTTATAAGATTTGATTCAGTTTTAGAATCTGTTTTAGGTTGGTTAATTGTTTGCTTTATAATCCCAAACTAACAAAAACTTACTTATTGCTGGTCGCACTCTGCAGAACACTCGAATATTGCCCTTCAGTTCTTGTAATCTATCATGATCTTTTCTACGAAGTTTCTCATTTTCCAATAGTGATCTCTGTAATTCTTGAGCATATCTATTTTTCGATTCCATTTGTTCTGATAATCCCAATGATTTTTCTTCAGCTGCTTTTAATGCAGAGATCAAATTCTTGTTTTTTAAAGAAACAATCAAATCAATATTGCAGCCATATGCAAGTGGACATATATTTACTTACCTTCTTCTTTAATCGTTTACTTCTGGTTGCAACATCCAATTTAGTCAAGTTATCTGCTATTTCACTTTTTGTATAATCAAGAGTTGTATTCTCTCTCTTTTCGTATTCAAGTGCTTTTGTTGTTTCTCTGTACTCAACCTCCATATTACGCAAATCTGTCTCAAATCCTGAAAGCTGTGCTTTACGTCTATCATTTTGAAATATAAGCTCTCTGTTTTTTGTAACAAACTTTTCTCGAATTCGCCTTAATTCATCTTCATGGCGTTCTTCAGTTGCCTATCATGATTTCATTAATACATTTGATCCTAATGGTAATCCATTATTGAGTTTACTTTAATTGAATTCTCTAAATCAGTAACTTTCTGCATTGCTTCTCTTAACATCGATTCTTTGCTCTGTACGCTTGATTCCAAATCTTGTTGTAATTTTTCAATTTCACTCACTACGCAATATAAACTGGGTTAAATAACTAGTAAATAATACATTATAAACGCTTGACTGACCCTCTTCGCTGGTTTCGATAAGCTGTGCTTGTAATTGATTCAGTCTACCTTTAGTATCCCATCTTGCAATAGGTCTCTTGGCTGCTGTTGTTGTGAGTGGTTTTTTGGCTTTTGTTGTAGCAGCAGCAGAAGTTGAAGTGGATTTAGATGAAGATGCTGATGTTCTACTTGAATTGGAAGTAATAGAAGCATTTGAAAGTCTTGAACTCGAGTTAATAGATGATGTAGATATGTTTGATAATCGTTTATTGTTATTAGTACCACTAGTAGGTAAATTATTGCTGGAACGACTAGCTAAAGTCGATCTAACAGGTATACGAGGTCCTTGATTCATATCTAATTTAGGTCTTTGTTGACGTTTGATGCCAGGATTTTGATCTGCTTTTCTTTTCATTGAAGTACTCGTAGTATGCACTTTATTGTTGTTTGTTACTGAATTATTACTGTTCATTATTTTAAGGGTAAAAGAAAAAACACGTACTACCACAGTCAACCTGTTCAAGAGGGGGGTGAGCAATCTCACTCCACTAATTGATAGTCCGTATCAGTGTCCATAAATGAGCATTTAGTGTATCATGCTCAAATGTTGAGCTAAAAAAACAAGCATTCCCCAGCATGATGAACAAATTGAACTTCTATATTATCAGTTTTTGGCATTAATTACATTAATTTTAATCTATTCAAGGCCCCAACGATGGTCTTCTCTTTAATATCATCAACTGAAATTCTACTATTTGATAGGCTCAGTAAACCCTTCAAATTGTATTTACGATGGGGGGCGCCTTCAATGGGTGGCTTTTTTTGTACATTTGTAAATTTTTATTAGGTGATTGCTTCGGGTCAACTCTCAACAACTCTTCTTCTTTATACATAAATTCGATATGGCAACTACCGAAGATTTGCAAACTCTTGTGCTCACCACACTTGATAAGGCCAACAGTATTTCTGACTCAAAAGATTTGACATACAATGACGCACCTGTCGATCAACTCGCCCTCCTCGGTGCCCTTAACAGTTTGAAGTCTAAAGATGTACTATCTCTTAGAAGCGCTGATTATACAATTACTCATATTTTCTTATATCACTTTAATAGATGATTGATTTCACTCCTATTGATCGTATTTCTTGGATTTTAACCGAAGAAGGCAAGCAAGTTGCCAAGGAAGGTAGTCATGAAGCTCGCGTTTTTGAAGCTATTCCTGCTGGTGAAGAAGGTCTCCCCATCGCTGAACTTCAGGTATATAATATATATATATATAAGTATTCAGCTTTGATTTCAATTAACATTTATGTACAAAAAGGCTAAGTTCGGTCCTTCAGCAAAGGCTGGTCAAGGCAAAGCTTTCAAGAACAAGTGGATCTCAAAGAACGGAGCCAATTTGGTTCGTTTAGTAGATAGCATTGTCGATGAAACTCAAAGAGATTTGAAGCAAATCGAGTCTACCGGTACACTCGAAAACCAAAAGACTCTTACTGAATTGAAGAAGAGAACCTTGATTGACAAACAGTATGACTCACAAACTATACAACAAAATTTTGCTTTCTTGTATCTAACGGACACTGAATTCTTAATTTTGTAGAAAGACCACTACCTACAGTGTATCAAAGGGCCCTGATTTCTCTTTGCAAGTTAAGAAGGAAGCTACTGATATCACTTCTGATATGATTCAATCGTAAGTTGAAATGCAAGTTTTTTTTTTGTTTTTGTTTAAACAAATTGTTAATGTATAAATGTATATTTTCAGTGGTGAATGGAAGAATGCCACCTTCAAAAAGTATAACTTTGATGCTGCTGGTGTTCCTCCTCAAGGTGGCCATCTTCATCCTTTGATGAAGGTTCGTCAAGAGTTCCGTGAAATTTTCTTTGAAATGGGTTTCCAAGAAATGCCTACCAACTGTTTCGCTGAATCCAGTTTCTGGAATTTCGATGCTCTTTTCCAACCTCAACAACATCCTGCAAGAGATGCTCATGATACCTTTTTCTTGAAAGGTATTTTTAATTGATCGCTTACAAATTTATGCACATTTATTGACTTTTTCTATACACTATAGATCCCGCTACTTCTGATCGTTATCCTCGTGAGTTGATGGAAAAGATTAAAAAGACACATGAAGATGGTGGAGATACTGGATCTATCGGTTACAATTATGTTTGGAAGGAGGAAGAGGCACAAAAGTTAATTTTGCGTACCCACACCACTGCTGTCAGTTCATTCATGCTTCACAAACTTTCCGAGGAAACCAAAAAGACTGGAGAGTTCCGTCCTTCTAAATTGTTCTCCATCGATCGTGTTTTCCGTAATGAATCTGTTGATGCTACTCATTTAGCCGAATTTCATCAAATTGAAGGTGTTATTGCTGATAAGAATTTAACTTTGGGTGATCTTATTGGTTTCATGGATGTCTTCTTCAAGAAGATGGGTATGGATAAAATTCGTTTCAAGCCTACATATAATCCTTACACTGAACCTTCCATGGAGATTTTCTCTTACCATGAAGGTTTAAAGACTTGGGTTGAAATTGGTAACTCTGGTATGTTCCGTCCTGAGATGTTGCTTCCTTTGGGTTTGCCTCCTGATGTTCGTGTTATTGCTTGGGGTCTTGGTCTTGAACGTCCTACCATGGTCAAATATGGTATCTCCAACATTCGTGATCTTCTCGGTCATAAGGTTAACATTGCTATGATTAAGGATTACCCTATTTGTCGTTTGGATAAGAAGATGGGTAAGGAATTAGTCGGTTTGAGTGAGGATTAAAAAAAAAATCATTTTACGTTTTTCATATATGCATAATTATTATTGTGCTCCCCCCCCCCCTTTTTTTTTGGTTTAAAATTGTCTAGAAACAAAGAAAGAAAATAATAAAGAAAAAAATCAATCCATACACATTATTAGCATATTACATATTACTGTAAAAACTGGTAGAGGCAGAATAACATTCAGTGCATAGTTATCTAGCTAACGACGTACGGTTCAGTAGTTATATCATATCCGTATTGAGAGGCATTACACATACCGTATACTGATGTTTATGAAATTCAGGAACAACCAATATTTTGCTCAATTTTGTTATATAATTTTCAAGCAAGCTCTAACCTTTCAAATACATTTAAAAGGACTTGAGGACATGAAGATAACTCTGAAAATATATATATATATATATATTCTGGATACAATGATACAGCTATAATTCATTTTTTTAACGACATGAGGAATATCTAAGTGTCAAGAAAAGCAGGGCTGTTGTATCAGTCATAAAGTTAATAAAAACGCTTAATATATTCGTTTTTTTTTTTTGCAGTTATTTAGATCAATATTTAAAAATAAATGTAGAACAAATTGCACTACAACTTTAATAACACATAAAGAAGACGTTTATATATTAATTTCGGTAGCTGCCATTACCATCATATATATTGTTTTTCTTGATTTAGTGCTATTTCTAATTTAAAATGGACTGCGAAGCCATAAACAACGAAACTACACTTAAAAAAACTGGGTATTTGATTCCTATGATTTAACCAGCAAATCAATAGGATGCCAAAGCCATAGATCTGGATACTCTTACAGCTGCAGTATATATTTCGAAACTTGCAGCTCATTTAGATCAATATTCATTGATTGCAAGCATTTTTCTAGTTGCCTTATTTTCTTTAAATAATAGTTTGTGGAAGTCACCATTTAAGATCATTGTGTCAAAGATGTGTACCAACAATCATGTAGGGTTAAAAGCTATTAGGATTGAAATTCACCAAGATAGAGTTTCTGTTGTCGGTTTTTTACGGTTGTAAAAAAGTAGGTTTCAGATGGTTTTCAGATTGTTTTCGAATTTTTTCGTCCAATATTGTGTCGAATTAAGTAAAATCTTCAAAGATGTACCTTCTACCTATGAGCCCTTGATATATATCCAAAGATAAAAGAGTTATTACTGGAATATAAGTGCATTATCCTAACATTAACTAAAAATTGACCAAAATTGGCCTAAAATTGGTTGTAAAATTTAAATTCCAAAATTAAGATATTAAATTCTTTATATTCATAAGATAAATCCAATTGAAAGCTACTCTGCCTTTTTTGTTTCAGTAAAAATATTGATTTTTCATAGAGATAATCAAAATAATATTTCAAAGTCTAGCTCACGGCCTATGTCAACTGAGTTCCAAAATCGATTTATATTTAAAATGGTCGAAAAATGATTCAAAAAACAAAATCGTTTAATAGCTCATGAACTGCAAAATAAGTAGACCTAGCGTGTTAAATAGTTTTTGTACATTTTTGAATTCTGCATCTATCTAAATAAAATTCAAACAATTTTTTATATTGAATTTTGTGCAAAATGCAATTGAAATTTTTGAGGTTTTTTGAATATATACTTCATTTTTTATAAGCTTATTTCAAATAAAAGTAACGCAAATAATGCACAGCAACATTATCTATCGATCTAGCTATTACTAATTGTTCTAGTTGCATTTTTCGTAGAGAAAACAAGATTTTTGTCAATTTTTTTTTCTGTTTCAGAATTTGGGATAAGGGTATACAAGGGAAAAATTGTAGTCAGAAGCAACGGTATTTCCTTGTACACATTTTTGAGGACATCTCCACGAAAAATTAATATTTTAAAAAACCCTAAATTCTGTCCAAGAGAGCTCAACGAGGTTGATGATGTGAATGTAAAAAACATGCTGCTCGGTTTAACGCATATTTTGAAATCTACTAAAGAAATGCCAAAAAAAATGAAAAAAAAAAAAAAAGTGCTCGGAATTTTTTTATACTGCAATAACTTGTAGAGTGCTTCAAAATAAGTAAGTTTTATTATTAGAAAGTGTTAGTATAGCTTAATTTTTTCTGGAGATATGAAGTCTCAAAGTTTTTATTTTTAGCATTGAAATACGTGTAAAAATCTGAAACATCATCACTGCAAAATTAATACCAACTGCAAAAAATAGGATATTTCCGGATACTTATTTTTGGATTAAAGCTGAACATCTCAGGTACATTGGCATATAATTTTTTCCTGGTGTTATTTAGTGGAAAAATGTAGGGCAGAGATGAGAAGTGTGACCCAGTTTCTAAGAAATGGCGGTGGATTTCACCTGTTTTTGAATCTTTCATGAGATATAGAATAAATTTAGGAATAGATAGCATAATGTGACCAATTCATATCTGCTTAGCAATATCTAAGATATATCCTAAAAAAATGTTTAGTATGAGGTTAGTTATAGAAAAGAGGGCTTTCTTCAATTTTGAAGATTGTAAATTCACTGGAAAAAATGGTGTAAAGTGCAATTTACATATTTAAAGTCATAAAATTTTGAAGATTTATCTATATCGACTGTCTGAATACTTTTTTCGTAGGGTCCAACTTGCTGTTCTGATATAAACTATAATCAGTATGTACGACGACGTCTGTAATATGCGATTTTATTTGATAGTTTTAGTTCTGAGTGTTATCATTGCATATCAAGATGCGTTGGACACTTGATGGAAAAGGTTTGGAAACCCAAATAAATCCAACATTTATATACTTCCAATAATGAAAACCGACTAAAAGTTGATTCCATTAGTCAATGCTTTACATTTCTATAGACTTGGCCAATTATTATACTCAACGTGATAATGCATGACATGTATGATAATATAGGTAACATTTTAATTGATCCTTTGCTTCAATGCCACGTTCACACTTTCAAGTGTTGGACTCCGCTTATTTGATCATTAAAAAAACACGAAAAGGCTCCTCCCTGAATACTTTTTTAACACTTAAGATATTTGCTTAAATCATGTATAATTTACAGCAGAGAGTTAATGTAATGACAATTCAATATTTGTGGAATAATTACTGATTATTTGATAGAATGTTTTCTCATTTGCTATTACTGTTATTGGTACAGTATTAGCAGTGGTTGCAGTTATTTCTGCCATTACTGGATACGGCACTGTCAACGATACCCTTCAAGTAGATGCTAAGAATATTAAAATGTAATAATAAAACCTTTAAGTTTAGATTGCACTACTAAAATAAACATGCATTCATAGTGTCACTCGTCGATATGGACCAGAAGATACTGATTATCGTGATAGAAATAGTGAATTTGCTAGACTAGCATTTGATATTGATGCCGGTAAAACTACAACATGATGTAAAATATTATTCTTTTATTAAATATTTCGTATAGATTTTACACCACTTTTTAATTGGAATACAAAGCAAGTATTTGTCACAGTAGTTGCTCAATATGAAAATGATAAATTTGTATGTAATGTTTGTAGTTGGGATTACATTTTGATTATTAACCAATTACAAATAGGAACGAAATCAAGTTGTACTTTGGGACAAGATCATCACCAGTCAAGATAAAAAGCACTTAAAGTTGCGTAATGTACGTAACAAGTATGCAATGATTGATGTTAATCAAAGATGGAAGTAAGTTATGCTTAGTTATTTTGATTGGTTTAGTTTTTAACTTTTCAACTAGTTTCCAAAATGCAAGTTTGTCACTTTTATGGGATGTTACACCTTATGTAGGTGTACTTCAATCTGGTCAATCTAATAAGAGGGCATCTTCATTCATTTTACCTTCATTTGCATCTCAACAACAACAGAAATAAATTATTTTTTAATATATATAAATGATTTTTATTTTATTTACACAGCAAATTTATAAATATACACAAATTAATCTTCCTTGACAGTAACAGATTCTTTGGCCATAGTGTTCTTTGCATCAGTACCAGTAGTACCAGCCTTTGCAAAGGCAGCTCTTGATTTAGTATAAGTATCTTGAGCAGCAGAAGTAGCAACAGTTTGAGCCTTTTCAATTCCATTATGAATCATTGTTTGACCTTTTTGAATCTGAGCATCAACGACATCCTTATTGCTAATATAGAGACGAGGGAAGATAAAAGCGGAAATGACAACAGCCAATACAATGTCCATCGTAGAAACATGAGCAGAAACCTTCCAAATAACAAAGAAGATACTCATCCATTTGATACTAGTGGCGGTATTTTCAATAAACACAATGCGAGTCAATGCACGAATCAAAGTTTCAGAAACTTCGGTCAATACCGTAGAATAATGACGAACACTTTGCTTGTCAATCATAGTATGCTTATCATTGTGAATGACATTGTTATAAGGATGAGACACATCATGGGTAGAAGAAACTAACTTTTGACCTTGAAGAATGAAATTGACATAAATCAAATTGACACCAATAGCAATAGTGAGCAAAGATGAGCTGATTTGTAATAAGGAATACCAGCGAGTCAAAATGATAGAACCAACAATTAAACCCAAGATGGAACCAGAACGAACAGGGTTCTTCCATTTCAAAATGTTGAGTACTTCATTTTCAATGCGATGTGTAGTATCAGTGCGACCACTACCATACTTGTTGGAAGATTCAGTAGATGCTGAGGGCCCAGAAGAAGCGGGTGAAAAAGAAGAGGGTGCAGAAGAGGGTACAGAAGAGGAAAGCTGGGCAGGTTTAATATCATTGAAGGGATCATCCATTTTCTTAGCACGCTTGGTACTTTGAGTAGGAATATCACTCAAGATGGAAGATTGGTTGTCATCTTGTTTAAAAACAAAAGGATTGGCATTAGCTGCAGTTGCACTAGGAGCACTAGGAGCAGTAGAAGCAGGAGGCATGGCATTGGCAGAAGCATTTTGCTTGGAGAGATATGGAAGATCACTTAAAGAAGTTTCTTCGCCATGTCTTTCAATGTAAGGAAAGTCAGTGTCTTTTTGGCCATTGTCATTTTGATGATGTATCTTAGTGCGATCATTTGGAGGAGTAATAGGTCTTTGTTGATGAGTAGCGTACGAATCCATGATTAAATATATGAGTTAATTGAAAAGAATATCGACTGTAAATGTTGGATTTCATTCCTCTCTTTTTATACATTTGGTAAATTTCATGCATTGCTTCATTTCAGTTGCATAACCATGATATCACAAGAATCACTTAAAATAGAACCAAACCGTCACATTCGTCATGATGATTTTGAAAATTTTTCTTTTGGTGATAGCCTGAAACCTTAATACGTATTTACCTATCCTTTACATCTTTCATTGCAATCAAAATAAAAAATGGCAGCTACATCAAATGAGAATAATATGAAAATTGAGCAAGTAAAGACTGCTCCTCATGAGAAGCGTGTTGCTACTCATTCTCATATTAAAGGCCTTGGTTTACGTGCTGATGGTTCAGCTGAACCTATTCAATCAGGTTTCGTTGGTCAAGAAAATGCACGCGAAGTATGTTGGATTTTTTTTTGTTTGTGGTTGCCATGGTAACTAAAGTTTATTATTTATTTTTTGTTAGGCTAGTGGTATTGTTGTAGATATGATCAAGAGTAAAAGCATGGCTGGTCGTGCTTTACTCTTTGCTGGTGCTCCTGGTACTGGTAAAACTGCCATTGCCCTTGCAATTGCACAAGAATTAGGACCCAAAGTTCCTTTCCGTCCTATTGTTGGTTCTGAAGTGTATTCAAGTGAAATCAAAAAGACAGAAGTTCTTATGGAAAACTTTAGAAGATCTATTGGATTGCGTATGAAGGAAACAAAGGAAGTTTATGAAGGTGAAGTTACCGAATTGACACCTGAGGAAACTGAAAACCCTTTGGGTGGTTATGGAAAAACTATTTCTCATGTCATTATTGGTCTTAAAACTATCAAGGGTACAAAGCAATTAAAATTGGATCCTAGTATCTACGAGTCTATTCAAAAGGAAAAAGTAACAGTTGGCGATGTTATTTACATTGAAGCAAATACAGGTGCATGTAAAAGAGTCGGTCGTTCAGATGCATACGCCACAGAATTTGATTTAGAAGCAGAGGAATATGTACCTTTACCAAAGGGTGATGTTCATAAGAAAAAGGAGGTTATCCAAGATGTCACTCTTCATGATTTAGATGTTGCTAATGCAAAGCCTGAAGGTGGACAAGATATCATGTCAATGATGGGTCAATTATTAAAGCCTAAAAAGACTGAAATTACTGAGAAGCTTAGACAAGAAATCAACAAGATTGTCAACAAATATATCGAACAAGGAATTGCAGAATTAGTACCTGGTGTTCTTTTCATTGATGAAGTTCATATGTTGGATATTGAATGTTTCACCTATTTGAACAGAGCATTAGAATCACCTTTATCACCTATCGTTATTTTCGCAACAAATAGAGGAATGTGTACTATTCGTGGTACTGATGATATTATTTCACCTCACGGTATTCCAGTTGATTTATTGGATCGTCTCTTGATTATCCGTACTTTACCTTACACAATTGATGAAATCAAGGTCATTATTACAATTAGAGCAAAGATTGAAGGATTAGCTATAGATGATTCCGCCATTGAACACATTGCAACCTCTGGTATCAATACATCATTAAGATATGCAGTTCAATTATTGACACCTTCCAGTATTTTATCTGAAATTAATGGTCATTCATCAATCACATTGGATGATGTTAAGGAAGTCGATGATTTATTCTTTGATTCAAAGAAATCTGCTAAACATTTATTGGAACAAGAATCAAAGTTTCTTGTTTAATTAACTACTGTACAAAATAAAAATTCAAATCATTTTAAAATTTAACTACTTTCTTCTTTTGAGGTAATGCACTGGGTGCAGTTTGAGCAAGTTGCTTTTTGATCATTTTTTCCTTCTTTTGTTCATCTGCAATCTTTTGCTTTTCCTCAGCAAAAATGTGATAATCATCGTCATCTGCGCCTTGGTCTAAATTGATCATACCAACAGCTGTGGTACCTGCCTGTTCTTTTGTAACTGGGCAATCTTTGGCATAATGATCTACTTGTTGGCAGATAGCACAACTGCCGCCATTTGGATATAAACCTCTTTCGTTTTTGGGACATTGGCCGGATAAATGACCTTCTTGATTACAAACGTAACATTTAGCATAAGGGAGTTCATCTAATAAAAGAATCAATAAATTACATTTCATTTACAAATATAATCAGCAAAATCACTTACTGCCTTTTCTGGGACGTTTGCACTCCTTTAAACTATGTTCAGTAGTACCACAATTATAGCAAATGTTGGCATGTTCTTTATTCTCGGGACAACGATTCACTGCATGACCAGGCTTTCTACAAGCAAAACAAACATCTCCCATTCTTCTTTTATTCACTCCTCCTTCTATATATGCAATATAAATATGTCAAAATTATGCAACAATCTTCAAATTGAAATAAAACATACCGAAATCATCATTTCTTCCTCTTTTGAATCCACCACGATCTCCTCCTCCGCCTCTTCCACCACGGAATCCGCCACGACCACCTCTGAATCCACCTCTATCTCCTCCTCCAAATCCACCGCCTCTTCCTCGGCCACCTCCTCTTCCTCCACGGAAACCACCTCTTGAACCGCCATTGTTGAAGTTTCCACCACCATCTTGTTGACTACGAGGTAATAAAGGTGTAACAGTGAAGCCTCCATCAGACTTTTCAAAAGTCTTCTTGCCTCCCATCTTTGTATATCTAGTCATCTTTACTTGGTTTATATATTGTAGTAGATTAAAAAGAAAATATTTTATTTAAATCGAATCAAACATTAGGGTTAATTTGAGTAAATGCAGTGGCTTAGGATACGTAGTAGATTTGATTCAACAAAACATCCGCAAACTCAAGTAATTTTCACTATTGAAGCAGCTGATGAATTAGTTTTGAAGTTAATTGAGTATATTGTTGAAAAAATTACATTCATCGTTGGTATTTTACTTTTGCAAAGGTGGTGCTTTTCTGGTTGTTTTTCGACCAAAATCCATCAACAATGGTTTCGACCCCCGATTCATTCAAAGGTGGCACTATTATACCCCATACTTGGAGTTCCTGATTTGAAAATGTTACAGTTTTGAAAAGGATTTTATAAAGAAATTCATATAATACAAATAATTTTCAACGTATTACAACTCCAATATATAGTAAACTACTCGCCAAATAATGAGTAAAAACTCGCCTTGTAAAATTCACCGTATAAAATAACCTGCCAGAAATAAGAATAAATGCGAAAAAAATCCTTCATAAAGTGTATATGGTCAATTGATAAGCTTTATATCATGTAAATATACAAACGAACGGCTGATTAAAGTATCAGTTATATACCAGCGATAGGATGCATTTTCGAATTTGTTATATCAACAATAATGGTTTAGAAAATACTCAAGCAAGAATGATTTTGAAATTTGACAGCAAACCTCATACCATTTTTTGACATTGACTTTTGTATTTTGACCAACAATATATCTTGGATTCTTGTTTTATGAATAACCCCATCAAAAATCTATATTTTTTCGAGATTTTAAAAGTTTCCAATGGATAGCACTATTTAATGATTTGTTTTATCATTAACTGCTAACCATCTAATAAAGCAACTCATTCAAGAAACAAAATTTAAGGTTTTCTGGTATTTATTTGTTCATAATTATTTAAATCAATACTTGAAATCCGACGGTTCTTTGAAAATAAATGTAGAACGTAGTGCATTGTATACAACTTTGATTATATTATACATAAAGAGCTCGTTTACTTATCATTTTCGGTGGTTTTCATTGCCAAATATGCTGACCCTGGCTGATTTAACGCTATTTTTATTTTGAAATGATTTGGCATGCCACAAAGCACAGTTGTTTATTTTTTCTAAGCAGAGGAAAAGAGTTTCTTTTTGAAACTTGAACTAAACTCCTTCAGAAACAGCTGTTATCTAATGAAATCAAGATATGTTATTTAATTATTTACTATACATTAAGGACAACCAAAAAATTCAATTTTGAACCATTATTTGATTTCATAAAAATGTTCAAAAAATATCTAAAACAGCCCATCATACAGAATAGGTGAAAAAGGTGGGTGTCTCCACTTTCCCATTCCCATGGCAGCAACTCGAGGAGGCTAAGACTTTACAGTTCTGCGGATAAACCCTAGATGTATTTACTATTTACTATTGCAACAGGAGCTCGTTTGAGTTCATATTCGTCGAAATTTGGTGCGTTTATCAGTGCAGTGTGCAGTGGGATTACATACTAAAAACGCTTGATAATAATAATAGAACAACTTAATTTGCAAGCGTTACTCATAAAATATGATGCCACTTGAAATGTGAACAACAATAATAAACAAACGCTTCAATTGAACACAATAACAAACGCATGCTAAAAATTTGAAATACCTTTTTGAACCATACATGTCATGTAGATGATAGCACCCTCGATCGCGATGCAATCAATTACACAAATGACATAATATACAGTGTATCAAAACCGTATTTTATCCAAATTAATAATAGTAATAAATAAAAATATCAATTTAGTCAACTAATCCTCTATATTGAAGAAGGACTATCAATAATATATATAAATAAGGTTCAAGCATATAAAAATTACCCCTTATAGTAAATAATGATATTTGATCTTAGAATGCAGTTAAATAAAAATGTCAGTCTCTAATAAAGACGGCTATCTATATTAAAAACATTAGCCCCTTATGTTAACATGCGTTATTCGGATAAAAGAAAAGAATATCAGCTTGATGGTCTTATATACCTTATCAAATGGTGAATATATCCTTGGAATATGAAAACAAAAAGAGAGAAACAGCACACGTATAAAAGGATTTTCAAGGCTTTACATTATTATTTAGCGCATTTAAAACCCTGCTAAATTGCACATTTCAGCCAATGTAAAAGCAGCATTACAGCGCCTGAACTATAAACTAATAAGCAAAATAGGCAATATCTGTTACTATTATATATAATAGAAACATAAAATTTTCTACTAGAAAAACCGTCTGTTATATCATACATTCATTAAAAAAATTGCAAAAACGAACCTATAGAGCGACGTCGTAATTGAGCATAGCAAGATTGAGCGGCTAAGTCTCTTATATTATGGTATATCTAAGTTTTAAGTAAAAAAGCTTCTTTTTTTTTTTACTTTTCTTATATTTAACCATGTACGGTCTGAAAATTCAGACTTTATAGCGGACATTTTCGGAACTCATTTTATCCTTACCATCACTCATGATTTTGATAAAAAAAAAGAAAAATCAAATTTTGATACCAAAATCAACGTTTAAATATACTACAATGTGAGAGAAAATTGTAGCCATGACTAATACACATTTTATAAAAGCTTAATATTAAATATTAAGTAATGAAACTTTGTACTTTTTCCCGAAAAACGGTTTTTTGGTTAAAGGATTTTCATGTAATATTTTGCAATAGAAATGTTTGTTATTTTTTATTGAGCAAATAGAGCGCTAAATTCTGTATATGTGTATATTTTTTATTTTTATAATTGGTAGTATAGTTAACTCTAGATTTGCAAAATCAGAAAAAAAAATTAAAAAATGTCAAAATTGATGATCTGGACAAAAATAATTTTTTAAATTAATATTCCGCTCATAAGCCTTGTAAGTCTTAAAAATAAGAGATTTTATAATACTGGAGAACTTTTTCAAGAATTTACGATGCTGTACTCATTTGATTCAAGCTTATTACTATGAACCTTTATACAACATGTTAATATTGTGTGGTAGTTTATTTGATGATAATATAATCTTACTTTATAATTAATGCGCTAAAGGTGATTTACATTAAGTTTTAGTCTTACCCTCCAACAACATCATCATAAAAATTGTTGTATTCCACCTAGTGCCAAACTTTATCACCACCTTCTACAGTATCAATACATCTTACTTACAATCTATTGGCTACGACATGTATTGAAGTGCAATGTCTGGATATAGGATATAAGAAACTCTTAGAGTACCAAGTTTAATCGAGTAATTACCAAGAACGCTTGGACCTCCATTATAACACCATATTATTTCATCCCAGCGGTTAATCAATCAAGTAGCTATCAAATCAACATCGAAGCACATTTAGCGCAGCATTGAAACAAGACAACTCACAAGCTCTGCAAGAAAGGTTAGATTATGATTGATCCATTTCAATCCATAGATTATTATCAAATAGATCTAATGGTTCAATAGTGCGTTAAATTACATCTCAGGATGATCTCAATATTAAATCAATACAAAAGGCCATACTTTTATATCTAAATAAACGATATCTTGTTTTTATTATACAGTTGAAAAACCGATTCATTACTCATTCTCTCAGTCATAATACAATTAATAACAAAGATAATTTGAACGGTTTAAAGCAGATGTGAGTTACTCTAATTCAACAAAATTGTCTTACTAATGACGTACAGGCGTATTCGGTTAAAAATGCTTTGCAGTAAAATGTAAAATAAAAAGCTTTGAAAAAGATACAGTTTAAATCCTTCTTTATTCAAAAAATGGATGATGTGCAATAGGTCTATATTTCTACTCTATTTATATTAGTTGTGATTTTGTTATATCTGGGAGTTACACCGTAACTGTCAGTGATCTATCAGAATTAGGAATAACCGAATTACCGACTTAGGATGTCTGTCAAACCGTGATGTTTAACATGCAAATCAGACAATGCTGCATTCCATACATCTATCATCATGCTACTTATTAAATGATAGAAGCATGATTCCATTGTCTTCATGCAATATCCAGATGTTTATTCTTTTTGGTACATGAATTAGTTTGTTTGTGAATTTAAAGTTTATATTGAGCTTCTTGATTTACATAATCAAGGCGGTCTTTTAATGCCTGTTTTTGGCATATTTGTTAATGATCCGCATAGAGCAATCCTTACTTTGGTCTATCTGTTTCTTCAGTTTATTTTATGAATCAATTTGCTTTGTTTATGATTCGGTCTATTTTATTATATGTTAAATTACTAATACTTTCTGTATTTACTGTTAAATTTATATTATCTTTATTTGAATATTAGAGCATGGTTTTATGTGAGATAACATTTAATTTCTTATGTGGGGAAATAGTATCTTAGCTCAGCACACGCTTGAAACAATACAATTATGTTAATTTACATGTTTTAACATCTCTTGCTCATTCAATTGCTATATTTGCTTTTAATATTTCGTTTATACTGCTAATTGTCTTGTTCGTCCATTAGAGTTAATTCGCCATCCTTGATTATCATATCTACAATAACGGGCCACTATTAGCTCATGGTATGCAAAACTATTAAAAGGGGGAGTCTAATCTCAAATTTATCTGATTCAACTTCTGATGCTAAATTAGCAACAAATTAGTTGTGTTGACTCGCAATAAAGTAAGGCGTTTTACCAAGTACGATGTTGGCGTTCAATGTATTTCAGTTAAATCGAACAGATAGAGATATAGTAATTCATACAGAGATCTATAAATGTGCGAGAGAGCGCAGATCTATGAACACAAAAAAAATGACCCAAATTGTGATGCTTCGTCGACCTGTATGAGATTTTTTGTGGCAATACCTGGTGTTCATGTGTAATTTTGGCATTTAATTATTGAATGTATTGGATCAAGATAATGTTGCTTGATTGGTATAACGGATAATAAATGCAATGCCATTTATTGAATAGGTGAATATAAATATATAAAGCAGAGCTTACTTGCGAATGAAAATACTAATTATTCTGATTAACATCAATAGGTTTAAAAAGCATAGTTAAGTGCAATCATTGCTACAAAATCGCATAATTTGATATGCAGAAAATCCTTGAAGCATTTATTCTTTTTTTTTTACAATATGACTGAATATTAATGGATCAGAGAAAATACAACTGGTAAAAAACTGATACCCAATACCCAGTGTTCATCGAGGTCAAGATTGCATTCATTGTGTAGTAGTAAAAATTGCAACATTTTGATGGATAAAAATTACAGTGCTAAGATGTTGTGTTTGTCTCAGGATTTTTAAAAGGGCTTAAAAGCATACTTTATCAAACTTACTTAGATACTAAATAATCCTCACCATATGCTATTAATATCATCTTCTTTTTTTATTTAATTGCTGTATTATTAAAAATTAAGCTTTTCGTAGCTTATAACAATGACAATGGGATGTTTTTGATTTTAAATTGATATTTATCATAATAAGGCAGGCTGATGATACGTTTGATACTACTGTAGATGAGACCAGTCAAATTAATTCATGAAATTTGAATGCAAATACCAAGGAACCATTTTTTAAGTACTTAAGTTGATTCTGGTAACGCATTGAATAAATTGGCTTGGGACAAAGAGAGGAAAAGACGGCAATAGATTCCAATGATGATGGCCATGTTTATGATTATGATATTGGGGAGGTAAGACTAAAACTTAATGTAAATCACCTTTAGCGCATTAATTATAAAGTAAGATTATATTATCATCAAATAAACTACCACACAATATTAACATGTTGTATAAAGGTTCATAGTAATAAGCTTGAATCAAATGAGTACAGCATCGTAAATTCTTGAAAAAGTTCTCCAGTATTATAAAATCTCTTATTTTTAAGACTTACAAGGCTTATGAGCGGAATATTAATTTAAAAAATTATTTTTGTCCAGATCATCAATTTTGACATTTTTTAATTTTTTTTTCTGATTTTGCAAATCTAGAGTTAACTATACTACCAATTATAAAAATAAAAAATATACACATATACAGAATTTAGCGCTCTATTTGCTCAATAAAAAATAACAAACATTTCTATTGCAAAATATTACATGAAAATCCTTTAACCAAAAAACCGTTTTTCGGGAAAAAGTACAAAGTTTCATTACTTAATATTTAATATTAAGCTTTTATAAAATGTGTATTAGTCATGGCTACAATTTTCTCTCACATTGTAGTATATTTAAACGTTGATTTTGGTATCAAAATTTGATTTTTCTTTTTTTTATCAAAATCATGAGTGATGGTAAGGATAAAATGAGTTCCGAAAATGTCCGCTATAAAGTCTGAATTTTCAGACCGTACATGGTTAAATATAAGAAAAGTAAAAAAAAAAAGAAGCTTTTTTACTTAAAACTTAGATATACCATAATATAAGAGACTTAGCCGCTCAATCTTGCTATGCTCAATTACGACGTCGCTCTATAGGTTCGTTTTTGCAATTTTTTTAATGAATGTATGATATAACAGACGGTTTTTCTAGTAGAAAATTTTATGTTTCTATTATATATAATAGTAACAGATATTGCCTATTTTGCTTATTAGTTTATAGTTCAGGCGCTGTAATGCTGCTTTTACATTGGCTGAAATGTGCAATTTAGCAGGGTTTTAAATGCGCTAAATAATAATGTAAAGCCTTGAAAATCCTTTTATACGTGTGCTGTTTCTCTCTTTTTGTTTTCATATTCCAAGGATATATTCACCATTTGATAAGGTATATAAGACCATCAAGCTGATATTCTTTTCTTTTATTATCTGAATACGCACGCTAACATAAGGGGCTAATGTTTTTAATATAGATAGCCGTCTATATTAGAGACGACTGATATTTTCAGTTAAATGCATTCTAAGATCAAATATCATTATTTACTACTGTATTTTTGGACGTATTTCTTGATTACCAGATCAAATCGAAGGCAATAATATTTATATCTACTCAATGAAAAGCTAGAACTGGCTACAAACCCACGAAATGTTTTAGAAAAGTGGTAAAATTCCAAATGATATAGAAAAAATAAATAAAAAAGAATAATCTAATGTTTTTCCTAATAACCATAATTTCGATTGTAGCTACTGTATACTTGAAAACAAATCTTTTTATAGCTGACAATCGTAAACTAAAGTAGTAAGTTTAAATAAGGTTAATTTGTTTAAATTTTATGTGTGATAAAGTAACATGTATAATCTTAGATTTGGCTTGCATATAAATGTGAACAGTAAATGTCATTTAAGCGTATGCTCGAACAAAAACTATCGTTGCTGTAAACATTATAGCTATAAACATATTTACAAATGATGATAATCGTAAATATATTAGTTCTTGCATGTATTGCTCTACATCAACAACGTATTGAATTGTTGTATTGTCTATAATTTATATTAATAAAACAAGTGTGATTTAAAAATCCATTCCAGTAAAAAAATGCAATGGAATTTTGAGAACGGCACGATGCTCACCATGTACAAACCAATTTGTGTCCATACGATCAGCTCATAATGCTCATGGTCAGATTTTATCACTATTATGCACAAATAGGGATAATGACATTGCAGTGAAATGACACCTTTTATAGACCAAAGTTGCCATTGTCATTTCAGAAAAATAACTGATCTCGATTCATACCTGAATCTCGCTCCATAAGGACTGAGTTCCAATCAGAGCCCAATAAGCATAACGAGGAAACTCTATATTGCTGGTGCCTGTAAAAGGAAGTATTCCTGATCAAAATACAACCTTCTACAACACGACACCTATGATATAAAGCTGTACTGATTTTGCATTAATAATATATTCCAAAACTCCTGCTCATAAAATCGCAGTTGTAGTAATTCTACTGTAGATAAGGAATCACATCCCATAAAAATAAGCTCAGTTGCATTTTAAATTATAACTGGAATGTTGAAAGATCAACATCCATCTAATGATATTTTATCATATCAAACAAAGTATCAACATCTCAACCAAGTATCTTATAAAAGAATGTCAACAAAAGACATTATGATTGAACACCTGTAAAATAGGCATCAACACACAAACATCCACTATTTTACAATTCCTATAAATATAGCATACTTTATGAAGATATCATTCTTTTTCTTCAGATTTCTTTTAATCACAATAAAACCGTGGAAAGACGGAAAGACTATAACTGTTTTTATCAACGCTTTTATTTTTTTATTTTATTTTTCATTTTTATAAAATTATTTCAATTTTATTGCAGACATGTTTATGGGCAATTCTACTATTATGCGCACATGGGATTAATGTTATGCACACGGACAGAATTTATAATTCTGCACATACAGGGTTAGCGTTGTGCTCGTGTGCAGTTTCTTTTGTTGTGCCCATGTGCATATTGTTATATTTTTAACCATGTTCAGGGGGCACAACAGCTCAGGCTATAGTGTGCAGCCCACCTGGGCATAACGAAATCATCTTGTGCAGCACGCCACAGGTCGGCCGTAGTGCTTTTATATATAAATCCTTTAAATTTGTAATTTTATGGACTTTCTTTGAATCCGGTTGTATTATCTTATACTTTTCAAGTTAAATCCGTTATTAGTCTAATAATGTTGTAGGCTGTATTTATGTTTTACTTAAAATAAACCTTTGAATAATTAATAGCAATACAGTCGAACCTTAATTTTTGTATGAAATTTCGATACCTACATCTTATAGCTGCTTGGAGTATTTAAACAACCGCGTCCGGGCTGTCCGATGATTTTTTCTAGAAATTTAAAGCTTGGGAATATCATTAGATGGCCGCTTCCGGAGATTGTTCGGCTTTTTTTTTTTTTTGGAAGAGTGACCATTGACAAAAATATGAATCATATACTGTTTTATGCCACAAAGTACCATATGTTATCACCTTCTACAGTATCAATGCATCTTACAATCTATTGACAACGACAGGTATGGAAGTGCAAGGTCTTGATATCGGATATAAGAAACAACTCCTAGCGTACTAAGTTTATCCAGCAATTACCAAGAACGCTTGGACCTCCATTATAACACCATATTATTTCATCCCAGCGGTTAATCAACCTAGTAGCTATCAAATCAACATCGAAACACATTTAGCGCAGCATTGAAACAAGGCAACTCACAAGCTCTGCAAACACGGTTAAATTATGATCGATTCATTTCAATCCATAGATTATTATTAAACAGACCTAATAATAGTTTAATATTGCCTTAAATTACATCTCAGGATCTCAATATCAAATCAATATAAAAGGCCATACTTTTATATCTAGATAAACGATATCTTGTTTTTATTATAACACAGTTGGAGAACTCATTCTCTCAGTCATAATATAATTAATATCGAAGATAATTTGAACGGTTTAAAGCAGATGTGAGTTACTCTAATTCAACAAAATTGTCTTACTAATGAGATACAGGCGTATTCAGTTCAAAACACTTGAAACAATTCAATTATGTTAATTTACATTGGCATATAATTTTTTCTCATGTTATTTAGTGAAAAAAAAGTAGAGCAAAGATGAAAAGTGAGACCCAGTTTTCGAGAAAAAGTTGTGAATTTTACACGTTTTTGAGTCTTTCGTGAGATATAGAATAAATTTAGGGATATATAGTATAATGCGGTTAATTTATGTATATTTAGCAGTATCCAAGGTATACCATAAAAAGTGTTTAATATGAAGTCAGTTATATAAAAAAAGGGCGCGCTTCGGTTCTGAAGATAGCAAGCTATGGAATTTGAATTTTTTGAATTTGAATTGAGTAGGTGCCTACAAAGAAAGTATCACAATTTATTTTAACTTATAGAATGTAGCTTTTGCAAGATGAATATATAAAAGGCGTTACAATAAGCCTATGACTCGTCAACTACAGAATATTACAGAACAAAATAAGATGTACGATAGTTTTATAAAATGAATGCATTTTTTATAGACTCACTCAAAAAGCAATCAAGGAATATAGAATGTAAATGCTCACATGTATGTATTAATATCGCTTATCTATGATGGACATGATTTTCTTTTTGCAACCTCTGAGATATGCTTTGTATTGATGGGAAAGAAAATATCCAATTTTGGTATCGTAGTGCTTGGTAATGTGTGGGGCTTGCGAGTTAAGTAAGACAGAACATTCTCCGGGTAGATCTATCTCATACTACACGATCAGGACGTTCCATACGACTCATCTTAACAAATACATGTGATGAATAATATAATTAACACAAGTACGACAATGATTGCGATTTTGAGAAGAAAAAGGTTCGAAGAGGAAGAAAAAAAGGAAAGGCCGATAATGGGGAGGAGTAATGGGTTTAGGTATCTATCTCGACCAGATTTTGATACACTTTTAGGTAAATGCTCTGATTATGCGCATACCAGTGTTCAGACAATTATTCATACGAATGAGTGTGACAGATTGTCTTATTATAGTGCAACACACTAATTTTTTTTTTCTATATTGCTTTATAAATAAATAATTAAAAGATAACCTACTACTTTATCCGAACCATTTCTACCTTATCCAAATTTTCATCCGAAACAACGTATCCAAAGCCATGCCATTTATCCTTCGAATAAACTATGAAGATGGCACTACAAAGGACATCATTCATCTGACAATGCCCAGGCCGCTCTTGCCCTATTATTGGAGAATAAAAAAGTTCTTTGGGTTGTATTATCCTCCTGAATTTGATGAACCAAGAAGCCAAGATCAGTTCTTAGATCAACGAAAAAACTGTGAATGTAACAAACAAAAGAAATAAAAAATGTTCTTAAATCCATCTTTTTTCTTTTGGGTTCTGTGGTGAAATGAAAGCCATAGACAACCAAAAACAGCATAACAATAATAAACAAGTTTAATATAACTAGCCAAATTTTACATTCATAATTTTCTTTTTTTCTTTGTCTGCTCTAAATATAATAGTAATAATAATCCAATTTTGCAGTTGCAATATATCATTGAACAGGTCAAATCTTAGCTTAACTTTAATAAAACTTTCAGCCGCTCAATTGCATAAATCTGATCAAAAATAGCTCAACAATTTTACCCCCGCAACGATTCCTTCAATTTATTCGAAAAAGGTTTAATTCGCCTTTTTTATGTTAAATTCGCCTTTTTTGTATTAAATTTATCCGAAAAAGGTTCAATTCACCTTTTTTGTGAGAGTTTGTCACACATTTCGTCGATTTATTATCTTATGCAACACGAATGAACTGTACACACACAGTAACAGAGAAAGAAAAAAGTAGGGGTACAGTTACTATAAGGATTTTAGAAAGAACATGCCTCTTAATCAGTTGCGTAACGTGCCATAACAGAAAAAAGCTTTCAAAAAGGAAAAGAAAGAAAAAAGTCGATATGTCTTTCATGCTAGCAAGGCGATATAAATACGACGCAGCTTTCTGTTCTTTTGGCTTTATCTCAAATCGAAAAAATGAAATTATCTCTTTTGGCTACCGCTGCTATTCTCATTGCTGGTGTTTCTGCTCACATGGAACAATTGGAATCAGGTCTCATTGACTATTACTGGCTCAAAGGGTCTGATGGATCTACAGGTCAATGGTTATCGTTCAATTCCACTCGCTGGCAATCGCTTTTGAAACCGGATAACAACGGAGTAGTGATTCACATCACCAGTCCTGAGCAATTCAAGAGCATTCTTCCCACTCCTGAAAACGGATTATTCTCGGTACCCAAGAACAGTCAAATTAGTGATTTGGCTGTATACTACGATCATGACGCGAAAGATGACAAGCAAGATGAAAAACAAGATGACAAGCAAGATGCCAAGCCCGTCGAGCGTCCTTCACTTTCATGTATAATCAGACTTTGCCGTAACAGTCAACAATAAATTATAGTACAAGTACACTATTTTCACTTTTTATTTGCATACTTTTGCAATGAAATTTGATTAATTTTCAGATTAAAATTTAACCAATCTCCAATAAAAAAATTTATCCATAATTTGTATTAAAATTTAACGCATTTTCAGTTCAAAAATTGACGTATTTTTGGAGTCTTTTTTTTTTTTTATATAACATAAATGAGTGATTTTGTACATGAAGATGGGCAAGGAGGGCTATTTGATGATAAAGGAAATGGAGTTTCTTATGATTTGATTGATGAAAAAGCGTCATTAGTTTTGGACGAAATGATGGAAAACATGACAACGCAGTTTGCGGATCTAAAAGTCTCTAAAACTGCTCTGTACAATTTTGTTACTGAAAAATGTGCCATAAATTTCAAGAAGGCACAGTAACAGGTCATTACTTCAATTTCATTGCCAAGGTTATAGATATTCTTGACAGACATCCTCATTTTAAAAACCATTACTTGATCATGGATAACGTACCTATTCATGCTAATCAAGATACAAAGAAGTTACTGACTATCAACGTTAGGAAAAGAGAAAATAATTGATATTTGTATGATAACTGGGTCTGTGTTTTTGAAAAATAACTGAATCGTTTGCAAAAATACATCAAAGTTTAACCTTTTTGGGTTATTACAAGCTAAATGATCCATTTAAAGAATTGCTTTCTGTATGTAACGGGAAATAATTTATTAAATTATGGTTTTAGCGTAAAACTTCAGTTCTTGAAAATGAACTGTACATTTTTTTATATATGTAAGATTGATATTTTTGTTCGAAATTGGCAAATTACCAGATGTTTTGGATTAGTTATTTAGGTTTTTTATATTTCTACAAATCAAAAAATCAAAAATCAAAAATTAATATCTTTTTAGCCAATATCATTAGTGGCATGTGGAACTTACATCTTCGCTTTGTAATCTCATTACAGGATCAATAGAATTTCTTAGTCCAGTCAATATGCTTTGAAAAGCATCTGTCAATCCAATCATTGGTTTGATTACAGCTACTGGGACAGCACGAATCACAGCTTTAGCATTGCTACCACTACCTCTACTACTGTTACTTCCATGACTAGTACCATACTCGTACTCGTTTCCATGATTATCCTCAGTTTGAATCTCTGTAGGCACTGCAAAAATGGTTTGAGCTGCAGATCCTAAATTCTTGCTTATGTTCTGATAGGCGAATTGCAATCCCTCAGTAAGATCACTTGGACTTCCTCCGCTACTGCTACTACGGCGATACTTTTCTTTACCTTTGGAATTAGGAACTGTTGCAGCAGCTACATATGATGATGACTTGATTGGTGAAATGTCATCATCGGTTGCAGTAATTTCAGTGCCATTGACGTCTGTATATACAAAATGTTGATGTTGATCATGCAATTGTTGCAATTGAGCAGAGGATGATGAGGATGAAAAAGTAGCAGTTGATGATGGAGGTGTAGTAGGTGAAAAGAATCCATCTGCATGTTCTAAAATAACTTGAGCTCCTGTAGCTACTCGAGAGCTTAGTTTAATAGCTTCTATAGCAGTTGCTCTGGCAAAAGAGGATGTGCCTCGTTGAATACCCTTCATTAATCGACCATCTTTGCGGTATTGTTGTATGGGTAATAGTACTAAATCAGAAACACCTGTGCTCAGATTGACAATAGAACGCACAGGGGATACACCCGAAACCATATTACCCTTTTGTGTGTTGAGGATATGAGGTAGCCATTCTTTGCTTAATTTATCTAGTAAACCATCCATGCCCTTGATACCAGTCAATTTGATATGACTTAATTGTATTTCTGCTGCATCTAATCGGAATAAGTTCATTAACTCGATAACTTGACCTTCTCTAAAGTTGCCTATATTAAAGACTTTGGGTTTGTAATCAACTTTGAGCGTAATTGGATGAATATCGACATATTCTAAAGATATATTAGTATAATATTTCACTATTTTTTTTTCATTAATACATACGAAAGAACATGCCAGGTGCTTCATCAGTATAATCTTCTCCATTTTCAAACTGACCAGTTTCATCTTTATCCTCATCTTCGTCTTGATCATAATACTCTTCGGATGTATCATCATTTTTAGGGATAGACAAATTAGCAGCACGAGTAGATCTCAAATAAGATTTTTCAAACAAAAAATATTTCTGCAAGAAATTCATAGCATCCTGATCTACATACAATCGAATGGGTAGTAATCTCGCTTTTAATCGATACTCTTGCTGAGGATCATCCTGTACAGGTCGGAGACTAATCAGTTCTACATTGACCATACAATCATCAATTTCTCTTTGATCCACACCAGATCGCATATATCCCAAGAACTTTTTCCAAGCAGAAGTTCGAATATTGTCAATAATTTCTACATCCTTGATTCGCAAATGAAAATAAAATGCAGTTTCATCTTTTTCAGGCATCAGATCAAAATCCACTGCAATGTTGTCAAGCTTGAATTCGATATGAGCATCTCCCGTGCGCTTCTTTTTTGATTTTGTGGGTTTTCTCACAAAATCTTCACCAAATCCAGTTTGCTGTTCTTGCTGCTGTTGCTGTTCTTCCGTAGTATCTCTTGCTGCCATATCAGATTTAACATAAGTCCATTCATAACCATCATATAATTTCCAAACAACATTAACATTGGCTACACGCAACGATAGATTTGCTTTTGTAATGTCTACAACAGATTTGGGCACTGCTGCTTTTTTTTCAACACCAAAATAATCTTCAATTACTTCCAGCTGTAATCGACTGTCCAAATCATCTATTGGAGTCAAAATACGAATAATATCTTCAGTAGTAGTAGTGGTACTTCGATTATGACGATGCTGTTTACGACGAGGTTTAGTAGGAGGTACAAGAATCGGCTTATTACCTTGATGTTCATCATTTGTTTGATAAAACTCTTCTACAAGGCTAAATTCCTCCATTTCAGGTGCTTCAATCATAGTAGGTGGCGATATATTTTGTGGCGATAATTTAAATGCACTTTCATCAATACTAGCCAACATGTCTTCTTTCTGTATGGTTGCATGTACCTTTGAAAAGCGACGACGACGAGGATGGCTACGAGGACGACTATGAGGACATTGATGATGTTGAGCTCCTCTCTTGGCTGCAGCAATAGCATGAGCAGGTATAGTTGTATCACCATTATTAGTGACAAATGTGATCAAATTAAGCAATGTTTGGAAAGAATCTGCATTAGAATCAATGCAAATATCTGTGCTGATCAATGAAACATCAGCTTGTGGAGCAGAAATGTGCTCATCTAACTTGATCTTTACTGCGAGCTCGATATTTTGAATAGATAATACATTTGCAAAACCTAAAGTGGTCCAGTAATTACGGGCATCGCTGGTTTTTCCTTCCATACGCCTCTCTACAGTCAGATCAAGCTCTTGTTTATCATCAATCAGATACAATTCAATGCTTTGAACAAATGTCTTGATCTCCATTAAAGGTTGACCTGCAAGAATGTTTGTAATGACTTCAATTCCGTCGAGAATGACAACTGCTCTTGTTGGACTATAGATGGGTTCATAATCTATTGATGTTTCCAAAATATGAGCAAATACTTTAATGTATTGAGTAGGTGGATCAATAAAAACCATCTCTTCAGGCACCTTTTGAAATTCGATAATTTCATCGACAAAAGATATATCTGCGGTTGCTTTCCAACATAAATTGCATGCTACTACACTGGTTACTTTGTTGATACGATTTGATTCTGGAAAAGAATTTAACCTTGAAATCAATGATACCATGGAGGTATTTCGTTTTGGCTTGAAGAATATAATGAGTATTTCTATATTAAAAAAAAATGCTTTAATGATAAGCTTACATGGATATTTTTTGGTATAGTCTTGTATAATAATTTAACATGCTTCTTGACATTTGAAATATCAGTTACATCAAGATCTTCAATATCAAGTGTAGTGATATTTTCATTCTCTCCCAAGTGTTTCATAGCAGCAAAGTATTTGAATTCAGAGAATTGTAAACGATAAATGTGATTCTCTGATGTATTAATATCCCAGACACCATTGCTCATTACTGCTACGATTGAAAACAAGCTTTGCTTTTGAACAGACATAGGCGCAGTAGGTGGAAAATAACCCATTTGTTGTTGTTGTTGATAGTTTAATGGTCGTAACCTTTCATAACTTTGACTCATAACACTCGAAGTAGACTTTATATCAGAAAAGAAATTGTGAAAATCCATTGATTGTGAAGATGATAGATCATCAAGGCTTTGGGATTGCTGAAGCGTAATGAATTTTGGTTGCCATAATAGCAAATCATTTTGAATGATTTGAACTTTATGCCAAATTTGCTTTGTAAGCTTCATATCTGCTTGAGGAAAATGACAATTGATTACAAATGTCTAATTCAAAATATTTAGCTATATCAATCTTTTATATCCGAATAAAAACTTACTGATGTTTCAATAGTTCTTTGCTTGAACATCAATGCAGATTCCGATTGTTCATCCATGGGAATATGAACCTTTTGTTCACTATTAAAATTCTCATTCTTTTCTAAAAACTTGAATAGTGTTTCCACAATGTTAGAACCAGCACCAAAGAAGCCTGATCTACTGCTAGAAGAAGTATCAGAATAAGCAGAAGGTTGCACATCTTGAATAGTGATTTCAATTGTAGGTGAAAGTGTTCCGTCTGTAGTAAACATTTTACTACTTTCTTGTATTGTTTTTGCAGTAAACCAACATCTGGCCATTTCATCATTCTTTAAATGCATAAATACATTGACATAATTCAATTCAACATTGAGCTTGCTATTACTATTGTTGTTGACATGGCTATTACTGCTGCTTCTGCTGCTTTTACTAGCAGTAGGACGATGATCTTCCTTGTCTAATACATCATCTATTACTGTTGTTGTAGAATTCCATGTAACAGCTAATTTCTTGATATCGATACTCAATTGACTATCATGAAATCGATCATTGAATTCTTCTCTTGTACTGATTTGACTCATGTCAGGAGCAAACAATAATATACGTATAAATGCACAACGTACTCGCACTTTACGCTTTTGAACATTCTCATGAGATTGTAAATCGTCGTATATTGATGGCCTGTAAAAGAAAAAAGTAAGATGAATGTATATTTTACATGGTACATGATACACAAACCTTGGCTCTTCATTTGTTTTATGCGAATTGTTGAACGAACCATCTTGCTTTTGTTGCTCTTCTTTTAATTTATTATATGCATCAATAGCATGAATATAATTTTCGATCCGGTCTATGATACAAGGATCAATTTGTAATTTAAAAGCAGGTATATCAATTGTAATGTCTTCTTCAAACGAAATGCCTTCTTCAACAGCAAATCTCCCTCCTGATTCTCGAGTTTTTTGTTTCTTTTCAATTCGAATACGTATAGCTTCTGTTTGTTGCTGCTGTTGTTGTTGTTTATCAGTGTTTGATTGTAAAGGATTATATGCGGGGAAATGCTCCTCAGGATGATAATCCTGCTTGATTCGATTATCAAATTGAAAAATAGGGTTATATACATTATATTTAGTTTGTGATCTTGCTGAAAATGCTGTATTTTTTGCTTGTGGAGGTCGAACAATCCATTCATCGAATACAACGTTAGCTATACGCATTTCCGTAATGGATAATAATTTATGTTTTTGTTGTTGATAATTTGGAAATTGTTGAATTCGCATATTGAGTTGTTGGATAGCGAACCTTAAATGGTTTTTATTGAGACCTGGCTCAGACCATTGACGGACAGGTTCATCATCACCTAAAAGAAATAGTTCTACAAGGGATATCTGTAATTTAATCTTACGTTCTGGTATATTTTGTGTTGATGGTGTCGCTGCCGTTGATGATGATGATGCTGATAATAGAGATGAGGAATTAGCCATGTTGAAAACTGGAGTAGAAGGAATAGGAGTGGTGCTATCAGTGTTGAATGAATCCAGATCACCTAGTAAATCCATTTCAGTAGTTTTTTTTGAACATGTTGATTTAGTAGATGATTTTCTAGGTTTTTCTTCCTGTGGAGCAGAAGGTGCTGTCATGGCATCTAGTAAATCCATAAAAAAAGCAATCTGTTGAGGTGATATGATGGCTCTCATATGTGTGACCCAAAAATCAATTTGCTTAATAGACAAGAATGATACGCTGTCTATAGATGGCCTCAACTTGATTCTAATCCAGTTCTTTTTATCCATAGTTGTAAATAATAAAGCTTCATAAGGTTTGTAACTATTGGCATTTGCTTTTGGTGTGATTGATCCACTCATTTTTCTATTGAATGATCTATATCGACTTTGAAATAAACTAGAATTACCTTGATTTGCTTCAAAGAATTCCGTCTGATTGAGAAAATCATCATCATTTTCATCACTGTCGTCTTGACCTTGATTTATAGTTGTTTCGCTTTGTGTTGGAATTGAGTAAAGACTACTCGTTGTGTTACCAGTAGGAGAAGTTGTATTAGAAGCACTTGCTGCTGATCTAAGCCAAATTTCTGGTGAAGCCAAAGTAATAATTTTGATCGTTTCGTTAGCAACTGGAGGCATCAGAATTGAACTTTCCATTAAATCGTTATGTGTAGATCCAGTTGTATTTGATGTATTAAATTCTGGAGTCTCATCAAAGTAAGAAATTCTCGGAATACAGATATCAAGATGATATTCATTGTCAGGTGCATTTGTTAAAGGAACAGCTGATTGATGAATGATTCGTATTAAAGTATCTATAACATCTATTTTGACTCTAGACATCATTTTATCAATTACTTTGGTCAATACTTGAAGTCCTTCCATATCCATATCGTCATTTGTAGTTGCTGATCCATGGAATGAATCCTGTATTGATTTGTGTAGCGCATCTGCTTGTTCTTTCTCGATTTCAGTCCTTAAAAAATCATCGGCAAAATGTAAGGAAGATGACAAGATGTGTTCTTCAGTTGGTGTAGATGTTTGTTCATCTTCTATTCAATGTGTAAATGTATTAGTTTTATTCTTGATTTGATGTTTTTCTTTATTACCTTTTGGCAATTTTGGTTTATTCTTCATTGGGCGTAAATATAATTGTAATCCTTGAATTTTGAGCGAAATATCAGCTGTTAAGAGCTTTGCCCATGGTATAGAAGCACTTATACTCGATACACTTCCTTTTTCCAATATAAATGGTGTATCATCCAATAACTTATTTATGAACTATGTATAGAAAACTGTTAATATTTTCGATCAAAATCGTAATTTATCATGAATATTTACTTGTAAATTTAAATCTAAATCACGTAACTCCAAATTGCCATTCATTAAGGCAATGTCAAAGTTTTCTAGGTCGAGTTCATTTTGTAAAAACTGCCCTATTGCTCTTCTTAAAACAAACTTGTACAAACGTTTTTGAATGTTTTTAGGTAAAGCATAACTAGTCCATTCAGATAAATAGTTCCAAGCTTTCATTTTGTCTTTATTAAACTAAAAAAAAGGGGGAGAGAGGAAGAGTGAGAGGAGAATAATGTAAAAAGAGAGAGAGAGAGAAAAAAAAGATGAGTTATCAAAGGGTCAGAAGACTTGTAACAATTAGCATGTTACAAAAGGAATTAGGGAATCATGCGTGTGTGCCAGTGGTTTGTTTTTCAGTGTCAGTTCGAGGTATGTTAAGGGCGCATATTTTTCAGTCAATCAGATTGCAGTATCTCGGTTGCTCGGAATATCAGTAGGTAAACACATATCTAATCCCTAAACAATTAATAGCATTGATCCCTAAAAAAATCCCTATTTTAACCTCTTTTGATCTGCGATAGCAATAACGGTGTGCACAAATGTTTGAGTTCATTAAAACATTAGAAAACAACGCTTTAATCTTCAAACCTTCAAGAGACCTTTTCAGTGATTTTTTTTAGATGAAATCATTCACTTACAGTTAAGCCTTTATAAAAATAAAAATAAATAGTACTTTAATAGTATAGATATTCAATTCAAGTATGATTTTCCTTCAAGATCCTAAGCAAAATGTAATTTGCATTAGTCGGATTCCGAAAAAAAAACCAGTTTCCAAAGCTTCTGATCTGCTCAAGAGCAGTGCTAGAACATGCATCGATTTATAGCTGATAATCAAAACAAAAAGCGCTAGATAATATCTGATATGCTGCTATATGGAAACATAAAAAGTGTTTTTATTTATCAATATTTATTAACGATAAAGAATTCTTCAAAGTTAAGGATTTTATTTTTATAGTGCCCAAATGGCAAAATGCATTTTTGATGAATAATATCTCATTGAAAATAAAAGTTAAAGCATTTTGCAATTAGCAACTTTCTTCTTTGGACATGATAGATTTAATCTATAACTACTCGTATCATTTTTTCTTTTTGAAAAGTATTAATTTTTGGTAAAGAAAAGCGAGTTTGAGCAAATTGTTGATTTTATCAAGCTTCAGCCTTGTATTGGATCGTCAAAAAAATTGGATGTTCAAAAAAAATTAGACAAAAATTTGAACTTTTCAGCAGAAAATGTAGATATGGATTGATCGCATTAGGCCATCCATTCCTAAATCTATTCTATACCTCCTGAAAGATTCAAAAACACGGAAAATTCACTACTTTGTCCTTGAAAACAGGGCCTCACTTTTCATCTCTGCTCTACTTTTTTTTCCACTAAATAACACCAGAAAAAAATTATATGCCAAGGTACCTGAGATAATCAACTTTAATCCAAAAAAAAGTATCTGAAAATATCCTATTTTTTGCAGTTGGTATTAATTTTTTAGTGTTAATGTTTCAGATTTTTACGCGTATTTCATTGCTAAAAATTAAAAACTTTGAGGCTTCATATCTCCAGAAAAAATTAAGCTATACTATCGCCTTTTAATAATAAAAGTTGCTTGTTTTAAAGTGCTCTATAACATATTTTAGTATAAAAAAATTCTGTGCACTTTCATTTTTTTTCTTTTTTTTTGGGCATTTCTATAGTAGGTTTCAAAATATTGGTTAAATTGAGCAACATTTTTTTTTCATTCATGTCATTCAGCTCATTGAGCTCTCTCAGATCCAATTTAGAGTTTTTCAAAATATTGATTTTTCGTGGAGATATTCTCAAAAATGTATACAAAAAGGTACCTCCATTTCTGGCGTCCATTTTCCCCTTGTATACCCTCATCCCAAATTCTGAAACTGAAAAAAAATTGGACAAAAATCTTGTTTTCTCTACGAAAAATGTAGCTAAAAAGTTAAATAATAGCTCGATCGATAGATAATTTGTTTGCGCATTATTACCATTTATTATATTTTAAATATGCTTATAAAAAGTGATATGTATCTTCAAAAAACCTCTAAAATTTCAATTGCATTTTGCGCAAAATTTTATATGAAGCATTTTTTCAAATTTTATTTAATTGGATGCAGAATTTAAAACTGTACAAAAACCATTTAATATGCTAGGTCTACTTACTTTGCAGTTCATGAGCATTTAAACAATTTTATTCTTTGGATCATTTTGGATCGATTTTACAGTGTTTAATTTTTTGAAGCGCCGCCAACAGCTTGTTAGCCTTGCCAGCCAAATCTACTACAGTAGTATAAGCTAGGCTTGGCAACAACCCTAATTCGGCCAACGCGTTTGGAAACACCCATGGTGCTTTAGGTGCTGTTTTTTTGTGATTTTAACGTACTGATTAGACTCTGTGATTTTCACATCGCAATACGAACTCAAATTTATAAGGGAATTATGGGTAGATTTCTTCCACAAGAGTAACTAATTATTTCTTCTCAAGGGTTCCATTTCGTTTGCTGGGGGTAGCATACATTGTTATTGGATATGGTCATATAGCTTTTTTAGACAGTGTATCATAGTATACAGTATTTGTAATCAAATCAAGGCATATTACGTAAACAAAAGTGTGCATAGTTATCTAAGTATTTCTTGTGAATTGAAGCATTTTTTGGACAAAATACTCCCTGAAATGATTTTTCTAGGATTAATTTATAATCCTCATATAATATGTGCAAATGTTCCTAGGTCCCCATTATATCTTTCAATGATTAAAGTTTAATTGTACAACAACAGGTTAATTAAAAATTGGCACACTGTCAATGGCAAGGCGTATTTTTAATTGGAACAAATAATTTCAAGATTTTCTCAGGCTTAGAATCAAGTGCCATTGTGTAAATACTATATCACTGGTTAATTAATATATCATTTTTATTGATTTGGAAGATGATTAAAGATGTATAGCATCACTATAGAACGTTCCCGAAAAATTCCATGGGAATTGTTGCAAAAAAAAAAAAAAAAAAGGATCTACAAGCCTAGGTGATTTTAATAATTGGTGCGGGTTATTAGATACGCATTGACAAGCTATTGTGTTCCGTATATTACTGTTCTAGATGTGCTTTTCATGGAGCATGTTTGCCCCGTTTCGAATTGGGATTATATAAACAAAAATGGCTTTATAATATTTCAAATTGCTACATATCTCACCATGACAATTCGATAGAAAAAACAAAAAAAGCATCTGTCGTCGAATGATACTGATTTGTTTTTATCAAGAATGGTTTAATTGCGCAAAAGGTAACGAACAAAAAGACTCCCCAACATCTTGGATTTTGACTCATGATTGTGTCCCCCGAAACTGTATCATGGAATTATTTGCTTCTTAATTTCCATTAATGTCGATCCAGTTTCCAATCTGATCCGTGCTCTTTTGGGACTGTCGCTGTCCGATAGAATGTCGTAAGCAACGCGAACCATACACACACAAAAAAAAACTTGTTCTTATTAGAAACAATGGCAACCTTTAAAAAACAAAAGAACTATAGAAAGAAGAAGGTTGAATCCGATGATGAATTAGAAACAACCAACGAACCAAGCCAAGATTTGGAACAAGTCAGGTATAATATAACCAAACATGAATTTTATTTCATCATTTAGTTGACCATCCAAATTACTAGCGCAACTATAGAAGAATTATCAGAACTTCGAAAACTTCGTCGCAAGCCAGTTGGTATCGATGCTGATAAGCTTTTGAAGGGTGCCGAGAAGAAAAAGAAAAAGAAGAAGATAGAGGACCCTAATGCTTGGAGTTTGAAAAAGGGAGGATTGGTTGAATCCGAGGCATACAGACAAAAGTTAGATGAGGACGAAACCGCCAATAAATCTAAAAAGCTTAAATTGGATGCATTTGCTAAGGCAACGAATACATTAGATGTCGATAAGCACATGTAGATATTCAAAAGAGGATTATGTTTCATGCATATTAAACTTTTTTAACTTTTAGGATGGAATATATAGAATCTGAAATGAAAAAAAGAAAAGGTGGGGCAGCAGCTAGAGATGATGATGAAGAAGACGATGAACAAATTGTTGACCGTGGATTAGTTGATATTTATGAAGAATTGTATCGAATTCCAGATAGATTAAAAGGAGGACAAAAGCAACAAGAGCCCGAGGGAAATGTCCAATTATCAACACAAATGCTTACTGCAATTCCAGAAGTGGATTTAGGCATTGATACTCGATTACAAAATATCGAAGAAACCGAAAGAGCAAAACGTAAGCTTATCGATGACACTGAAAGAGAAGAAAGTGAATCCAGCAAAAGCCAGAATACATCTGAAAATGTACCTGCAAATTTTGAAAAACAAATACCAAAGCAATACAAGCCAAGACTGGATCACAAATTAATGGCTACTGATGACCAAGCTGTGGCTAGATTCAAGAAAAGAATGAGAAAATAAATTATCAAATCATATCAAAGATTCCTTTTTTATATTTATTGTAAATAGTGTGTGAATGGGGCATGATAAGGGTCTAACGAATCAATCTTTAAGGGTATCTATACATTATTAGCCTAAATTTTGTGATTTTCTAAGAACATGAGGCACGTTTTGAGAATAAATTTCTCTGTTTCCAAGAGGATTTACTAGCGGGTTGATAAAGGGAGTTTGCGTAAGATTTAGTAGTACAAGTAGAAGTGGCATTAAGGTCAGAGGGAGAAGAAGATGTCTTTGATCCAACAAACAAGTAATTTGTAGTTGAAAAGTAATCAATGCCATCTTCATGAGATAAAACAAGTTGATTGCAAGGATCGTTTTCAGGCAGATTTTGATTTTTCCATTTACACTGATTGCATTCATAACGAACATTCATATTGTTTGGTAAAGCAATTTTTCGATTAAATACAATTAATTCATTTTCATAGCGAGTTAACTGCACTGTATTTGGTCTTTTACAGCGAGGGCATGGATGTGTAGCATTTTCAAGTTTGATTTTACGGTCATTACCGCCTACTAAAAAATGAAATATGAATACAAGGATTGCATTAAATGACATGTATATAACTTACACAATACAAAGCACTGGGACATTTATTTAAATTAATATAAGAATGAAATGTTCCTTTTTGATGAATTATCGTACCTTCCTTTTATATTGAAAAAATCAGAAAGCTCCAGATCACATCGGAGCTCTTGTCTTGGCTTTCCATAACCTTCCTAGTGTGTTTTTTTTATAAAAAAAGGCATTGCATTGTTTTTTTTCTTTTTTTTTTTTCGAAAAAAAAAATTCCCATATATAAAAAAGTGAACCCTGTTTCTGTTTAAAAAAATACATTGAGTTATAAATGCCACTTGCCCTCTTTTCTTTGTATTGGTTATTGAAAAATCAGGTCTGGAGGATATCTGTGTTCTGGCCCTCATGGAATGCCAAACACTGATTTACATTACTGAAAGTATCCTGGATATACCTTGGAGATACTCAATTATGTTATCCAAAACAGGCAAAAGGAGTTTGGTTGATTTACCCATGTGCCTGTCTAATAGCATTTCATTGATAGCCGTTGGATGCGCTGATGCTGAAATTTTATTTAACATTATCAAGAATTATTTTAATGACTTTAGCAGTAATTCTTTTCGTTTTAAAAATGCAAGCATGTTTAAGATGACCAATTCTTTCATTGTACTGTATATATTTTAGGCATTTTCTAGGTAACAGAAAAAAAAAATTAAAAAATATACGCTGATGATGAAATTATGTTTAAAATCATCAAACATGATTTTTATACTGTGGTATACATCAAAGGGAATAATAATATTTGTTTGTTTTAAAATACAAGCATAAATCAAATATGTTTAGGATTATTATCAATGCTTTTAATTTACTTTAAACACTTTCCAAAGAGCAGAAAGAATTCTTTAACAAAAAAATATGTGCTGATTTTTGAAATCCAGTAAGAAGCATTGCAATACAGTCAGCAATATTATGAGAGTTCAATTGAAGCTTATGCTAAGTGTTATTTTGTATAGTTTTATATCTTGAACCACTTGCAGTATTTTCATAAAATACTGATATCGGCTTTACTGTATAAATATGAATAACGACGTACATACGGTATATGGCAAGATTTACGGGTTTTTTGTATTAAAAAAGCAGGTCATACATCCGTTGTTGTTGTCGTTATTGCAGTAAGAGAATAGTAATGCCGCACACCCTTATAAAAATAGCATGTGAAATTTAACAATATCTTATACAATATTCCGTTTGAGTTATTCCTTTTTGTTTTCTTTGTTCACGTTTCGTAATTTTCCAATGAACAATTTAGCTGAAAACATATCAAAAATTGCACGAGATCCACTAAAATATGCCGTAGCGCCTATTATTTATTTTGCATACAGTTCAACACTTTTTCTATACGATTATTTATTGCAGCCATGGATGGTACAATAGTGTTAAACTAATCAATACAATTTAATACTAATTACGAGTATATAGACAAAATGGGAGCAATACAAGGATAGCAAACCAGAAAATAGATTATTATTACGTTTAAAGAATGCAGAAACGTTTGATGAATGGCAAGATAGAGCTGCAGATCTAGATAGGTTTGTTCCTGAAACTAAAAGTATAAATACCAGAAAATTAAATTGAATTAAATTGATAGATATTTGAGTAAATGTTATATTTTGTATTTATGAAATTCAGCTTAACAACAATTCAATTTAGAAAATGATAAATGGAGACAACAGCCTGCTTCAAGAGTATATGATTATAAATTAATTGCATCGAGATTAGAACATTTACAAAGAGCTCGTGATGTTGAAGATATTGATAGCATGACTTATTTGCTAAGAGGTGTTCTTTTAAGAAACTTTGGTGGTATTTGTGATAGAAAACTATTCTCACATTCTTATTTGGGGTAAATCTTGTACATGATCAAATAATGTAATGACAAAAAAAATACTAAAATCTTATAGAACCAAACAATTGATTGAAGAATACATGGAAGAAGTGGTTTCTCAAATTGAATATATCGAAGCTGCATCTGATTTTGATGCACAAGCAAAGATAAAATTCTTTAGTGATTCGAGACAAAGTTTTGGATGCTCTGCTCTTGTACTTCAAGGTGGTACAGCTTTGGCATTATATCATATCGGCGTTGTAAAGGCTTTAAACGAACAAGGTCTTTTGCCTCGTATCATCAGTGGTACAGCTATCGGTGCTATGATTGCTGCTTTGATTTGTATTCATACTGATGAGGAATTGCCGGTAAAAAAAAAAAAGTTTTACAATGTTGTATTGGAGAAGAGGGGGAGAGGCATTAACACATTTAGTTGAATATAGAATATCTTGCAACCTGATGGCATCAACCTTACGGCTTTTTCAAAAAAGGGTCAATCAGGGTAATTAATTTCATGAAAAAAAAAGATTACATTTTCTGACATTCTGTACTAGACATTTCAAAAGACGTATCACACGATTCATGAAATATGGCAAGTTTTTTAAGAGATATATGCAACACAAAGAAATCACATGATTGTTGACAAAAACAAATAGGTTATTTGATGGATATGAAGGTATTACAAGAATGTGTAAGAGAAAATGTGGGCGATTTGACATTTGAGGAAGCTTATGCAAGATCAAAACGAGTATTGAATATCAGTGTCTCATCCAGTCGTACACAAGAAGTACCTCAATTACTCAATTACTTGACTGCACCCAATGTCCTCATCTGGAGTGCAGCTTGTTGTTCTACAGCATCGGTTGGATTATTCGGTAGTTGTGATTTAATGGCCAAAGATAAAAACGGAAATATTGTGAAATGGATATCTTCTGCTGTTAAATGGAATCACTGGTCGGAAACCTCACCTGCAGAAAGCGAAGCTCCTTTGTATCGTCTATCTGAATTGTTTAATGTAAATCACTTTATTGTATCTCAAGCAAGTATTTATGCTATTCCCTTTATTGCAAAGGCACAAAACCTGCAACATGAAACACTGTTGCACAAATTTTCTTATATTGTAGCTTCAGAATTCAAACATCGACTATATCAAGTAAAGTATATTGTATATCAAATCAAGTTTATTTATGTACACTAATATATATATTGCATATATAGCTCGATCAATTGCATCTTTTGCCACATATGCTTCGAGGTGTTATTGAAGAAAAAATGTCTGGCAATGTAAATGTGGTACCTGATCTTGCTCTCTCTGTAAGTAATAGCTACTCATTATTGATCTGATTATATTTACATTGTTTGTATGTAGGACTTTAATATAATGTTTTCAAATCCTTCTTACAAATCATTAGCTTATTGGATTTTGCATGGAGAAAGATCAGTATGGCCTTTAATTGCATTTATTAGAACAAGATGCATGATTGAATTAGCTCTTGATAGAGGCAAGTATATATAAACTTTCTATACATTTACTGATATTAACTATCTAATAAAATAGCTGTGTTGAGATTAAAGGCAATGAATGTAGAAAGAGAGCCTGTGGTTGTTCGTAGTAGATTTATTGAAAACAAAAAGAGAGCTAGATCAATGCATTAATCATTGGCGAAAGCTAATATCATTAGCTCTTTTCTTCCAAAATTCGATTCTTTTTGATATAGCTTGATATAATATCTCAGGCTTCAAATCATCTATTAATATAGTGTTTTATATAAATAAACAAGAGATTGATTCAGATCAAGTTTTACTACTATACCTTCTGTGATTTGTTGACCTTTCACTACATATTTCTTTGATATGTAATCCCAAGTATCTTTTGATATAATCATGACACTATCAGCCGAATGCAAATAAAACGGATTTGCCCCTACTGAGTTTAATTGAGCAACAGACGATAATAATGTTGTTTGATCTATAATTGCTGTTGGTGGTTCAGTTGTCCAACCTTCTACAAACATTTCCCATTCAGCCATCCAACTTGATGCTATAAAACAATAACCTCTGGGGTTATTCATGATATATCGAGGTGTGTCCTTCCATCGCAATTGTCGCTCATATTGACGAATGGATTTGATATGATTGATTTTTTTTTCATCTTCAATTTGATGAACATGATTGGACCACATGTTGGTTATTTTGGTTGCATGATACCGCTCAGCTGGGTCCGTCTCTTTTCCACCTACCTAAATATAAATTGATTATGTAAGTGTCCAATTTACTCGGTGGCATTTGGCTCGGTGACATGGCTCGGTGGAGAAGGACTTACCCAATCAACGCATAGTTGACAGAAAAGTTCCGCCATATTTGGTTTATAATAAAGTGAATGTTGATGTGAATTTGTGTGCAATAAACGAGAATGATGCCTAGCATGTCTATCGCAAACTATATAGAAAGAAGGTTTTTTTTAGTATATCTCAATTAACATATAGAAACTAGATAGAACTTTACTTAGTTGATGCTGGCATGAAGATGATAAACAGATAAACAGATTTTCAAAGCCAGTAATAAAGCATCTTTGACATTTGTCAAGTTTTGATAATTGTTGCATTTGTCGATTATCAAGAATTATGGGATGATCAATATATTGTTGCAAATGTTGACATGGAAGTCTCTTGTTTCTCTTTGCAGATTTGATACATTGCAAATAAAGTTGTTTATAAGTTTGATCTGGATGATTGTAGGTAATAGAAAAATCATCATGACAGTATTGCTTCCATAATAACTCAATCCATTGTAATTTATACAATGCTCTGTTACATTGTGATAATGTAGCTAATTCTTTGCCTGTTAGATATTCTGCTATACAAATCAAAATATCATAGTTCAAACAAGTGATGGCCGCCATTTTTGGGAGAAAAAGAAGAAAAGAGTAAAGGAATGTTTGTACGGAATATTTCCCCCCCCTCTCTATTTTGTTTGTATATAATATGTATATGTAAATTGTATTTATTTATTTATTTTTTTGGTGAATTTTTTAATGTCTCCATCCAGCATTAAGTTGCATTAGTGTTAATACAGCATCCATTGGGAATTCAGCGTTATTATTTAATTGTAATTGCTGCTGTTGTTCACCATCTTGTTGATTTACAGTGGTATTTTCGGATGTATTTTCTTGTTGTTGTTGTTGTTGTTGTTGATGATGATGATCTTCTTCTTGTTTGATATCAATTTCATCTTTACCATGAGATGCAGCAGCAGCAGCTTGTAAAGTTGAAGCCAGTAATGCAGCTAATTTCTCTTCTGGTCTTTCTGACATTGCTGCATTAAACTGTTGTTGTAATTGAAAATCTGTATTGTTGGTTGTTGATGTAGTAACAGAAGAAGATTCTTCATCATGCTCTTGCTCGGTTTGTTGTTGTTGTTGAGGTTGGTATTGTTGTAATTGTTGCAAAAGCTCAAGTAATTGAAATGGAAATGGTTGTAAGTTTTTATCTTCCTCGTCATGTCCCAAATCTGTTGTTTGATCTTGTTTATTGATATTAGTATTATCTTCTAAATTACTAGTACCAGCACTAGTTGTAGTATTAGATAATTGGTGTTGTTGTTGTTGTAGGGTTTCCTCATTATGCTGAGTGGCAGCAGCTGCAGCTGCAGCATTATGTGTACCAATTATACTACGTGCAGCAGCAGGAATACCAAGATTATTACATAATAATGTTAAATAATTAGCATCTGTCATTGATGAAAGTGGTGGCTGTGGTTGTAAATGCTGTGCAAGGGCAGCTAAATCTAATGCACCATTAGCAGCAGCAGCAGCGGCAGCGGCGTTTAATTGCCCATCTGTTGAATGATGATGTCCACCTAAAGAATCATCAACTAATCCCTTTCTACGCTCTTTATCCTTTCTCTTTTGTTGACGCTTCAAGAATTCTTCATCGATCCATTTCTTCTTGTGTTCACTATCCTCCTTACCGAATAATTTATGAGCTCTTTTATTAACTCGACAACGAAGATCATTATCTTTATCTATATAAAACAATGAATAAACTCAACTTCTCTCTCTCTCTCTCTCTCTCTCTCTCTCTCTCTCTTATAATCAGTATATTGTCTTACTTCTTTCTTCGTTTTGTTGTCTCCAACGCTTTTTGCGTTCTCTGTTATCTGCTCGAACCTATATTTATCCACAATTTGTTTTTTTAACTAAATGTTTCAAAAAGATTTCTTTTTCTATATACCTTCTGGTTCATCAATTCACGTTTTAATAATTCAGTAGGTAACTGATTCAAATTATTCATATGTTGCTGTTGCTGTTGTTGTTGTTGCTGCTGTTGCTGTTGTTGTTGTTGTTGGTCTGAAAGATCTTGTGATTGATTATTTGGACTAATAGCTTGAAGATTTGGTGTGGCAGCACCAGTATTTGTGATTGCAGTGGTTGCATTTCCATCTGGAGTAGTAGCTCCACTTCCACCACCAGAAGCAGCTGCAGCTGCCATTACACTTGCAGCAATAGAATTTTCAAAATTTGTCAAGAATTGAAAGTTGTTATTACCACCTAAAGCAGCAGCAGCAGCAGCTTGAGCTAATTGTGAATGAGCTGCGCTCAGTTGCTGTAATTGACTAATAGCATCTAAATCTTGTTGGTCTTGCTGTTGTTGTTCAGTAGATGGTTCGGGAATATCAACAATGGGGGAAGACACATGTTGAAGAGCTAGTGGAGGATTCAAATCATTTGTATTATCTAAAACACTGCTAGAAATAGAGTTATTTTCGGTGTTGACCTCTGACAACTCGGGTGTTGTTGATAATTTAACCTTTTTACTAGCTGGCTCTTGGATATCTGAAGTATCAATACCGCTATTCATGATAGAAGATTCATCATTTATTGAAGTTTGTTGTTCTTGTTGATCCATATTTTTTCTTTTTGTTTTATATGTTTTTCCACAATTGGGGAAGGGGGGTGGTGAAGTGAAAAAGAGAAAGAGTTGATGGGTTGTTTAAATCCCCAAGATAAATGTTGAAGTTCTACCAAAAAAATGTAAGAGAAAGAAAAAAAAAAAGTCTATTTCTGTTGTTGTTCTTCTAATACTGTAATAGAAGACAACTTCAAGTAGAAAAAGTGTAATAAAATATTGAAAGTTTGGGTTTTCTTTTTTAGTGAACTAATTGATGTTGGAATCGCTGAAATAGTGGCAAAAAAAACTTGTCTAAACCAGTCACCTTATGTTGATCAAATAACAAAGCCTTGCAACACTACAAACAGTTCAACAGATGCAAGGAAATATCCTTTAAAGAATGTCATATCAAGTTTGAAGATTTGTAATTTGAAAAATCAGTTTCTAATCATAAAAAAACATTCTGATTTAATATGCAATTTTTAAAATACACAACATGTATATATAAATAGAATGCTTCATGGGTCTTGTTCTATAATCAATCTTATTATCATGCAAAAGCTCGTAACGAGAGAGACATGATCTCTTATGGTCTTCATAGATCATTATTTTTCTGATTTATTTGTGGTTTCTTTAATGTTGAAAAATGGATATAAAATGATAAAACCAATGGTACCATGCAATTTTACTCACTCGTCAAATTGACAAACATCATCAAGATTGGTACTTGAACAGCGTCATCAGTTATTATCAATCTTATATCTTTATTTGACATGATCAAATAATCTGCCATTTCTTCAAAGAAAAAAAAGTAAATATTCCTTTATTAAATACTCACTATTTAATATTTGAATCAATGCTATTTACCTGGGCACTTTTCCTTTGAGTATTTGACATCAAATGTTCTTTGATTTCAATTTCTTTCATCAATTATTTCGCCTAAATTTGAACGACACCAAATGTATGTTTACATTATGGTTTGATTTTTAATTTTATATATACTTTGAAGGTCGATCGATTTTTCCAAAGCAATTTTTCACATATGCACTATATAACGATCTAGAAGAACCCCCCCCCCGCCCGGTAGGATATATTAATGATTACTATATCATACAATACGATCCTAAATGTAATGATTTGTAATTTTGGACTAATGACAAAGTTGGATAATATACGTATAGGTATTTTTTTTTTTTTTTTGTTATTATAAATTGATGATTACTGGATTTATCAAGGTTGGTGTTCTTATTTGTAAATTAGATATTTATTAATGAATAAATAAAAGTAAAAGGGGGTGTAACAAGACAGATAAATCTACAAGGGATCATGTAACGATTTCCTTGTAGTATTTATATAAGGAATGAGGCAAGGTTTTGCATGAATGAACTGAAATGTCTGACTCATTACACTAAATTAGGCAGATGAAAGATGCTAAACTGAATATGTATATGTATATCATAATTATATATATATATTAACATTTTAAACATTTTATGAGCTTTACTCAAAGTGACAATTGGAAGTACGCTGTGGTAGAGGAACCCATAAACTAAACAAAATAGGCAACATCTGTTACCACAGAAACATACATTTTTCTACCAGAAAAACCGTCTGTCATATCATACATTCATTAAAAAATTGCAAAAGCAAGCCCTTAGAGAAACGCCGTAATTGAGCATAGCAAGATTAAACGGCCAAGTCTCTTATACTATGGTATATATCTAAGCTTTAAATAAAAAAGTGTCTTTCTTTTTACTTTTCTTATATTTAACCATGTACAGTCTGAAAATTCAGACTTTATAGCGGACATTTTCGGGACTCATTTTATCCTTACCAACACTCATGGTTTTGATCAAAAAATAGAAAAATCAAACTTTGATACCAAAATCAACGTTTAAATATACTACATTGTGAGAGAAAATTGTAGCCATGACTAATACGCATTTTATAAAAGCTTAATATTAAATATTAAGTAATGAAACTTTGTACTTTTCCCCGAAAAACGGTTTTTTGGTTAAAGGATTTTCATGTAATATTTTGCAATAAAAATGTTTGTTATTTTTTATTGAGCAAATAGAGCGCTAAATGTTGTATATGTGTATATTTTTTGTTTTAATAATTAGTAGTATAATTAACACTAGATTTGCAAAATTAGAAAAAAAAAATTAAAAAATGTCAAAATTGATGATCTGGACAAGAATAATTTTTGAAATTAATATTCCGCTTATAAGCTTTGTGAATCTTAAAAATAAGAGATTTTATAATACTTGAGAACTTTTTCAAGAATGTACGATGCTGTATCCACTTTATTCAAGCTTCTTGTTACTGCGAATATTTATATACGTTAATATTGTGTGGTAGTTTATTTGATGATAATATAGTCTTACTTTATAATTATTGCGCTAGAGATAATAGTGTACATTGAGTTTTCGTCTTACCTCTCCAATATCATAAATATAAACATGGCCATCACTGAAACCTATTGCCGTCTTTTTATCCTCTTTGTCTCAAGCTAATTTATTCAATGCTTTACTAGAACCAACTTAAGCACTTACAAATGGTTCCTTGGTATTTTAATTCTAATTCCATAAATTAAATTGACTGGTTCCATCTACAGTAGTATCAAACGTATCATCAGCCTGCCTATAATAAAATAGACCTAATCATAAACAAAACAAATTGATTCCTAAAATAAACTGAAGAAACAGAAGATAGACCAAAGTAAGGATTTCTCTATGCGGATCATTAACAAATATGCCAAAAACAGGCATTAAAAGACCGCCTTGATTATGTTAATCAAGAAGCTCAACATAAACTTTAAATTCACAAACAAACTAATTCATTTATTAAAAAGAGTAAACATCATATGGATATTGCATGAAGGCAATGGAATCATGCTTTTATCATTTAATAAGTAGTATGATGATAGATGTATGGAATGCAGCATTGTCTGATTTGCATGTTAAAAATCTCGGTTTGACAGACGTCCTAAGTCGGTAATTCGGTTATTCCTAATTCTGATAGATCACTGACAGTTACGGTGTAACTCCCAGATATAACAAAATCACAACTAATATAAATAGAGTAGAAATATAGACCTATTGCACACCATCCATTTTTTGAGTAAAGAAGGATTTAAACTGTATCGTTTTCAAAGCTTTTTATTTTACATTTTACTGCAAAGCATTTTTAACTGAATACGCCTGTACGTCATTAGTAGTAAGACAATTTTGCTGAATTAGAGTAACTCACATCTGCTTTAAACCGTTCGAATTATCTTCGTTATTAATTATATTATGACTGAGAGAATGAGTAATGAATCAGTTCTTCAACTGTATAATAAAAACAAGATATCGTTTATTTAGATATAAAAGTATGACCTTTTATATTGATTTAATATTGAGATCATCCTGAGATGTAATTTAACGCACTATTGAACCATTAGATCTATTTGATAATAATCTATGGATTGGAATGGATCAATCATAATTTAACCGTTCTTGCAGAGCTTGTGAGTTGTCTTGTTTCAATGCTGCGCTAAATGTGCTTGGATGTTGATTTGATAGCTTCTTGATTGATTAACCGCTGGGATGAAATAATATGGTGTTATAATGGAGGTCCAAGCGTTCTTGGTAATTACTGGATTAAACTTGGTACGCTAAGAGTTTCTTATATCCGATATCCAGACCTTGCACTTCCATACCTGTCGTAGCCAATAGATTGTAAGATGTATTGATACTGCAGAAGGTGGTGGTGATAAAGTTTGACACTAGGTGGAATACAACAATTTTTATGATGATGTTGTTGGAGGGTAAGACTAAAACTTAATGTAAATCACCTTTAGCGCATTAATTATAAAGTAATATTATATTATCATCAAATAAACTACCACACAATATTAACGTATATAAATATTCGCAGTAACAAGAAGCTTGAATAAAGTGGATACAGCATCGTACATTCTTGAAAAAGTTCTCAAGTATTATAAAATCTCTTATTTTTAAGATTCACAAAGCTTATAAGCGGAATATTAATTTCAAAAATTATTCTTGTCCAGATCATCAATTTTGACATTTGTTAATTTTTTTTTTCTAATTTTGCAAATCTAGTGTTAATTATACTACTAATTATTAAAACAAAAAATATACACATATACAACATTTAGCGCTCTATTTGCTCAATAAAAAATAACAAACATTTTTATTGCAAAATATTACATGAAAATCCTTTAACCAAAAAACCGTTTTTCGGGGAAAAGTACAAAGTTTCATTACTTAATATTTAATATTAAGCTTTTATAAAATGCGTATTAGTCATGGCTACAATTTTCTCTCACAATGTAGTATATTTAAACGTTGATTTTGGTATCAAAGTTTGATTTTTCTATTTTTTGATCAAAACCATGAGTGTTGGTAAGGATAAAATGAGTCCCGAAAATGTCCGCTATAAAGTCTGAATTTTCAGACTGTACATGGTTAAATATAAGAAAAGTAAAAAAAAAAAGAAGCTTTTTTACTTAAAACTTAGATATACCATAATATAAGAGGCTTAGCCGCTCAATCTTGCTATGCTCAATTACGACGTCGCTCTATAGGTTCGTTTTTGCAATTTTTTTAATGAATGTATGATATAACAGACGGTTTTTCTAGTAGAAAAATGTATGTTTCTGTGGTAACAGATATTGCCTATTTTGCTTATTAGTTTATAGTTCAGGCGCTGTAATGCTATTTTTACATTGGCTGAAATGTGCAATTTAGCAGGGTTTAAATGCGCTAAATAATAATGTAAAGCCTTGAAAATCCTTTTATACGTGTGCTGTTTCTCTCTTTTTGTTTTCATATTATTCCAAGGATATATTCACCGTTTGATAAGGTATATAAGACTATCAAAGCTGGTATTCTTTTCTTTTATCTGAATACGCACGCTAACATAAGGGGCTAATGTTTTTAATATAGATAGCCGTCTATATTAGAGACGACTGATAATATTTTCAGTTAAATGCATTCTAAGATCAAATATCATTATTTACTACTGTATTTTTGGACGTATTTCTTGATTACCAGATCAAATCGAAGGCAATAATATTTATATCTACTCAATGAAAAGCTAGAACTGGCTACAAACCCACGAAATGTTTTAGAAAAGTGATAAAATTCCAAATGATATAGAAAAAATAAATAAAAAAGAATAATCTAATGTTTTTCCTAATAACCATAATTTCGATTGTAGCTACTGTATACTTGAAAACAAATCTTTTTATAGCTGACAATCGTAAACTAAAGTAGTAAGTTTAAATAAGGTTAATTTGTTTAAGTTTTATGTGTGATAAAGTAACATGTATAACCTTAGATTTGGCTTGCATATAAATGTGAACAGTAAATGTCATTTAAGCGTATGCTCGATCAAAAACCATTGTTGCTGTAAACATTATAGCTATAAACATATTTACAAATAATGATAATCGTAAATATATTGGTTCTTGCATACATTGCTCTACATCAACAACGTATTGAATTGTTGTATTGTCTATAATTTATATTAATAAAACAAGTGTGATTTAAAAATCCATTCCAGTAAAAAAATGCAATGGAATTTTGAGAACGGCACGATGCTCACCATGTACAAACCAATTTGTGCCCATACGATTAGCTCATTATGCTCATGGTCAGATTTTATCACTATTATGCACATATAGGGATAATGACATTGCAATGAAATGACACCTTTTATAGACCAAAGTCGCCATTGTCATTTCAGAAAAATAACTGATCTCGATTCGTACCTGAATCTCGCTCCATAAGGACTGAGTTCCAATCAGAGCCCAATAAGCATAACGAGGAAACTCTATATTGCTGGTGCCTGTAAAAGAAAGTATTCCTGATCAAAATACAACCTTCTACAACATGACACCTATGATATAAAGCTGTACTGGTTTTGCATTAATAATATATTCCAAAACTCCTGCTCATAAAATCGCAGTTGTAGTAATTCTACTGTAGATAAGGAATCACATCCCATAAAAATAAGGTCAGTTGCATTTTAAATTATAACTGGAATGTTGAAAGATCAACATCTATCTAATAATATTTTATCATATCAAACAAAGTATCAACATCTCAACCAAGTATCTTATAAAAGAATGTCAACAAAAGACATTATGATTGAACACCTGTAAAATAGGCATCAACACACAAACATCCACTATTTTACAATTCCTATAAATATAGCATACTTTATGAAGATATCATTCTTTTTCTTCAGATTTCTTTTAATCACAATAAAACCGTGGAAAGACGGAAAGACTATAACTGTTTTTATCAACGCTTTTATTTTTTTATTTTATTTTTCATTTTTATAAAATTATTTCAATTTTATTGCAGACATGTTTATGGGCAATTCTACTATTATGCACACATGGGATTAATGTTATGCACACGGACAGAATTTATAATTCTGCACATACAGGGTTAGCGTTGTGCTCGTGTGCAGTTTCTTTTGTTGTGCCCATGTGCATATTGTTATATTTTTAACCATGTTCAGGGGGCACAACAGCTCAGGCTATAGTGTGCAGCCCACCTGGGCATAACGAAATCATCTTGTGCAGCACGCCACAGGTCGGCCGTAGTGCTTTTATATATAAATCCTTTAAATTTGTAATTTTATGGACTTTCTTTGAATCCGGTTGTATCATCTTATACTTTTCAAGTTAAATCCGTTATTGGTCTAATAATGTTGTAGGCTGTGATGTGAACTACTGGCAGTCTTTCACACATCAAATTGAATTAGTAATGAATAACATGAATCTGGTGTGAGAACCAAGATCATGAAATATAGAAACTTAACTATAATTTAAAATCACAAACAACAATTATAGATAATTGTATAACCTGAATTAGTAATTGCTGATCCCTTTTCCCATCAGCTTTAAAACCAAGAAGATCAAATTACTGCATTAGTAATTTGAATTAGACATTTAATATAAATACCATAACGATCCATCGAGTAGATGAACCGTTGCTTTACTTTATACCTTTAATAAACTTAGAAGAGTTATAATTGTATTTCCCATTGCTTTTTTATAATTACGTTTTTGTAGCAGGCTGTATTTATGTTTTACTTAAAATAAACCTTTGAATAATTAATAGCAATACAGTCGAACCTTAATTTTTGTATGAAATTTCGATACCTACATCTTATAATAGCTGTTTGGAGTATTTAAACAACCGCGTCCGGGCTGTCCGATGATTTTTTCTAGAAATTTAAAGCTTGGAAATATCATTAGATGGCCGCTTCCGGAGATTGTTCGGCTTTTTTTTTTGGAAGAGTGACCATTGACAAAAATATGAATCATATACTATGTTTTATGCCACAAAGTACCATATGTTATCACCTTCTACAGTATCAATGCATCTTACAATATATTGACAACGACAGGTATGGAAGTGCAAGGTCTTGATATCGGATATAAGAAACAACTTCTAGCGTACTAAGTTTATCCAGCAATTACCAAGAACGCTTGGACCTCCATTATAACACCATATTACAGGATTTTAGTCTTAATTGGTACGGTTGATTTTTTTTTTGGTACGACTTCAGAATAAATTTGATACACTTCATTTTTTTTTTTGGCACACTCTTTTTTTTTTTAGGTATGATTTGAAAATAGAAATTGGGGCGGGTTACTTTTTTTTTGGTATTAAATGACAAGATTTTTATACGTTTGCTTTTTTTTTGTACCAAATCTTCTAGAAATTAGCATGGACTATATTAGCTATATACCTCCAAGCGACTATTATATTATTGTTGATGAGTCTGAAGAACAGATGGAAGATGTCGCCTATCAATACGGCGACATCTAAAAGATAATTGACTTCGATTCAGGTACCGAAATACCCAAAGTGGACTCAACCATGGAGATCGACTCACTTACGGAAAACTTGAAAATTGTATCTATTGACAACGGTAGCAAAAAGTACAAGAAGTATACGTCCGAGCAAGTACGCATGTTCGTAAAAATAATGCAAGACGAAGGCACTACTGTACCTAGAGCGGCAGTACGTTGTGGTATTTCACCACAAAGTGCTTACAGGCTGCTCAAGGAATTCAACGATAGCAACGGTAGTGTATTGCCTGGTTTTGCTTCAAAAGCCAAAAACAGAGGCACGAAACAAAAGCTTTTCCCTCAGCATATCCATTTTTTGATTCAGTACCTTGACAACCACCGATCCTCCACAATGGGATTAACCAAAGACGCCCTTCTTAAGCAATTTCCTGATATTGAAAATATCTCAATCCCTTCTCTGTGGAAGCATGTAACAATAGAGTGTACTTTTTCCTTGAAAATGGCATCTTTATACAATGAAGAAAGGGACGTTGAAAGGACACTTCGCCTTCGTTATGAGGTGGTAAGTAAATGGAAGAAAATAGGCGTCGACTTTCAAAAGAATTGCGTATTCGTAGATGAAGCTGGGTTTAATACCCACATGATAAGAGGCCGAGCCTGGTCTAAAGTAGGAGAGCCAGCAAATGTCACTGTTTACAAACAAAGAGGTGCTAGCATCAGTATTGTTGGATGCATCGCATATTTTGGAACGGTCAATTTTTCCAAAGTTGAGCCTTTAACAAAGGGTGACGCAGAAAAGCTGGAACAAGAGTATGCAAACCCTACCAGCAAAAAAAGAAAAGCAAAAGATCCTGAAAAGAAAAAGCCTTTAAAAAAGGGAACCACGGCTTACCATATTGCCAAATTTATGGAAACAGTGATGGACACACTTGATAAGCACGACAAAAAAGGATTGTCCATAGTAATGGATAACTGCAGAATTCATCATTCTGCATTTGTTGTTGATGCTATTAATAAGAGAGGGTATAAACCTTTGTTCATGCCTCCTTACTCTCCTTTTTTGAACCCAATCGAAGAATGCTGGTCAAAAATAAAGAGCAATATCAAGAGAAACCCACTTGATGAAGCAGATACTTTGACATCTCGCCTTCCTGCAGCTTGCGGATCAGTTACTGTTAAAGACTGCCAAGGTTGGGTTAAACATGCTGAAACCTTCTGGGATAGGTGCATTAATAAAGAACTAGGCCTAAGGTAAATGTTATCACTTTAATGTTATCTTTTCTAAAGTATTTTATCCAAAATAAAAATTTACTTTGTACCAAAAAAAAAAATCATTCTTCCCAATTTCTAAAGTGTACCAATTAAGACTAAAATCCTGTACTTGTCCATTACCTTGTCCATTACCTTGTCCATTACCTTGTGCATTTATTTCAAACTCAACTTATCTCGTCCACTTTCTTTTCGAATATTTTCCCTCTGCTGCTTGTTTATTAATTTTCAATTTTCTATTAATTGCTAAGCTCAATCGCCTTGTCGATCTCGCAACAGCTATAGTACTAATCACACGTGGTGAACAAGCCATTTGCATGTTCTACCATCAGCCATACAACAAGCAAAAAGCTGAAGAATTACTGAAAGCAATCGAGAACATACACACTGAAATCTGCTACAGAGACGATCCTACAAAACCATTTTTGCTATATAAAAATAGCGTATTCATGGACCCCATAAACAACCACACATACATGAATGAAATTGAAGCAACTGATGTCAGGCAAATTAACAAAAGAGAAATTGGTTAGTTGTTACATTTTTTATGTTCAGTGACATAAGTGCTCATACTGTTTTTCTTTAGTTTCCCCTGCACAATTGATCAGTTTCTTAAATATTACAATGTTACCGTCGGATCCAAAGAATGAAGAGATTTATGTTTGCAGAAGCTTAAGTATGAATGACACTCTTAGCATAGTGTGGAAGCATCCAAATATTTTAAACGACATGAACGCACAAGGCTTAAGTAAATGGTGTGGAGCGAGAAAGCTGGAGCTAATGAAAGCCACAATTAAAAGAAAGCAAGATGAACTCAACCGCAAAATTTCAACTCGTATTCTGTATGTAGTAAAGGATCAATACATCGGTAAGATATAATATACGGAAACTGTTATCGTTTCCATAACTAATCTATTTCTTAGAGTCTATTATTAAAGATGTTGTTGAAACATTACCTCGGCACCAAGAAAGCATCAGAAACCTTAAAGAAAATGGACATGAAATTATTGGATATATAAGAAAGTCAACCGGTGAAAAAGACGATAGTACACGCATTCGCCTGTTAAACCAAATGAGCACAAATCTCAAGGAAAGATCCCTTGTAACAAAAGTGTTTGCAAGTGCTTCCTGTGACGCAAATCAACCTTTCACTATGAAGAAAAAACCTCTTAATTCTCTTAATTGTGCCACATTAAGGAAAATAAGAAAATTTTCACTGCTTATTTTTTTTAGATTTTGTCTTATTTTCCTTAATGTGGCACAATTAAGAGAATTAAGGGATTTTTTCTTCATAGTGTTTGCTTGCTAGAGACTTAAAAAAGAATACTGATGATATGTTGTCAAAGATAACTGCAGATGGAGACATGCAAGGTGAGAAAAAGGAGATTTTTTTTATTACTTATTATAACCATATTACATTTCGATTCACTAGATCTGTTGGCATATATTCGTACCAGGGATAAGGTATGCATTGTAGTAATTGACTTTGCAGGGTTAACAACAAATGGTAAAGATTTGGGACAATTTTTAAGGTAAAAGCTCAAAATATAAAAATAACATCATATAAAGCTCATTACTAACTATTTGTATTAGGAACAACCCAAATATTGTCAAGCTAATTGTCGGCAAACTCCCACACACTAATTCGATACATGTTTATAATTCTGATGAGCTTTTAAACGATCAAAACAAGCTTCAAGAGTTTAAATGAAGAAACAATACCTTATTTCAAAGATCATTAAAATAATGATTTTCTTTATTTATTATTAAAGAGTTTATTCAAAACAATTTTATGCCATTAGGCATTGAAATAAAACTAAGTAAATTAGAGTGACTAATTCACATTTAAATCCTTTTTCAGTAAAGAAGGATGCCGATGGTATTCAAAAGTATTTATACTTTTAGTTGAGCACAAAAATGGTTTCGTAGGATCGTCTCTGTAGCAGATTTCAGTGTGTATGTTCTCGATCGCTTTCAGTAATTCTTCAGCTTTTTGCTTGTTGTATGGCTGATGGTAGAACATGCAAATGGCTTGTTCACCACGTGTGATTAGTACCATAGCTGTTGTGAGATCGACAAGGCGATTGAGCTTAGCAATTAATAGAAAAGCGAAAATTAATAAACAAGTAGCAGAGGGAAAATATTCGAAAAGAAAGTGGACAAGATAAGTTGAGTTTGAAATAAATGCACAAGGTAATAGACAAGCCTTATGATAAGTGTCAATCTAAAATCAGAAACATCCCATTGTCATTGTTATAAGCTATGAAAAGCTTGATTTTTAATAATACAACAATTAAATAAAAGACAAAATAATACTGATCGCATATGGTAAGTATTCAATATCTTGTTGAGTTTAATAAAAAATGCTTTTGAATCCTTTTGAAAATCCTGAAGCAAACGCAACATCTTGGTCCTCTAATTTCTATCCATCAAAATGTCGCGATTTCCACCACACAATGAATGCACCTTTTATCAATCTTGACCTCGTTTTACATTGATTATCAGTTTTTTTACTAGTTTTATTTTCTCTGATTCAATAATATTCGGTCATGTTGAACGATAGTGTAATAAATTACAATTTACTAGTATACTTTTGGTAGCTTTTTGTTATTACTTTAAAAACTTGATCCTATTGTTATTATTATCATTACCATTGATTATAATTGTCAAACTTATTGATTCATACAGTATATCATATTACTATTTCGCATTGTTGGTAGAGATTATACAATTGACATCTGCATTTAACACTGGTGGATTGGAAAGTTGTTGTCTGTCTTTGGTTTGATGAATAATGCGTAATTTGGTTTTGCTGTATAACTCTAGGTGTTTCAACTCCTAAAAATTGAATTTCCAAATGCAACTGCATCTGTTGAATGTCACTTGAGTTTTTTCTGTTCGCTGTAGCTCATGTTATACTAACTCCCATTTTGGCAAATATTGCTCAATAACATTTATCCATATTTAATTTTTGTGTTATACAGCATAATATTAATGTACTGACATTGAGTTTTGTTTATATCTCCATCAAAAATTGGCATTTTTTCCAGATGATGTCTACTGCCAATTTCTAGAAAGCTCTAGTATTATTTCCAAAAAGAAAAATACAACTTTATTTGCTACATTTCCCAAAATAATGAAAACGAAAAACTGACAAATGCATATTCACAAGAACGGGGATTAAAATTATAGACCTAAGGAGGGTGTTTAGCTCGATGGGTAGCGCATGCTTTGCAGATTGAGTGCGGCATACGTATTCGTGCGTTCAAACCCGCTAAAGGGGAAGCCCTTTAGCATCAGGATACGAATTTCAAAAGAAAATCTCCAATGACGACCTGTAATGAGTCAAACATTTCAGTTCATTCATGCAAAACCTTGCCCCATTCCTTATATAAATACTACAAGGAAAGCATTACATGATCCCTTGTAGATTTATCTGTCTTGTTACACTCCCTTTACTTTTATTTATTCACTAATTGCAGTAAATTACGATGTGATTTACTAAAATAAAAAAATAAAAAAATAAAAGCAGTAGAAATACAATTATAATCAGCTAAAGTTTTTATTACAAAAGATTTCTGAAGAGTTAAAATAATTGAAAAGTATGAGGGTATTTATAGTGATTTGGAGAACTTGGATACCATCAGACTTGAATGGATGTATATTTAGTAATCTTCCAGTTTTGAGTACATTGTTATTGATTTGATATTTTAAGGGGTAAATTGTATAGAGCATTGACCATAAGGGATTGTATGTTAAGTGTGACAATATCGACCTTTTGGGAAATGGTTGTTTTTGTTTATTTCTGTTATATCTATTTTATGTAACCTTGATTTTTAAGGGGTAGTTTTTATATGCTTGAATCTTATTTATATTGATAGTGCAACTACGATATAGATGAGTAGTTGACTAAATTGATATCTTTGTTTATTATCATTATTGATTTGGATAGAATCCTGTTTTGATATATATGTCATTTGTGTAATTGATTGCGCCGTGATCAAGGGTGCTATAATCTACACGACATGTATGGTTCAAAAAGGGTATTTCATATTTTTAGCATGCGTTTGTTATTGTGTTCAATTGAAGCGTTTGTTTATTATCGTTGTTCACATTTCAAGTGGCATCATATTTTATGAGCGACACTTGAAATTTAGGTTGTTTTATTTTATCAAGCGTTTTTAGTATGTAATTCCACTGCACTAATAAATATCTAATTTACAAATAAGAACACCAACCTTCATCAATCCAGTGACCACCAATTTATAATAGCAAGAATAATATCTATAAGCATATTATCCACCTTTGTTGTTAGTCCAAAATTACAGATCATTACATGACCCATGATTCTCATCGAATATGATCCCCCCTTTTTTTTTCTTAACTTAGTAAGTTTTGCATATGTCCAGCAATTTTTCCTTTTTCATTAATGCATATAATATGCATACTAGTAAGTTTGGCTGGCAAAACCCGGCTTGCTACCAATACTACCAGCATCCATGGGTCATTGTACGTTCAGCCAGTTCGAGCAACAAATTGGTTACCTACTACTTACATCTACTAAGATCAGCAAGCCCATCAGTTCTTCTCAACGAATATGAATCCAAATGGCCTTCCGTTGCAATGGCAGGTTCCTTTAACGCTGATCCGCAGAACTGCAAAAGGTCTAGCCTTGTCGTATATTTTCGAATTTGATGAAGAATAATACTTAAAAAAGAATACAATTAAAAGAGAATGAGTAATGAATCAGTTCTTCAATCAACTGTATAATAAAAACAAGATATCGTTTATTTAGATATAAAAGTATGATCTTTTATATTGATTTGACATTATTGAGATCCTGAGATTGTAATTTAAGGCACTATTGAATCATTAGATCTGTTTGACAGTAAACTATGGATTGAAACGGATCAGTCATAATTTAACCGTTCTTAAGGAGCTTGTGAATTGCCTTGTTTCAATGCGATGCTAAATGTGCTTGGATGTTGATTTGATAACTACTTGATTGATTAACCTCTGGGATAAAATAATATGGTATCATAATTGAGGTCAAAGCGTTCTTGGTAATTACTGGATTAAACTTGATACGCTAGGAGTTTCTTATATCCGATATCAAGGCTTGCACTTCAATACATGTCGTAGTCAATAGATTGTAAGATGTATTGATACTGTAGAAGGTGATAACGTATGATACTAGTAGGTGGAATACAACAAAGTTGTGGAAGTTACTCTTTGAGATCAGCATGTCAAAGATTTATTGTTCCTATCTTCATGCAAAGTTGGAAGTAGTTATCAGGATCGAAATTTGCTGAGATCAGGGTTTTTTTGCAAATTTTTTCCGGTTGTACGTAAAAAGTAGGTTTCAGATGGTTTTTAAATGGTTTTCAAATGTTTTCGCCCAATATCGAGTCGAATTACGTAAATTTTTTAAAGAAGATGTATTGCCACTCTATAGACCATTGATATATCTCGGGAAATAGAAATATTAATACCAGAATATAAGTGCAATGCCAAGCATTAACTAAAATTGACCCTGATTGACCTAAAATTAATTATTAAAAATATGAGCATTTAAATTGATGAGGTATTGATTTTTTGTATTCACAAGATAGGTCCAACTCTAAGCTACCCTGTATTTTTTGTTTTAGCGAAAAATATTGACTTTTCGTCGATATAATCAAAATAATAGTTTATATCACAGCTTAACCTCTATAGTAACGGGCTTCCAAAAATAATTGGAAAAAATGGTCAAAAATGATTAAAAAAAACAGAATCGTCTAATGGCTCATAAACTGCAAAGTAAGTCGACCTAGAGTATTAAATAGTTTTTGTATAGTTTTAAATTCTGCATCCATCAAAATAAAATTTAAAAAAATGTTTCACGTAAAGTTTTGCGCAAAATTCAATTGAAATTTTAGAGGTTTTTTGAAGATATACAACACTTTTTATAAGTGTATTTTATATATAAGTTACGGAGATAATGTGCCGTAAAATTATCTATCGATCGAGCCATTGCTAAATTTTCTAGCTGCATTTTCCATGGAGAAAACAAGATTTTTGTCAATTTTTTTTCAACTTCAGAATTTTGGACGAGGGTATATAAGGGGAAAATTGAAGCTAGAAACGAAAATATTCTTTTATACATATTTTTGAGGATATCTCCACGAAAAATCAATATTTTTAAAAAAACTAAATTGGATCCGGAAGAGCTCAACGAGATTGGTGACATGAATGTAAAAAAAAGCATTGCTCAATTTAACGAATATTTTGAAATCTACTATAGAAATGTCAAAAAAATGAAAAAAAAATAAAAGTGCTCAGAATTTTTTTATATTAAAATATGTTATAGAACACTTCAAAAAAAGTAAGTTTTATTATTAGAAGACGTTAGTATAACTTAATTATTTCTAGAGATATAAAGCTTTTAATTTTTGATTTTTAGCAGTGAAATACGCGTAACAATCTGAAACATTAGCATTGAAAAAGTTATACCAACTGCAAAAAATAGGATATTTCTGGATACTTGTTTTTAGATCAAAACTGATTATCTCAGGTACATTGGGATATAATTTTTTTCTGGTGTTATTTAGTGGGAAAAAAAAGTAGAGCAGAGATGAAAAGTGAGACCCAGTTTTTAAGAAAACACTACTGGCTGTGAATTTTACGCGTTTTGAGACTTTCGTGAGATATAAAATAATTGTAGGAATAGGTAACATGTAGCATAATGCGAATAATTCATATCTGTTTAGTAATGTCTAGGGTGTTGTATACTAAAAGTGTTTTGCAAGAGGTTATAGAAAAGAGGGCACGCTCCGATTTTGAAGATTGAAAACTATGAAAATTCAATTTTTTGAACATTTAATTTTACTCGAGTAGTGGATAAGGTACCTACAGAGATTTACCAAAATTCATTTAAAGTTATAAAGCGTAGCTTTCCTAAGAAGATGGTGCTACAGCAAGTCTATGGCTCGTCAACTATAGATTACCACAGAACAATACAAGATGTATTTTTTTGATAGAATTTTGCTCATGCTATTGAAATAAAAGTCATTCAGGCAATATATTATCCCAGCTTCTCGAATATATGTAAATAGCTATAGTTCTTAATAGTTATCAAGCAAAATATCAACTGAACGGCTGGTGATCAATTTAGTTAAGGTTTGTTGTTGTAGGAGGAGGCTGACTACTTTCTTACAAAGCAACAACAGAGCTCCAAGAAAGTACGCTAATGAGGTAGGGATTTGTACCGTCGTTTCCTAGCCAGCATGGTAATGAACTCCAGTTGCTACCACAAAACTGCTCTTTTTGAAATTAGGTCTGGGCAACTCAGATGGAATCCTGCATAAACGTTTTCTCTCTCTCAATATAATTTTCTCGGAATAAGATTATTCGAGTATCTCTACTACTTAAAATGATTTAACACACATATAACTATCAATGCTAAAGCAAAGCAAGGCGACAGCCTTTTGCATCACAAGTTCCATGTTGTTATACAAAAGATGGCTAAAACTTAATGTAATTCTCGGCATTTCTACAAAGCCTTGGCGATATACAGGTATGATTGGCCTATAAAACAGTCCGAAATCTCTGGAAAAAAAAAAAAAAAAAAAACGTGCTATTCAAACATCTAATTGATTATGTGATATTCTCTTTTTCTTTTTGTTTTTTTTTTATAAAATATATGAAGATGCGTAATCCTCTTAAACCAAAGAAAAACAAAGCAAGACGTTTTGCTGAATTGCAAGAAGACCAAGGCTTTACTGATGCCCAGTTTGAAACGCCCGAGACACCCAGTACGTTTAGATTTAATATAGCCCATGATTATATTTGAAATTCATCAGTTGTAACTTTGATTAGTTCCATGGAATGCTATCGGATTAGCTACATTATTATTTACTTTTGGCGGTATCTTATTAGCGCTTGGTATTTTGATCAAGATTGGTACCATTACTTCTGAGGTATGTAATAAATTGTATAAAACAAGAAGCTTTTAATAAGACGCTATCAAACATTTAGGTATGGTTAGCAAGAGGAACTCCATTTATTGTCCTTGGAAGCATCATGTTCATTCCAGGTATGATCAATAATTTGATATAGAAAAACCATCAGTTATTTACCGTTATTCTTTAGGCGCTTATCATTTGTACATTGCTTATTATGCATACTACAAGTATCCTGGATATGATTTTTCCCTTATACCCGACTGGGACTAAATTATTGACGACGACAATGATGGTGAAGATAATGAAGTTGTACATGTACATAATAAAAACTATTTGAAAATTAATGGATGGAAATTCATTTTTATTTAAAATTTATGAAATCGAAAGAAAGAGTATATGGATTGAGTTTGGTAAATGATTTATAAAAGGAGTCAGAAAAGAGAGAAAGAGAGATGGTAATGATGATAAGAAATCGATTTTGCATAAATTAAACATGTCGTTGTATTGTTTATTCGAACCCCTTCTTGGCCTCTGCAGCCCTGGCTTGCTTTTTCAGCTTGTGTTGTTGTTGTTCCAACTTCTTTTCGGCCTTGGTCTTTGGTCTGTGCTTATCTTCCTTCTCAGTAACCTCCTTGTGATGACTTGCGTTGTTTTTTCTACCCATTTTTTATATGAAATGTATGTTATTGATTTAAAAAAAAATTAAATTAATCATTGAATATTCACTGCTTTTATACTTTTTTTATGGTATTGAGTAATCAAGGGTATTTGTTAGATAAGTGAAAGTTTAATAATATTTCAGCGTTATTAGTTTATGCATCTTTGCCCTCTTGTTTACAACTTTACCGCCGGTGTCGGCCGGTTTCACACAGCGTAAAAAAGTCTCGTGCTTTATGCAAATTTAAACAAAAAAGCCTAGTAGTAAAAACATATGATGAAAAATCACAATTTAATATTAAGATGATATTCGATATAGGAGAAAAAAAAAGAAAGGATGCTACCATCTATAAATTTATATATATAATTTTGTTTAAAAAGGGCATATTTGTATAATCTGGTGGTTGATGATTTAAATGAGAAATGCTGAGATATTGATTGAGGGAAAATTGTATTTTTTTTTTAGAGTAAAAAGCCTATGTGTTGAAAGTTGATTTTAATTGTCATTGCTGTAAGTAATAGTTTGATGTGTAGTAATAATCGTATTGTAGTAGTGTTTAATGTAAAAAATAAATAAATGATTGTTTGTTTGTTTCTTTTTCAAGACATGTCTGTCATCGACTGCATATGACCCTCTTCAAACAGCCCTTGAATAAATGATCGAATAAATGGCATGTAATCATGCTTCCGTTTTAGGTGATTTATCTGCGTTAAACAAAACCCTTCAACTGCTGTAACTTTATCCGTTAACCATAATAATATCCCTTACCTCATATATCTCTTGTTTTTCTAATTCTATACCAAGGTTTTCATAAAGTCTTAGAGATTCATCTTGCACTTGTAACCAAGTGTCCATGATATCTTGCTTTTTTTCTGATGAATTTTCTCTTAGAAAATTGTGAATCATAGCTTGATCTTCCACTGGTAATTGTTCAAATGATTTGCAATAATTTAATAACTGAGTAAATAACATTTTTCCACGTTTGTTTCTTTCATTATGTGCCATTGTATGTTTATATTCTTCCTCCCAATGAGACACGTTCATGCTTATTCTCCAATCAGGCTGTTGCGTATCAAGTAAATATTCGATTTCACGTTTGACATATAATTTTTCAATTAATTTACGCTGATAAACTAATTTTCTATCCTCTATGACAGCCCATAATGAAACTGTTAAATTTTGTCTTTGATACCTGTCAAAAGAAAATGGATTTAGCATAGTGATGAAAAAAAAAAAGGACATTTGAAAAGATTGCCAACACTTTACATTTCGCATCTTTTCAATATTTCGTTATGTGCAACATCCAGCCAATTGTTATCATTACAAGCACCTATTGTAGTTATTCAAAATACTTATTAGGACACATGATGCAGGATATAAGCATGTGCATCTGTTTGTTTTACCCAGTTTTAAAGGACCCCTTTTTAATCCATCTAATTCCCATACATATCCATCAGATTTTATATATGAAATAGAATGATAGATTTCATTATTCGATTCATTTGTTGATTTACAACTATACTTAAAATAGGTAAATAAAATGCATGCAATTTAATTTCACTTTCTACCTTGAAAGACTATTATGTGCTTGTCTAAATACATGGCTATTTGTTAATGTCAAGCCCTTCAACTGATAGAAAAGAGTAAATACATTTAGTAAATCATTCGGAAATAAATTGTATCAATTACCATGGAAGAAAAATCATCTGTAAAATTTTTAAAATGATGAAGCTCTCTTCCAATATCGATGGTATTACTGTTGTTTAAAAGGACGTTAAGTAAAGCATGCATGGCATAAGCATCGTGAACCACCTGTTTGAAATAATAATAAATATATGCTGAAACAAAAATTCTTGTAATATTTACTTGATTTGAGAAATATATATGATTGTTGGATGAATTAGTATTGGCTGTAGAATCATCTTTTGAAATGAAAGATTCTAATTTATGTTTGATAATGATAATAAGTCCATGAATAGGTCTATTTTAATGCAAAATTTACATGTTTTTATTTATATTTTCATGCAGAAAAAAGGATATATATTTACCTTAAATTACGAATAGCGTCTCTGTCAAGTAATTTAATCTGTTCAACTTGAACTGATTGAGCACCTATTTCATTACAAAGCTTTGTAAAGGTACCTACTATATGATTTAATGTCTAACAATGGTAGCCATGGTAACCTGAAAAAAAAAAAAAAAAAAAAACTTTCTGATCTGCGTACCTGGATCCGGCTCTAAGAGATTCCAAGAGTTTCTTCCGGGAGAAGACTCTTTTGACATGATAATTAAAAAAAAAAAGGGAAAAATGAAAAAGGGAAAGTAATAATTAAAAAGAGAGAAAAGAAAAGAAAGAATGAAAACTGAGAAAAAGAAAAGGCTTAATGCATAAACAATAAGCTTCCCTCTTGTTCTTTCTCCTCACCCTCTCCCCTTCCTCACAAATTTATACATATGATATCAATTGCTTAATGTAGACATAATAATAGTGCAAACAGACGATTAGTTTGTATTGATGACGCATGATAGCATAAATTGTGTAGTCGTAGACATATGTACACATGCTTGTGTATTCTACATAAACGCCAACATGAAATTAAACATTTCATTGAAAAAGCGGAAATACTTGGATTAAACTCGTGCTTGATATTCTATCATATTTTTATTATAAACCTGACCCTCCTCCCTTGCCTCTTTTCTTCTTTCTTTCTCCTGCCCAGTAGAAGGGAGAATAGTCCCCTTTCAAAAATACGTATTTAACCCAAGAACTGTTTTATATCAATCCTCCTAATAAAGACAAATGTAAAAATGATGAGATATTGTATTATCACATGAAAATGCTTTCACATCTTCGGATATATGACGAATTCCTTCCCAGAAATGTCAATCATCTCGTCAATGTGAGAGCATGTTTATTATATATTTGTATTATATATTTAACAAACAAATAAACAAGTTTATTCAAATGGCCTTTGGTTTGTACGCAAATTGTGTTTAATTTTTTGAAACAAAAGATCGACATTTCCAGTAAAAAAATTAAGCTCTAAAATTATATTGCACTCCCTTCTTATCACTGAGGTTCTTTTTTTCCATATGAAGATCATATATGCAAATCTTTTTTGCTTTTGCATCTCCTCAGTTGAAGATGTTATGAAGGAGATGAACCCAATTAAAAGATGACTACTATGTAAAATTTATTGCACATGATTCGTCAAAAAGAAGTATACAGTATCGAACCGCTAATGCATACTTATGTGTATCACACATGTGATGATTCAGTAAAAACAAGCCCCATAACGATACTATCAAGGGGATCAAATAATCGTTTTGCGTACATTGCAATAAATAAGATAGACATTGAAAAAGGACTATTTTTAAATGTGCACACCAAAATATATAGAATGAGAAAAAAAGAAAGAAGACGATACAAAAGCCCCTTGAACACCATACTCAAACACCAATTAATAGTATCTTATAATACTGACAAATTGTTACATGTGTGGCTAAACTTTATTTTGCTATTTCTTGATTTATACAATATTTACACAAGTATAAAGCACCCAATTTAATAAGAGCAATGTGGTACAAATAAAACCAAGTAGATGGAAACCTATTCAATTTTTTTATTCAAGAAAGAAGGAGAAAGTTTAATCGAAATTAGGCTCATTTCCAAACATCGTGTAAATTTACATTTCCCCTTGATGAAAAGGCTCCAACTTTTCGTTTCTTGAATTATGGCGCATACTTTATGTACATATCATTATAATCCGTTTTTTAATGGAAGGGTCTATGTTGTCTCCTTTTTGACACTCTTATTCGGTCTACATGGAATTCAATCATTTTGTCTTGTGAAATAGCGTGCCATAGTTTATTGCTATATATATATATTCATTTATGTTTTAATATTCTCAATGTACATTTAATCAGCTACACTATTACAAAGAGTAATATATCATTAACAACACACATTGGAACATCAAAATTCATGCGCCACGAATGATTTATGTAAATGTATCGGATACATGAATTCTTTTCTTTTCTTTTGTGTTGTTTTTCAATAGATGTTTCAATCGAACATGGCTATTTTAGCTCTCAAAAACAATAACATGGTTAAAAATATAATCATAGAGCAAGCTAAACAGATTGCAGAACTCAAACACCAGCTAAACAAGTATAAGTCAATCGTCAACAATAGCATTTCTACAAATAATGTTGTCAAAAATGAGAGATTACCATTACCATTATCTTCAATACCTTCTCCTGATTGTCAAGAACCAATTCCAACAAACAAAAGCAAAAGCTTGAAATTGGTTTTACCAACAAAGCATACTTTCAAAAAACGAGTCAAAGCTTCAATTGAGCTCGATGGATATAACCATGATACCCATTTCCAACATCTTCTCCTTGAGGATTCCAAATTTCCCTACGCTTCCAAAAACTATCGTTGGAACTTTGCATTTCGGTTCTGTACTTATTTCGTTCATACAGGACGAAAAATATTTATAAAAACACTGGTTCATGGTCAAAAAAAGCAAGATAAAAAGTTAACTGTTAGATCTTTCCCCGGTTTGAATGATTATTTAATTGAAAAGAATGTCGATGCTCGTCTTTTGGAGATGCCCTTGGCTTTGGAGACAGTGGAGTTTTTTACTGATCAAGAAAACCAAAAAAAAATCATCAAGTTTTTATACGCCTTTTGTACACTTCTGTATTCTTTCTTGCCGCAATATAAAAGAACTTACAAAGTAAAATATGACCTCGGTAGCTTTCATCTCTCAGCTGCTTCGTTAAATCAACAAGATAATGATACAACGCTCAACGCAATTAAGGAGGAGGAAAATGCAGCCAAGATAAGGACTACGAATTGAAATCATCAAGTACTAATAGATCTAATAATGACCAATGTTGTTGAATACATAGGATGAATATAATTAAAATAAATAAAAATTCCTTAATATCATACATATATCTATATTTTCTTTCAAATCATTGAAAACATTAAAAATATGTTACAAAAGTACTGTAATAACAAACCTACTAATATTGTTTTACTAAAATGTATATATATATATATATATATATATATATGTGTGTGTGTGTGTGTGTGTGTGTTCAGATTAGTAACATCTTGATATAATATAGTCAAACTGTATGCAATGTATAACATTGAGCAACTTCTTCATTTACAAGTGCGACATCTCTCCTCCTGCCAAATCTCGTTTATACAAACATCTTGTATCTATTAAACTTGAATCAAATACTGAATTTTACTACATATTATTTTGTTGTGGTTATAAGCTATATCAAAAGCTCCTATATATTGACTTATCTATTTTGTTTATCACCTCATCACTCCATATCCATGCTTGTTTTGAAGTCTTATTTTAAATCATTATTCATATAATCTGTAAGCAAGTCAACAATGTGAATAAAAAACCTGCTTTGCTTTACTCGAATCGTTCACGTCCAAAAAAGACTTGTTTATTTTCTTCATAACAGTTACTTTCAAACAAAAAAAGATGATTATTGTTCCAATTTACGCGCCCAAAAATTCAGAATATATCACTTTTTTGATCCAACTTGTTTTTTATATGCAGCATTAGAAAAATTGATAAACTATCAATCCTTATATTTTCAGAATCTTAATATTATGCACAGGTGCCGTGTAACTTTACTTTAAACCATTTTTCATGTGTTTAGGTACACATTTGTTAAATTAATGAACTGTTACTACCAAAATTGTGAAAATGATAGCTCATTTTTATCATTCAAATGAACAAAATTGAGCTTTTCTCGTGTATTTTTTAAACTTTAAACATTTGTATCAAATTTTCAGCTTCAATTTGTCCTGTTTTGTCGGATTGTAGTTGCATTTTTTTATAATGTAATCATACATTAAATGAGTACACTGGCCAGCAAACCATTTTAAGCATCCCAAAAGTCTTTTTAACACGAGTATTTTTTCAACCGCTTTATTTTTTTTTAACCAGAGGAAGACAGAAGTTTGTTGAAAACCATGCCCTAATCCTTGAAAAACAATTATTGCCTAATGAAATCAAGACATGTTATTTATATATTCACTGCACATTAAATGCAACTTCAAAATTCAGCTTTGAACTATTATTTGATTTTATAAAAATTTTCAAAGAATATCTGAAACAATCCATACAAAATAGCTGAACAAAATACAAGTTTTCATTTTTCTATTTTCGCAGCAACTCGGAGAGGCTGAACCTTTATAATTCTGTGGATCAACACTATACGTACATACTATCATAACGGGAGCTCATTTGGACTCGTATTCGGCGAGAACTAGTGAGCTTGCTGATCTTCGTAGGTGCAAAAAGCAAGTAACTAACCTGTTGTTCAAACTTATCGAATGCACAATAATGATTCATAAAAGGTGATACCTGGAATATTTGTAGCGTCTATTCATGTCTATATTCATGAAGAGTGGCAGCTTACTTGGATCAGTATTCATAGATATTGTATTTTTCATTAATTTCAATAAAAGTGCGCAGCAGTAAGCTATAATAGGTACACCACGGTCGACCTGCGCTGCACAAGATGATTTCGTTGTGCCCAGGTGGGTTGCACACTATAGCCTGAGCTGCTGTGCCCACTGAATATGGTTAAAAAGATAACAATATGCACATGGGCACAACAAAAGAAACTGCACACGAGCACAACGCTAAGCCTGTATTTGCAGAATTATAGATTCTGTCCATGTGCATGATAGTAGAATTACTCTTGTCGTATATTTTCAGGTTTGATAGATAATACTTGAAAAAGAATACAATTAAAAAGAATGAGCAATGAATCAGTTTTTCAACTATATAATAAAAACAAGATATCGTTTATTTATGTATAAAGGTATGGCTTTTTATATTGATGTAACATTGAGATCCTGAGATGTAATTTAAGGCACTATTGAACCATTAGATCTGTTTGATAGTAATCTATGGACTGAAATGGATCAATCATAACTTAACCGCTCTTGCAGAGCTTGTGAGTTGTCTTGTTTCAATGCTGCGCTAAATTTGTTTGGATGTTGATTTGATAGCTATTTGATTAATTAACCACTGGGACAAAATGATACAGTATGGTGTTATAATTGAGGTCCAGGCGTTCTTAGTGATTACTGGATTAAGCTTCTTAGTACGCTAGGAGTTTCTTATATCCGATATCAAGACTTTGCACTTCAATACATGTCGTAGTCAATAGATTGTAGGGTGTATTGATACTGTAGAAGGTGATAACATATGGTACTTGGTGGTATGCAACATAGTATACGATATATGATTCATATTTTTGCCAATGGTCACTCTTCCAAAAGAAGCCGAACAATCTCCGGAAGCGGCCATCTAATGATATTTTCAAGCTTTAAATTTCTAGAAAAAATTACCGGACATCCCGGACAAGGTTGTTTAAATATTCCAAGCAGCTATAAGGCGCAGGCATCGAAACTTCATACAAAAATTAAGGTTCAACTGTATTGCTATTAATTATTCAAAGGCTTGCTTTAAGTAAAGGATAATAATAAATACAACCTACAACATTATTAGCCTAATAACGGATGATGTATCATTCTTAAACCGGATCATGTCAAATCCAAAAAAGTAAACAATAACAGATCCGGAACCGGAAGTTTCTTAATTAAATATTAACTATACAATGCTCCTAAAAGCATGGTATAGAAGCATGGTATAGAAGCATGGTACAAAAGCATAATACGCCAGTGCAATATTCCAACATGGTATACCAACATAACACAACATTACTATTAAATAACATCTAAACTACCTTATCACATCATTAATTCTCCAAATCAAATAGTATATAAACCCTATTAATTTCATTCCAATAAACGATATCTCTTTACTTGATTAAATTTCTAATTTTATTTAACCTAAACATATTTTGATAAATCAACGGATTTAACTTGAAGAATATAAGATGATACAACTAGTGATATTAAACGAGCCGAGCCTTTTTTATGCAGCCGAGCTTTTCTCAAGGCTCGTTAAAGTTAGACGAGCTTACAAAAAAGCTCGTTCAACCTCGACGAGCTTTTTTTTGCGCGTGACTAGAGCTCGTTTACCCCAAACGAGCTTTTTTATGCAGCGACTAAAACTCATCATCTCAATGCGAGCTTTATTTTACCTTTCCAGTGACAAATATCTAAAGTAAAGCAAACTTATGAATGTCAATTGACAATTATCTAAAGTAATAATGTCATAGCATTTACTAATTATTATTTAAATTTGAACTTTTTGAAAAGAAGTCAAAAGCTCGTCTTTCTCAAACGAGCTTTTTAAAAAAAAGTCAAAAACTCGTCTTTGTCAAACGAGCTTTTATTAAAGCACGGCTCGAGCTCGAGTGATACAAAGCTCGGCTCGTTGTGGCGAGCTTTGGTCAAGCTCGTCCTAGGCTCGGCTCGTCTTTTATACTTAGATACAACCGGATTCAAAAAAAGTCCATAAAATCACAAATTTAAAGCATTTATATATAAAAGCACTACGGCCGAACTGTGCTGCACAAGATAATTTTGTTGTGCCCAGATGGGCTGCACACTATGGCTTGATGAGTTGTTGCGCCCACTGAATAATGACTAAAAAAATAACAAGATGCACATGATGGGCACAACAAAAGAAGCTGCACATGAGCATAACAAAAGAAACTGCACACGAGCATAACGAAAAGAAGCCTGTATGTGCAGAATTATACAGTAGATTCTGTCCGTGTGCATGACATTAATTCCATATGTGCATAATAGTAGAACTGCCCATAAGCATACCATTATCCCTATTTGTTGTGCATAATAATAAAACCTGACCATGAGCATAATGAGCTGATTGTATGGGCACAAATTGGTTTTTTGTATATGGGAATCGTGCCGTTCTCAAACTTCCGTTGAATTTTTTACTGGAATGGGGTTCTAAATTACATTTGCTTTTATTTATATAGATTATAGGCAATACAAGTCAAGAAGTTGTTGATGTGATAGAGCAATACATGCAAGAACCGATATATTTACGAGTATCATCATTTGTAAATATGTTTATAGCTATAATGTTTACAGAAACAATGGTTTTTGCTCGAGCATAATAAACTTAAATAACACTTACTACTTAAATCTATATGTAAGCCAAATCTAATATTACAGATGTCATTTTATCACACATAAAATTTAAACAACTTAACCTTCTTTAAACTTACTATTTTAGTTTACGATTGTCAGCTGTGAAAAGATTTGCTTTCAAGCATAGCTATGATCAAGACTATTACGGTTCTTAAGCAAGACATTCGATCATTTTTTTTGTAGTATTTCTATATCATTTGAAATTTTATCACTTTTCTGAAATATTTTGTGGGTTTGTAACCTATTCTAGGTTTTTGTTGAGTAGATATAAATATCATTGTCTTCCATTTGATCTGGTAATCAAGAAATACGTACGTCCAACACTACAGTAGTAAATAATGATATTTGACCTTAGAATACGGTTAAATGAAAAAATCAGTCTCTAATAGTATTGGTGTCGAGCCGTGTTTTGCCAGCCAAATTTACTAGAATAAGCTGGGCTCGACAGCAACCCTACTAGTCTCTAATATAGACTGCTACCTAAATAAAAACATTATTAGTCCCTTATGTTAGCATGCGTATTCAGATAAAAGAAGAAAAGAATACCAGCTTGATAGTCTGATATACCTTATCAAATGGTAAATATATCCTTGGAATATGAAAACAAAAAGAGAGAAACAACACACGTAGAAAAGGATTTTCAAGGTTTTACATTATTTGGCGCATTTAAAACCTTGCTAAATTGCACATTTCAGCCAATGTAAAAGCATTATTACAGCGCCTGAACTATAAACTAAGCAAAATAGGCAATACCTGTTACTATAATAATAGAAACATAAAATATTCTACCAGAAAAACCGTCTGTCATATCATAGACTCATTAAAAAATTGCAAAAGCGAGCCCGTAGAGCAACGCTCTGATTGAGCATAGCAAGGTTGAATGGTTGTTAAGTCTCTTATACTATGGTATATATCTAAGTTTTAAATAAAAAAGTGGTTTTTTTAAACTTTTCTTATATTTAACCATATGCGGTCTGAAAATTCAGTTTTTGTAGCGGACATTTTCGGGGCTCATTTTATTCTTACTAGCACTCATGATTTACATCAAAAAACAGAGAAATCAAATTTTGATACTAAAATCAACGTTTAAATATACTACATTATGAGAGAAAATTGTAGCCATAACTAATATGCATTTTAAAAAAACCTAATATTAAATGTTAAGTAATGAAACTTAGCATCTTTGGCCTAAAAACGGTTTTTTGATTAAAGTATTTTCATGTAATATTTTGCAATAAAAATGTTTATTATTTTTTATTGAGCAAATAGAGCGCTAAATTTTGTATATGTGTATATTTTTTGTTTTTATAATTGGTAGTATAATTAACTCTAGATTTGCAAAATCAGAAAAAAAAATGAAAAAGTGTCAAAATTGATGATCTGGACAAGAATAATTTTTGAAATTAATATTCCGCTTATAAGCTTTGTGAATCTTAAAAATAAGAGATTTTATAATACTTGAGAACTTTTTCAAGAATGTACGATGTTGTATCCACTTGTATCAAGCTTATTACTGTAAATATTTATACATGTTAATATTATATGATAGTTTATTTGATGATAGTATAGTCTTATTACTTTATAATTATTGCGCTAGAGGTAATTTACATTGATTTTTAGTCTTACCTCTCCAATATCATATATCATAAACATAAACATAAACATAAACATGGCCATCACTGGAACCTATTGCCACCTCCTTTTTACCCTTTTTGTCCCAAGCCAATTTATTCAATGCTTTACCAGAACAAACTTTTGACCTATAAAAATTAATTTATTAGTAAAATCAATTATTAATAACAAGCCAATAAGTAATAATTATGGTGTACCTTTGATAGTTGGTAGTGATATACAAGGCAACAGCTTGTTTTCCTCTTCTTAGATGTTGGTCATTAAATAGAAGTAAATGCTTTTTAGAAGAAACTAAACAGTAGACTAACATGAGTTTATTTATTCTTTCAAATCAAGTCAATACTATACATATTTTTATAACCACCAGCTTTTCTCCAGGTAGATATCGACTTTAGACCAAAAAAGCATTGATTATAACGTAGATAATGGAACAAAATGATTAAGTCTTGGATGCTTTTTTTGTTCAAGATATTATAACATGCCCTAACATTAACAGTTAATAATTTATTTCCAAATAAACAATAGGAAAAACATGTAGTTTTAAACATTGTATATAAAAGAGCTGCTAAGGAAAGAGTGGGGAAGAAAAACGAAAAATAATCTTAAATTAATCGACTTTGTGTGTTACAAACAGAAATTTACAAAGGCATAAATACTTTTAGTGTTGCCAAACAGGCTGTTGTCGTTGTTCCCATTTGGTCTCCGAAAGAAGAACATGGGCAGAACTCTTTCAAACCCCAAATTTCATATTGATATACTGTATCTCGTCAATAAACAATAAGGCAACAACTAATCTGTTGAATCAGGGTAACTCACATTTGCTTTAAGCTATTCAAATTATGTTCGTTATTGATTATATTATTATGCTTGATATACTTTAGTAAATTGGCTAAAAAACTTTGATCTCATTGCTCTGATCATCTGGGCTGCCTGATCGGTACAAAATTTTTTATTCTGCCCATCTGTGCGGATCATTATGCCCATGGGAAGCATAGTTCGGCCGTAGTGGTACATTTTGATGATAATTTTTTAACTATGATTTCTCGACGCACAGTAAGTTGTGAAAGTTACTCTTTGAGATCAGCATGTCAAAGATGTGTTGTTCCTATCTTCATGCAAAGTTGGAAGTAGTTATCAGGATCGAAATTTGCTGAGATCAGGGTTTTTTTGCAAATTTTTTCCGGTTGTACGTAAAAAGTAGGTTTCAGATGGTTTTTAAATGGTTTTCAAATGTTTTCGCCCAATATCGAGTCGAATTACGTAAATTTTTTAAAGAAGATGTATTGCCACTCTATAGACCATTGATATATCTCGGGAAATAGAAATATTAATACCAGAATATAAGTGCAATGCCAAGCATTAACTAAAATTGACCCTGATTGACCTAAAATTAATTATTAAAAATATGAGCATTTAAATTGATGAGGTATTAATTTTTTGTATTCACAAGATAGGTCCAACTCTAAGCTACCCTGTATTTTTTGTTTTAGCGAAAAATATTGACTTTTCGTCGATATAATCAAAATAATAGTTTATATCACAGCTTAACCTCTATAGTAATGGGCTTCCAAAAATAATTGGAAAAAATGGTCAAAAATGATTAAAAAAAACAGAATCGTCTAATGGCTCATAAACTGCAAAGTAAGTCAACCTAGAGTATTAAATAGTTTTTGTATAGTTTTAAATTCTGCATCCATCAAAAAAAAATTTAAAAAAATGTTTCACGTAAAGTTTTGCGCAAAATTCAATTGAAATTTTAGAGGTTTTTTGAAGATATACAACACTTTTTATAAGTGTATTTTATATATAAGTTACGGAGATAATGTGCCGTAAAATTATCTATCGATCGAGCCATTGCTAAATTTTCTAGCTGCATTTTCCATGGAGAAAACAAGATTTTTGTCAATTTTTTTTTCAACTTCAGAATTTTGGACGAGGGTATATAAGGGAAAAATTGAAGCTAGAAACGAAAATATTCTTTTATACATATTTTTGAGGATATCTCCACGAAAAATCAATATTTTTAAAAAAACTAAATTGGATCCGGAAGAGCTCAACGAGATTGGTGACATGAATGTAAAAAAAAGCATTGGTCAATTTAACGAATATTTTGAAATCTACTATAGAAATGTCAAAAAAATGAAAAAAAATAAAAGTGCTCATAATTTTTTTATATTAAAATATGTTATAGAACACTTCAAAAAAGTAAGTTTTATTATTAGAAGACGTTAGTATAACTTAATTATTTCTAGAGATATGAAGCTTTTAATTTTTGATTTTTAGCAGCGAAATACGCGTAACAATCTGAAACATTAGCATTGAAAAAGTTATACCAACTGCAAAAAATAGGATATTTCCGGATACTTGTTTTTGGATCAAAATTGATTATCTCAGGTACATTGGGATATAATTTTTTCTTGGTGTTATTTAGTGGAAAAAAAAATAAAGCAGAGATAAAAAGTGAGACCCAGTTTTCAAGGAAAAAGCAGTGAATTTTACGCGTTTTTGAGTCTTTCGTGAGATATAAAATAAATTCAGGGATAGGTAGCATAATGCTACCAATTCATGTCTGTTTAGTAGTGCTTAAGGTATATTATAAAAAGTGTTTAATATGGGGTTAGTCATAGAAACAGACGGCACGCTCTGATTTTGAAGATTGAAAACTTTAAAAATCAGTTATTCACTAGTTTATGCATAAATGCATCAGTTTCTAAGCGAGTTGGCTAAAATACGATCCATAACTCCAAGTAAATCAACACCTAATTATAATGTCTTATGATAAAGTACATCTAGCCTCTTGTTAATATACACGTTCTTTTGATTTCCTCACAAATTCTTATGAAATCAGCTTCAGCATGTGATGGGTTTTTTCAGCAACAAGTTTTAAAATTCATAACATTGTTACAGGAGCCAGGCTCCAGTTTGGTCCCTACATTTATTATTTCTGATCAATTTAGTTATGTATATGTTTGAAAATTAAACATGCATTTTATGTTACAGGTTTTACCTTATAAATTTAGACAAAATAGAATAAATTTAGGATGGCGTGAGAAAAAGATTAAGATAAAATAAAGATTAAACTAGTTTCATGTATTATTTCAAGTGTTACTCTAATTGAACTTACCTGTAGAAATTTAACTACATTATACTTTTCAATTTTGATCATTTTGAGCATGAGTTCAATTCATAAAAAATAAATGTTTATATTAAACAACTATATAGCATTTAGAAATAACACTTTATTCATCTAAAAATTATTCATGAATTGCATGAATTTGCATTCTCACTTTGTCTAGATTTCACTTTTGATTTGTCTCACTATACAACTAAAATCGTTTGAAATTCAATTGGAAATTATCCTGAAATGTCTGGATTTTAGGTAGTATTAAATAATGTTTTGTGAAATAGAAAGGGGCTAAAATTGAACGGAAAAAAGTATTAAGACACCGTATTTGTATCGAATGCTCAAAGTCCTTGCTGTACGATGCTTGATCAAGTAATTTGATAGACAAATATAATTTGGCGATCTTTCATTTCCAAATCTATTAGAATAGCCATATGTATTTATACATTGCTATATAGGAAGTATCGTCGGATGATTAGTTCGAGAAATCAATGCTTTATTCCTACGTATTGTCACAATAAAAACCCTTAAATGTAGGCGTTGACAATAGCAGGAGCTTTTAAACTATTATATAGGTATTGCAATTGGTGCAATTTTCTGGTAGTTCATTATGCCATCGGGGTAAATCATTCATTATGGAAGCATGTTTAAGCAATGCACTAAACAAGTTTTTCCCAGATTCAAATTATCGTATCAATGTGGTTGGCAATCCCTTCAATAAATTCTAGTGAGTTGATACATAAAATATGAACAGTATATGGGGGTTTTAAAAAAAGAAAAGGGGTAAAGCATTGGGACAAACTGTAATACATTGGTCGGAAGAGGATGTAAATCTTGATATATAACAGCATTAATACGGACTTATTTAGCTTATCGGTAGCATGTTTTTCCGCTGATCGGCCGGATGTTACTTTTGCCCACACAAACATACCTAAAACGTCCGTGCTATGATTTTGTATGCAATTCTGTTCTACTGTTCGTATCTATGTAAATGTCATTAAAAGCCATGATTATTCCTTGGAATTGTATCTTTTAAGGCATAAACATTACTAAATATCTATTTATAATATCAATTATTGATTTTAGCCTGTCATCAGTAATTCTTTGACAGATTGTATCTCGGCGGTTTGACATGCCTTCTATATTAGGCACCTCATACTCTTTTTCTAGTGAAAAAAAGACTGTGTTTCAAACAAATCGATAGGGAAGACCATTTTGGCTTCTATTTTCTGACTCAATTACGAGTTATTCCTTTCTCTTTTCCTTTTTACTTTTTGTTGATTTTAAAATATTAAATGAATACTCAAATTCGTACCAGCAATTCTGGATCATTTACCCCTTCACCGCTTCAAATGTCAACAAACGATGTTGCATTACCTTCGGCTTTAAGACATCCAGCTACCTCATCTCATCATCGCCCGGGTGATTCCGACGCACGTACATCTGATATACGATCAAATGACAGTAATTATTCTTCTACAAACAATATTTCAAGTCTAAGTGAAAGATTGCGCGATGTTGACTTTGAGTCACCAGCAAAAATCTTTCAAAATAAGCATGCTATTCACCAATTCGAAAATGTTACTCCAGACGTATCAACGCCGGGAACACCTGCAATTGCCCCCAGTGCTCGATATGGTTACGAATCAACAGATAACATTAGCTCATCAGATGCTCAAACACCCTATAGTGAACATTACACTTCATCAGCTCACACTCCTCGTTCAATGTCTCCAGAGTCTGGTGAAGATGGACATCATAAACATCATCATCATCATCATCATCCCAAAAAACCTCAATCTCCTCCTCAACCTATTACAGAAGCTACTACAGCAACAGACTATACTTCTTCTTCTAGACCTACTTCAGCAATGGGATCAGCTACTGTTTCTCGTACAAATACACCCGCGCAATTTGTATTTAAAAAGCCTGAATATAATAGTCATTATCATCATACACATTTTCATCATCTCGAGAAAAAGGACACCATTTTCCATGATTTGAAACGATTCTTCAAGAAGAATCAAGATAAAAAGAAAAAGAAGCATCTTTTAGATGATACATCAAGCGTTCGTAGTAGTGCTTCATCTGTTTATAGTAGACAAAGTGATTTATCATTTGCCAATGAATTCAACAAGGATTTAGAAGGACGATATGGCAAATGGGGTAAGTTTTTGCGTATTTTATTTGCTAATTGACTTATATTAACACATCTGTTTAGGAGAATTTGTTGGAAAAGGATCAGGTGGATCTGTCAGAATTATTCGTCGTAACACGGATGGAAAGACATTTGCAGTAAAGGAATTTAGAAAGAGAGCACCTGGAGAAAACGAGAAAGAATACGTAAAGAAAGTGACAGCCGAGTTTTGCATTGGCTCTACACTTCACAATTTCAACGTAATTGAAGCTTTGGACATTATTCAAGAAGGACAATCTTTTTATGAAATTATGGAATATGCTCCTAATGATTTATTTAATATTGTTATGAGTGGTGAAATGACACCAGATGAAACCTCTTGTTGTTGGCGTCAACTTTTGAACGGCGTTAAATATTTACAATCCATGGGTATTGCTCATCGTGATCTCAAACTTGATAACATGGTATTGGATGAAAGAGGTGTCGTAAAGATTATTGATTTTGGTTGCGCTACTGTTATTAAATATCCATTTGAAGACCATACCCATTTGAGCAAAGGCATTTGCGGCTCTGATCCTTATATTGCACCTGAACAATACACACAGAAAGAATATGATGCTCGAAAGACAGATTTATGGTCTTGTGGTATCATCTTTATTTGTATGACTATTCGCCGTTTTCCTTGGAGATTACCTCGTCCTGAAAAAGATCAATCATATAGCAATTTCGTGCAACCTAACAACAACGGTGCAGAGAAATTGTTCAAATTATTGCCTCGTTACGCAAGACCAATTATTTCTCGGATTTTACTTCCAGATCCTGAAAAGCGTTGTTTACTTGAAGATGTATTAGACGATGAATGGGTAAAGAGTATTGAAACTTGTTCTCCTGCAAGACCTGCTGAAAATCATCCTCATCATTTATTATTTGAACCCACAAAAGCAATTATGGAACGTAGAAATATTATCGTTTTGTCTTCTCCCAAGAAGGAAGAGGAGCCCAGTAATGCTACTCCACCTGCAGAGAAAAAGAAAAAGACACCAGAACATCATAATCGCCCAAAAAAATAATTCTTTATTGAAATGTTTCCCATATCCCCTCTACCTTCATTACATTTTGTAACATATAACAACCATTTGACGTCTCAACCTTACATCTTATATAGATAATTCTTCTTAATTCAATCAATTTTTGTAATTTACACATAATTTAATAAAAATCTAAAATCTAAACCAAGAACTGATTGTGGTCAAATGTAATTGGATTTCGCGCGAGATTTATCTTTTTGTAAAGCCTAGATTTTAGAATAAAACTTGTCAAATAGGATTAATAACACAAGGCACCGGCAGATGTTTGAGTAGAATATGTTTATGCACCGAATAAATATTTGTCTTTGCTAATATATAATTTTTATTTAAAATTTATAACGCATTCGGTTAAGGAAGAAGAAGGAGGAGATTGAGGGATTTACAATGAGCATATTGGCATACATATATTCCACATATGCACTGTTCATCAAGATTACCTTACATCAAAAACAAATTGCTTAATCAATCAGACATATGTTTAAACTATTGAAACATTAAAAATTAATTCGATATTTATTTTAGAATATTCTGGGCCAACTGGATGTAATAGAGAAGGTATATTTCATCTGCATATATTCATGGTATGACAATTTGAGAAAAAAACTTTATGCATTATGCGTTTGAAAAATAGAGCTTTAATTGGCCATGTTGCAAAAATTTATGACATATCAAAAAGCTTTTAGATCTATTATATCCCTAGAAAAGGGCTATTTATTTCCACTTTTGAGATATCACCACAGTGATTAAATCATTTCTAACCATCTGACTTGATGCTGCTGCAAATGAATGGTCAAGCGCTCGCAGGAATAGATATTTGACAGATGGCCCTTGAGATGCAATAAAATTGCTTTCTTCAGTCCAAGTATTTTAATTTCTACCAAATACTTTATACATACACAATTTTCAAAGGATTGTTCAAAGCTTAATTTGACAAAATTTACTAATATATATTATAACACAAAATATAAAACAGGCGCGCATCTGTTGAGTAATATTTTTAATTTTTGTTTGTGATTTCCAACAACTAAATTATAGCAAAATAAAATCGAACGAAACTTTTATACAAAATTTATTAATCAGATTTTAGACACAGTATTCATAAATTTGAGATGAAAAATCAGGCATAGCACATTCTTTACATTTCATGAATGTATATTGAATTGAATTGACTTCTAAAGAATATGCATATATTTGTTTATGGAGCATAGTGTGCGGAGCATTCATCTCTTTTTGAAGTTGATAAATCCTAGCAGTCGGGATAGATGTATAACAATGAGAATAATTAGCTAATTATTCTACAGGCAGCTGAGCCATGGCACCAACGGGAGAGTCTAGCCCTGAATAAAACCCTCTGGGAGTGAAACAAGTAAATGCAATGCTTTAAAGCGGCTCTATTTGTAAATCCTGTCAAAAAAAGCGTTATGCCCTGCCTTATGAATTTGGTAATATAAACAAATAAGCCTGAACTAATTGATCATTAGTGAAATATTTTAGGATAAATTATATAAACCATTGGGTATTTAATTGCACAATGGAATTAAGTTTAATAGCAAAGCGGGATTTTTCTGTGTTATTTGATGGAAGGCTCGTTTTTATAAATGATTTGAAAGGCAGTTTTTTTTTTACAATTTCAATTTTTTCTCATGCCACATGCAATCTACTCAATCTCTTGTTAGAAACTTGTCAATTTTGTACTAGATTTAATATACTAAACCTCATGATTATTATCATCATAATTTACTCATTTACCGAAATGGCGAAAAATTTGTGTAATAATTAAATAATTTAAATGGTTAAAAGGGCAATAAATTTTCTTCTCCACATTTTTGTTATGTATTTATGAACTAACATATGATTGGTGATGGTCGATACACTTCTTCTTTGTACTACAATCGGTTTATCATTAAGGCGAAAAGCAGAATGACGCTGACCAAGGTGGCACAAACCAAGAGGGCCATGTAAAAAATATGTATTTTACACAAATTGTGATGTTGTGCAGCCCAAATTAAATAAACAAAAAAAAAAAAAAAAAAAAACTTTAGACTTTGGTATGACAAATCTATTTGGAGCGAGATAAGATAACCAGGAATTTTATGTGATACAATTTACATGTAACTAGATTCAAGAGAATGCTTGAGATTTTGGTGGGTTGAAGTACTTCAAATTTGAATTGATCGTTTGTCATGATTAATTTATTTGTCCCGTGATATTGTAGTTTTTCTTTTCTTTTCAAGAGTTTATGATATAAATAGCTGATGGGCCATGCAAAATCAGGCTGATGGGCCGTGCAAAATAAAACAACATTACTAAAACGAATAATTTTAAAGAGATTGGTCATTCTGGTTAAATCTTATTACAGCAACAACTTCTCTATTTTTGAGAGGGCCATGTAAAACTAGATGTAATGGGCCGTGCAAAATATTAAATACATTTATTCACATACTATACATGATGCGACATAAAAAAGAAGGTCATTTCTTCTCCTAATAATGCATTGAAATTCCCTTACATTTTACATGAAATTGATCTGCAAAAAGTAGGAGTAAAATAAAAAAAAAAAAGAGAGAGAGGTAGGATCTTGCAGAAAAAATGATTTTCAGAATTCAGTCCTGTTCTTATATACCCTGCTCCATTGAATAATGCATTTCATATTTTTCAACTAAGCGAAAAAAAAAATTTACAAAAAGATGCGGGGAAATCCTTGATTCGGGAATCACATTCGATTGTGTTCAAAAAGGAAATTTTAAAATCAGAAAAGCGGGGATTGAAACGCGCTCAAAATATAAACAAATTTCAGGGGCAAATTACATTGAAATTATGAAAACGTTTGCATTTGTATTTATTTATTCGAGGCAACATAAATAATAAAAAGAGGCCGCAACTCTTGTTTGTAATGATCTACGTAACTTATATATCTATTTGAAAAAAAAGGAGAACGAATTGTTATGATGATTGGGCTAAATAATGATCCAATTCTTGAGGCGGAATGCCATAATTTTTTCATGGCCCGGACGGTGTTTTTTGCATTTTACCTGGCCCTGTTACTTTAAACGTAATAGCAAATTATTATTGCTTATCTCATCATATATCAGTTCGACTTAGGTTTTACAAAAGACTAGTTGATAATCATTTTTCAATATAGGATGGTTTATAATCTCCAAGGATTCTTATGAAATTTTATGCTGCAATAACAAATAAAGAAGCAGTTTATATACAAAATAAAGGGGCATATAACACTTTAAAGAAATTTTAATCGTCATAATAAACTTTATATTGTAAAATACGTGTATTTTTCCCAGATTCATGTGAAATAAGTTAACCCCAGCTTCCACATGTTTCATTGGAAATGGATAATTTTTTTTTCTTTTTTTCCTGTGTAGCCATTCCTGATTTAGTCGAGTGACAGCAAAAAACATCTCCAAAATCTTGGTTTATTTAATTCCTTCTGATAAAAACAACATTTGTTTTCTTTTCTTTTTTGATCAAACTTCCCCCCCTCTCTTATATTTTTTAATTTCTTTTTTTTTTAATTCTTGATTTTATATTGCTTAGACAGAGCTTGCACTAAGGAATTTTAATCATGCTGTCATCAAATAACTTTATTAGAGCCGCAAAGGTAATTATCAATTGATCTTGTATTAAACACACATTTGATATTAACATTTCGCGATAAATTAGGCCGTTGCTCCCGCTGTTAGAACTCATGTTCCCTCTCGTACTTATGCTCAAGCTGGTACTAACTGGGCCGCCCAAAAGGTTGCCATGTCCAACCTTGAGACTGACAAGTACATCAATTACCAAAGAATTGAAGATAACCTCGCTATTGTTCGCAAGAGGTAATGATTTAATTTTTTTCGGAGTGTAGCAAAAAAAAAAAAAAAAAAAAAAAAAAGGAGTGCGGAGGAAGGAAGGAGGGGGGAGGGTGGGGGTACCCTTACCGCTTAATCTTCAAAAGGGGTGTTGACAATAAACAATAAACAGTATACTAAAATTTTAATATAACCTAGATTAAACCGTCCTTTGACCCTCTCTGAAAAGGTTGTCTATGGTCATTTAGATGATCCCGTTAACCAAGACATTGCTCGTGGTCAATCTTACCTTAAGCTTCGTCCTGATCGTGTTGCTTGTCAAGATGCCACTGCTCAAATGGCTCTTCTTCAATTCATGTCTGCCGGTCTCCCTACCGTTGCTGTTCCTTCAACTGTTCATTGTGATCACTTGATTGAAGCTCAAGTTGGTGGTGCTAAGGATTTAGCTCGTGCTATTGATATTAACAAGGAAGTCTACGATTATTTGGCTACTGCTACTGCCAAGTTCGGTCTTGGTTTCTGGAAGCCTGGATCTGGTATTATTCATCAAATTATTCTTGAAAACTATGCTTTCCCCGGTGGTCTTATGATCGGTACTGATTCTCACACTCCTAATGCTGGTGGTCTCGGTATGGTTGCTATTGGTGTTGGTGGAGCTGATGCCGTTGATGTCATGGCTGATATTCCTTGGGAACTCAAGTGTCCTAAGGCTATTGGTGTCAAGCTTACTGGTAAGCTCAACCCTTGGGCTTCTCCTAAGGATATTATCCTCAAGGTTGCTGGTATCTTGACCGTTAAGGGTGGTACTGGTTCCATTGTCGAATATCTCGGTGAGGGTGTCAACACTTTCTCTTGTACTGGTATGGCTACTATCTGTAACATGGGTGCTGAAATTGGTGCTACTACTTCCATGTTCCCTTATAACGAACGTATGGGTGATTATCTCCGTGCTACTAACCGTAGTGCTATTGCTGATTATGCCAAGCAATTCTCTCACAATCTCAGAGCTGATGAAGATGCTCAATATGATGAGATGATTGAAATTGATCTCGATAACCTTGAACCTCATATTAACGGTCCTTTCACTCCTGATCTTGCTACTCCTCTTTCCAAGTTCAAGGAAACTGCCATCAAGAATGACTGGCCCCAAGAGCTTAAGGTTGGTTTGATCGGTTCTTGTACCAACTCTTCTTATGAAGATATGGCCCGTTCTGCCTCTCTTGTTCAACAAGCCTCTGACCATGGTGTTAAGGTCAAGGCCAAGTATACCATCACCCCCGGTTCTGAACAAATTCGTGCTACCATTGAACGTGACGGTATCATGGATACTCTTACCAACGCTGGTGGTGTTGTCCTCGCTAATGCTTGTGGTCCTTGTATCGGTCAATGGGATCGTCAAGATATCAAGAAGGGTGACAAGAACTCTATCATTACCTCTTATAACCGTAACTTCACTGGTCGTAACGATGCTAACCCTCAAACTCACGCTTTCGTCGCTTCTCCCGAGATTGTCACTGCTTTGACCATTGCTGGTGATATGCACTTCAACCCCATCACTGATTCTCTCATTGGTGCTGATGGTAAGCCTTACAAGCTCGAAGCTCCTAAGGGTCACGAACTTCCTCCTCGTGGTTATGATGCTGGTGAGAACACTTATCAAGAACCTCCTGCTGATCGTTCCAACGTCAGCGTTGCCGTCGATCCCAAGTCTAACCGTCTTCAACTTTTGGAACCTTTCAAAAAGTGGGATGGTAAGGATATTGAAAACGTACCAATCCTTATTAAGGCTAAGGGTAAGTGTACCACTGATCACATCTCTATGGCCGGTCCTTGGTTGAAGTACCGTGGTCATTTGGATAACATCTCCAACAATTTCTTGATTGGTGCTACTTCTAGTGAAGATAAGGTCAACAGTGTCAAGAATCAATTCACTGGTGAATATAAGGGTGTCCCAGATACCGCTCGTGATTACAAGGCCAATGGTGTCCAATGGGTCGTCTTTGGTGATGAGAACTATGGTGAAGGTTCTTCTCGTGAACACGCTGCCTTGGAACCCCGTTTCCTTAACGGTGCTGCCGTCATTGTCAAGTCTTTTGCTCGTATTCACGAAACTAACTTGAAGAAGCAAGGTATGCTTCCTTTGACCTTTGCTAACCCTGCCGATTATGACAAGGTTGATGCTGAAGATAAGGTCTCTATCCTCGGTTTGGCTGATTTCCAACCTGGTAAGCCTTTGACTGTTCGTCTTTCCAAGAAGAACGGTGAAACCACTGATATTGTTGCCAACCACACTTTCAACGAAGGTCAAATCGCCTGGTTCAAGGCTGGTTCTGCCCTTAACTTGATGAAGGAAAACGCCAAGAAATAAATGTTTCGATTGTGTGCTGTTCAAAATCTCATATAAACCAAAACTTATTTTCCTTTCAAAATGTAATTAATAAACTATGTATAGAAAAAATTAAATATTTATTTTAAAATTGGGAAACTCTCGCTTTTTTTTGTTTGGTTGTTTATGTTTATTGTTTTGAATGATTGTAATTGCATAACTTGATTAGTATCAATAGGTAGTGATCATTTGGAGACAAGATCAACTACAATAACAACAAAAAGCTTCTGTCGAATTTCAGGCACTGGGCCTTAAATTTGGAAACCGCCAACCGTTATTAAATTATAAAGAATTATTTTGCATTCAAAAATACTTTTAATTTTATAAAACCAAGTATATTTCTATACTAAAACATGTGCAGTAAAAGCTGGTATTATTTTGAAGTCAATTTAATTAAAAATTTATTTGAAAAATATACTGATTTAGAATGATATATAGTTTGTAAGAACTTGAATAGAATTTTTCAAAACGAAAATAACAGCGTGTTTTTTACATGTTGAAAGTGTTTTATTTAAATTTTTATTATTCCAGTATCAAGTTTCACAAACGTATATAAATGCTTGAAACAGTTACAGAACAGCTCGATATCACAATACCAATGGTGATAAATGAAATATTCTTGACATGCTTGCTCCGATTCAGGGGTCGAAAAAATTGAAATGGCCTATTTCTAATTATTTTCAAATTTAGCGAGCGGTTTCATGTTGTAGCCTAGATATTCACCTTGGGTTTAAGCAATCGAACCTATGTTTGATTAAGAAGCTTCTGATTGTACCCACCTGTTGATTAAAGACGTTTACTAACTCGAATACCAACAGCAGATGTAATTGTTTCAAACGTAAATTAATACCAAGGCGTTATGTACTTCGGCTTATCAATGCGAGATAAGATAATTGCATACATATAAGCATGTACAACAAATATAAATCGTAATACGTTAGACTTATATCTTGTAAATAGCTCAAGTTACCAAAAACCAGCTACCTGTAGTAGTAAATCAACAGCTATCTGAAGTTTAGAACGATAATAAAAATTGTCTAAATGATTAAGCAAATTATTTAATCTTCAACAAAGGCTCTCATACATGTCTACTACTTGTGGAGTAAGCTTACCGATCAATTTCTCCTTCGAAAGCAGTGAATTTAAACATCAAACCACCTCAAAACGTTGATTTTTTTGAAACACCAGCCAAAAATATTTTAAATACCGATTCGATTTTTCTTTTTAAAAAAAAAAATTTGGACAAAATTTCGAAAAACAAAATACCTTTTCTTAAATTTCTCAACAAATCGTATATAAAACATACATTACTTATTAATTAAAGATTGTACATCTGAAAAATCTTCATCTAACCATGCGTTTAAAACAAAAACTTTACACTTAAAAAATTTCATAAATCGCGTTTTTCAAAAATACAGTTTTTCTCAAAAAAATCAAATTTATGTAAAACAAATAACAAGTCTAAGGCTTTGATGTAAAAATTCGAGAAATTCTGGTCATTTTTGACTTAGGAATACCTATACAAAAAGTGCACTTTCGACGTTAAAAATTGAATTTAGCGATTTGGAGCGATTTTTTTTTTTTTTTTATGGGATGAAAGTTTTAAATTTTATTTAAAAAAAGAAAATTGAAACTCATCATAGTGATGGACAAGGTGTATACTAGGTAAAGTGACCTGCCATATTAGTATCATATATATATATTATCCTACAAGTCATTCATATTAGACATTCTATATAGCTCTGAGCATATTTTCTTTGAGACTATTGTGCTGTTAAATGGCACTGAGTTGAGCACATGATTGAAGTGATGAAACCATATAAGGCGTGTTATCGTTGAGAAAATGTCGTATATGTTGATGTGTATGTCTAAATTGTATATATAGTATCTGGACAGTTTTAAATTTTTGAAGTCATGATAAGTCTGTTGAGGATTTACCACTCTTGGGTACCCAAGAAACTTGTTGAAAATTTCCTGCCATATATCTTTTTTGTGTACACACGAGATCAACAGATGCATACTGTCTTCTCTAAGATTGCATAGGTGGCATTTGTCTGAATCAATATCTTTCATTTGCATGTTGTAAAGAAAGGACTTGGATGGTATTCTGTCATGGATAACTTTAAACCAAAGGTTTCTTGCTGTGTGATGCATATTTGTCTTGTAAAATTCTGTCCATTGTTTTTTGGATATATTATTGTTGTAACCTTTTGGTATTATTAAAGGAATGCCTTGATTTAGGATGTATCTTATACGTTTTTTCTTCTGATCCAGCAATGGCTTCTTGTTGACATCTTGTATTAGTTTAGAGTATTCTGATAAATCATTTGATTCTTCAAAAAAATTTTCTATGGAATTGTTTTCCATGTATTGTTGGAAAAAATGATTGTATTTAATGTGTTGTTCTCTTTCAAGTCGAATGATTTTTGATAACACTTTAGGTTTTTTGCATTCTTGTCTTGGTTTGTAGATTATGGATTTTGTCAAAGGAGTGTATTGAAAGAAGTCTTGTACCTTGCTTTGTTTGATTGTGGCAGTATTTATATTTATTAATTCATTATTGAGTTGTTCCTTGTTGCATATGGTGGTGAACGGCAGCGAGAGAAGTATTTTAGGTGATATTTTTATTTTTTCAGCATCCGGTTTGCATTGTTCTATACAAGAGTCTATAGCTTCGAAGATGTTGTGAAAGGAGTGTAAACCAGTAAATGAACTTTTGTAACGAGATTCAGGAAACAGAAGAGGCACTTCATGGTGAGGTGTATCACATCCATTTTGAAGGGCAAATACCATCAAGCTATATAAATGGCTAGGTACTGGATTTGGAGTTCCACTCACACTAAGTAACGCATTGATGTATCTAAGTTGTAGCATCTTCTGTTGCACTGATATGTTTAGCAGGCCTAATCCCCCTTCGTTTTTTGGCAGATAGAAGACATCCTTCTTCACTTGGATTCGTCTGTCATCAACAATATATTGATAGATAATGGAATTCAATCTTGAAGTAACCACCTTTGGTAGGTTGGTTAGTCTTAGGACATGCCACAGTTTTGATAGTATCATTGTGTTGGCCACAGTTGCTCGACCATATACTGATATCTTTCTTTCTTTATAAAAGTTGACAGTTGCTTGAATTTTTCCACTAATGTTGTCCACAAAGGTATCTCTTTGTTGATTGTTGAACCAGAGAGGGTAGCCTAGATATTTAAGATAGCCTGTACTTGAATTATCAAACCATTTCATCCGTTGATTGTTTGTGATATAGTTCCGTAATTCTGCACCTTTATGACCCACCATCTTACTGCCATGGAGGGGAAACGCGACCGACTTATCTAAGTTGATTTTAGAATTTGACGCCTTGCTATATCCTTTCAAGCAATCTTCAATTGCCAAATATTCAGCTTTGTTTTTTGCAAAAATTAGTATATCATCAGCATAGGCTAGTAGCTTAATTGGTTTTGGAGAAACCATGTTCATAGAATTTTGACTGCTTGGTTTAGTTGATTGCATAGTGTACCCAGTTACAGCTTCATTATTAAGGATAGAGAGTAGAAATGGCTCTATCGCAAAATTAAAAAGAAGAGGTGAAATAGCATCACCTTGTCTTAGGCCTCGTTTTTGTTTAATTGGATTTGTTAGAAAACCATTGACATTGACGAATATTTCATTGTTGAAGAACAGATTTTGGATGCATTGAATGATGGACTCAGGGATACCAAATTTTTCTAGGACCTTGGTCAGATAGTATGGATGAACTCTATCATAGGCTTTATGGTTGTCTAGCATTATACCAACATATTCAGTGAACTCGGATTTATTCAAACCTTTGCATACTTTTGAGTTTTCAATCATGAGGTTTAATGAAAACCCTTGATCTCCAATAAATCTTTGTGGCATGAATCCTGTTTGGAAGTTATTAATCAGCTGTGAAGCTATTCCCATGAGTCTGGAGTTCAGAATCCTAGTAAACACTTTGCAGTCGGTATTGATTAGAGAAATCGGCCTCCAGTTTGACAAATCTGACAAATCGCCTTTCTTTGGTAGTAGGATAATACATGCCTGTTGCCAAGATTTAGGAATAATTCCATATTTCAATGCATCATTGTACACCTTTTCGACAATTTCTTTACATCTTGGGTGAATCATTACAATATTGAGAATTTCATATGGCAATCCATCCAAACCAGGGCTACTTTTACGTGGACTTCGTTTTGCACCTTGTTTGATCTCTTCAAAAGATATGTCTTGTGTAATTTCCTCAGTTTCCTCTTTAGAGATGGATTTGTTAATGTGGTTCAGTATTGCATCTAAACAGTTAATATCTATTCTTTCTTCAGTGTACAACTTAGAGTAAAAAGATTCTGCTGCTCCAATCTTAGAATCCTTATCATTGCAATCAGTTCTAGTATCCGGGTGTTTGATCATATTGAGGGTACGAGCTTCTCTTCGCTGGTCAATGGTTCTTTTGATATATGACGGCGAGTTTTCGTTGTTCTCCATCCAATACTTTCCTGATCTCAACCTTGCAATGTCTGTCTTTTCCTTTTGTAATTTTGAAATTTGTGTTTCAATATCAGGCAGTAGTATATTCAGACATTCTTTATTATCACGGTATAACCTCAAGATACGGTTCCTCTCACTGTTTAGTTTCTTCAGTGTTGTCTCTCTGATTTGGTTGGTAGTGCGACAGAAATTAGTTGTAACTTTTTTGACCATATTCTTAAGACAATCCCATTGGTCTTGAGTTGACAGTTCAGGATTTAGCTTGTTTTGAACGTAGTTTTCTATTTCTCTATTCAAAATGCTAACATATCTTTTGTTCTTACATAGGTAAGGATTGGCTCTCCATATACCTTTTCCACAGTTATACATTTCTATAGTTAAGGTCTTGGTAAGTAGTGCATGATCGGTAAATTCCTGACCGAAAAATTCTACATCTCCACCATTCATCCTTTGAAAGAGCTCCTTCCCGGCAAACATGTAATCTATAGTCGAGAGAGAGATACGTCCTTGTCTATTCTGTCTACATGTAGGCCCATATCCTTCTCCTTCTTGGTTCATACAGTCTTTCATATATCCCGCCATAAATTGGACTAACTCCTTGCTTTTACGTATTCTGGATCCATGTCTGCTACCACTATCAAAACTGTAATTAAAGTCCCCTGCCATAATCAAATGTGGAAGAATCTCTGGAATAGATAAAAGTATGTTAACTATATCTTTAAAAAGATTATTCCTCTCTTGTCTTTGAACATGTCCAGAGTGTGCATAAATGTTCATGATGTAAAATGGTGTCGTAGGATTGTCTACAAAGGTAAGTTTGGATAAAATCATTCTTCCATCTGTAGATATCTTGATTTTCTCAAGGTTAATTGCATTGTTAAAATTAATGATGGAACAGTGTTCAGTCCATATTTCTTGGTGATATTTAAATTTGATTTCCATATTGTTGATTATTTCTTCAAACGAGTGATTTGGTATGTTGGTTTCCTGACATAGTAGGATATTTAATTTCTTGTTCTTTAACATAGCTATAAAGTCGTCTGTAGTTGATTGTTGAGATTGTTTGTATAGACTTCTGCAGTTGACAGAGCCTATATTGATGTTAACATATTTGGTATTATTCATAAGTATTGTTGATATTTATAGATCAGAAATTAATCTGAATGTTCAGATATTTCTTCTTCATTGCTAGCACCTACTGGAGACACAAATATGTCTTCCGTTGCTTTTATTACTTTGCTATCATTGGTGCCCTTTTTCTGAGGCGTGGTAGGCTCAACCGATCCAGGAGATATAGCATCATTCAGACGTCTCTTGGATGTGTTGATCTTAGACGGCTTGAGTTGATCCTTACTTGTAGTTGAGTTTAAACCTCTATTTGCGGTGTCCGAAGATTGGCTTGATCTCAGCAATCTTGGTGCCCTCGAAGTCGAAGCAATATTCTTCTTAGCATGTTGAATTTGCTTTTCCCCTTCTTGATTAATTTGCACCCCGACATTGTCATCCTCATTGATATTAGGTTCGAAGTTCCCTTCATTCAATTCTGAAGCGACATCTTCCTCCCTGGTTCCAATCACAGTATTTTCTTCATTAGTTTCGGCTTCAGTGCCTTTAGCTGATTCAGTGACAACATCTTCCATGTTTTCTTCTTCCACAATGTTCCTGGTTTCTTCATTCTGTTCCTCTACCGAGGCAGCTAACACTTCAAAAGTATTGTTAGAAGTGAATTTTGCATTAGGATTACCTCCTTTCAACGCATCCAATAGATTAACTTCCATGCCACTAGATTTAGCTTGGTTTATATCACCATTGTCATTCAAATCTTGATACTTGGAAGTTTCCTTGTTTCTAAGGTCCTTTTTGTTCCAGGGAGCAGCTGGACAGTCGGCCTGTAAATGGTTAGGGCTCCTGCATCGATGGCAAAGTTTTCGCTGCTTCTTGGGGCAATCATACTTGATGTGATCATCCGAATGACACTCAGGACAAATGGGCTTCATGTTTGACCATACTAGGTGAAGGGCTGTTCCCTCATAGCCAATAAGCTGTACCTGAGGAGTAAGGTCAGCTGCATAATTTTTTAATTTATCCCTGTTAAGAGTGACAAAGCCTCGGCCAGTAAACCAATCATGATCCTCCACCTTCGTCAATCCAATGTTCAGGATATCGCCGTATCTTTCAAATGTCTTGACAAGAGATTCCATCAACGCATCCTCATCATCAAGAGGGATCTCAGTAATTCCAACCCGAATTACTTGAGATGTACTCGTCAAGGTTTTACTAACTTCAATAGCTTTACCTTCCACTACAAATTCCTTTAAAAGCGCATCTTTGCATTCCTTTTCAGTAGAGAAGCTAAGTTCGACAACTTTTCGCTTGTTCTTTCCAATAATTCTTGGTTTCATACCTAAGCTGTTGGGATATTGCTCTCTCATGATACCTAAGAGGGTCTTATCTTTGAACACCATTCCAAGGAATTGAGAACAATCAATGACGATAGAGTTTTTTTCCTTCGCTTCAATGAAAGTCGAGTTGGATGTTAAGGTTTTAAAACATTCCGTATTATCCACATCTGGAGTAACATTGAATGCGTGTCGTTTTTGAAATTTGATTGCATCTGTAAAAGACTGATATGTAAATGGTTTGTTGCTTGGATTATGGCTAGAATCCAACGTTGATCTACCCTGTGAGGTAGATTCTCGCATTAAAAACTGATCTTTAGCGGAGAAAGCCATGTTGGAGCGATTTTCATGAGTGGTTGCAAGGGTTTTGTGGTCGATTTTGAGTATGTTTTTTTTGTCCCTAAAAATTAAAGAAAAAAATACAGGAAGATACTACTTAATCAAAAAAATGGTTTGAACGCAATTAGCGCTTCTAAAAATGCTTGAAAGTATCTAAAACAATCCTTTAAAAGTATGATTTTAGCTTTTATAGTGGTAAATGCACACAGATTATATTTATTGATATGTTTTTCTTTAAATATTTTAGATATTTTGCGTTTTTGTATAATTTTTATAGTAGTTTAGTACGCTTAAAGTAATTTCATTCGATACAAGTGATTTTTAATGAATCAAATCCAATGAAAAAGAGGGTTTCGTACCTTGGAAATTGCGTCCAAATGATTTGAAATTGACTTTATTTTTGGATAAAAATGATGGGATGAAATATGGTTATATGGCAGATTCATTAATGGGGATCAAGTATATTCCATATTTGATTCTTTATATGTGCTGATATAAAGAAAAGCTTTGCTGCAGCTCAACCATTGTTCAAATGATGATAATCCAAGCCCTTTTTTTGTAGGACAGTAACTGCTTCCACAACTAGACCAAGCCACACCATGAACGAAAAACACGTTGACGCGCTTGTAAAACAATTTTTAAACAACAAATCTCTTCCCTTTTTCGATTGATTTTAGAAAAAAAATGAGTAGCCATAATCAAATACCATCAGACAACATTCCTGATACACCTGGACGTTATTATGGTCGTCGTACTGACATGCTCTCATCTCAGATAGAGCCCAGTTCTCCTGGATTCTATGCTCGTACTCCTGGTTCACCATCACGTATGAGAAACAGACGTTCCGAATTATCATCAACATTATTAGGCGATGATATTGGAGCTACTTCACCATTAGCCTATCCCTCTACTCCATTGCGTTCAGGCTATGATTCACCTCGTACACCTCGTACCAATACAACATTTGTGCGTACACCCTATGCACCTCAAACACCTGGTGCTCGTCCTTTATCTTCTTTGCAAAATATGGATACCCAAGAAAGCGATCCCTCTCTCTCTGTAAGACTTATTTGGGGTACTACTGTCAATATTCATGAAGCTATGACTAGTTTCCGTAATTTCCTCAACAACTTTACTTTGGCTCATCGTAAGCGTAAAGATCTCGAATTAGTTACAGATGAGGATCAACGACCTTTCTATCCCTTGTTGTTGACACATATCTACGATACAAACGCCACTAATGTTAATTTGGACTGTCGCAATTTGAGAGCATATAGTGAAACACATAAATTGTATAATCAACTCGTGAAATATCCTCAAGAAATTATTCCATTGATGGATCACACAATTACTGAATTCTATATGGGTTTGTTTCCTAATACTGATTTTGGTAGACTTCAATTGAAGGTTTGTTTTTTTTTTATGGATTTTGGTTTAATGATCTGATGGTTTGACTTTTTTTGATTATAGATTCGTCCTTTCAACTTGTCTGATAGTGTCAACATGAGAGAATTAGACCCTCAAAGTAAGATTTAAAGCTAATGATCAATAGTGGAATGGCATTGACATTTTTTTTTGTTTATTTATTAGATGTCGACCAATTGATTACTATCAAGGGTTTGATGATTCGTGCTTCGCCCATTATTCCTGACATGAAGGAGGCATTTTTCCGTTGTTTGATTTGTGATTACACAGTTACTGTAAATGTTGATCGTGGTAGAATTTTAGAACCTACTCGTTGTGGCAGAGAATCTTGTGATTCAGAAAACTCAATGACTTTGGTACACAATCGTTGTTTATTCTCTGACAAGCAAGTTGCTAGAATTCAAGAAACTCCTGATGTTGTTCCTGATGGTCAAACCCCTCAAACTGTATCTATGTGTATGTACGATGATTTGGTTGACGTTGGTAAGCCAGGTGATAGATTAGAAGTTACAGGTATTTTCCGTGGTGTTCCTGTCAGAGTCAATCCCAAGCAAAGAACTATTCGTTCTTTGTTTAGAACTTATTTGGATGTTGTTCATATTAAGCGTACTGATAAAAAGCGTATGCAAATGGATAAGAATTTCCGTTCTGAATTTGGCCCTGAAGCGTAAGTATTCTTAATCTTTATTTAACAGGATATATGCTTATTCATATTATGAAATTATAGTTATGAGGAAAGTGATGAAATTCAAGTTGTTTCAAATAATGATGAACAAGAAATTATCGCATTGAGTCAACGCAGCAATTTATACGATACCTTAGCTCGATCACTCGCACCTAGTATTTATGAATTGGATGATGTAAAGAAGGGTATTTTGTTGCAATTGTTTGGTGGTACTCATAAAACTTTCAAGAAATCGGGAGCACCTCATTTCAGAGGAGATATCAATGTTTTACTTGTTGGTGACCCAGGTACCAGTAAATCACAAATCTTGCAATATGTGCATAAAATCGCTCCTCGTGGTGTTTATACATCCGGTAAAGGTTCTTCTGCTGTTGGTTTGACAGCCTACATCACTAGAGATCCCGATTCTCGTCAATTGGTATTGGAAAGTGGTGCACTTGTACTTAGTGATGGTGGTGTTTGTTGTATTGATGAATTTGATAAAATGTCTGATTCTACTCGATCTGTATTACACGAAGTTATGGAACAACAAACAATTTCTGTTGCTAAAGCTGGTATCATTACTACACTTAATGCCAGAACATCTATCTGTGCTTCAGCTAATCCTATTGGATCAAGATGGAACAAGAACTTGTCTGTACCTGCTAATCTCGATTTACCACCTCCACTTTTGTCCAGATTTGATCTATTATATTTAATCTTGGATCGTGTAGATGAAGATTCTGATCGTCGTCTTGCTAAACATTTAGTCGCACTTTATATGGAAGATAATCCATTATCAGGCGGTAGTGATATTGTCACTGTAGAATTATTAACTAAATACATTTCGTATGCAAGAGAGAAGGTACAGCCTGTTTTGAGTGAAGAAGCAGGATCTAAATTAGTTGATTGTTATGTTGAACTCCGTAAACAAGGTCAAGATCGTGGTGGATCCGAAAAGCGTGTAACAGCTACCACTCGTCAATTAGAATCTATGATTCGTATGGCTGAAGCACATGCCAGAATGAGAATGTCTCATACTGTAGATGTTTTGGATGTAACAGAAGCATCTCGACTTTTACGTGAAGCTATCAAGGAATACGCAACTGATCCAAAGACTGGTCGTATCGATATGGATCTTATTTTATCAGGTACAGCATCACATGAACGTAATCTTCAAAACAGCATCAAAGAAGCGTTACTTTCTAAATTGTCATCTTATTCCAATGGACGTGTTGATTTTGCTAAATTATTCAAAGATTTCAATGAACAAAGTCAAGTGGTAAATATCTTAAATTCTATATCTTATAATTTGAGACATATAATAACTAATATCTTTCATTATAGCCTGTGGATAATAGAACATTTGAAGAAGTTTTAAAGTCATTACAAGATCAAAATGTAATTAATATTTCAGGAGAAGGTCGTAAACGAGCTATTCGTATTTTAACAGCAAGTGCTGATGCTTAAATATACAATCAACAACAACAATAACAACAACAATAACAACGCACTTAATATTTTATATACATTACATAATCATTAAATAAAAAAAAAGGGAATGTAAAAAGAAAAAACCATGATTAGCCATATCAAGTAATAAAGAGATAACGATAAATTCTAATGTGTGGAGATCTCCTTTTCATAGTGGGAATTGTCGCACACGCCTCAACGGGATAAACCGTAATCATAATTTATAGTTGAATTGATCACAGGACGTTAATTCATTCCTCGGCATCATGGTTTCTTTGTTTTAGACGAATAAATCAGCATTTGTCCTGAAGAAAATCTACAGAATCAGTCGCCATGGTAACAAAAACATTGCATGGTAACACATTTTGGATCAAGGCCCTTTTGTAAAGGATAAGATAAAGACTAGTTTTATGTCTAAAATAGAGCTGATTTGATTTCACCTTCCTAATTTGATTAAAAGCCTGGATTTATAACGTAAAATGTGCCGTATTTACATTTACAATATACAAATATTTATTCTTTACATTATAAGGTCAGTTATACAATTTGTTTTTTTGTCTGATTTTTGTTTCAGATAAGGAAATATTCTTTATCAAGTTATTTTAACAAGTGATTGGTCAAACATGTCCTATAAAGTTGTTTCTATATAAATAATGACAAGGTTTTTTTAAGTATTTCAATTAAAAAAGGATCACACAGTAAAATAAAGCCTCCTCCAATCATGTAACAGCATTTGTTTGATTTCAGCCAATCGTTATATATGAGTACACAAATCCGGATTTAATAGATTTTTTTGTATGATGAAGGATACGGGAAAAAAAAAAACTAATGTAACGTACACCTTGATTTTCTCCGTAATAATTTTATTTACATATGAAATTTTAAACTATATGTTAAACTAAAATACTTTAAAATCGATGTATATGAAAATCATCGTCTTTTTAAATGGGGAAAGCTATACAAAATGACGATCTCCTTCTTAAAACTTCAGGCGAAACATGTTCAGATCTTTTTATAAAAACACACATCATATAGCTTCGTCTGCACCAGTGACATTATTTTATACAAAGGGATTGCCATATTGAGTAATTCAATAGATATCGGCTATTGAATCAGTTCAGGGTGCCTTAGTTTCTTCATAAGAAGCGTAAATCTTGATTGAATTTTGCATCTTTCTCTCTTCTTTCTTCTCTTTATTTTGTAAATAACATAATCCAAGTACATAAAACCCTAAATAATGCTACCAATGAATGGGAAAAAGTCCAATGCATCAATTACAACTCGTATGGCTGATCAAGTATTAGCATGTAATCTATTTCCTGAAGATGATCAAGAGATGGGGGATGATCAAGTAGACCAAGAAGAAAAGAAAAAAGACCCTTTATCAAGTCAAGTTTGGAGAATGTATACAAAAGCTAAAGATACATTACCCAACGGATCCAGATTAGAAAACTTAACATGGCGTATGATGGCAATGACCTTAAAGAAGGATGTGCATGTATCCTCGGAACCCATGAATGCGGATGCTGAAATAGAAAATAGACCTATAATTTCTAAATCACCACCAATGGTAAATTATAAAATAGTTAACCAAACACTTATCATCAGTTGCTTATTTATAAATTCAAATTGTATAGAAGACTGGTAGTATCAATATCCCTGTAAACTATAATGAAGATCCCGTGAGCTATAGTGAATCATATCATTCACCAACATCTTCATCTACATTTTTCTTTGGTAATGATCCTCCTGCTTTGAATATGGGTGCTGTTAGTTTTGAAGACATGTTAAACATGTATTATAATCCTGTTTCAAATGCTGGTCAATTTACAGATATGAATACATCCACTACGTCTACTGCTTCTATTGATAATGTAACCGCTCCAGTTAACAACCATTTTGAATATGCTCATTCACCATCTCCCTCAGTTTCATCCATTGAAGAAGACAATCATCATCAGAAACCTCAACAAAATGGTCAAACTCAATGTTACAATTGTTCTACTAAAACTACACCACTTTGGCGTAGAGATCCTAGTGGAAACCCACTTTGTAATGCTTGTGGTCTATTTTTAAAACTTCATGGTGTCGTAAGACCACTTAGTCTCAAGACAGATGTTATCAAGAAAAGAAATAGAGGTGCTGCTGGCTCCGCTTCATCATCTACTACTACTACAACAACTACCGCTATTGCTACTTCAACCTCAACACCACCTAGAAAGGAAGCTTCATTATCAAGCTCATTACCCAACACAAGTAGAATGCAAGCTATTCCTACCCGTCCCTCTCAAATCAAACGTCAACGCCGTAGCATCCAAAAGCAAGCCCGCCAAATAACACCCACACCTCAACCTACGACACCAACACATTTACAACATCATCATCAATCATTACTGTCAAGTTCTCTGCCTAGTCATGATTATGATAACCCAGATGTAAACTTTTATGGTACATCTCTTCCTACTCCTAATCCTATGACCACAACATCTACTTCCTATTTTAATTACATGTCATCCTCTCCTGGTCTTGTACATTCTTCATCTAATTCATCATTAGCAAGTTTAGATCAACCTAATCCTGCTACTGCTACTCCTGCTCAGCAAGGAGATGTATATTCGTTACTTCAAAATATTGGTGTTCAGTTGAACAATTTACCACCAGAATTGCTTCCATTGATTGCATCTGCTGCTAATTATCAGGCTCAAGCTATGAATAACAAAACATCGCCATTAATGCCAAACGAAATGGTTTTTAATAACACTGCTACTTCTCCTAATAATACAAATACTATGCTTGATCACCAAAATCAATTCTTTTAAATAAAATTTAATATGTATATCTTTTTTAACCTAAAAACTGTTTTTTTTTGCGACCCGTGCGTCGTTTTCATCCTCTTTCAATATTCTCTTGAAATGTTTCAGGAATTTGTTTGTGCGCAAAAACATGCTTTTTTAGATAAACTATATACTAAAGTAAACTCTGAACCATAATCTATCTTATCGTATTTTTTGTTCTAAAAAAAAAGAGGTCTGAGCTGGAGTTGATATATACACGAAAAATAGGTGTGGGCAGTACAAAATGAGTCTGAATTTAGAAAAACAAGTTTAAGCGATTTTTTCAAGCCCTTAAAAATTGCAAATCGTTAGGACTAGATGTAAAAATAAACACTGGTATCTGAATTACACATGCATATTTTTTGTTTTTAAAAAGGCATACAAGAAATTAGGTAAGACTATTTGTAAAGATTGGCGTATAATTCAAAAATCGGCTCAAATTAGTTATCAAAGCGTTTATTATTACCCAAATGTCATTCATGCGGCATCAATATCAACAAAAACATCTTCTTTTCCATTTGTTCTTACTATACAAAAGTCCAATATTTCATTATCATTCTTGTATCTGCTTTAATTCATTTTGTATTCTTTCAACTCTTTCATTTGTTCTTGCTAATAGTTTATTCGTTGACGCCAATCGATTTTTCGTATCAAATAACTTTTCCAAACATGGTTGTAGTTTTGGTGGTTCAGCTATATCAGCAAATAACTCCAATTCTATTTTGAAAACGCAAGATCTTAGCTTTACAATGCATTTTTAAATACAATATAATACCTGCTACAAGTCTTTCTATCTCTTTTCCTAAATTTTCTTGACTTTTCTGAACAGAAACAATAGCTTGATCTATCTCTAAAACTGCAGGGCCCAGTACAGCGTTGAATCCTTGCTCTGTAGAGGCTTCGCTCATGATAAATCAATGGATATGAAGGTGGAATAAAAAGAGTAAAGCTTTCCAATCAAAGCTTCAATCATGTTGATACACTGCTAATCTCCGTCTTCAAATCGTTTTACAGTCGTCACACGGAAGGATTGAATTTGTAGAAAAAGTTTTTTTTTTGGTTGATGTTGATATTGCGACGTCTTTGCTCTTGATTTCTAAAAGGTATACTATCCAAATCTATTGTATAAATCAATTACACTCGATATTAACTTGATAAATTTGACCAAAAGATTACATACAATATAATGACTGATTCTACCAAGCCTCACTTTTTCCTCCCTACTATTCATGACAGCGAAGGTGGCTGGGGTCCTGCCACTGATGTTATCCCTGAACAATTTCAAGATATTCCTTATGCTCCTTACAGCAAAGCCGATAAATTAGGTCGTGTAGCTGACTGGTCCAACCCTGAAGGCCAAAAGCAAGATAACAGAGAAGTTCAAGGTCGTCAAAGAACTGGTTTCAATCGTTTCAACAGAGGTATGCTTTTTTTTTTCTCGGTAATCTGTTGCTAGGCAAGTCTAATTAACGATTTTTATATAGATCAACACCAGGCTTATGGTGCTTCTTTTGCTTCTGCATTCGCTTATACTCACAACGAAGACGAATCATCTTTCTCCGTTGTCGATAATAGATCTGCAGGTACCAAGAAGCAAGCCATGAAGGCAGTTGGTGGTGGTAATGTTCGTGGTAACCGTGTTCAAACCAACAACAAGCAAGGTGGTTATCGTACTGTCGGTCAACGTCCCAGCGGTGGACGTTATCAACAACAAAACAATAGACGTAGATATGGTTATAAGGATTACGATAAACCTCAACGTGTTCGCAATGCTTCTATCAACATTGGTGCCGATTGGAAGGTTTTGGATGAAATTGAATTCAGTCGTTTGAGCAAGTTGAACTTTAACATTCCTCAAGCTACCGATATCGCCAATTATGGTTCAGTCAATGTTTACAACAAATCCTACGATCGTGTTAATACCAAGAACGAAAAGATGCTTGCACACATTGATCGTGTCAAATACGATACTACCACATCTGAAGATCCTATTATTCAACAATACATTCAAGAAAACAAGGCTACTGTCTTTGCTACTGATGCTGTTCTTTCCCTCTTGATGTGTGCTACTCGTACCGTCTATCCTTGGGATATCGTTGTCAAGAAGACTGCCGATGGTAAGGTGATTTTGGATAAACGTCCCGGAGGTGTCTTTGATTTCGTTACTGTCAATGAAAACTCTTATGATCCTCCTGCTGAGAGTGATAAGGATACCATTAACTCTTGGTCTGCTCTTTGTAATGAAGCTACTTATATCAATCAAAACTTCTCTCGTCAAGTGCTCGAAAAGGATGCTTTGAAGTTTGAAAACCCTAACCCCTTCGCCACATCTGATACTGAGGCTGAATTAGCTTCTTGTGGTTACCGTTATAGAGAATTCGATTTGAGCAACTCTAACGCTGCTGAAGATGATGATAAGATTCAAATGATTGTTCGTACAGAAGTTGATGCCGCTGTCAAGACTCCTAATGGTACCAGCTATGTCACTGTTCGTGCATTGAACGAATTTGATCCTACCGCTCAAGGTGCTGGTGGTGCTCTTCCTTGGAAGAAGAGTTTAGATTCTCAACGTGGTGCTGTCGTTGCTACTGAAATGAGAAACAATGCTGCCAAGTTGGCTCGTTGGGCCGTTCAAGCTCTTTTGGCTGATGCTGAACAACTCAAATTGGGTTATGTTGCTCGTTACAATCCCAAGGAAAACTCTCGCCATGTCATTTTGGGTACTCAAGCTTACAAGCCCCGTGATTTCGCTTCTCAGATGAATTTGTCTTTGACTAACGGTTGGGGTATTGTTAAGGCTGTTGTGGATATGTGTTTGCAATTGCCTGAGGGTACTTATATTATGATGAAGGATCCCAACAGACCTATCCTCCGTGTTTATGCTGTTCCTGCCGAGGAAGATTTGGAAGCTGATTATGAAGAAGAGGAAGAGGATGAGGAAGAACAAAAATAAATCTTTTATCTGTAATAATAATAATTTTTCTTGAATAAAAATATATATATTTTGAATATTACTCAACAAAAAGTATAATAATTACTGTGGTTAATTAATTGTTTTTGTAGCCCTTAAAGCTCTGTATTTATTCATATAATTTTTTAAAAAAAATCATCTCCAAAGTTTTCTACAAATCGTTTAAAACTGAGATGTCTGAAAGGGGGTTGAGGTAAAAAAAATAGGGTTATACTTCGTGATGCCTGTTACTCCATCAAAAATTTGTATTTTTTTAAGAAACAAAAAATATCATAATTTGGAACTATATTTTTTATTAATTAAGGACATCCATGTTATTATATCATTTGTGGTTGTATATTCGCTTTACATTTTTTTTTTGTGCTTTATGGATTTTAATCTCTTAAAAATTATTTTAGCTATTCGTGTAATTAATAGAAAAGCTGTGAAATCAATTGCTTGATATTTTTAATTAAGCCTAACAGCAATGTTTATTTATGAAAATCAAAAGTTATCGTCACTTTTCTAAAAAAAAAAAAAGAAAAGAGAGAGAATTTTTGATCGGATATATCTCGACATTTAAAACAGCTGAAAATTTAAAACTAGTGCCATCATCTTCGCAGAAACAAAATGTATCAGAAATTATAGTTTTTCAATAATTTGTAGGGACATTTAGGAAAAATGTTGGAGATCTGATTTTTCTGAAAAAAAGTTGATAATTTAAAAAGGAGTGTAACTTTTTCGGAGTTTGAATTAATTTTGGGTGATGAAGATTTTTAGATTGCCAGTGAACAATGGCATAAATTAGTAACATTTCATAGCGTTTTATAGGATATCGATCACTTTTTTCTAATTAATCTATATATTACTAAACATGCAGCATTTTATACCGCTTGAGAACATTTTTTAACTCTCTTTCAATGAAGAATTTAATAAAGGCAACCAAATCAACGCTTGAATAGACATGATTTAGCGAGCTAGAAATTAGCATATTTTACAATTTTATAAAAACCAAGAAAATAATTAAGGATTATCAAAGAAATTTAATAAATAGAATAAATAGTACATAATAATTGGTGAAACTGAGATAGTTGCATAAGAAATAAAGAATAAATTAAAGCTAAAATTCATGAATAAATAGTACAGTTAAATAAATAATAATAAAATAAAAAAAGCAAAAAGAAAAATCTATACATAATAAAAAAAAAAATAATGAACGAGTAGTAATAACAAATAAATATAATAAGAAAAATAATTTACAACTTGTTGGGGTTTGTGTGCCTAAATGGGTAGAATAATTAAGTTATTTGGAACGATCGTGTCTCTCATCAGAATAATCAGATTTGAAGCCCATCATACTGCGTTGAGTTTCCACAGCTTGTTTGCCTATACAAAAAGAAAGTGGTTAACAGAAATTCCTAACTAAAAATTACTAAAATAAACTTACGAGCTTCCAAAGCACGGGATCTGTATTCCAATGCTGCCTCACCATCAACGGTTTGACCTAAAAGACCCTTTTCAAAACATTGAGCAATGAATTCAAGGGCTTCAGGATCATTTAAAAGTTCAGCATTTCTCCAGTAGCTAAATGCGCGCTTCTCATTGCCAATCTTTTCATAATAACGAGCCAACTCCTTCATGGCCATGACATTACCATTGGCATTCTCTTCTTGTAAAATTTGTAAACCACGATCTACATCATTTGGAGATGTTTGAGCAATCCAACCATGCAATAAATAGCAACCAATTTTGAACTGAGCAGCCTTGTTGTTTGCTTTTAATGCTTTAGTAAACCACTTGAACGCTGTGTTGCGATGCTTTCTGAGAATTTCATTGGAGGCTTGAGTAATGCTAATACAGGTTTCCTCCAGACAACCTAAAGCGTATTCTGCAGCACCGTCGGGACAACCTTGGCTCAAAGCACGTTTGTACCATGCTTTAGCTTGACTTGTACTTTGGTCACCCAATGCACCAGTTTCTAAAAAGTCACCAATACGGACCATAGCCAAAACATAACCATGCTCCATAGCTCTTTGGTAATACTTTAATGCCTTGTCCAAGTTTTGTGTGATGCGGAAAGTAACTTTATCAGAAATAACACCAACGAAACCTTTACGATATAGTTCTCCAAGCTCAAAACTGGCAGCACCGCATTGAAGAAAATCAGCTTCTTGCAAATCTTCTTTACCTTCTTCATACAATCCAGCAGCAAGCTCCAATTGACCAAGTTCGTAGAATGAGGGGCCATGGTTTTTGTTGGCTGCAATACGTAAATAGTTTACGGCTTTTTTGGACTTTACAGCAGCATTTAATTGCGTAGATTTGCGCATTTGATCAATACGGTACTTGGCATAATAGTAACAAGCTTCAGTATGTCCAGATTGAGCAGCTTTAAGATATTGATCTGCAGCTTTCTTGCAAGGAACATCAGGATCAGCAGCATTCATCTCTTTATGGTGATAATATTGAGCCAATTTGTAGATGGCAGTAGGATCATTACGAGCAGCATTACAAAGAGTAGGGAAAAGATTGATATCGGCTCCACTTTTTCCAGAGATTTCAGCTAAACGCTCATAAGTCTCATTGTTTTGCAAATAGGCACATGCTTTGGTATAGTAATCAAGGACTTTGTTATCGTCTTGAGGAACACCATTACCATTCTCATAGCATTGTCCGAGACAGAACTGACCATAACTTAAAACCATGCTGCTATAATAATCAAGCAAAGGAGTAGCTTCAAAGGGGTTCATCAAATCTGAGATTTTTTTGATGTTTTGCGAGGTTCTTTGATTAATATCTTTCATCTTGTAGTAAAGAATCATGATTTGAGCTAACGGATTATCAGAGACTTCTTGCAACCAATCAAGGGCTTGACGCTCCAAATTATAATAGCTATAAGTGATACCAGCAGCCAGTTTCATCTTGTTGATTTCGGTTAGATAATCATTTGAGGTATGAATGTCTTTGATACGGAATTGGACCATAGATTCAGTGATTCTACTCTTGAGTGAAAATGGAGTACCTTTACTATTGTCTACTTTTTGAAAGCAAGCATCAGCCTTTTCTTCTTGAGATTGAGTAGTGCCATAGAGATAACCCAATTCAAGGCATGCGTAAATGTTACCAAGTTGGTCAGCCTTTGAGAGATAAAGCCTGGCTCTTTCTCTATAATTATAGATTGTACCATTATGTAAGGATAGTAAACCTAAAAAAGGCAAATTAATGTGTAATCAGTGAATAAATAGCACATTGGAAGAATAAGTTATTTTTGTATACATTACCTCTATAGTAATACAAGTCTGCTGATTTGGATTTTTTCTCTGCTGAATCAGCCATTGAATCAAGTAATGGTTCAACTAAATCTAATTGCTTTGTAATATTAGGCTGATTTGATTTATAATAAGTCTCAACAAGTCTCATTCTTGCAAATATCTCCAATTCAACATCATCTAGTTTACATTGAAGGCCATTTTCATACAAAGAAGTTGATGATTCTTTTTTGCAACCAAAACAAATCTCATCATCATGACATTTAGCTAAACAAGAAAATATTAAAGTTATTAAGCCTGTATTACAAAGAGTTTCATATAAACATACCCAAGAGAATAAATGGGATAAACAAGTTTTTGCCATTAAATTTAATCATTTCACTGAGCCAAGTGAATACAAGTGCCTTTGTGCGAGCTTTTCCTTGGTTTTCCAACAAGATTAGTTTTGCAGCTTCCAATCTAGAAGTCCAACCAATACTAGTTGTAATAGCGTTATAAGATGCCACTTCAATAAACTTGGTCAAAGCGCTTGCTCTATTTTTGGACACTTTTAAGAATCTTGCAAATGCAATAGTCAATCTAAACACAAAAAATTACTTAATTTAGTTGATTATTATTGATTTAGCTTTGTTCGACTTACTTGTTTGGTACACCAATTTCAACCTTTTCGAATAGTTCAATGGTTCTGATCACATCTTCATCATTCATATTATTGTAAAGGTTACACAGATATTGACCAGAAGCATGGTCATCCAGTTCAATTGCTCTCCAAAGCAAGTGCAATGCAAACTTAAACTTAATATCAGTTTTGCTCATCATGGCATCAATTTTTGCGTTATTGTAGATGTACGCTAAATCAGCATAAATGGCATGCTTTCCTTCTTCATATGTTTCTCTTGGATGAATATTGCTATTGACTACCACCAATGCCAACATTCTATAGGCAATAGGATCTTTCTCAGCACCAGCGGATCGATTTAACTCTGTATAAATTTGATAATGATTGATGGGACCATTTGCATTATTCTTGATCATATAGTCAGCCAAATATTGAATAGCGAGAGCATTATTTTGTTTAGCAGCAGCAGAAAAGTAATGAAAAGCCTTGTCTAAATCACGACCATTGGTACCAATGCTACCACTGAAATAATAAGCGCCTACTTGAGTGAGAGCCATATCGTTGTTTTGATTAGCAGCATCCATAAAGAACGAAAGGGCGTGTGATTTATTGTAGGCTTTGTTGCTATAGCCATCTTTTAGCATGAGACCAGCATAATATTGACATTTTGGCTGATTTTGTTGAGCACCTTTGAGGAAACAAGCAAAGGCTAGATCTTGATTTTTAGATACAATAACTGTGCCATCGTCAAGCTTGATGCCATCCTGATAAGCATTTGCCAACCAAAAATGAGCGCCACTATAATTACAGTCATCTGAGAGCTTCTTCAACGTGTGAAATGCTCTTCCAGGATTCTTTTCAGTTCCACCAATTCCATTGTACTCCCAAACAGCGATACGTACACTTGCTTCATTTTTAATAGATTGTACGTTCCAATTTTCCAAATCGAATTGAGTTGGTTGATACTTGATTATGTTTGCAAATTCATGGTATGCATGATCAGGGTTATCTTTCATTACTAACAAACCTCTGGATAATTTAGCTGCAATGTTATCTGGGTACTTTTCAAAAATTTGCATTGCACGAAATAGATCGGCGGTGCACCCTTGACCTTTTTGATACATTTGGCCTAAAATAATATTTGCTGGTTCATCACCTAATTTAGCAGCTTCTTGAATAAAACTAAATGCAGCAGATGGACTTTTTGTTGTACCAATGCCCATAAGAGAAAGAGTACCCAATTTACGCAATGCTGGGGTAAATTTCTTGTCGCAATGATGTGCTTTTGCTGAAGCAAGTAAATAACGAAAAGCTATATCTGCATATTCGATACCTGCTTTTAAATAGATGATGGCAATCTGATAGCTTGAAACGCAAAAATATGGATGATTTAAAGATAAATTGACTTTTGCACAATACTTTATAGCATTTTCAATTTGATTTAACTTTTCGTAATACAATGCTAAAGACAGAGAAGCAATAGAATGACCCTATTAATCATATAATTAGTACTACTGGAAAGAAAAAAAAGTAAGGAGTAATTGTGCTACCTGATTAGAGGCCTCATTCAACATAAAAATAGCATCATTTACTTGATATCCATTGACGTTTTTAAATAAAACTGTATTTCCAAAGTAAACCTTAGCCAGTAATTGACCCTTGATGGCTGCTTGGTAATAAATATTACATGCATATTCTACATCTCCATCGCATTCAGCATAAAATCCCAACATGAAAGTTGCACAAGTGATTCCATTTTTAGAAGCATCAAGCAAGTATTTTAAACCTTGCTGTTTTACGTGTTCATTTTGATCATTTTCAACAGAATAATACGCTTCATAGAGCATACGTCCTGTATGATATTGAGCATATGCTATTAAATAATGTGTTGCATTAGTTGATTCTTGTTGATTTGCAATATATTCAAATAGTCTAAATGCTTGTGCTGGACTACGATCCATCGATTTCGGAGATAAGTAGCGGAGAGCATCAATATAAATTTCATATAATTGCTTTGTATTATTATCGTCATAAAGATCTAGATAGTCATTTGAATCAATATTATCTGCTACACTATAAGGACGGTGATCAAACACTTGTTGAGATTGTGTACGAACTGCTATTTTGGGAAAATCTGAAAATTGGGTTATTTCTGATTGAGTATCTGATGTGGATAAGTGTGAGAATAAAGCATCTTGTAACGATAAATTTGATGAAGTTGCTGATGATATAGTGAAATAATCATCTTGGTACTCATTTTTATAGTTGAGCACACTATTTAAATCATTAAGATGAGAATTTATATTATTATTAGTGCCCTGAATATTATAAAAATCATTCATGTCATTATTTATTTTCTCAATTAATGTACTTTGTTGTTGTTGTGATGATGGTGATAGTGATGGTGACATGGAAGGCGTAGGTAGTGATGGCGAAGGTGATGGCGGTAATGGAGCTAATTTAGGTGGTGGTGAAGATGGCGAAGATGGTGATGGAGAAGGTGGTTTACTAGTTGATGGGCTCTTTTGTTGCTTTTTAGGTGCATTAGATTTTGGTGTCAATTTCTTATTATTAGTAGATTTTGGTTTGTTTCCACCGAATAAACGACCAAAGAAACCATTTGTCATTTTTTTAATAGAGAAAGTTAAACAAGAAAAAAAAACAAGAGGAAAAAAGAACAAGATTGGATTTTACTGCGTCTAATTTATATACTTTATAATACAATACAATGTACAACAACAACAAGTTTCTTTTAATATATATAGATTTAAGGTACACTCAAAAAGACGTGTGATCATCTGATGTACTTTCAAACACAGAGTCAAGTTACCTTATGATGACTCTTTGGTTGTAACTCGTTTTTTGCTAAGGCTGATAATATGATCCCCTTTGCCAAGAAAGTAAAAGAGGACAAGACGAAGAGAAAAAATAGAAAAAAAAAGGTAATTTACTGTATAATGTAATACAAGAAAAAGAATATGAGTGTGTGCTATGATGGTCTTCAATGTTTGCTTACATGTAATATTTTTGCTGCACAGGCCATATAAACATGTTTGTTATTTTTTCACTCCTGTGTTTAATTAAGACCCCATATAACCAGCATAATAATATCTTTTTCCATACTATTCTGAAACAGTCAAATGCTTGAACATACATGCTGATCTCTTAATATATATATATACACACACACAAACACACAATGGATTGTTTACACTCGTTCTATATAAAGTAACTCGGTTTACGAGTCCTTTACAGTTTTTCCATCTTTGTTAATTGACCGTGTACACGCATGTATCTACGTTTTTACGCCTTTTATATATATATACTTATTTATATGTATGAACACGTTATTACACTTTTCAACCAGACCATTAGCATGGAATGGTGTAATCCCACATTATTTCCTTAATCAACCACATTTCATCCCAATTGTTAAAAATGGATGCATGAATACTTAGTCTTTCTTTTTCTTTTTATTACCACAAAAAATGACAACAATAAGATTGTATATAATGCATGTACATTGTGCAGCTGATCAATGCATTTTTGTTACAAAAAAAAAACGGCTGTGGATACATCAAATGATGTCTTAAGGTATATAGCGCAGTAATTGCTGATATTAATTATTATTTATATATAAAGTATATTATTAAATGTTATATTATTAGTAATTCTATCTATTGTATAATGGATTCTAACTTTTCAATGACCTGTGTAAAATCATGTTAAACAGATAAATACCACACATGATCCTATTATCTATAAAAAAAAACTTACTTGATTGATATCGGGTCGTTCTTTAGGATCGATAACCAATAAGAATTGAATTAAACTTTTGAATTCATCAGTATATGGATCATCTTGCTCTTTATCGAGTGGAAATTTATAATGACCATTCAAGATGGCTAATGCTATGGAGCCACCCATTTCATTGACACTAGCTTCAAAAGGATTTTGTCCGTACGCAGCTGCGTAAATTGTACATCCTAAACTCCAAATGTCCACTTTTTCATCTAATGTTGTTCCTGTTTGCACATCATATAATTCAGGTGCTCTGTATGGAATCGTTGAGTTTTCTGCTGCAATATCTTGCTGTAATAAACCATCTTGTCTAGATCGAATATGGATACGAGCTTTCATCACTGAACCAAAATCCATGAGAATAGGTGTTTTCCCATCATCTGAGATAAGAATATTTCCAGGCTTCAAATCACGATGAGCTGTGTACAATAATGTTTAAGTTTCTCTTCTTTTTTTTGCTAGAATCACTTTAGATCATAATGATGCAACTTACCATAAGGTACCAAATGATCATCTGGTGGTGTTTCCCCAGCCGCCGTTTCAGATTGCTGTTGCTGTGGAATACGATGATTATGAAGAACTCTTAATGAAAAGCATACTTTCAAGAAAAATTCTAATAAATCTTTTTCTGGAAAAAATGTTTTGTTGATATTGTTTGCATTAATATTATCTTGGAGATTGCCTCTTTTGTAATAGGGTAAAAAAATATAGACCGTCTTTGTGCCATCTGGATCAGTCAATACACTTGTATCCTATATAGTTTTTTTAATATACCATAGTATATTTCCCAAATACACAGTTTAAACTCTTACCAAAACTTGGATTATATACTCATTTTGAAATAATTGATACATATCAATTTCATGCATTGCGTCTGATAATGCTCTATCGCCCACAGGACAGCGGATTTTCTTCAAAGCGAATAATCTATGGCTGGATTCCTCTTTGACTAGATAAACATACGAATAACCACTATATAAGTGTATAACAAGATTGTTTAATGAATTGCTTCTTTCTGTTTTATTTCAATTCTCCTTAATTTATATTTTACCCTTCACCCAATAGATTGATCACCTTGTAATTTTTCTTGTTAATATATATTGTTGGATTTGGAAAACAACATGAAGTCAAAGCATAAATTGTATCTCGAATAGTAACCAAATAAGAAGACATTTTTATATAAGTGTATGTAAACAAAAACAAAAAAGCTCAGCAATACTTTTTTTTCACGTTTTTGTTTTGAGGCGGCATAGATAAGGATACATATGTGACGTCGTGCGTCGCATTACAATGTAACACTTTGATTGCAAATCCTCCATATTTTAATTATAGGAACTCTTGGTCAAGTTTGCTTTTTTTTCTTGAAATAAGATAGGAGAAGAGTGGGAAATCAGGAATAGGAGGAATGTGTAGTATATGGTTAGGAAAAACGACACTAAAATTCACAATGCATCTGCTATTATTGTTAAGGCCGCCGCTGAATGTTGATTTGCGGAAGCTGAAAGGAATTAGTAGCATTACAAAAAACCGCATGCATAAACACCTTAATTTATCGACTTTTTGCTGTTTGTTGAGCCTATCCATAATCTGATGAGTAAAATTTGATTTTTTTATGAAAATAAATTGGTTGCATTATTCTACCTGTTCCTGGATTTATTTCGAAAACAGGTAAAATTTACTGCTTTTCCCTAAAAACTGGATCCGACTTTTCATCCCTGTTCTACTTTTTTTTTTTCACTAAATAACACCAAGAAAAAATTATATGCCAATGTACCTGAGATGTTCAGTTTTAATCCAAAAACAAGTATCCAAAAATATCCTATTTTTTGCAGTTGGTATTAATTTTTCAGTGCTATTGTTTCAGATTTTTTACGCGTATTTCACTGCTAATGGATTGAAAACTTTGAGGCTTCATATCTCCAGAAAAAATTAAACTATACTAACACTCTTTAATAATAAAACTTACTTGTTTTAAAGTATCCTATAACATATTTGAATATAAAAAAATTCTGAGCACTTTTATTTTTTTTTCCCATTTTTTTGGCATTTCTGTAGTAGATTTCAAAATATTCCTTAAATTGAACAGCATTTTTTTCTACATTCATGTCATCAACCTTGTTGAGCTCTCTCAAACCAAGTTTAGTTTTTTTCAAAATATTGATTTTTCGTGGAGATACCCTTAAAAATGTGTACAAAGAGAAACCTTCGTTTTTAGCTTTAATTTTCCCTTATATACCCTCATCCTAAATTCTGAATTTGAATTTTTTTTTTGGCAAAATTTTTGTTTTCTCTACGAAAAATGTAGCTAAAAGATTCCGCAATATCTCGATCGATAGATAACTATTTTGCGCACTATTTTCATTACTTATATTTAAAATACATTTATAAAAAGTGATATGCATATTCAAAAAACCTCTAAAATTTTAATTGCATTTTACGCGAAATTTAATGTGAAATATTTGTTTAAATTTTGTTTTTATGGATGTAGAATTTAAAACTGTACAAAAAACATTTAATACGCTTGGTCTAATTACTTTGCAGTTCATGAGTCATGAGTCATTAATCTATTTTGTCTTTTGAATCATTTTTCGATCATTTTTTTATCAAATCAATTTTGGAATCCCGTTATCATTGTTATACCAGAATCTAGATATAGCGCTACAGTAGTCGTATTATCAGAATATTGTTATTGTTACACCATTAATAGCTGTTATACCACTTGATAATCTCTTCTATATATAATCTCATTCTCTACATTGAATAAAACCGCACCTTTTACTCTTGTATAATTCTTATTAGTTTTGGTAAAACAATCATGTCCAGATAACCTATTAAGAACTTACGATAAACCATACCTTCTGCGCTCATTATTAGTGTTACATAATCCAGCTCAATATTTAGTCAGTATCCTAAACACATAATAGTAGAATTTCCCATAAGTATATCGTTAATCCCTATGATGTGTGCATAATAATAAAATCTGACCATGAGCATAATGAGCTAATTATATAGGCACATATTGGTTTGTACATGATGAGCATTGTGCCGTTCTCAAAATTCCATTGCATTTTTTTACTGGAATGGGTTTTAAACCACATTTTCTTTTATTAATATAAATTATAGACGATACTACAATTTAATGCATTGTTGATATAGAGCAATACATGCAAGAACCAATATATTTACTACGATTACCATCGTTTGTAAATATTTTTATAGCTATAATAATGTTTATAACAAAAATGGTTTTTACTCGAGCATAAACTTAAATAAAACTTACTGCTTAAATTTATATGAAAGCCAAATCTAGGGTTATAAATGGTACTTTATCACACATAAAATTTAAACAAATCAACCTTGTTTAAACTTACTATTTTAGTTTACAATTTTTAGCTGTGAAAAAAAATTGTTTTCAAGCATAGCTACAATTAAAACCATGGTTATTAGGCAAAATATCAGATTATCCTTTTTTTGTGTTTTTATACCATTTAAAATTTTATCACTTTCCTGGAATATTTCGTGGGTTTGCAGCCAATTCTAGATTTTTATTGAGTAGATATAAATATCATTGCCTTCGATTTGATCTGGTAATCAAGAAGTAAGTCCAACAATACAGTACTAAATAATGATGTTTGATCTTAGAATGCGGTTAAATGAAAATATCAGTCTCTAATGTAGGCTGCTATCTATATTAAAAATATCATCCCCTTATGTTAGCATGCTTATTCAGATAATAAAAGAAAAGAATACAAGCTTGATAGTCTGATATGTCTTATCAAACGGTGGTGAATATATCCTTAGAATATGAACAAAAAGAGAGAAATAGCACACGTAGAAAAGGATTTCCAAGGTTTTCATTATTCAGCGCAATTAAAACCCTGCTATATTGTACATTTAAGCCAATGTAAAAGTAGCATTACAGCGCATGATGATCCATAAACTAAACAAAATAAACAATATATGTTACCACAGAATATACATTTTTCTACCAGAAAAACTGTCTGTCATATCATAATACATTCATTATAAAATTGTCAAAGCAAGCCCGTGGAGTGACACCGTAATTGAGCATAGCAAGATTGAACGGGTAAGTCTCCTCTTATACTATGGTCTATGGTATATCTAAGTTTTAAATAAAAAAGCGTTTTTTTTATAACTTTTATTATATTTAACCATGTATGATCTGCAAATTCAGTTTTTGTAGCGGACATTTTCGGGGCTCATTTTACCCTTACCAACGCTCATGATTTTGATAAAAAAAAAGAAAAATCAAATTTTGATACCAAAATCAACGTTTAAATGTATTACAATGTGAGAGAAAATTGTAGCCATAACTAATACACATTTTATAAAAGCTTAATATTAAATGTTAAGTAATAAAACTTAGCATTTTTGGCCCAAAAACGGTTTTTTGATTAAAGGATTTTCATGTAGTATTTTGCAATAAAAAAGTTTATTATTTTTTATTGAGCAAATAGAGCGCTAAATTCTGTATATGTGTATACTTTTTGTTTTTATAATTGGTAGTATAATTAACTCTAGATTTGCAAAATCAGAAAAAAAAATTTAAAAATGTCAAAAATTGATGATCTGCACAAAAATAATTTTCTAAATTAATATTCCGCTTATAAGCTTTGTAAGTCTTAAAAATAAGAGATTTTATAATACTTGAGAACTTTTTCAAGAACTTATGATGTTGTATCCACTTGATTGAAGCCTATCACTGTAAATCTTTATACAAGTTAATATTGTGTAATAGTTTATTTGGTAATAATACAGTCTTACTTTATAGTTATCGCGTTAGAGGTTAGAGGTAATTTAACATTAAGTTTTAGTCTTACTCCTCCAACATCATAAACATAAATATGGCCATCACTGGGACCTATTGCCACCTTTTCACCCTCTTTGTCCCAAGTCAGTTTATTCAATGCTTTACCAGTAGAATCAACTTAAGTACTTACAAATGGTTTCTCTGTATTTTCATTCAAATTCCATAAATTAAATTGACTTGTTCCGTCTACAGTAGTAGTATCAATTGTAAAATCAGTCCGCCTTATGATAAATGTCAACCTAAAATCAGAAACATCCCATCGTCATTGTTATAAGCTATGAAAAGCTTGATTTTTAATAATACAGCAATTAAATAAAAAACAAGATGATACTAACAGCATATGTTGAGTATTTAATAATATTTAAGTAAGTTTGATGAAGCATGCCTTTAAATTTTAAATTCTTCGAAAAATCCTGAGGCAAACACAACATCTTGGTCCTGTAATTTCTATCCATCAGGATATTGCGATTTCCACTGCACAATAAATGCATTTTTTATCAATTTTGGCCTCGATGTACATTGAGTATCAGTTTTTTACTAGTTGTATTTTCTCTGATTCATTAATATTCAATCATATTGAATGATGATTTGTAGCATTGCCAATAAAAAAAAAAAGAGTAAATGTGTCGTATATTTTCAGGTTTGATAAATGATACTGAAAGGATACAACTAAAAGAGAATGAGTACTGAATCAGTTCTTCAACTGTATGATAAAAAACAAAATATTGTTTATTTAGATATAAAAGTATGGCCTTTTATATTGATTTGACATTGAGATACTGAGATGTAATTTAAGGCACTATTGAACCATTAGATCTGTTTGATGGTAATCTATGGATTGAAGTGAATCAATCATAATTTAACCGTTCTTGCAGAGCTTGTGAGTTGTGTTGTTTCAATGCTGCGCTAAATATGCTTGGATGTTGATTTGATAGCTACTTGATTGGTTAATTGCTGGGATGAAATAATGTGGTGTCATAATTGAGGTCAAAACGTTCTTGGTAATTACGTAATTACTGGAGTAAACTTGGTACGCTGGGAGTTTCTTATACCCGATTGATATCAAGACTTTGTACTTCAATACATGTCGTAGTTAATAGATTGTAAGATGTATTGATACTGTAGAAGGTGATAATGTATGATACTAGTAGGTAAAATACAACACCATAAGTCATTGATATCTCTCGGAAAATAGAAATATTAACACCAGAATATAAGTGCATTGGTCAAACATTAATCAAAATTGACCATAATAGTTGACCTAAAATTGATTATAAAAAATTGAACACTTAAATTGAGGTATTAAGTTTTTGTATTTACAAGGTAGATCAAACGCTAAGCTACTCTGAATTTTTTGTTTCAGCAAACAATATTGATTTTTCGTCGAGATAATTAAAACAATAGTCCATATCACAGCTTAAAACCTATCATGACGGGTTTCCAAAATTGATTTGAAAAAGTGACGGAAAAATGATTCGAAAAACAAAATTGTTTAAATGCTCATGAACTGCAAAGTAAGTCAACCTAGCTTATTAAACAGTTTTTATACAGTTTTAAATTCTGCATCCATCTAAATAAAATTTAAAAAAATGTTTCACGTAAAATATTGCGCAAAATGCAATTGAAATTTTGAAGGTTTTTTGACGATACAGAACGCTTTTTATAAGCATATTTTAAATTTAAATACTGGAAATAATGCATAGCAAAATTATATATTGATCGAGCTATTACTTAACCTTTTAGCTGCATTTTTCGTAGAGAAAACGAGATTTTTTGAAATTCAGAATTTGGGATGAGGGTATACAAGGGAAAATTGAGGTTGGAGATGAAGGTATCTCTTTGTAGACATTTTTGAGGATATCTCTACGAAAAATCAATATTTTAAAAAAAATTAAATTGGATCCGAGAGAGCTCAACAAGCTTGATGGCATGAATGTAAAAAAGGCGTAATTCAATTTAACGAATATTTTGAAATCTACAATGAAAATGTCAAAGAATTGGAAAAAAAATAAAAGTGCCCAGAATTTTTTTATACTGAAACATGTTATAGAGCACTTCAAAACAAGTAAGTTTGATTATTAAAAAGTGTTAATGTTGCTTAGTATTTTGTAGAGATATGAAGCTTCAAAGTTTTAATTTTTAGCAGTGAAATACGCGTAAAAATCTGAAACATTAGCACTGAAAAATTAATACCAACTGCAAAAAATAAGATATTTTCGGGTACTTGTTTTTGAATTAAAGTTGAACATCTCTAGTACATTGGCATATAATTTTTTCTTGGTTTTATTTAGTGAAAAATAAAATAGAGCAGGGATAAAAAGTGAGACCCAGTTTTCAAGGGAAAAAAAGTGAATTTTACGTGTTTTTGATTCTTTCGTGAGATATGAAATAAATTTAGGAATAGGTAACATAATATGACCAATCCATATCTATTCAGAAGTATCTAAGGTATTATATCCGAAGAAGTGCTGAGTATGGGCTAGTTATAGAAAAGGGGGACACGTTCCGATTTTGAAGATTGGAAAATTTGAAAATTATATAGTTTTTTGAAACTATATAAATCCCTGGAAGATAGCCCTATCATCGTTTTTTAAATAAGGAATTAGATTTATTATAAAAAGCAACTTAATAGTCAGGTATCATGATATATATTTATTCAGTTTAAATTTACAGTAAATTTTAAGGCATAAAAATGTTATTAGATTGATTTTCCATGAAAAAGCTATCCCACCCTGAATTGAAAACGTTAGTTTATTAAACGAAAACATTAAAATATTGTATTAGTCTTTACCTTGGACACCAACCCCTCTAACAGCATTTTCGGTAAACGGAGTACGGGCAGTAGAAAACAGCTGTTGCCATGCAGCCTGGATAATGCTGGTGTATTTCCATTACCTCCGTTCAAAAGCCAAGATTGACTTCCATCATTGTTGAAATCTCCCATAAGGCTATCTGAAGATGTGGGGTTGTTATTATTATTACCAGGTTGCATCATTGGAGGAGGAATACCCATAATTGGGACAACTGGAGACTGTTGTTGTTGCTGTGATGGCATTCCTGAATAAGATGATGGGTATTGTTGTTGTGTATACTGATGCTGCTGCTGCTGTTGTTGTTGTTGTTGTTGTTGTTGTTGCTGTTGTTGCTCTGATGGCGAAGATTCAGCTGGAGCAGATTCGCCATTTGTATCAGTTCTTTCCGGTTTTAACAAGGTTGACAAAGTTTGAAGGAAAGGAATTAATGGTGGTCCAGCTGGTATATCTTTGCTTAGAGGAGCTAAACATTCATCAGTACATATTGTTACATATTGCTTGGCTTCCTTTGCAATTTCTGGATCAGTACTTGTGCAATTGTACAAATGAATCAAGGCAGCTTGAAAGACAGAACAAGCTAGATATACATGATATTAAAATTAATACAAATACTATTTATGAATATTAATTTATTGTACCTGCAAAGTTCCATCCAAATTTAGCAATGGCCATGTAGCCACATCAATAGCTAATTTAGCAGCTTTTTTACACAAAGAGGTCGCTCTTGAAAGAGAAGGCATATCGACTTCATCCTTATCCAATGCAATAAAAGGTCGATGTAAAAGTAACACAACAGCATGATAGCAAACGGTCAATGGTCCACCTTCCATGATCTTTTTCGAGTCTGGTGCGTACAAATTCTTGTTGAATCTTATATCCGATAAATCATTTTCTGTGATCATAGGTTTTAAGATGTAATACAGTACGAACCATTATTTGATTATTTCGACGAAAAATCAATACTTTTCGCTGAAGCAAAAAACGTGGAGTAGCTTACAGCTAGACACAGTTTTGGCATATAAAAAACAATATATTAACAGGCTAGTTTTTTAAAGACTACTTACGAAAGCGCTGAAAAGTGATAAAATCAACTAGAACCAATATTTATTGTAAATATCGCAGAGATATAAAACCTTTACTATATCTTTATGTATCAATAACATAAATTTTTCCATATTTCATACTATCAGTCTACTTCTTTATCATGCATACTGTGATCGGAATCATTACCATTCTCTAGCTGAGAATCTACTATAAGCAGAGGTGTAATTTGTGATGCCATATTGTCAAAAATTCTTTTTTATTGAGAATATTTTCAATTGCTTTATTGATTTCGACAATTATATATATATAACATACGTAAAAAATACACGGAAATCTTAAATCTTTATTTTGTTAATAAAGTTGTTTATCAAGTGGTCAATAGTCAATCGTAAAAAGTATATTATACAAATATCACTTACTCGCTGTTTTCAAAGAATAAAATGTATTCATATACAATTATAGAATGATATACGCATAGTGGACTCTCATTACAGAAATATATAAAAAGGTAGGAGTTTTGTGAAATTATCAATGCACTAAATATGCCCTTTTTCGATTAATTAGTTAAAAAGAAAAGAAACTCTCTTTATTGGAAAATTATACAAAAGTATGCGGACGAGGTAAGTAGTTGATGATATAAAGTAATTAATGTGCAATATTTGGTATTTGTTAATGTTAATGTTGCTGTTGTTCAACAAGCTCTACATTGGATTGTTCCTGTTCATCCTCATCCTCCTCGTCCTCCTCATTTTCCTCATCGCTCAACCCTTCTGTTTGCTCGAAATATGTCTCCCAAAGCGCAATAATTTGCTTTTGATGTTCAATCATGCTGCGAAGGAATTGCTCTACACTATCTCGGAAATCGTCTACCTTTTCTTTATCGAATCGGTCTAATTCGTTTTTGATCAATTTTGATATATCTTGAAAATCCTGCTGTAATTCTTCGACCTTTTCTTTCATCTCATTCAACTCTTGTTGTGAGCTCACCAATTTTTCAGGTTTACGTTGTTGTTTTAATTTTTCCATTAGAATTACTTTCTTTTGGTATTCTGAATCTGCCTGTTGATATGTTTGATAGGCTTTCATTCTAGCATTGAAAGCAATCTACGACGCATTTTAGTTTTTAAGTCAAGTAAATTTATCAGAAAGACCTTACTCGAATAGATCCAATAATTCGAATATACTCGTCAATTGTGTTTTCCAATGTAATTATATCAAATTGTGCTTGCTGCTCATGTAGATCCTTCATCTTTTTCTGAATTTCTCCCAATACCATTAAATGTGTTGACAAATTTCGATTTAGTTCAGCAGATGCTAATGGGAACATACTCTCACCGAAATCAGACGTTGCAGACCCCAATTCTGTCATTCATGAATTAACATATTTTGCATAAATCGTGATTTCCGTTCTTTGCTTTACCTTTTCTTTGCTTTACGACACCTTCTACACTTTTTAACAATCCTTTTAATTGCGCCTCTAAAGCATCCAGTTGATTCTTTTTCGATTCGAACCATTCATCTACTTCTACAAATTTAGTGAAAGGACTTGTTGCTGCATTCGATATCGTTTCTCCAAATGATCGCATAAAACTCATTTTTGAATTTTCTGGTTCTGCTCTTCGTTGTCGTTTCTGGTAAAAATTTAGCTAGACTTTCAAATATGCATTCCGAAGAAAAAAAAAAAAAAAAGTATTACCTCAACGTTGAAAGATTCACTCTCTAAAAACACCTTCAAATCGGGGTCTCCGTACAACATGGGATGTGCTACAATCTTTTGTAAACAACGTTCCAGCGCCACTCTTCTTGACTCTACAAAATCATCTTGAAATCGACCTTATTTATATTGCAAAATCATAATCAGATCATGTATGCTATTCAACAAATAGGGCTTACCTAATGCATGTTTCTCAGGAACAGGTGGTACAATGACACCAGGATTACCGAGCGTAAGTTGATTATAAAGCCATAAAAAATCTCGATAACGTCTTGCTACAACAAATTCAGAGGAGCGATACGAGGGAGAATTTGTCTATATACTCAAACTTTAATCAATATTCCCGTAAATATGAATACAAAATGTTATATACTTGCCTTTGTTCTCACTTTATAAATGATATGGGCATTAATAGCATCGCCTACTTTTTGAGGATCCTCGATTGCAACCTGAAAATAAGGTCGAGAGCCACTTTTTGGTATTTGTAAAGATTCTGACTACAAAAAGAAAGTTTCCATCTAGTGTTATTTTGGAGGGAAACTTGTCCGAGCTAAATTATACATACTTGAGTATCTGTTTCTTCTTGTTGTGATGATGTATATTCTAAATTTGGATCTTCTTGTTGATGCTGTTCTGTATGATCTTCTGGATTATTCAAATCGATAGATTCTAACTGTTTGTTTACATTGGATATGGGTGAGGCTACAATAATGTTCTCGTCATTGTCTAAAACTGGCGAAACTGAAGAAGACGAAGAAACTTTGGCAGTATCAATTTCTTCTGCAAAAGGGTTTGCTTCGAGAGACTCTTGACCATAATCTCCTAATGAAGAATGTTGAGAGTCAAAGGCCGTATTCATTTTATGTATAAAAAAGAAGAAGAAAAAGAAAAAAAAGAAAAAAGAATGAAGCCAGCCCAGATGCACACAGCATCTAACAAACACAACGCACAAGAATATGCTTTTTTTTTTTTTTTTTTTTTTTTTTTGTGATCAACCAATAAAAAAAAAGTACCATTCAATTTTATGCTTTATAAAGATAAATGTTATGAAATTCGTTTAAAAGATATATTATTACTATTATTGAAAAGGAATTATTAAAAAGGAATGAATTAAAATGTATTTATGAAGAAAATGTTTCAAAAAAGAAGAGCATTTACTCTTCTTCAAGAATCTCATCTTCCTCAAGATAATCCTCATCTTCCATGAGCTCATCATCAGCAGTAGCTTCTTGGTATTGTTGATATTCAGATACTAAATCGTTCATGTTGGATTCAGCCTCAGTGAATTCCATTTCATCCATACCCTCTCCAGTATACCAATGCAAGAAAGCCTTTCTTCTGAACATGGCAGTGAATTGATCATTGACACGCTTGAATAATTCTTGAATAGCGGTACTGTTACCAATGAAAGTACCAGACATTTTAAGACCAACAGGGGGAATATCACAAAGAGAAGTCTTGACACCATTAGGAATCCATTCAACAAAGTAAGATGAGTTCTTTTGTTGAACAGCCAACATTTGGTTTTCAACTTCCTTGGTGGACAAACGACCACGGAAGATGGTAGCAACAGTCAAGTAACGACCATGGCGAGGATCAGAAGCAGCCATCATGTTACGAGCATCAAACATTTGAGCGGTCAATTCAGGAACACTCAAATTACGGTATTGTTGGGAACCAAAAGCGGTAAGAGGAGCGAAACCAACCATGAAGAAATGAAGACGAGGGAAAGGAACCATGTTGACAAATAATTTACGTAAATCACTGTTAAGTTGACCAGGGAAACGCAAACTGGTGGAAACACCAGACATAACGGTGGAAACCAATTCATTGAGTTGACCGTAATCGGGATTGTTCAACTTGAGAGTACGGAAACAAATATCGTAAAGAGCTTCGTTATCGATACAGAAAGTGGCATCACAGTTCTCAACAAGTTGATGAACAGACAAGACAGCGTTATAAGGCTCAACAACAGTATCAGAAACCTTGGGAGAAGGTACAACAGAGTAAGTACAAAGCATACGATCAGGATATTCTTCACGAATCTTGGAAAGCAAGAGAGAACCAAGACCAGAACCGGTACCACCACCAAGAGAGTGAGCTAATTGGAAACCTTGCAAACAATCGGTATGTTCAGCTTCCTTACGAACGACATCCAAAACCTGTTCAACCAATTCAGCACCTTCTGTATAATAACCTCTAGCCCAAGAGTTACCAGCACCGTTTTGGCCAAAAATGAAGTTATCAGGACGATAAAGTTTACCATAAGGACTGGAACGAACAGAGTCCATGGTAGCAGGTTCAAGATCAACCAAAACGGAACGAGGTACATATTGACCACCAGAGCCTTCATTATAAAAAACGTTGATACGTTCTAATTGAAGATCATTATCACCAGCATAAGTACCGTTGGTATCAAGACCATGTTCTTGTGAGATAGTTTCCCAGAATTTTTGACCAATTTGGTTACCACATTGACCTATAAGAGGTGAGTTAATTTCGTTATTTGTTGCACACGCTCCTCCCCCTCCTTCTCCCCCCCGTACAAATGTTATGCTTCTCTCCCTCTTTTTTTTTTATACACAACACGAAAACCACCCCCTTGGTTTATTACTATTTAATTTGATTTACTTACCAACTTGAACGTGAATAATCTCTCTCATTATAATTATGTCTGTATTATCGTAAAAAAGAAAAAGAAAAGGAAAGCGGGGATCTGGATTAATATTACATGTTATTTGATTTACAGCACAAAACGAAGTATATTTACATTATTTTCTTGTATTATTATTGTATTAAAAAAAAAAGTAAAAAATCTAAAAGGAAAAATGTCTACCAAAATATAAAGTAGAAAGAAAGAAAGAGAGAAAGAGCAAAAAACCAAATTAACCTTTTTAACGAGATGTAAAAAAAAAAAAGGGCAAGCTGCACGAGTATGGATTCCTTTTTATTGAAATCGGTGGGCAACCAATTATAAATGAAATTTTACATTTTTGTGTTATTTGACAAGTTAATGTGGAACATTATGTGCTTGTTTGACTAATTGTGGATGCGTCCTTTTCTTTCATTTGAATTAAGGATGACATGCAAGCATACAAAAGATCATGGATACCTGTAAATCCTAATCGATTTAAATAACTAAGATAGTCTGCTCTATAATCCAAATAACTTAAAGACACTCCTCCGTTCTATTGTTATATATAAAAAGATATTAGAAATAAAGAAAATAAAAGGAGGTTATGATATTGCTTACCTCTTCTAGTTCCTTTAGATACATTGATGTTATAGGCTGATTGTGTTTTATACTAGAGCCTTCGTCTTTTTCCAGTAACTATAGATTTTGCATGTTATATAAAATGGTTTTGATATTATATCATTTATGCCTTACTTTCATGAATCGTTTTGAAAAGGCTGCCAAAGAAACAGAGTGTGTAATTGATAATAATTTAGTAACATCCATATCTCTGTCCTCACACAGTTTATGAAATTGAAGGATATTTTTTCTGAAAAAGATGATTAGAATTGCTAAATATATATGTATATATATATGCAAAAGCTTACTTTGTCAATGAAAACACATTTCCAGCTTGTTGTACTTCACTAAGACCAATGTTTCTCCATAAAGTATTACAAACATCCATAAGGTATGTATTAAAGTGATTTAAATAAGCAGGCGTATGTCTAGACATCCAATCTTCGGTTTTTTTGTCATTCTCTTCAAATGCAAATTTGTATTGATTTAATATACCACAGATTCGACTTACGGCCATTGCAGATGATGAATAAAAATTACGGTGTACAAATGTAGCTGCAGGTATAATAATATCTGGTATATCATCTTGAGCAGAAATAGTAGAAACCAATTCGAAAAATGAAAGGCCTGCATGTTGTAATAAAGGATCATCATCTTCTGCTAATAATCCCATAACACACAATCGATCAATGTGCTCGATTAACTTTTGAATTGTAGTAAAATAATTGATATCGAATGACAAAACACCAAAAGCAGTTGTGCTACACCAAAAAACGTAAGGTTACATTCAAACTTCTTGTTCGATACAACTTACATATGATCGATATTTGATTCTTTCTTTTTGCCTAATTTTGAATGACGATTCCAATCAAGCAGTGCCCAATTATTTAGTAAATCCGTATAACAAATTATTAGCTTTGCCTTCCATTTCACGTCTGATACAATGTATAATCGATATAGACGCATTAGTACTAACTCGTAAAAGTCCTTGTAATTTGTTGGCTTGATATATGTGATTAGCTCAAAGATTTCATCTTCAAATTCGAATCCATTCCAAGTTTTCAAATAATCAAATAAAAAGTGTTCAAGGACAGGAAGTTGAGACTATAGAATTTCTATTGATATCGAATCTTTTGATAATATTTAAAAATCTACCTTTGTAAATCGAGTAAATCTGACTAACGATTTTAACATATCATGTAGTTCTGATTTCATGATATCTTCTTCATTATTCCAACGAGCTAAATCCATTATTTTTTGAATAATCCAGTAACTAAGTCTGTCGATAACAACATCATCTCGTTTACAAAGCAAAAGATGTTGAAGTTTTCGGTTTTCCAATATGACACTTAGTTGTTCTGCAAGATCCAAATTTTCAATACCGTTTGCAATACGAGTAATATCGAGAACATCTAATTCACGCAAATTTCCCTACATTATATTAGAACATGAATTGAAGTAAAAACTAAAACATCTTCTTTTTACCCCTGAAACGTCCTTTGATTTTAACTTCTTGGCTTTTTTCTTTGTGGGTAGCTGAAATTCAGCTTTACGACTATCTACAATTTCCATTTGATTATTCCATAAGATTCTGATATTTTTCAACTCGTGTTTCGTATCAGGATAAGGTGTCTAATATAAAGTTCTATTAATAAAGATAGCAAGTAGGATCTACAAAACTTTACTTCAAAAACAAAGGCGTTGACCAATCGAACATTGTGAGGCACAATAATTGAGAAATCATAAGTCTGATACACCAATAATAAACCAATTAATTCTGCATTATCTTTCTCGCTGTTAATCAGGTCATTCAAACGCCTAATTCTATATGGTATAACATGTTCTCTTCTGGTGATGAAATAAAGTAAATGACAGGCAGCAGCTCTACAGAATTCACAGATAAGTTTTTCTTTGTTGCTCTATTTATGGTATTTTGATTTACCTCACGGAGGCTTGATGTAAACTGTGAAATAAAACGGGATATAGCTTTCCAATTTTATCTTTTGTAGCAATAATGTCATATATTGAAATCGCCCAATTCAACATTTCGTTCTAGAAAAAGAAATCAGCCCTATTAATTCTATCTGCCATGTGGATTAAGAGTCTATACCCACTTACAGTCATCATTATATTTCTATCTTTACGGCTTATACTTGCAATTATACGAATAACATAATCTTCTGAAATGTCTTTTCTTGGTAATAGACATTGCATTAAAAAAAATGTATAACCATGTGCTATTATTTTTAGATAGTCAGTTAGAATACAATATAACTTTAAGATGCAGAATAACTTACACAGCTTTTGCATCATTATAATTTCATAAATCAAATTGAACTGAGATGGCAAAAGGCCAAACTTTTTGATTAGAGGGGTTATCTTTTTCAATTTATCAACTGCTCTTCTTATGACAGCCACTGGTTTATCTGCAAAAAGATACAATGGTTAATAAACTATCAATGCAATCTTTGTAATAATTTACCTAGAGAAACACCAAATAGTGCTTTTTGTATTATTTCATCAACGTTATTTATATCTACTCCATTCAATATTTCTTCGTCTGCTGTCTTTTGAAAATCATCATTATCATCATCATCATCAGCAGCAGCAGCATCGTTTGTTTCTTGACCATTGAATATTTCATCATCGCTATATACATCTTTTTCCATATCTATAAATCATGCAAATTTAATTATATAAACAATGCTATATGTAAATGAATAACTTGCCTTGGCTATTCACAATTGGAGAACTCATTTTTTTTATATTAAAACTTGAATAAAAAAGAACAAATTGTGCAAAAAAAAAAATTTAGCAGAGGATCGCTGTCTTTTTCAATATGCGACACAATCAACTTTTGTGTTTGAGCACAAGACGTAAAATAAGAGACAAATGTGTACTAAACACATAGTTAACGCTGTTTTCTTATAGTTGAAGATTTGAAAATCACCTTGATTCAATACCAAGTATTTCATTCCACTCTCTGCGATTATATCTTTTGATACAAATTTGAGCAAATCAATCAACTCCAAGTCGTAGTTGAACCAGTTTTTTTCATTGGTTGAACCTGAATATACATTTTATTTAAATTAATGGAAGAGAGCTCCGTTTCCTCCCCTTCTTGTTCTGTTTTTTATACAAACGCGTTATAAAAGATGGCTCTCTTTCGTCTTTCAACACTAATTTTACTTGTTGCTTATTTAGCTGGAACACAGGCATTATATTTCTATTTGGAAGGCTCCGAGAAAAAATGTTTCATTGAAGATTTACCAAAGGAAACTATGGTTATTGGTAAAGCTCTTTTTTCAGAACTGAAATTTACATTTTAATTGACATTTTTAAATAGGTATCTATAAATCAGAACAATATTCTGCTGCTCAAAGCCAATGGATTGAAAACGAAGATTTGAAGATTGAAATTACTGTCGAAGTAAAGTTTCGATGCCCATATATTATATAACGTGAAGTTAACTTTTTTTTTTTTTTTTTTTTTTTTGCTCTTAGGAACTTCCTCAAGGTCATAAAATTGTTGATACCAAAAGTAAATCATCTGGTCGCTTTACATTTACCTCTACTGAATCTGGTGATCATGCTATTTGTCTCTCTGCTTCCTCTAATTCTTGGTTCGATAGCTCAAAAACTGTAAGAGCAGCAACGACACATTTTACTTTGTAAAACTAACGGTTTTTATCTATAGAAACTTACACTCGATATGGATTTCGATGACCCATCTGACCACCATGACCATAATGCTGAAGGTGTTTCTGGTAGGTTAAATTATATCAATGACAAAATATATAGCAATTATCAACCATGTCCAAAATAGATTTAGTGAAGAGAGTACATGAATTGAACGAACGTGTTGAAGATATTCAAATTGAACAAAATGCTCAACGTGTAAGTTTTTTTTTTTAAAAAAAAAGGAGGAAGGGGGGGAGAGAGAGAGATAGACAATGAGTGTATTGTTTGCTATATCAAAGAGAACGGGACATTATGATTTTTAACATATATTACTCAGGAACGTGAAAAGGATTTCCGTGATCAATCAGAGCTTACAAACTCTCGTGTTGTATGGTGGACAATTGCTCAACTTATTGTGCTCGGTGTTGTTTGTTTCTGGCAAATGCATTACTTCAAGAATTTCTTTATGGCAAAGAAACTTGTATAAATAAATAAATAAAATCACCCGCCATTTTTGTTAAGCTCAACAACTTTTCGATAGTTTTCATCACAAATATAATGAGTGAATAATTGGAAAGAACAAAGATCACATTAATAATAACAATGCAGTATCTTATTCGTTCTTCAATTATATGTCTAATATCAAACGCACGCACTATAATTTGCCTAATTTGATCTATGAAACTTCGCTTTCGAGACTTTATAGAATTCATTATAGTTTAATAAGTCATCAAATAGAAATAATTGCCGTATATTCATGTTGCAGCGTTTCACCAAAATATGCCGAGTTTTTTTTTTTGTTCACGACAGTTTCCCAAATTGACATTAAATGCAGGCAAAGAATCAGCAGCATTGCCGGGTTTTGAAGATTTTCTGCAAATCGGCTAAAAAATTCAAAATCGGAGTGTGTCCCATTTCTATATCAAATTCCATACTAAACAGCTTTAGGACGCATCTTACACACTTCAAAATAGATATGAATTGGTTGCAATATGCTATCTGTTCCTGAATTCATTTTATATCTCATAAAAGATTCGAAATACGTAAAATTCAGCACTTTTCCTTTAAAAACTGGGTCCGACTTTTCATCCTTGCTCAACTTTTTCTTTACTAATTAAATAATAACAAAATAAAAATATTTGCCAATATACTTCAGATGTTCAAGTCTAACCTGAAAACGCGTTTCCTGAAATATCATATCTCTATCAGATGGAAGAATTTTTTTAGTGCTAATGTTTCAGATTTTCACTACTGATTCACTGCTAAGATTAGAAATTTTGAGTTTTAATAACTTTGCAAAGAATTAAGCTATACTAACCATTTCTAATAACAAAACTTACTTGTTTTGAAGTGCTTTATAATATATTTAAGTATAAAAAAATTCTGGACACCTTTTTTTTTCATTTTATTTTATTGTCATTTTTGTAGTAGATTACAAAATATTCGTTAAATTGAACAGTATTTTTTTAAAATTCATGTCATCAGCTTCGTTGAGCTCTCTCGGGCCCAATTTAGTTTTTTTTTACAAATATTGACTTTTCCTCGAGATATCCTCAAAATGTGTACAAAAGAATACTTTCGGTTTTAATTCAGGAAACGTATTATATTTTTGATTGATAATATCGATTAAAATTAGAATTTACAAAACAATACAAAAGAGGTGCGTGATGCTAAATATGGTGTACCAATATTCCATGGATATGCTCACGCTGTTTCATGCCAAGTGAAGTATCACCCAAGGTATAGTATCTAAAAAAAAATTAAATTTGATACTGCTACTGTAGATGAAACCAGTCAATTTAATTTATAGAATTCGAATGCAAATACTGAGGAACTATTTGTAGGTAGTACTTAAGTTGGCTATGGTAAAGCATTGAATAAATTGGCTTGGGACAAAGAAGGTAAAAAGGTGGCAATAGGTCCCAGTGATGGCCATATTTATGTTTATGATGTTGGAGGTAGGATTTCACACCCAACGTATCGTATTATGGTCAACCGAGTTTGACTGTTATAACGGGCCGTTTTTTATGCAGACTCGGATGGGGGTATTCGAGTTTTTTTTTCGTGTCACCTAAACTCGAAAGTGGGATTCGAGTTTTGGCTTTCAAAAAATATGTGAAATTGTGAAATAATCAAATATACGTACATTAACGTATAATTTGACGAAGGGTGATTTAAAAATGCTCTGATTTATTGAAATTTGAAAGATAAACGTATGAAATCATGCAAAAAATAAAAAAAAATACTGTTTAATTATGAGCTTATAAAGAGAGTTTATGTACTAATTGAATGAGTGTATTGAATTTGAATGGTAATGTAATTAGAATAAACATATGAATATCGTATGAATATACTGTAATTGAACCATGCTTTTATACTTTAATTGTAGCGTGATGATAGAAGCATGGAATGTAGCATTGTCTGATTTGCGCTATTAAACATCATGGTTTGACAAAGGTTCTAAATAGGTAATTTGGTAATTTCTGATTCTGATAGATCATGCTTGCTTGTCTTTTATTTCATGTATACTTTATACATATACTCGTTATTTTGAATGAAAACGTGCTTCTGTAACAACATTATTACCGCGCAAGTCATTACCATTTATAAATTGTATGCCATGAGTGAGAGTGATTTTTTGACGTAATGTTTACATACAATAAAGTAAAAGTTTTCTAATTTTTTGTATATATAAGCTACTCTATCTTTGAGGTTGAGTTCCTTAATTTTTTGTTCATCTAAACATTTTTATTATAAATAAAAGAAATGAGTGAACAGCCTCATGATAGCCATGATCATTTTTCAATTCCAAGCCTTATCCAACGTGTTTCTTCCTATTCATCTATGGGAACTTCTTCAACTACTGCATCTTTAACTGACAGATTTAGAGGTAGTTTACCTTTTGAAGGGCTAGAAGAAATTAGGCGGCATAATAGGACAAGCAGAATATCGATAAGGTCAGAAGTAACAGGAAAGGAGCATGATATACCATGGTGTGGAAGTGACAGGAGGGAGGCAGCAAATTATGACAACAAAGTGCACCGGGCTTGGAAATGGTGGAATATATATGGTTATGGAATGAGAGTTGATGATTTTATACATTGTACTGTAAAGAGAAGAAAAGGAGAATGCTTCGAAAAATTTTCTAGTTCAAAAGGATCAAGTACAAGCTTTCGAAAACATCTTGAAAACAAACATTTTAATCTTACTGAATCCAGACGTGAGTATTATTTTATCAATCAATCATAAATTCGCATTCATTAACATGTTACATTGCACGTTAGATAATATAATTCTTAAATTATTGACGTTTTCGAAAGAACAAATTACTGATTGGGAAGATAAAACAGACAGAGAAAAAGAGATTTATAACTATGATTTTGTTCAAAGCTGTCTCACGCAAGAAAATAAGCCTCATCTGGACAGATATCAAAAAGAACAAGACGAAATTGATACAATCGATGAGGAGCCCCATACAAGAGAAGCTTTTCTTAAACTATTTACTGATTTCATTATAGCTAATAGATTGACAATAAATTTTTCTGAAAAAAACATTACTTTGGAAAAGCTTATTCAATTCAGCAGCAGAAATAGTGGAAATGATGGCTCAAAATCGTACGATCCAATACTGATACCTCCCAAGAAAAATAAATTGAAGGATTTGCTTATTCAAAAATACTTGGATCAAAAGGAAATAATTAAAACCACTCTGCAAGAGCAAGAATTCTTAAATTTTACAACTGATTTGTGGAAGAGTGATACTAGTGAGTAAAAAGTACTACATATACTTTCTTCATTACTGACTTTATTTAATGATGCAACGTAGACAAGTATTTCATGGGAATAACAGCACATTACATCGACAAAAATTGGAAGCCGCAACAAATAACAATTGCTATTAAATACATGAAAAATGCTTCTCATTCGGGTATGCACCAATTTATACAATTCATAAATGTTGATTTGTTTTGATACTGACATTCATAAAAAGGAAAAGATCTTGGAAAATTATTCCTTGCAGTGTTGGATGACTATGGCATCAAAAACAAATTATTCTGCATAACAACCGATAATGCATCAAATAATGGATCAATGGGAGAATATATTGAAAAGGTAACAGAAGATGATGAGTCTTTCAATTTCAAAAAGAAGGAAAACATGATTTCCTGTTTTGCGCACGTAATCAACATTGTATGTCACGATTTAATTGAAAAAGGGCTAAAAGCAAAAGCACCAAATGATAGCGCAAACATGGAAGCTTTTATGGAAGATGTAAGTATTTGATTAATTACATGAAATTATTTATTGAATTAATTGGATCTAAAACCATCCAGATAAACAAAAGTGGTGCCGAGGGTAATAATCCCATTGATAGGCTTCGTAAAGGTTGCGCTAAAATCAAACTTTCTAACCAATTGACATGTGTCTTTGAATCAAATAAGAAGATATTAAAACTGCCTGATTTAGCAATAATAGTCGACTGTTCTACGAGATGGCACTCTACAAAACATATGATAGATCGGTTCTTGGTGGTAAGAGAAGCATATAGACTGACAGTGAATTCAGACGACGATATACGTGAAAACTGTAGTTTAAATGATGAGCAAATCCAGTATATTACTATTGTTAACGAAGTATTGACAAAATTCGAAAAAATAACAGTTTGGCTCTCAAGTCAGCAGTAAGTAGCAATATTACAGCTTTAATAAAAAATAGTATACCATACAGTACTAATTAACTTCTCCAGGTATACAACTATTAATAAAACAATCGTTTTATGTAACCGTTTATTTGACCAATTGGACGCATTTCAAGAAAAAAACCCACATTTGGCAGACGCTATTCAGTGTTGCAAGGATAAGCTATCGAAGTACTATTCTAAGACTGATTTAACAAGTGTTTATGCAAATTCCACCTTGGTTGACCCGAGTCTGAAGTTTTCATACTGGTACTACTTTTATCTTTCTTGTAGCTGATGATGCTTATTATTTTTATTATTTTAGGAAAGATCAAAAATGGGAGAAAAATATAATTGATGAACAAATAGCTGTTTGCAAGGAATCATTTTCCTCATTTTTAGAAAAGTATTATGCTAGAGAACTAGATGGTAGTAGTAGTAGCAAAACAGTGATGTACAGAATGATCTATGGAAATGAAGCAGGTAATTCATATCTGTTCTGTATTTTGATTTACATTACTGATATATAACATTTTTTGCATCAGGCCCATCGACATCAACAATTATGGACATTGATAGTATTGACTCTTCCGATTCTTCTTATAATACTTCTGATGATGAAGATATAGTTGGCTCAACTCGACCATCTAGATCACAAGAAGATGAAAGATATAAAAAGGTTCAGTTGTACGAAGGAAATGTTGACATAATCAAACATTATGTTGAAACAAATGCTGATTTGAAAAGGTACCTTGACATTGACCACAGAAAAGAGTACAAGTCGAAGCTGAAATTGCGCAGATATAAATTGCAAAATGGTAAAGCTGTCATTTATGTAATTTTGATAACATTTACTAATGGAGCATTTATATAAAACACAATAGATGATGATGACGATGACACTAACGATGAAGACGAAGTTGCCATAACCAACATGGAACTTGGAAAAAAATATGCGACCTTGCCCCTAAAATTTTGGAAGCAGCATGAAAATCTTTTTCCAACACTATCATTATTTGCTAAAAAATATTTATCTATTCCTGCTACAAGCGTCCCTGCCGAAAGGCTATTCTCACAAGCGAAATATGTCATAAATAATACAAGAGCCAAGCTGCATCCAGATACTGGAGAAAAAATTGTGTTGCTAACTTGTTGGCAAAGTGAATTATTTACCAAGGTGTAATGTAAAATCATGTGCCTTAATTAGTTTTTTTAGTTGTTAAATTCATGAAATAAATATCGATGCATGATTTCATATATGTATATTAATTTGTCAAAGCTGATATTATAACGGTCTGCTCAAGACGACCCGATACTTGCTTCCACCCCGTTATTTATCTGAGTTACAAAAAAAACGGACCGTTTTCCAACTCGAATCGAATAGCCGTTTCCGTTAAAACTCGATTCAAACTCGAATCGAAGCCCATTCCTAGTTGGAGGGGTAAGACTAAAACTTAATGTAAATCACCTCTAATCTCTAACGCGATAATTATAAAGTAAGACTATAATATCACCAAATAAACTATTACACAATATTAACTTGTATAAAGAGTTACAGTAATAAGCTTGAATCAAGTGGATACAGCATCATAAATTCTTGAAAAAGTTCTCAAGTATTATAAAATCTCTTATTTTTAAGACTTACAAAGCTTATAAGCGGAATATTAATTTAGAAAATTATTTTTGTGCAGATCATCAATTTTTGGCATTTTTAAATTTTTTTTTCTGATTTTACAAATCTAGAGTTAATTATACTACCAATTATAAAAACAAAAAGTATACACATATACAGAATTTAGCGCTCTATTTGCTCAATAAAAAATAGCAGACCTTTTTATTGCAAAATACTACATGAAAATCCTTTAATCAAAAAACCGTTTTTGGGCCAAAAATGCTAGGTTTTATTACTTAACATTTAATATTAAGCTTTTATAAAATGTGTATTAGTTATGGCTACAATTTTCTCTCACATTGTAATACATTTAAACGTTGATTTTGGTATCAAAATTTGATTTTTCTTTTTTTTGATCAAAATCATGAGTGTTGGTAAGGGTAAAATGAGTCCCGAAAATGTCCGCTACAAAAACTGAATTTTCAGACCATAATACGTGGTTAAATATAATAAAAGTTATATAAAAAACGCTTTTTTATTTAAAACTTAGATATACCATAGTATAAGAGGAGAGTTTTTTTTTTTTGTAGGGAAATAAATTTCTTTATTTCATTATTTAAAGTCCTATAACTGTACGCCATGGCGAAGTGAGAGATAAGACTGGATATGGGGGTTCGGGTTCTGTGTTATATGAAGCGTGTTTTAAGTGCAAAGAAAGTAAAAAAAAACAAGGGATGTGAAATACGACTCTGGAATTTTTGAGTACAAGGTTTGTTAATACGAGATATTTGAGAACAAAAGTTCTATGGTGAGGAGCAACTGTGATCAGGATTACAGTTGAAACAAATGTGGGGTTGGGCTCTGGGTTTTGGGGAGTGAGGATAGCTTTGCGGTCAGGGAGAGAGTGGGGGTAAGGATCCGGGTTCGGCAACAAGGAGGAGCATATAATGTATTTTCATAGTAAACGGTATCAAGCTAGATGAAAGATCCCTGAGGATGAAGCAGATGAAACATAAACGGTAAATTCAAATTTGGTTGATATAATAGCTTCGCGCTAACCAGGCTACCAGGGCACCACTCCTGGAGTATATCACTAAGGCCTATGAGACTTTCCACGGCCCATATATACAACATGGCACCAAAGGAGAAAAAAACCAAAATATAACAAAAGACATCCTACGAAAGGACTGATATATGTAGCGTGAGTGTTAGGGGTTCATAGTTCATAGTATTTTCAACGTGTCATTCCACAGCTTGGATGAAAGTTTCGGTGGTGACCTTTCTACGATTGTCCACCAGATCGCACTGAAGAACAGTTCCCTCTATACCATACCTCGAGATGGATAGATGGAAGAAAGGTCTAAGAGGAGAGTTAGCCGTTCAATCTTGCTATGCTCAATTACGGCGTCGCTCCACGGGCTTGCTTTGACGATTTTTTAATGAATATATTATGATATGACAAACAGTTTTTCTGGTAGAAAAATGTATATTATACGGTAACATATATTGTTTATTTTGTTTAGTTTATGGATCATGCGCTGTAATGCTACTTTTACATTGGCTTAAATGTACAATATAGCAGGGTTTTAATTGCGCTGAATAATGAAAGCCTTGAAAATTCTTTTCTACGTGTGTTATTTCTCTCTTTTTTTCATATTCCAAGGATATATTCACCACCGTTCGATAAGACATATCAGACTATCGAGCTAGTACTCTTTTCTTTAACTGAATACGCATGCTACTGTAACATAAGGGACTCTAATGTTTTTAATATAGGTAGCAGTCTATATTAGAGGCTGATATTTTTATTTAACCGCATTCTAAGATCAAATCGAAGGCATTGATATTCATATCTACTCAATGAAAACCTAGAACTGGCTACAGACTCACGAAATATTCCAGAAAAGTGATAAAATTTTAAATGTTATAGAAATACAAAAAAAAAGATTAATAATCTGATGTCTTGCCTAATAACCATAGTTTGGATCGTAACTATACTTGAAAACAAATCTTTTTACAGCTGACAATTGTAAACTAAAATAGTAGTAAGTTTAAAGAAGGTTAATTTGTTTAATTTTATGAGTGATAAAGTAACATTTATAATCTTAGATTTGTCTTGCGGTATCAATTTAAGCAGTAAGTGCTATTTAATAAGTTTATGCCCGAGCAAAAACCATTGTTGCTGTAAATGTTAAAGCTACAAAAATATTTACAAATGATGATAAGAGTAATTATATTGGCTGTTGAATGTATGCTCTACTACATCAACAACATATTGAGTTGTATTGTCTATAATATATACTATTAATTTGATAAAAGCAAATGTAATTTAAAAACACATTCCAATAAAAAATGCAATGGAACTTTGAGAACAGCACGATGCTCATATACAAACCAATTTGTGCCCATACGATCAGCTCATTATTACGCTCATGGTCAGATTTCTTATTATGCACAAATAGGGATAATGATATGCTTATGGGCAATTCTACTATTATTATACACACATGGGATTAATGTCATACACATGGACAGAGTCTATAGCTCTGTACATGCAGACTTTTCGTTATGCCCGTGTGCAGTTTCTTTTGTTGTGCCCATGTGCATCTTGTTATTAGCTTTTTAATCATATTCAGTGGGTACAACAGCTCAGGCTATAGTGTGCAGCCCACCTGGGCACAACGAAATTATCCTGAGCAGCACAGGAGGTCGGCTGTAGTGCATGTTCACATGTATGGGGATTAAAATTGTAGACCAAAGGAGAGTGACAAGCTTAACGGGTAGCGCATGGGCTACAAATTGAGTGCGACACACATATTCGTGAGTTCAAACCCGCCAAAGGGGAAGCCCTTTGGTATTAGGATATGAATTTTGAAAGAGAATCTCCGATGACCCTTGCTTCTCATTTCCTATCAAATATGATCTTCCTTTTTTTTCTTAATAAGTTTTGTATATGCCTAGCAAGTTTTTTCTTTTTTCATTAATGCATATGATATGCATACTAGTAAATTCGGCTGGAAAAACCCGGCTCGACACCAATACTACCAGCATCCATGGGTCATTGTACGTCCAGCCAGTTCGAGCAACAAGTTGGTTACCTGCTACTTACACCTACTAAGATCAGCAAGCCCATTAGTTCTTCTCAACGAATATGATGAATCCAAATGACCTCCCGTTGCAATGGGAGGTACTTCTAACGCTAATCCGCAGAATAGCAAAAGGTTTAGCCTTGTCATATATTTTCAGGTTTGATGAAGAATACTTAAAAAAAATACAATTAAAAGAGAATGAGTAATGAATCAGTCCTTCAACTGCATAATAAAGACAAGATATCGTTTATTTAGACATAAAAGTATGGCCTTTTATATTGATTTGACATTGATATCCTGAGATTTAATTTAAGGCACTATTAAACCATTAGATCTGTTTGATAGTAATCTATGAATTGAAATGGATCAATCATAATTTAACCGTTCTTGCAGAGCTTGTGAGTTGCTTTGTTTCAATCCTGCGCTACTAGTTGTGCTTGGATATTGATTTGATAGCTACTTAATTGATTAACCGCTGGGATGAAATAATATGGTGTCATAATTGAGGCCCAAGCGTCCTTGGTAATTATTAGAAGATTAAACTTATTACGCTAGGAGTTTCTTATATCCGATATCAAGACTTTCAACTTCAATAATACATGTCGTAGTCAATAGATTGTAAGATGTATTGATACTGTAGAAGATGATAACATATGGTACTTGATGGCATCACACAACATAGTATATAATTCATATTTTTGCCAATGGTCACTCTTCCAAAAAAAAGCCGAACAATCTCCGGAAGCGGCCATCTAGTGATATTTCCAAGCTTTAAATCTCTAGAAAAAATCACCGGACAGCCCGGACACGGTTGCTTAAATATTTCAAGCAGCTATAAGATGCAGGTATCGAAATTTCATACAAAAATTAAGGTTCGGCCGCATTGCTATTAATTATTCAAAGGCTTATTTTAAGTAAAGCATAAGTACAACCTGCAACATTATTAGCCTAAGGGGTAATTTTTATATGCTTGAATCGTATTTATATTGAGAGTGCAACTTCAATATAAATGAGTAGTTGACTAAATTGATATCTTTGTTTATTATTATTATTAATTTGGATAGAATCATGTTTTGATATATATGTCATTTGTGTAATTGATTGCACCGTGATCAAGGAGGGTGCTATCATTTACACCACATGTATGATTCAAAAAGGTATTTCATATTTTTATCATGCGTTTGTTATTGTGTTCAATTGAAGCGTTTGTTTGTTATTGTTGTTCCACTGCAATAAGAACTGATATTTTCACTAAGGGCGTAATATTTATACTAATTATACACCTGAAACTAAACCAAGCATCTGTTGAGAATACATGTAATGTAATTCATAACAAATTGGATGGTTTTTGTTCAACTTAAATATATTTTATTCTCACAGGAGGTAATAATAATATTCTCTTCTTCTACTGTGCATACTACAACTTTTATTAAATAACTATGAAAATGAGAAATAGAGCATCATCACCTAATAGATCGAAAGCCGATCAATCAACAGAGACATCATCAACTACCAATGTCATGCAGGGTTTCTCGGACGCCCAGGAATCTTTTCAAACAAATATGTTGAATTGTATGACAAAGGAATTAGAGAATCAAGAAGAAATGATGGTTCAACAAAAAAAAATCCAAGAAGAATTATCTAAACTAAGAACAGATTTCGAAGATTTAGAAGCAAATCTCGAACAAACAAACAACAACGTAATGTCATCAGCCTCAAACGCTGCAGGAGGCATTCCAAAGATTGATGGTGATAGAGGAAAAGCATTGAAGGAGCTGTTCCAAGAACAGCTGCCATTAGAGGATGAAGAAAGTCGAGATGATTTACTGAAAGTCTTTAGAAAATCCTCCAAATCAGTCATCGATGCTTATGTCATGAACAATGACAAAGGATGCCTCACATGGAAAGAAATTAGTGGTCCAGAAAGGGTAAAACTTTTCAATGCTACTGCTGTTCATGCACTTGAAAGTGATAGCCGGTTATCATTTATTAACAATTGCTTTGGCAAATGGGCATGCGAATATGTGTTACAACCTCAATGGACACAAAAGACAAAACATAATCGAAAAATATTGTAACTACAATGCCACTAATAATTGATATCATTGTTTTTAATTAATTTTACTAACCAATCCATTCCCAACCATTAGTCAAACGCAACAACAAGAACAACAATTACAGCAACAACATCAACAGTTACAGCAACAACATCAACAATTACAACAGCAACAACAAGAATTGCAGCAATTACAAAAGCAGAAACAGCAACCATCATCAAGATCCCCATCACCAAGACCCTCATCACCAAAACCCTCATCGCCAAAACCAAGACAAAGAGGACGAAAAAGAAGAAGAACAACAAAATAATCAATACCATGATACTGTAATAAAATACTAATTAAAAATACTTCTATTAAATAAAATATATTATTGGAATTTGTGGTCATGTAAAATAATGTAAAACTCATGTAGTTTCATGTAAGCTCTAAATCTACATAAGGGTAGCGTAAATTTTAAGTAACCTCCAAATTTACACCATCTTAATGTAAATACAGTGTAAATCCCAAATTTACACCATTTTAGTGTAAATAAAGTGTAAACCCCAAGTAACCCTAAAAATTAAATTTTTACACCAAATTCGTGTAAACTCCGCTTTACACTGTTTTACACATTTCTTTCCCAGAGTGTGATTAATCTACTAGAAAATGATTCAAAAAACAAATTCGTGTCATAATTCGCAAACTGCAAAGTAAATCGAGCTAGCACATTAAATGGTTTTTGTACAGTTTTAAATTCTGCATTCATCGAAATAAAATTCAAACAAATATTTCGCATTAAATTTTGTGTAAAATGCAATTGAAATTTTGGATGTTTTTTGAAGATACACATTGCTTATTATACGCACATTTCAAATATAAGTAGCGAAAATGATGTACAAAAAATTGCCTATCGATCGAGCTATTGATGCGCCTTCTATCTGCATTTTTCGTATAGAAAACAAGGTTTTTGTCCAATTTTTTTTTCAAATTCAGAATTTGGGATAAGGGTATGTAGGGGAAAAATTGAAGCTAGAAACGAATATATCTCTTTGTACACATTTTTGAGGATATCTCCAAGAAAAATTAATATTTTGAAAAAAACTAAATTGGGTCCAAGAGGGCTTAACGAGCTCGATGATGTGAATGCGAAAAAATGCTGCTCAATTTAACCAATATTTTAAAATCTACTACAGAAATGCCAAAAAAAAAAATGAAAAAAAAATAGAGTAGAGATGAAAAGTCGGACCCATTTTTCAAGTAGAATAGGAATAGAAGAGAATCTCCTTAACAAGTATCCAACTTCCAAAAGATTAGAAGTTGTACTTTTATATATATTCGAGAAGCAAACAGTAACAATACTAACTATGTACTGAAGAAATATCTGACCATTCATTTGATTCTGCCAAATCCGGGTTCGCATAATGCGATACCACCTGTTCCTAATATACTGTAGTTGCTATACTGTAGCCCTTTGCTGTACAATCAATTTTAATGCCGGATGCCGGATGCCACATATATTGTGTTTTATATTCTGCATTATGCATAGACTGGGACACGAAATTCATTCAAGGAATGCCACCCTTTGAAAAAAGAAGACACTAATCCTACTGTCTGGCTGTCATTGGGACAACCTACCGACACACTTTCGAAACAACAATAAATAATAAATGCAAAGCTAAGGCACACTTTTCTCCTTGAACGCGTTCTTGAAATGTCCTCAAACTTAGAATATCGCTCTGTAGCAGGAATTGCTGTGTATCGAAATCCATTGAAAGAAACAGTAGATACTATAAGCTCCAATAGTAACGACCTACGGAACGTACATCGAGAGCCCGAGCAAAGAGTTTATTTGTTAGTCAAAAAGCCGCGAAAAGATCATAGCTGGCAATTTCCACAAGGTGGGTTGAAAAAGAAGGGCAATGAAACTATATCACAAGGGGCGTTGAGAGAACTTTCTGAAGAATGTGGTGATAAGCTGGTTGTCGACTTGATCGATAAAACCGAACCATATTGTATTTATGAATACCCTTTTCCTCCCGAGTTTATTAAAGCTAAAAAGAAAAAAAATCAATACGCAGGTGCCAAGGTATGAAGGTAGACTGAATGCTCACTGAATAAATCATCTTATAATGCGTTTAGGTTAAATTTGTCCGAGCAAAATGGAGTTCTGGTCAATGCCAACCTGATGGAAGAGAAATTATTGATTACGCTTGGGTGACAGAGGCGGAATTACTCAAGTTTGTATCCCCAGATTATGCAGTTGGAATAGAACCTTTAATTTCAAATACACAGTAATCTTCAGAGTCACAAGCACAAGAGGCAAAGTACATTTGAGACAGTCAGATTTTTGTAGATTTTTGACTATAGTTTTCATTCATATATCAATTAATCAAATAAATAACAACATTAACTTAAAATTTGTTTATCACCATTGCATATTATCATCATAATAGTATAACTTCAAATTACATCAACATAACATTATATAGTTTATTTTAAAATGGTAGCAAATCCTGAAAAGGGTCCTGAGAATCCCCATAAAAAAGCAAAGACGACACACGTAGAGTATAAAAATCTAAAAAAAAAAAAAAAAAAAACAATGATACACTCAATCAGATATATATATCTAATCGTTTGATAATATTTAGCCAGCAACTGAAAGTAATGAAAACGAATCCAATTACTTTTATTCTGATATTTTAAAAGGTTAATTCTGTCAAAACAAAGTTTTCTTAATTTTAAATTATTTACATTTCAACATTTAGGCCTTGAAAATGCTAAAAACATGGTAAACAAGAAGGTGTCGACAGTAAAGAAATCAAGATATAATGATGACAGAAGTTTTAGTGATTATGTTTTGGAAAATTTCTTGAATATGTATGCTCCAGAAGCACCTTCCTCATCAATATCAACATCATTACCCAGTATTATACCCCAAAAACGAGCTTCATCTCAGTTAGCCCAAAAAGAGGAAATTATAGAGCCTGAAATTGTAAGCTATAATCCACCACTACAATTTGAAAGTGCCCAGGATATAGCCGGCGTAGAAGTAAACTTTTTGGAAGAATTAGACCCAAACAAAATCACAGATCTTGAAAACACATCCACCAATACACAATTAATAGAACATGAGATGATTGAAACAGAGGAGCAACCAGAGATGTTTGATACATTTCAAGATGATATCAAACAAGTTTCAGATATCCTTGATTCGAAATGTACTGATGTTGAATTGACAAATACCAATATACAAACAATTGTAAACAATCAGATCAATGATATTGGTTCTGATGAGAACGACATATTAGTTGACAAGGTAATAGACAATTCAATCCAAGATTTGGATATAGTCCTCGAAACTAACGGTAATGACGATGTTGAGGAGATGGTAGAAATGCAAGAGTTGATAGAAGTAGAAGAGGTGGAAGAAGAGGAAGAGGAGATTGATGAACTCGAAGATTCTTCTTCTGAAGATGAGCCAGAAAGCGTAGAAATGGCTGTAGAAAGCACAAAAAATATCGTGAATCACAGTAGCTTAGAAGCAGACGACAATAGCGATAATGATCAATTTGTTGATACTAGTGATATGTTACTCGATTTTGCTGAAGCGAATGACAATCTCAATGAAACGACCGACATTTTACAAGATATACATGAAAATTCTGAAGACGATGAATTTTTTGATGTCAATGAAACATTTAGAAATGATAATTCTGAAGCTATTCAATTCGATGTAAACGAAGATGTTCAATCAGCTGTGGATGAAATTGCAGATAAAGTTGTTGATAAAGTTGTCAATGAAATTATGGATGAAGTTATGGATGAAGATATACGATCAATGGTATCTGAGCAAATGATTATTGAAGCAGCAATTGCATCAACTGCATCTGACAACTTACAATCAACAGCATCAGGCAATTTATTTACAGAGAATAGATATGCAGATAGTTTACAATCAGATGCAAATAAAGATTTACGATTGGAATTAGCTTCAGAGAGTTCACAACAAACATTAGTCAAAAATTCAAGTGCATTAGATTTAGAAAATATGGAATTAGAAGTGCCTGAAGTTTCAGAAGTAATGGAATCACAAGATTTACAAGCAATGGATGTATATGATATACAGTCTATTGATCTATCTTCACTGCCAAATTTAGTAGATATAGAAGAGGAACTGACAAGCTCGGGAGATAGTTTGGTAGTAAATCTCGTCCAAAACCAATTAGAGCTGCCTTCTTCTTTAGATGAATCTGATGAACTGGTTGAAGAATATCAGGAGCCAATTATCAAAGCAGAAGGCGAACCTAATATCAACGTAAACAATGTTCATACCAGTAATTTTATTGAACTTAATAGTGATCAATGCAGTAATATTGTTTTTGATGAAGAAGAAGATGATGGTGGCAATATTTCATGCATTGGTTTGAGTAGCATTGAAGACGAAGACGATATCGAAACCGAGAATATTGAAGATGAAATGGAAATAGAGGATGTGCAAACTCAACAAGCTGTTGCTCTTCCTTTAGACGACATTCCTCTTGATTGCCTTGACTCCAGTAACAACAACACCCGTAGGACTTTTACCAGTTTAATTGTTTCTTCTCTCCCAAAGATTTCAATTTGGTGGTATGATGCACATGATTCTAATAAAAATGGTGTGGTTTTTCTCTTTGGAAAGGTATAGATTTATTGACATTTTGTAGTAAACCGCAAACTTACATTGTTTTCATTTTAGGTTTTCGATGATCAACTAGAGAAATATGTTAGTTGTTGTGTGCGAGTGAAAAACATTTCAAGAGAATTGTATATTCTCCCAAGAAAGTATAAAATTGATGGTAAGAAATTCAGATGAATGCCTTGAAATTTGACATGTATTTCTAATGACATTTATTTCAAGATGAAGGGAATCCAACAAATAAACTTGTCGCGTTAGAAGACGTTCAACAGGAATTAGAATCATTACTTGAACATAAAAGAATATCCACACACAAAATGTCAATTTGTAATAAAAAGTATGCTTTCAGTGCAAATGATGTACCAAAAGAGGCCACTTATATCAAGTTAAATTATAGTTATAAAGGTATCAAGTCAAATGAAATCTGCTATTTATGTTTGCTAACCCTTTCATTTTCAAGATTATGAATTCCCTACAAGCCAAACTGGTAAAACATTTAGTCATGTCTTTGGTACAAATACGAGTCCTTTGGAACACTTCCTTATTCACAATGATATAATGGGCCCTTGTTGGTTAGAATTAAACAATCCTTACCCACTAGGCAATGATTTATCTTGGTGTTTGTTGAACATAGGATTGGAAAATCCTGAAGATTGTTCAGTAAAGCAAGGTGATCAAGAGATACCACCTCTTAATGTATTATCATTAAGCTTACAAACAAAGATGAGTCGCCTTAGTCAGACGAATGAAATTGTTGCTGCTAGCATCTATGTATGCAAAGATGGTAAATGTTTTGATTTTTAGCATGTCAATCGAGTAATTTAGTAACATTATGATTTAGTAAACATTCACACCTTGGATTATATCGAAGGTCTAAATGGCATACGATGTACAATTATTAGCCTTCCTCCAAACATCTCTTATCCGGAAGATGCTGTAGACATCGTGGAGACAAAGGGATCAGATAGCAAACACGATATTCAACTTGAAAATACTGAATTTGGTTTGTTAAACCGATTGTTAGGTGTGTACATTTATTTTTATTACAAAATTTATAAATACTCATGTATTAATATCAATGATATATAGCTGCAATTCATGTACATGATCCTGATATTATTTCAGGGCATAATTTTTTTGGTGGAGACCTTGATATCTTACTAACAAGAATGAAGGATCTAAACATTTCACATTGGCACAAATTGGGGAGAATCAAATCTAAATCTACGCCCAGAATCTCTGGTAACTCTGTTGGGTCCATTAGTAGCACCTATTATCAACGCTTGCATATGCGTGGTCGAATTGTTTGTGATACGTTTGAAGCTTCTCGAGATTTGATTAAAAGCAAATCGTATCATCTCTCTGAGCTAGCAAAGACCCAACTTGATGTTATTCGAGAAGATATCAAACCACAAGAATTGGATATGTATTATAAATCTGGAGCTAGTATTGTCCGTTTAGCCAAGCATTGTTCATTGGATGCTTATCTATCTTTTGCGATCATGGCCAAACTTCAAATCCTGCCCTTGACCAAGCAATTGACTAATTTAGCTGGTAATTTATGGTCTCGTAGTATCCACGGTGCTAGATCTGAACGAAATGAGTATCTGTTACTACATACGTTTTATAAAAAGGGTTATATTTGTCCTGATAAATCTGATTTACAAAAAAAGCATTCGTTTGAATTTGTAGATGAAGCATTAGAATTGGAGCTTCCTGCTGCCAAACGGCAAAATAATGCTAATGGAAAGAATTCGTCCTTTGAAGGTGGTTTAGTTCTTGAACCAAAGATAGGAATCTATGACAAATATGTTTTGTTACTTGATTTTAATAGTTTGTACCCATCAATTATGCAAGAATATAACGTTTGTTTTACTACAATGGCGCTCCATGGTGATGAAAATGGACCTGAAATCCTTCCTTCTCAAGAAACAATTGGTATTTTGCCTGAACTTGTTAAAATGTTTGTTGATCGTCGAAAAAACGTTAAACTTCTGATGAATGAACCTGAATTGTCTAAATCAACTAAAGCGCAATATCATATTGAACAAATGGGCCTCAAGTTAACCGCTAATAGTATGTATGGTTGTCTTGGTTCTAGCTATTCAAGATTTTTCGCAAAGCCATTAGCTGCATTCATTACAGGCAAAGGTAGAGAGATTCTTCGAAAAACTGTAGACATGGCAGAGCAATCAAATTTAGATGTCATTTACGGTGATACAGATTCTATCATGATCAATACCAACCAAACTGTATTTTCTAAAGCAAACATGATTGGCGAAAAACTGAAAACTAAAGTAAACTTGCAATATAAAATGCTCGAAATCGATATCGATGGTGTATTCAAACGTACCTTACTATTACGAAAGAAAAAATATGCAGCCAAAGTTGTAACAAAGCAAGCCAATGGGTTGTACAGAGAGTTGTTGGAAGTCAAGGGTCTTGATCTAATACGTAGAGATGGGTGTGATCTTTCTCGCAGCACTTCAGAGTAAGTAGTTTATATATATTAAGATGACAACTAAAGGCGTTTTTCAATAGGTACGTTTTGCAACTGGTTTTAATGAATAACCCTGGGGATATCATCGTCAACAGTATTCATGAGTATATGAGGATGGTAGCAGATAAAGTGCATTCATCGAAGATTCCTGTAAACGATTATATTATTCGAAAGGTGAACATGGAAAATGCTTTTTATATTATAATTATTAAACCTCGATTTTAATAGCAACTCACCAAATCACCTGAGGAATATCGAACAGCCAAAGGAAATCCTCATGTAACTGTAGCAAAAGATATGCGTAGATCTGGCATCGCTGTCAAGGCGGGTGATACGATCCCATATATTTATTGCATAAAAAATACCCCTGATGGAGACAGTCGGGAACCTCGAATGCCTGATGATGTGCATAGTGGGAAAGCTGAAATAGGTAAAAGCAATTCAAATTTATGAATCGTTTACTCTTGATAATTAATCGACATCTTGCAGATAAAACTTGGTATCTTTTGAAGCAAGTTTTACCTGCTGTTGATAGAATTTGCATTCCACTGGAAGGAACTGATAGAAACAAATTGATAGAATGTCTTCAAATTAACAATCAAGAACCACCAAACCTTAATGAAATGGATGAAATGGGAGTGGAGGAAATCGAAGAAGATGATGATATCTCAGAGCCTGAACCTCTTGTAACCAAAAGTCGACATTGTAAATGCGAAAGTCTTAAATTTAAATGTGCAGCATGTAATCATACCATTACATACAAAGAATCAAATAATGGGTCTGGCTTGGCATGTGTATGTGGTGAGCCATTGAATTCAGCTAGTGCATATTCTCAAACATTGATTACCACTCGAAGATTTATAAAAATGTATTATGATAGTCCCTACCAATGTAGTGAGCCATCATGTGGATTCCAAACAAAGGACCAGCTACCAAATGATAATGAATCGTGTTTGCAATACGGATGTCCTGGTCGATTAGTTCGTCAAGTAAGTTGAATGATTGTTTAATAATATGTAATGATATGCTAACATTATCATAGTATTCTGCCCGAAAACTTTATGATCAGATATCTTTATTTGCAGGTAATTTAATTTTTATCAGGCTGTTGTAATTTTATTTATCTTGTTTTTTATGCAGAAACAAGCAAGAAAATCACCCAAAATCAACAGGCAGATTTTACTGCTATCAGCAACATGTTGGAGGAAATTTTAAAGAACTCGTCCTTCAAATACATTAGTTTTGCAAGTTTCATGTAAAACATAACAATTGAATAAAACGGATAATGCAGAGCTCATTATTATACGCTATTTCTTTAATGAATAAGATTTGGGGGCGTAAGTGGTGGTTTTTTTTTTTCATATAATCAGGAAATCTCAAATTTCTCAAACGGTTATATCATCATTTAAATTAGATATGAGCATATAAGCGCTACCATTTTTTTCGAAACATTGAATTCTATCAGAATTCATGGTTATTTAAGAATCCAGCGTCTTTTAGCAAAAATATTGGAAATTTTAAACTACGTGTTCTCGAAATATTTGTCGAAAACAGACGAGATTTACCGCAGGTTTCCTCGATTTTTTTCCCAAAAATTAACAAAGAAATGAAAATACGTGCACATGTACTTGAAATGTTCAAGTCTAATCCAGAGTTATGTTTTCTGAAATAAACATTTCCTATCAGACGGAATAAGCTTTTTTGTTGTTAATGTTTCAAACCTTCACTACTAATTCAGTGCTAAAGTGTAAAACTTTGGATCTTAATATTTCTGCAAAGAATTAAGCTTTACTAACAATTTCTAATAATGAGGCTTGCTTGTTTTGAAGCGCTCTATAACATATTTAAGTATGGAAAAATTCTGAACATCTTTTTTTTTATTCCTTTTTTTTTTTCTGACATTTTTGTAGGTTATAAAACATTCGTTAAATTGGGCAGCATTATTTTTACATACATACCATCAATCTTGTTGAGCTCTCTCAGACTTAATTTGGTTTTTCTCGAAATATTGATTTTTCGTGGAGATGTAATAAGTACTATGATCTTATAATAGATTGAGTCTATTAAGAAAGAAGTACTAAGAGGTGGACGTTGTTGATGTTACTAATTGTAGTTGACTATTACTTTGGTCAATACTTACTATGTATTATGTATTAAGTGTGATTAATATGTGGCAAGTGACAAGTAGGTATAGAACAAGAGTCGAGTCTTGGACGAGCTTTTGACTTCTTTTCAAAAAGTTCAAATTTAAATAATAATTAGTAAATGATATGACATTATTACTTTAGATAATTGTCAATTGACATACATAAGTTTGCTTTACTTTAGATATTTGTCACTGGAAAGATAAAACAAAGCTCGCATTGAGATGATGAGTTTTAGTCGCTGCATAAAAAAGCTCGTGTGGGGTAAACGAGCTCTAGTCACGCACAAATAAGAACACCAACCTTCCTCAACCCAGTGATCACCAATTTATAATTACAAGAATAATATCTATAAGCATATTATACACCTTTTTTGTTAGTCCAAAGTTACAGATCATTACAACAGATGTGCTCAACGGGGCTTAGATCAGAGCTTTGAGCGGGTCAGAAATCAAAGCGCCTGATTGAATGTGAGTCTTTCCACCAAGTTGCATAGAGGCCAGTATGGCAGGTAGCGCCATCCTCTTGGAATATAAAGTTACTGTCCTTGAAATGTCAAAAGAGTCTATATAAATAATCTTGCCAGAATATTACACTTTTATTAACAATACATCCTTTGGATGTATTTATATATATTAATTATAACTATTACTAGGGTTTTACTATCTAAGAATATGATGTAAGTCAATGATCCACATTGATTTACTGTAACACTAATTATAGACTGTGACCTTGGATGTGAGACATAGGATGAGCATTGACATAACAGTCCTCTTTCTCATTCAAATCAATAAACCAGGGCAAGAACCTTTGGGACAAAGTATTGATGTAGGCATCCTGATCTACACTACCATCAATAAAGACCAAATGTCCAAAACCACCGACCCAAAAACATCTCCAGATCATGACGCTGCTACCTTTGCCTCATTTTGTTGTAAGTAAAATATGGCAAGCCTCGTACCTCTCTCCAGAATTGCGAAGCACTCTGACCCCACCATAATAACCTTCTACTTCAAAATGGAACTCATCCAACCACATAATGCCTTTTCAAGTATTTAAGATCCAGCTGACCTGTTCCTTGGCCCAACGAAGCCTTCTCTTTCAGTTTTCTTCGGATAGTTTTGGCTTATGAGCTGCCATATAAGATCCAAAACCGATCTTCTTCAAATAACTAATTAGTGTAAGCTGGGAGATGGAGATCTTATAATCATCTTTCAGTTAAGCATTGATTTGATTATGAGAATATAAGGTCAGTACACACAACAGTTATGACCGAATATGAATCCAAATGAACGAGCTTCTGTTGCAACGATAATTGATAGGTACGTCTAGGGTTCATCCAAATTAATTGTAAAGTTTCAGCCTCGCCGTGTTATTGTAAAAATGAGGAAATGACAACGCGCACTTTTTTAGCTATTTTGTATGGGTTGTTTCAGATATTCTTCCAAATTTTTTATAAAATCAGTTTTAAATTGAATTCTGAAGTTTCACTTAATGCGCAGTGAATACATAAATGCCATATCTTAACTTCATTAATTAACAGCTGTTTTTGAAGAATTTTAACACGGGTTTAAAAAAAAAAAACTCTTTTCCTCTGCTTAAAAAAAAATAAATCCTCTGAAAAATCAATGAGTATTGATCTAAATGGGCTGAAATTTTTTAAATATATACGACAGCTATAGCAGTATTCAAAATTAAAGTTTTAGTATTCCCTTAATTTACTAGTTAAATTGTAAGAATTAGACGCCCACTTTTTTTGAGTGGGTTTTGTGGCTTTGTTGACCATTTGAAATTAGAAATAGCGCTACATCAGCCAAAACCAGCATATATGTCAATGACAACTACTGACATCAATAGGTAAACATCCTTTTTATATATAGGTAAATTTGAAGTGCAATAATGTGTTCTACATCTATTTTTTTTTTAAAAAAAACATGGGATTCTAAATATTGATATGAACAACTGTAAATGAATAAATGCCAAATGAAATACGAAGTTAATAGTAAGCAGATAGTAGTAGACAGCGTTATCTATCAACTGCCCTTTAAATTTTTGGGCGAGCCTTTTTTTTTTTTTCTGCCGGTGGGTTGGCCCTGATTTTTTTGTTCCTATTAAGCATATGAATGATGAGTGTTGTTTTGTCAACAAGGAAAAAATTAATTGTAAATATGCTTTATTAATTTTTTCAGATTTAATAAAAGCAACAAGCTATCAACTACAATACATTAAATCAAAATAAATTCTCAAATACCTTATATAAAGATTTTAATTTTGCATTGAAAGGTTGCCACTCTGAAAGAGTTCTATTAACCGAGATTACTCGAAATATAGTTCATTTGAATATGAGAACCCTATTATGTAGTATATGATTTGGCAAATTACGGCACAAATATCAATTTTTTCTTAGAATTAATATTGTAATGTTACATGAACAAGGAGATCACCTTTCGATACCTATCTATAGAGTTTTATAGTACGCAATAAGTCTCTAATAAGTATTTATTGTACATTAGTAGCTTGTTTCTGTATAGTTGGGCATTTACCCTGCTTTTATGGGTTTTATTAGATATCTCTCGAACTTCTTAATTTGCCCGCCAACACTCCTTTTTTCTTTATTTTGCCCTGTATTAACCCTAAAGTATCAAGTATCACCCACATAATCAACCTTCTTCACATGGGAAAAAACAGTAGAGCCCTTAATATGTTGTTCTAATTAAAACGTACACGCACTTACCAGGTTTTCACTAAACTGTAAAATGAATAAATATAGCTTTGAGCATTTACTCCTATTCGTAGAATGGTCCCTATAATATTTACAATTGTCATTGATTAAGCAAAAATTTGAGCTTTTTTTTTTTTTTACATTTATAAAAGGGGGATATATATGATATAATTTTTTTTTTGGATAATGAAGCCCAGGAGAGGAATGATCGTATAGTATAATACTTTTTTGGAAAAAAGGGGGAGAGGTCAGGATTACTACAAATGACCATTACAGGTATATGAAAAATCGTTTTTACATGTACATAATCATAAATAAAGACGAAAAATAGAAAAGAGAAAGAAAAAGAGAAAAAATAATATATATATTTATATATTTATATATTTAAGCAATTTATTAGTTTTAGTATAAATTACTCTGTTTTATACATGGATCTTCTCATTGCACAAGTGAATGTGTATGTATGTATGTACGGTATTGAAGCATAGAACCAGATTTATATGTGTATGTAATGTACAGCAAGTGCAATCAAATCTTCTCATTTTTTTCTCCTAATACAAAACATATATATATATGTATATAGTGACCAATGCGATTGAAATGAAATCAAGGGCCTTTCGCTTGATTATTGTAGTTCTCTTTTTTTTTTATCGAATGTATACACTACATCATGACACCAATCTAGTACATAAATACACTATAGCTCTCAGTACTTGTGAGTCTTGTATGTATACGCACATATCGAAATATTACTACTAAACGACTGCAGGAGGATAAAAAAAGCATGTATACCTCCTTCAGATAGTAATATGTATAAAAAGTAAAAAGCCTTTATTATTTTACATACAATTTGCACATTTTCATTCAATTAATATATGGGATTCTTAAACTTTAGAAGAAAAACAAAGACTAACAAAGCTCTCACTCCTCCTCCTGTGGTAACTACTGATTTAAAGAATGATACTACTGATACGGGATCAAATTATCATTCACCAATTGCAAATTCTTTCATGATGGTAGGAAGTTCTATTTCTGACATTGCTCAAAGTAGTCTCTCAGAAGATATTTTTAATGAATTAATACCATTATCACCAAAAAATAACTCTTCTACTAAATCAAGAGATATAATTCGATATTCTTTGAGTCTCAAACCAAGTAGTAATAATATTACAACAACCTCAAATCTGCCTCTTAAGATCAACACGACAATCGATAGTAATAGTAATAGCGTTGATGATAGCGTTAAAGCGCAATTAAATGAATCTATACTTAGTAGTAGCACAAGATCATCAAAACAAAGCGATTCTTCAGGCTCATCGTTAACTTCATTATCATCTATAGAAGAATTTGTACCCTTGCATCCTGTGTCTAGATCGGATCCACAAAACTATCTCGTCAATTCCAGTAAAAAAATGAGTGAAAATGTACCTTTGATTGATTCGCTACATCGATCACCCCATGAACAACAGCAAAGCATTAATACTGATACTGCCACAATAACCATACCTGGATTAGCTATCGCAAGAATGAAAGAAAGACATCGGCAAGAATATCGTCGATCCATGCAATGGTCGCCAGCACTACCATCTAGCAGCACTCCTCTTGTAAACCATCGTAAAAAAAAGACTAATTCTTTCAATAATCAGCGTATTCATCCAATGCAATTATCATCAACACCAGTCAACAATAGGGTTCAAATGCCATTAATCAATCAAATAAAGCCTGTTATTCCCACTAGGTCAACCTCGGTTAATATGTTTACATCTAATCCTTTCAATAAAAGACCATTAATTACTAGTATTCCTCATACTAATCAACCTGTAGATTATCAACAAACAAGACCAGTAGTAGCAACCATGGCTGTAGTTGATAATCGTAGCTTTTATAATGATAATAATAACCAACAGTATACGAAACCAATGCATTATCAAGTTGAAAAGATGAATTCAAACCAATCTCGATATTCGCGACAAAGATTAGTTGGTATAACTGAATATCAACATCAGCAACAACATCAACAATTACATTATATCAGCAATAACATTGAAGTGAGTAAGCCGTCTAAACTAAAAATTGATTATCGACATACAGTTTATGCAAAGAAATATGATTCTGTGCCTAATTTTGTTGGTTTGCTCGAAGATGGTGGCTATCAGCAACAAGAGAAAAGGGTATCAACACACTGTTCACATCATCAACCACACCGTACATTAACAAAACGTCAATACAATAGTAGTTGTAATAATAACAGTTGTTGTCAACAAAAACAGCATCATCAAATCATTCGCTGCCATCATTATAATCATCCTAATCATCATCACAAAAAGCCAGTTATCTGTTATAATTCAAGTAAATGTTGCCAAACATAATATAAAAACTGTAGGGTTGGTTCCCTTTTAATATTTGATAATAAAATTTGCATTGACTGTATTTGTTACACTTGCCATGCGACCATTGTAACACAAGCGCACAGCTCTCTCAGAATGCCTCGTCTAAAGCGGAGTGAGGGCATTTGTTTAGTTATTAAAATTTGTATGCTGTGTAATGTTAATTACCTTGGCATCTTGCAATTTATATTTATTGCTTTCTGGGCATCTCATATCAATTTACTACTCATGTCCGAGATAATAATTATATATAAAATATGTTTTTATCTGAGCTTGTTGTTGAGTGTCCAGTTTCCAGAATAGATGAATTGTTGTTGATTAATTTTCTCGATGCATTCGATGGGTTGAAACACTCAAAAATAAATTAAATAGCCTCTTTAATTATAGTATGGTTTGTTATCCATCACCATGTCAAATGACATTTATATATAATAAAAATGCTCAGTTTTAACAGTTAATATACGATTATAAAGATGATAGAATATAACATGTCAGAGTAAAATACTCAAGAAAATATTACTGTCGGAGAGTATTAGCTTAAATACTGCCAAACTATTAATAAATCTGTCAACGTTTGCCAATGGGAGGTATCTTATTTTGACTTCCACCTTTTGCCTATAAACATGGTCAATTTATATTATTTTTAGCTTCGTTGTTTCTCTCTTCCTCTTTCTTTTAGATTTTACTTTTAGAGCAACAGCTTTCTCTCTGTCTTTCTGTGTCAGATGTCGATTAGACACCCTTTTACTCAGGCAAATGATGCCATTAATGACTTGGCAACAGTGGATAATCCAACAGACAAGCAATTAACGGAAATCCTTCATCAAAAATTCTTAAATTACAATATCTATACTAATATCGGCTCATGTAATCTCATTGCAGTCAATCCTTTCAAAGACTTGGCCCAAAATGATGCACAGACCAGTGATGATTACGTTACATCGTACAAGGACATTTCACTGGAGAATCCAATCAGCAATAAACTAAATCCTCATATATTTGAACTTATCAACCGTTCATATTTTCATATGAGACGTACTGGTAACGATCAATCAATCCTTCTTTGGTAAGCCCTTTACTCTAATCATTCAAATTATATTTATATATTCACATCCCGTATGTTTCATTTTTCAAATTTGTTCTAGTGGTGAATCTGGTACTGGAAAAACTGAAATGTCCAACTTGGTCATTCGACATTTGATTCGTTTGAGTATCAATAAAAAGAGGACCAAGGTTCAGGGTCAAATTATAAATGGGCAAAAAGTCTTGAGAGCATTTGGTTCTGCAAAAACTTCTTACAATGAAAACTTTGCATCTCGTTACGGTGCTTACATTGAAACACATTATAGTGAACGTGGTAAAATGGTCGGTGCAAAAACATTACATTACTTTTTGGAGAAATCTCGTATTTGCAATGGAAAATTGAGTGAAGGCAATTTCAATGTCTTCTATTGGCTTTTAGCCGGAACAGAACCCGATGAAAAGCAAGTGTTACAACTCAAAGATGACCCCAAAGCTTACCTTTACCTTGCTAAATATGGACGAATTTTGCAATCCGGTGATGCCACGGAATACAATGAACTAAAAGGTGTAATGCGTGCTGCAGGTTTCAGAAGTGAACATTTCAATCGTATCATTCAACTTTTGGCGGCTATATTACATTTGGGTAATATTACATTTACTGATCCTGCTGGTCAAAATGCTACCGACGAATCGGTTACTATTCAAAATCGAGAAACATTAGATTTTGTTTCTGAATTATTAGGTCTAGATGCTCGGGCATTAGAAAGCGTCCTGACTTTTAAAACTACCTTGATTGGCAAGGATGTTACAACATTGATTTTGAATGCTGATCAAGCAGCGGCTCAACGAGATGAATTAGCGCAAACAATATATTCTTTATTGTTTTCATGGCTTGTAGAGCACATCAATCAAAGGACTTATACAGATCAATTCAATAGTTTTATTGGTTTGTTGGATTTCCCTGGAACTCAACCCTCTGGATTTGGATCAGTTGGATTTGAACAATTTTGTATAGATTATGCTAATGAAAGAATGTATAACTTTATAATGAATCGTACATTTGAATCAGACAATGTGGAATTTCAATCAGAAGCAATTCAATTACCTCAAATTTCATATGCTGATAATTCAACATGCATTGATCTCTTTGAAAAGCCAACAAGAGGTATTAATGCCATCCTGAACAAAATGTCAGAAAAGACCATGAGCGGGAAACGTTTCTTTACAGATGCAAATGCAATAGAAGCTATTTCAAAATATAATTCTGATAATCCATCATTTTCATCAAAATCATCAAATACAAATTCACGCCAATTTGCAATTCAACATTTCTCTGGTGAAGTTACATATGAACCCAATGGATTTATATCAAAGAATAACAATGAACTTTTAGTTGATTTTATTTCTTTGATTCGTGGCAACGCTGATATGCCTGCCTCTTGGAATAGTTTTGTTCTAGAACTATTCTCAGATGAGAATTTAGCTATTGATAGCCACCCGCTTGGTGGTATGTCTGCACTAGTCGCCGCACAACAATCAGCTAAGCCTACAAGGCTTCCATCCATGAGAAGAAGTGAAAGAAAAGCTGCAGGAAACAAATTAGAAAAAGAAGAAAAGCAAGATCAATCAGTTGATACCAGTGGCAAAAAAACTGTTCTTGCTCAAGTTCAATCAGCAATTGACGACCTTGTTGGTTCATTTCAAGAAGCAACTATTTGGTGTGTTTATTGTATTCGTCCAAATGCAACTGGAAGTACTACTCAATTTGATAGTTTGCTAGTACAATCTCAAGTTAAAGCATTTAACCTCGACAAGATGGCAACCAAAATGCAGCATTTTTACATGGTTTCAGTAACGCATGAAAGCTTTTTATCTAGATATGCTGTTCCATTTAGTAATATGGGTTTGGATCATAGTGGTACTCCAGAGGAGCAATGTGCTTCTATTAAAGAAATGAATAAATGGACAGATAGCGACATGGCTTTGGGTACAACCAAGGTAATTTCATATACATTTGCGTATATTTTTGTATCGTTTCTATTAAATTCTAACATCTAAAAACAGATCTTTTTAAATCATGCAATTTGGCATACGTTGGAAGAGAAACTGCGTGTATTGGAAAAACAAGAACAAAAAAGCTTAAAAATGTTTGATCCTAATACTGGGATGCCAGCTGTTTTAGATAATGAAGAAGGTATGGATATACAAACAAGAGAAATCCCACCAACAGCAGAAGAATTTGATAACAATACATCGGAAATGCTACCTCTACCTTCTATGGCTGGATATTCTGACGATGATTTTAATCAACATCAACAAAACCGTTTTGCTCGAGGTTCACTCTATAACAGCAGCCACTATGCAGATTCAAGATTGGGAAATTACTTTAATCAGGGAGATCTTGCAACTGAAGGTAGTTTCTCTCCACCAATGGAGCCACCAAAAACAGACCTTGATGCGACAGAAGAAAAAGAAAGTACAATGACACCTGGAAGAAAGCGTTGGTTGTGGTTTGTAACGTTTATGACATGGTGGATTCCCAAGATCCTGCTGGTAAAATGGGGTCGTATGAAGCGTAAAGATGTACGTATTGCATGGCGTGAAAAGGTTGTGCTTTGTATGATTATTACTTTTATGTGTGGATTGCTTATTTGTTTTTTGGTTTTCTTTGGTGAACTTATTTGTCCCACTCAAGATATATACACGACGAGTGAGCTTGCTTCTCATAATTCAGATACGGATGGTTATGTAGCTATTCGTGGTGAAGTATTTGATTTAGCCAGTTACGCTCCTCATCATTATCCAAGCCTTGTACCTTCAAGTTCTATTCTTGCATATGCTGGTACAGATGCCACTGATTTATTTCCAATTCAAGTTTCTGATCTCTGTGAAAATGTGTCTCCGTATATCTCTTTGGATTATAACAAGAATTACACAGATACCAATGCTCAGTACCATGACTTTAGGTATGCCTCAGGCAATTATCGTGCTAATTGGTATTATAATCAAATGACTATGTTTCGACGTAATTATAAAAAGGGTAATATAGGTGTCGATTGGGACGGTATTCAAGATCAAGCTCAAGGTGCTTATACTTTGAATGGTGTCTCTACGAATCGTCAATGGGCTGTTATCAATGAAAATATTTATGACCTCACTGTTTACTTGATGGGTGGTCGTTATTTGGCAGCACCTGACAATGGAACAGTTCCTGCAAATATTAGTACAAACTTCTTGAATGAGGAAGTTGTTAATCTTTTCCAAACAAATGCAGGCACTGATCTTACCGATAAATTTAATGCTCTTACTCTCAGTTCAGATCAAAAGTATCGAGAACTTGCTTGCTTGAGGAATCTGTATTTTGTCGGTAATGTAGATCAACGTAATTCCACGAAATGTCAATTCTCTACCTATTTTTTGCTTGCTGTTACTATTTGTTTGTGCCTTGTTATTTTCTTTAAATTTGTTGCTGCTATTCGTATTGGTAGTACTCGTGTACCTGAAGAATTGGACAAATTTGTCATTTGCCAAGTTACTTGTTATACTGAAGACGAAGAATCATTACGAAAAACAATTGATTCATTGTCTATGTTGCGTTATGATGATAAGCGTAGATTACTGGTAATTATCTGTGATGGTATGATTATTGGTAGTGGTAATGATCGTCCAACTCCTCGTATCGTATTGGATATTTTGGGTGTTGATCCTCAAGTAGACCCTGAAGCTCTTTCATTCATATCCGTCGGTGAAGGCATGAAACAACATAATAGAGCAAAGATCTATTCTGGTTTATACGAAAATGGTGGCCATGTTGTTCCTTACCTTGTTATTGCTAAAGTCGGTGGTCCTAATGAACGTCAAAAACCTGGTAATCGTGGTAAGCGTGATTCTCAATTGGTTCTCATGCAATTTCTCAATCGTGTTCAATACGATGCTCCTATGAATCCTATGCAACTTGAAATGTATCATCAAATGAAAAATGTTATCGGTGTGAGTCCTGAAATGTATGAATATGTTTTGATGGTAGATGCCGATACAGAAGTTATGCCTACTGGTATGAATTATCTGGTTTCGAGTATGTCCCATGATGCAAAAATTATTGGTCTCTGTGGTGAAACTACCTTGTCAAATGAAAAGGATACTTGGGTTACTATGATCCAAGTGTATGAATACTTCATCTCTCATCACATGATTAAGTCTTTTGAATCTCTGTTCTCCACTGTCAGTTGTTTGCCTGGTTGTTTTACAATGTATCGTATTCGTACTGTCGATGGTAAACGTCCTCTGTTTGTGAGTAATGAAATTATTGAGGATTATACTGTAAATGTGGTTGATACCTTGCACAAAAAGAATTTATTATATCTTGGTGAAGATCGTTATTTAACTACATTATTGCTGAAGCATCATCCGACCTACAAGACTAAATTCAATTCTGATGCTCAGTGTAAAACAAATGCTCCTGATACTTGGGACGTTTTGGTTTCTCAACGTCGTCGTTGGATTAATTCTACTGTTCATAATTTAGGAGAGCTTGTATTCTTACCTCAACTTTGTGGTTTCTGTTGTTTCTCTATGCGTTTTGTGGTAATGCTTGATTTGATCAGTACATTGGTACAACCTGCCTTGCTTGGTTATTTGGGATTTTTGATCTACAAATTGGTTGTGTCAACTAGTGCGGTTCCGTATATTACAATTATTACTTTGTGCTGTACATATGGTTTGCAAATAATTCTCTTTATCATATATGGTCGTTGGGAGTACATTGCCTGGTTCTTTTTATCTATTTTAGCATTACCTGTATTTTCTTTCTATATTCCAATCTATTCTTACTGGCATTTTGATGATTTCTCTTGGGGTAATACTCGTGTGGTTGTAGGAGATAAGGGCAAACAAGTTGCTGTCGGTGATGAAGGTGAATTCGATCCCAAATCAATTCCTTTAATGTCTTGGTCTCAATATGAAAAGTTTATGCTATCTGAAAATTACAGCGATAGTCTTTCACAAGGTAGTAACTACCCTCCTGCTCCTATGTCTGCTCACAGTGGTTATCCTACTCCTAGTGGTGCAAGTATTGCATATTCTAACTATGGAGGTAGCCAATATGGCAGTCGATACTCTGTCAATGGTGGTGGTGCAGGTTATGCAGGTGGTTATTCCGCTGCAGGCTCTGTCCACTCGTTTGGCCGTTCAATGACTAATGAATCAATAGGCCATGGCCGTCAATCAGTGGCAAGTGGAACTGGTGGTTACGGAAGTAGGCTTAGATATGGACCAACCATGATGAACGATGCAATGAGCGATAATATGTCTGCTTCCATGGTACATAGTTTTTACACACAAGATCAGCAATACAATCGATAGATAGTTTGTAAGCATTCAGTTCTGATATAATTTTCTTCTTTCTTTTTTTCTTTTTTCATATCAAAAAATTGTATTTCTACTTTTTTCCTTGAACAAAATACCAATATTATTATATTAAAAAACGTCATTTAATAATCATTTCTCCCTGTAATTTGTAATGATAATAAAATAATGAAAAAAATCTACTGCCATTTTACGTGCCGCAAACTTGAAAATATAAAGAACAGTATAAAAAGCATATCAAACAACCTTCAAGTAAGATATAGCTAGTACTAAAAGATTTATTAGAGTTCAGCGTATCTTTTGATACCAATTTTGCTTTGTTTAATTGGAATTTTTTGCAGTTAAAAACTGGCATGAGATGTCGAACTACTTCATTTTTTTCTGTTTTCCGGAAAACCATTTTTCAAAATCGGAGCGTAGGCTCACTTGGTATGCTAAAACCATAAAATTACCACGATAACAAAGCCAAGAACCCATAAAAATGGATCTGTTAATTTTTTTGATTTAGCATTCAATTTGAGCTAACAATAGATCTTTAAAATTGCAACTTTTGTTCAAAAAAACGCGTAAAAAGCTGATACTTTTTCCACCAAACAAAACTTCAAACTCAGACAAAAGCACATTTTATTCTGTGTGATAATTTACATGATTGACTAATATGCTCCTGCGATACCCATCTTTCTTGGATCACTTGCAGCTTCTAAAGAGCCATCAGGCATTCGTCTGACAGCTTGTACTGCAGATACACACATATTCTGTGGTAATATAAATACGTCGTGGTTTTTTGTTACTAATTCTGCTTGCAAATTTTTGGAATAACCGTTTTCCACAATCGCAACATTGGGTAGTAATTGATGATGTATTCTAGGGGCTGCGATAGCAGAGTAAAGATCTCTACCATAATCTAGAACATTTATAATAGCCTTTATAAAAAAAGTTAGTTATAGATATGCTTCAACTCGATTGATTATTACATACATTAAGAGTGGCAGTTGGTATGATGGACCCGCCTGAACCGCCAATAGCCATTTCAAATCGAGAATCTTTTTCAATTATTGTAGGTGTGATGGAAGATAATGGTCTCTTTCCAGGGCCTGCATAATTATACTCGCTAGGGAACAATCCAAACTGATTAGGAATACTATAAAAGAAAATAAGTATATGTAGCGAAATTAAGTGCTCTCAATCAAACTGAATTTTACCCAGGAATAGAAAAGTCGTCCATTTCATCATTCAATACGATACCAGTTTTTGTATCCATAATGTGAGAACCAAACATTAGATTAACAGTAGATGTTAAGGCTACAGCACCATCATTTTCATCGACAACTGATAAATGCATCGTTCCATGTGTTTCAATATGATCAAATTTAGGATTATAGTACAATGGATCATGTGTAGCGTCATCCTACAATAGTTTCTGTTATGTACCTTTATCTCTGATAACTTTAAATAAACTTACTGTTATCTTTTGTCGAATGTCAGCCGCATATTCTTTTTGAACCATTTCATCAATTCTAGGTTCATTTTTAATAAAATCAGGGTCACCTAATTCAGTTCTAAAAGCATAGCCAAATTTGAATGCCTCTACAAAACGATGTAGATTAAGACCTGTAAAACCTTCAACTTTAAATTGAAAACGTTCAATCAAGTTGAGAACACTTAAAATTACAGGACCACTTGTAGGTTCCGAACATGTGGTGACTTTACGACCATTGTACCAAGTACTTAATGTTCGACGAATAACAGGACGATAAGCTTTGAAATCATCTAATGTCACAATACCACCAGCTGATTGAATTGTATTCACTAATTGTTTCGCAATATCTCCTTCATAAAACTCATCAGCGCCTAATCTAGAGATGGTTTCTAATGTATCAGCAAGATGAGGCCTTTTGATGATATCGCCTTGTTTGATAGGTTTGCCATCACGATAATATACATCTGACCATTCCGTTAAATTTTGCATCCATTCTGAGCCAGTCTGTAATTTATACAAATATAAATATAATGTTGTGTGAGTGATCATGGTATAAATATTACCGCTACACGCAATTCCAATAATTCAGTAGCCCTAAATCCATTACGGGCAATATGTATTGAAGGTTCAAACAATTCTGACCATGTTAATTTGCCATGTCTGTAAAATAATTTCTTAAATTTGAGTAACCAAACGTCATATTACGAATCCAAAACTACCTTTTATGGGCTAATTCTAAACCTCGTATTTCGCCACTATATTAGAATTTCAGTCATTTTGTACTATGTGAAAATACTGAAACCCACTTACGGTACAGCAATAGATAAAGCACCCACTTTTGCTAACTCAGGATTATGAACAAACATATTTTTTGATGCTTTTTCAGGAGCAGTTTCTCTAAAATCAATAAACTCAAAGGTACCGTTCGGGGATCGGATCAACATGAATCCACCGCTGAGTTTTTTTTTTTTTTTGTTAGTTATGTAACAATTACAACTTTTTTCCTTTCCTTGTTTTTTTTTTTTACCCTCCAATGCCTACAAAGCAAAAGAAAATTGGTATTTACACCGAGAAATATCATGGTTTGAAGTTACCTGTAGCGAAACTGTCAATTACACCTATGCATAATGTTGATGCAATCGCTGCATCAACCGCATTTCCACCTTTTTTCAAGACTAATCAAAATTAATGTTTAGAAGATCTGTCAAATAATATGCAAAGAAAATCAATTTCTACTTTCTACGCCAATGTTTGAGCACTCTTCTGCCTCTACTGCTACAGCACCCTTGGTTCCTCTCACCAAATGTCCTTTAAAATCAACAGGACTTTCTAATGAATCATCTATAATATGCATATTTAGCAATTGAAGCTATATTTTGTCGGATATCACTATTACTCTGGTTGTTGGATAAAGCACTACTAATGCCAATGGTAGTCAAAGCTATCAAAGCAACAGCGCCGATGCAGTATCCATACTTTTTCCTGTTGGATGTAGTTGGTTTATGGCCTAATAATGGAGCTGATTCGATGTCCATACTAAATCAAAAGATAGAAAAAGAGAATAATGAAGAAATGATTCCCCAGAATAAGGGTTATCTACTGAATTACTAAGATTTATACCAACATTTGTGAGCGGTGTTTCAATGAGGTCAAACAAAGACACTACCGGCTAAATGCGGCACTCAGTTACTCCATCAGATTGTATTTGCTTGATAAAAGCTAGATACGGAATCCTTGATTTAAGTGTAATTGTGTTTGTATAGATCTATCTTCATATATGGAAATACTTATAAAAGAAAATCTGCTTTTTCTTTATGAGAAAAATCAGAAAATAAAAAATCGTTGCGTAGATTAGTCTGCAACCATGTCAATTTATTCGAGATAAGTAGATTTATTGCAGAACAAAAAAATTTAACAATATGCTTGTCATGTTAAGCAATCTTTTCAATCCACCTCATCCGTAACAACTGATTCACGGGTACTCAAAAAATCCTTTAAATCGATGATTTTAGTGATCTTCAGATAAACATTCTTTTTTTCAAATGCCTTTAAATCAAAATCAAAATAATAAAACTGTGGAATCATTGTTCATTATGTCATGCTTTTAATAATAGTTTGCTCAATGTTAATGATTCATATTAATTTTTTCGATATTTCATCGTTTAGAATCAATCAAAAGGAAGAAATCAATTATAAAGAATTTCGACATTTGTTGTCAAGCAGCTCATTTAAACTGCTCATAACCGAGAATTTTTTGTTAAAAAAGCCTCTCAATCACATAAAAAGACCTCAAATGATCTTGGAGTTGCTAATTGCCCGGGCAACCCTTATTTTACCTTTGGAAAGAAGGACAGTTAACTTGACAAGCTAGGATAAACAGTCTTAAATAGCGCCACTTTCCATCAAATGTTGCATTTTTTTTTCGTAGAGGAAAGTCCACAAAAAGTTTTTTTTTGAATTTGACGTTTCTCTTTTATAACCTCTCTTTATTTTCATAGATAAAAATGGTAATATAGAAATATCCAAGTTATCAATAGTATTTAATATTCATATTTATAACTGTTATTAGGCCAACTACGTCTTGTTCGAGACTGCTTCAGGTTACTCTCTTTTTGAGCGTTTGCAATCAGAAGAGATCGGTTCCAAGTTGGAGTCCGTTCAAAACTCTATTGCTGATCTTTCCAAGTTCAGTAAGATGTTGAAGCTTAAGTCTTTCTCTCCTTTCAAAAATGCTGCTGATGCTTTAGAAAATGCCAATGATGTTTCCGAAGGTTAGTTTCCATGGTGATTTTAAATTTTTATTGAGAAATGTGATATTAATTTCAATCAAATTACAGGTATTGTCAATCCTTCTTTGAAGGCTTTCTTAGAAATGAACCTTCCCAAGTCTGATAAGAAGTCCAAGGTTTGTCTCGGTGTCACTGAAAAGAATTTGGCTGGTGCCATTAAGAGTGAATTGAGCATTGAATGTGCTTCTGATGAGATGGTTCAAGAACTTATTCGTGGTATCCGTATGTGGGCTGATAAACTTCTCGGTCAACTCAAGGCCGGTGATTTGGAAAGAGCTCAACTTGGTCTTGGTCACTCTTACTCTCGTGCTAAGGTTAAGTTCAACGTTAACCGTGCTGATAACATGATTATTCAAGCCATTGCTCTTTTGGATCAAATGGATAAGGATGTCAACACATTTGCTATGCGTGTTAAGGAATGGTACTCATGGCATTTCCCCGAAATGGTCAAGATTGTTAATGATAACTATAAATATGCTAAGCTTATCAAGGTTGTCAAGAACAAGGCCGAACTTTCTGAATCTGATTTAGAAGCTATTGCTGAAATCTGTGATGGTGATGAGACTATTGCTCAACAAATTTTGGATGCTGCCCGTGCTTCCATGGGTACTGATATTTCTCCCATTGATATGATCAACATTCAAAACTTTGCTGATCGTGTCATCTCTCTTGCTGAATACCGCAAGAAGCTCCATGGTTATTTAGTTACCAAAATGAGTTATGTTGCTCCCAACTTGGCTGCTCTTATTGGTGAAGTTGTTGGTGCTCGTTTGATCTCTCAAGCTGGTTCCTTGACTAACTTGTCAAAATACCCTGCTTCCACTTTGCAAATTTTAGGTGCTGAGAAGGCCCTTTTCAGAGCCTTGAAGACTAAGGGTAACACTCCCAAGTACGGTTTGATCTATCACTCTTCTTTCATTGGTCGTGCTGGTCAAAAGAACAAGGGTCGTATCTCTCGTTATTTGGCTAACAAGTGTACTATTGCCTCTCGTATTGATTGTTTCTCTGATGTCCCTACTGATAAGTTTGGTCAAGCTTTGAAGAAGCAAGTCGAAGAACGTCTCGAATTTTTCGATAGTGGTAAACTTCCTGAAAAGAACATTGATGTCATGAAGAGCGTCATGAATGATTTGGACTTGGATTTGGATGAAGTTTCTGAGCCTGTTGTTACTGGCAAGAAGAGAACAGCTGATGACTCTGATGAAGAAGAAGAGAAGCCTGCCAAGAAGTCCAAGAAGGACAAAAAGGAGAAGAAGGAGAAGAAGGAGAAGAAGGAAAAGAAAGAGAAAAAGGAAAAGAAGGAGAAGAAGAACAAGGATTAGATTTTTGTCCTAATTAAAAAGTTAACGTAGAACTATTCATTTATATATATATATAACACAAAGTACATAAAAAAAAGTCAAAAATTGTTGAAAAATTAACCTTTTTCTTTAAAAAAGTACCCCATTTTTATGTATATTTAACTTTTTTTTTTCTGTTCCACCCTATTTCATTATTTTTTATCACACACAACAACAACCCTCTCAATCACAATTTCGCACTTTCAGTTCAATTACCTATTTACTCACTTGTCTTATTTTTTTTCCCGCATGTTCATATAAAAGAATTCCTGATTTAATATTAAAAAAAAATAAAATTTGCTTCCTTGAAAAAGTTAAACAATAAGCCACACTGTTGTTAAAATGTATATTGCAGGTTAATTCATAATTACGGTATGAATATTCCAAGCAAAACTCATAAAAAGATATCACCGAATGTAGAAATAACACGAATATCATCGAGAGTTTTCTCGGTAGAAAGCATTTGAATGTAATATCGAGAAAGAAACTCTTGAAATTTGCAAAAAAAACAGAAGGTTTCGGTGTTTGAATACTGAAATCAACATTTGAAAATTCTGTCGCAATTCGGATCAGTTTGATGTTTTGCAAAAAAAAGTTGTCTTTAAAGGATTTTTAAAAAAAATATTTATAATTAAGTTACTAAAGTAAATTAATTAAATCTACATTTTTTTTAAATTTTTTATACTGTTCTATTTTTTGTTTTTAAAGATTTTTCCAAAAATCTTTCAGAATTTTCCAAAATATGAAATTTCAGTTTCCTCAATGTAAAGTCAAAAAAATCGGCATACAACTTCAAAATAAACAATTTCAGTCCATAGATACAAGAATTTCGGTCATATAACTTCAGTATATATCTTAGTAAAAATTCGTTTTTTCGATGAAAAAAATTGAATTTTGTAAAATTTGAGATTTTGAATGAGGTATGGTAAGGCAAAAATGAAGTGAAATTTTTTGCCTCGAAATTGCACTAAAATACATCAGAACGAGTCTACTAGACGGTAAAATTGATTTGGTACGCTTTTGAGAGCTCAGGACAACTTTAGCTCATCAGAATGAAGCATTTAAATACTAGTTTTAGCTAATCTTGGTAAATTGTTGGTGTTATTAGGTGATATATATCTTTTTTCTAAGTTTTGAATGCATTGAGCGATCTGATATTCATGTCTTCACCATCCAGAATCAGATAACTGCAAAAAAAAAGAGATAATAAAATCTGTACTCGAGTTCAACAACTATCAGTAATTGGATCGGAAACCCACGTTTGAAATCCAAAAGCCTCCATTTGAACAATTATACTGACTGCAAATTCTGTTGTATTCCTCTACATAATAATGAGGGATCGATAGTCTTCAAATTGAAGGTTTCACTGAATAGAAAATCCTTTTCAAGAACATCAAATCGTATTCAATATATACTAAATATAAAAGTTCGCAGTAAAAGCATTTATCAGTTTTACGGCTAAATATGGTGGTTTAGAGTAATATTTGAACTCAAATATATCATTAGATCATGTCAAGAATGTGTCTGCAGCATTACATTTGCTTGCATGTTTATCAATCTGATATAATTCGAATTTTTGAGCCATTTTTTTTTTTTTTTTTTTGGAAAATTTCATTTTAAAAGGTTAATCATAAAACTTTGAAAGTGATCAATATTAGTATCAAAGAAAAACAAGATGACAGCTGTCAGAATGAAACCGTAGGTTTGGCAAATGTTGAATATTTTCATTTGCATTCAATTCCCGAATGCGTCGAGCGTCGAGAGAGAAAAAGGAGAGAGTCCCTCGAACCAGAGCGGGCTTGAGGAGGAGGGGCGTTTGGATTAAAAAATAATGACAGTGGTGAATTGATACAACCTTCTCTTTATAACAACGTAAGAAATGTACACCATGTATCAATCCATCCATCCATCCATCTAACTTGTAGTTGATAGTATAAAATGCCTCCTAAGTTCGATCCCTCTGAGGTTAAGATTATCTACCTCCGTGCTACTGGGTAAATATTGGATGATAAAAAATTGATTTAGTCGATTCTCAACAAACATGGATAATTAACAACAATACCATTTTTTTTTTTTTTTTGTGTATAGTGGTGAAGTTGGTGCTTCTTCTGCTCTCGGTAAATATTTATAAAAAATAGACGAATTCGACATTTTGAAATAACAGCAAACTGATTTAAATTTGATATAAAATATTAGCTCCCAAGATTGGTCCTCTTGGTTTGTCTCCCAAGAAGGTTGGTGAAGATATCGCCAAGGGTACTAAGGACTGGAAGGGTCTCCGTGTCACTGTTCAATTGACCATTCAAAACCGTCAAGCTCAAGTTTCTGTTGTTCCCTCTGCTTCCTCTTTGGTTATCAAGGCTCTTAAGGAACCTCTCCGTGACCGTAAGAAGGAGAAGAACAGTAAGTAAATCTATATAAATTACAATAGAATTTCGTTTATTGATTGCGATATATCTATAGTCAAGCACAGTGGTAACGTTGCTCTTGAGGATATTATCGAAATTGCCCGTACCATGCGTTTCAAGTCTTTGGCTCGTGAACTCTCTGGTACCGTCAAGGAAATCCTTGGTACCGCTTTCTCTGTCGGTTGTACTGTCGACGGTCAAAACCCCAAGGATCTTTGCGCTGCTATCGATGCTGGTGAGGTTGAGATTCCCGTAAGTTGATTATATGAATTGTATGTATTTTTCACCTAGAAACTAAGTTTTTCTGTATGTTTTTTAGGAGAAATAAATTATTTCTTGTGGATTTTGATAATAAACCAACTTTTAAATTAAATAAACTGTTGTATACATTATAATTTTTTATTGCAAAAAAAAAGTGAATATTAAAAAATATACTAGTTGGTTTTATTATGCTTTGTATGTTTTTGTGAGGTATCAGTTGTAGTAGTATTCTTTCGCTTAATTCCTCTATTATTACTATTATTTTCGATTGCTTGTTTATCCTTCACTTTCCATAAATTTAATTTGTCATTAAATGTAGATTCATAATGTTCTGCTCGTTTACTTGTTGCGAAATAAAATGGCTATAATATAAATATCAAATTGAATTCTATAACAATCAAGACATTTTATTCTCTACCTTTACTTCCTTCTTCTTTCGTAATGTTGGTGATGGCTGTGATTGAGGTGATGTTGATTTTGATGCATGATGCTCTTTTTGTTTGATAGAAGAAGAAGATGTTTGTCTGAGATAACTAGGCATTCCATCTGTTGTTTCATTATGGTTTTGAATACGGCGTTGACCAGTTGTAGTTGAGCTTGATTGTTTAGAGCTATTAACAGACGGTGAAGGTGAATGATTATTCATTGAATTACTTCTACTATATTTTGGTGTCTACGTTTTTATTTTCAGGGGGAGTGTTGTTAGTACAATTGTTACACATAATTTAAGTTAAAGGCATAGTAGTATATATTACTTACAATAGGAGCAGGTTTGTTTGAACCATTACCAAGTCCTTTTTCGAATAATTTTATACGTGCAGCCATAGGAACATAAACATCGTCGGGAGTCATTTCAGATTGAATATCTTCGACAGCATTGATACTAGTAGTAGATCGATAACGGGGTATCTTGGAAGTACTTACTCGTTTCTTTTTTTTTTTTTTAATGGTAAAACAGTTAGAAGATAAGAACAATTTGTTGATGTATCTATTGACTTACAGTAATGCCACCTTTGAAACGAGGTCTCAAAATGTTATCTGTTCGACGGTCCTCCTTTTTATTGTTTACTTTATCGTAGAATGACTTGGTTGCTTGCATGTAATGAGGTACTCGATGAGGTCTACTGACATGATATTGCTGTTGTTGTTGTTCTTGAGGAGGAGTAGCACTTGACTTTTTTTCATGGGAAGGTTTTGGTGAAAAACTTTCTTGACGTACTGGAGAAGCAGATACATTAATCAAATCAACTTCATCCTTTACAGACAACTCTCTCCACTCGCCACGATCTTCATTGGGTATTTCAAAACTTGTATATTTTCCATTATCGAATATCTTGTGTTGAGATCCTGGAGTAGCAGATCTTAAAGGGCTACTTTTTGCTGTAAAAGATGAAGATGTATTCTCACGTGGTGGCGACTCAAGTACAGATTTGAATCTTTCTGTATATCTATTTTGAAATCTTGATGGGCTCTCTTTGATAAGCGTTTGCTCAGAACTTGAACGAAGCGGTGAGTTGGGCATTTTACAAAAACAACTTTTTTTATAAAGAGGAAAGGAGAGAAAGATTGGTTTTTTTTTTTTTTTTTGTCAGTATTATTTGCACTAACAAGCCCCACTTTCTCCTCCCTTTGTGAGGGAGATTTTCCAATGCACGCGTTCTATTGTGTGGGTTACAATCCCGAGAAAAAGCGCGCAGGTCAGTTAACATGTGGGTCACGTGCTCGTTTCAACCCGATATATAAAGCAATGTAACTTAATAATTGTTCAATAAAGACAAACATTTAACAGTTCTGCACAACTTCAAATACGATATACAAGAGCTTCTGCTGCTTTTTTTGCGCTGCCTAGCTACGAAGTAGATATTGGTTAATAAATCAAATGTAAAATTTCGTACATTTGTAGACCAGCAAATATGATGCTGCTAGGTTTCCATGGACTATATCTCGTCAATTTAATAATGTGGACATATTATAGTACAACATACAATTGCTTTAAATTGATTTGAATTAATATTATAGCGTTGTGCACTTTTACTGCAAACAATATGGGATACTATTAATTGTTACCAAAATTGATAATTTCCACGACATCCATTGTTTTTGAGGGTTTTAACATTCTCAAAATTAATTAAATTAAATAGAATTTCATGAGTATTATTTTGAAAATGCATTAGATGCTCTGATATTTTTTTTCTAAAAAAATATAATACGGATTTGTATGAGTTTTTAGCTTGCCAATTCCATGAAACGTACGGAAATTGAAAATTACATATTTTTCATAGCTGATTTTTAGGATTAAAGAGTTTATTTGCACTTATAACTTACTTCAGAATCGTATTATTATTTGCAATATATTTAGCAGCATCTCAGGTATATGCTTGTATTTTATATTGAAAAGTTATTTAATGAAATGATCTCACGCTCCGGTTTTGAAGATAAAAGACACAAATCATTAAAAACTCATCCCAAAAAAAAAAGGATAGTTAAATAAATCTCAAAATCATGGATTATTCACCTGAAACAAGAGCATACTCGGTTATCAAAATCACTAGTACGTAAACATAACTTTCTAGGTATCAGCTATATACTATGCAACTATTGTCCAAGTCGGAAGCCTTATTTCTTTCCAGGCAAAGAAGAAAAATCTGTCAAATCATTGTTTTAATCACCGAGTGTTCAGAAGCCTGGCCTACTCCCCTCCCCCCCCCCCTTCTTTTAATTGTCACCCTGATTATATTATTTCAAATTATAACCTTCTTACCATGTTAAGAAATACACTTCGTTTTGCTTCGTTTGTTAAAAACAAACAGCAAATAACTCGTTATAATCGAATTGGACAATGCCTAAATATTGTACGAACCTTATCCACCGCCGCAGAGGAAGATATTCATCGTATACCCCCTAAGCTTGATTTAGCTTACTATGCAAACAACGCAGAAGCTATTGCTACCAACATGCGTCTGCGTAATTACGAGTCTGATAGTGTTTATAAAGTGAAAGAACTTTACTCTGAACTTGCAATACTTGAATCTCAAGCTCAAAAGTTGCGTGATGAGCGTGATCAAGTCAATAAATTGATACGCTCTGCTCCTACTCCCGAAAAACGTCAAGAATATATTAACCAAGCCAAACAATGGAAAGAGCAGTTGCGTCAATTAGAGACACAAATCAGCTCCATGGAAAGTGAACTCACAACACAAGCTCTTCAAATTCCTAATAATACTCATTCAGAAACACCCATTGGCCCTGAAGAAAATGCAAAAGTTTTAAAAATTGTGGGCGAACCTCGTAAAGGTGGTAAAGACATAAAAGACCATGTTGATATTGCAGAGACATTAGATATGATAGACTTCGAACAAGCTTCTCTAGTTACCGGATCCAAATTTTATTATTTGAAGAATTATGGGGCCTGGCTTGAATTTGCATTGATTCAATATGCGATGCACAAAGCTGCTGCTAGAGGATTTTCCCCAGTGTTAGCGCCAGATATGGTACGTACTTCAATTGCATATGGTTGTGGGTTCCAGCCTCGTAAAAAGGAAGCCTCTCAAATCTACGATGTAACAACAGCAAGTACAATCAATACTACAGCACCCAAATTATGTTTAGTTGGTACAGCTGAAATTCCATTAGCAGGGTTGTCAGCAACAAAAGTCTTTGCAGAGGAAGAACTTCCAAAGAAAATTGTAGGATTCAGTCATGCATTTAGAGCTGAAGCTGGTCATGGATCTGCCGAGGAGCGAGGATTATATCGAGTTCATCAATTTTCTAAAGTTGAGTTATTCTGTGTTACAACACCACAACAAAGTGAAGCCATGTTGGCTGAATTAAGATCACTTCAAGAAGATATATTTTCTGATTTAGGACTTTGCTTTAGAGTTTTAGATATGCCTACTGAAGAATTAGGTGCTAGTGCTTATAGAAAATATGATATGGAAGCATGGATGCCTGGAAAAAATGGTTGGGGAGAGGTATATAACATGAAAAGAAGAGTATTTAGATCGGGGATGACAACTAATACATGTCATTTTTAGATTTCATCTACCTCAAATTGTACAGATTATCAAACAAGAAGATTGGATATTAGATATTTATCAAAAGAATTTAAAGAAAATGTTGGATCAAAAGATGTTCGAGTTCCTTGGAGCGTAAAAGAAAAATGGGTCAACTATTGTCATACTTTAAATGGTACAGCAATGGCAGTTCCAAGAGTTATTATTGCTTTATTAGAAACACACCAAAGATCAGATGGTGGTGTAGATGTACCATTACCGCTTCGTAAATGGATTCCTGGTGAACCTAGTATACTAAAATAAAATTACATTTGATTATGAGAGGGTATTATTTATGCAGTAGATGTTGATGCTTCATTTTGTTGTAATTGTTGTTGCTTTTGTTGCTTTTGCTGGTGTTGAATTAATTTATCTTTTGATTTACGTCTTTTGATGGCAGCATTTCTTAATTCTTGTCTATGCCATTGATGCATACTAATTGTACTAGTCATTGTGACTATAATAAGTGACCCAACCAAGGTATAAAAGCCAGGTAATTCATGAAAGATAACAACGCCAAATAAAAAGGCAAATACAACATCGATTGATCGAAGTACAGTAACCAAACCAATAGGTGCCATCTTCAAACTACGAAATTATGCATATTAAATTACCAAATGAAAATATCAAGATACAAATTGTGCATATTTACCCAATATTGATAAAATATTGTCCTAAAAATGCTAACCCACCTACAGACACAAAGAGCACAATGTCTTTATCTTGAGGCATAATGAATGATTGTAGATTCATAAACATCATTGGTATACAAAGTAATGTAGATACCAATCCAAAGTAAACCACATGAACCATGACGTGCTGTTGACCTACTTTACGCACAGTGATATAAGCCATAGCTGACATCAATGCAGCAGCTAAAGAACAAGAAACTGCATAAGATATTCCATATCCATCGTCTTGTTGCGTCTCATAAAAAAGAAATCGAGGTTTTACGATGAATAAAAATCCCACAAAGCAGAGAATTGAATTGAAAACATCAGATACAGAAAAACTATCGTTTAAAACTATGCATCCAATCATTACTTTGAATAATGGGCCCAAGAAAAAAATGACTATAATATTTGGCGTTATAATAATGCAAAATGTGTTAATCCTGATTTAATGATACAAACCTGTTGCATCTATCAATGATAATTTTGTCAAACTATAAAAAAATAAAAGTAAAGCAATAGAACTTGCAAGTGCTCGAAAAAATAACCATCGTCTTACACCTTTTTTACCAAAGGGGCTAACACCTACAATACAACATCCTAAAATTCCTAATGGAAGTTGTATACAAGCTCGAGCCAAGACAATTTCAACAGATGAGTAATCATTATCTCCTAACCATTTTACAATGACGGAAACACAAGCAAACAAAAGTGATGATATAGCCAACAATAAGAGGCCCTTCAGCTCTCTCGTTCGAGCTCGTTCGTCAGTGCTCAAAGACATACAGGAAGATAATGTAATGTTTTCTGTATGACTACCTGCCAAATGTTGTTCTTGAGACAATAATGGTGTAGCCTCGTTCACAATGATGATGCTGGAAGGAATAGGGTGAATTCGGCCATCATCTTCAGCCGATATTTTAGACATTGTGTTGATGAAACAGGGAAAAGAAAAAGAGAGAAAGGGTTATGTCTATCTTTGGAAAAAGGAAGAACCACGTCCCTCCCTCCTTCTTACATTTATAAGGAATTCGGTCTTTTGTTTTGAAGGCTCTTTATTGAGTATTCCGGCGGAGCACAACAATGGCGGTCCATCACAAATTGTCAATGCTAATAAGTTTAAATTTAAGTAATAAATCAAGTTGAATATGAATAAAAGTGTATAGTAACATTTGACTACAACTTTCCGTTAGTATACTTTTACGACTCATTGCTTAGAAACCCATAACCACAATGAGGGAATAATTTTGGACACACCGAAGAAACATACTATTTACTTGAAATTCCAGGATTCCAGTTTTTAAAATTCTAAATCTAAGACGTTATACCTTCCTGTCAGAGTATCGGTAGTTGTCAAGTTGAAATCCTAGGGAATAGGGTTGCAACTACAGATATGTCGATTCTCAACTAATCATATAGATGTTTTTTTTGTTTTTGAATCATCTTTATTTAGCATTCAGCTTTTGAATTAATTTAAACATACTTAGTTTACTCTCTTATTTTTTTTTTTTTCACTCTATCATGGAAAAAGGTAGCTTACTTCAATTAGAGTTGCTTTATGTTCTGAGAGTTTGATCTGGCAGTAGTAGTAGTAAATAGTATTTAAACCCCCGATATGATTCTGCTTTCTGATCTCCATATCCAAAAAAAAATGTTAATTTGAAAAATCTCGGCACTTTTTCACATATTTCTCTAGAAATTATTATGTAAACTTGCAATGGTTTTAATACTTATCAGTAGAACGTTAGATTTTACGTCGAATGGTGACAATAGTTTAAATTTTCTTCAGCAAAAAAATTGCACAATTTTGAAAAAAAGAAAAATCGGTTTTTATCATAAAAGTCTGTGTTATCGATAATTAATTACTAAATAAATGCTTTCATATAAATTTCCGAAAAAAATCTATTGTTTTGGACTTAGGAAGGATATAGTAAAAATTCCATTTTCAGGGTCAAAATGAGGATTATGCGATTTCCACTGATTTTTGCTTACATCTATAAGGGTTGAGACACGGATGCTGACTATATTTTTCATGTTCAAAATTTTTTGAGATAAAAATATAGAAAGGAGATATATAATTCAAGAAATAGTTTCGACTAAATTAGAGCTTCAAATTCTTGCAAAAAGTGCATGAAACAATTCTTTAAAGAATCATTCTTTGACCATCCAGTATGATTATGCCTGTTTAAAGATGTAAATCAAATAGCGTAATCCTATGTGTATACTTTCATCTGTTCATTTGGTCAGCGAGTGATGAATAATGTTGAAACGCCTATTTTCATCCATCAGGAAATGCCAATGTTTGGCGAAAAAATATAACGTCTCGTGTTAAAAATTTTGCTAGTGAGATTATCGAATTTCAAATAGTTCCTAAATAAAGTGATCCATTTACACGAATTTACCAGCAAGATTACCCTAGCTGCATTAAAAAAATTAATTCACACTCTCCTTGAGGTATTGTAAAAAGTATTATGAGCTTGCAAACTCGATTAAATTTTATTTATCATAAATATTTGAAATTTCTAAATTAGCATTTTTAGAGAGCAGGTACAACACGATCACAACCATAAGCACTACGGCCAGCATTACAATCGCTGTAAGTTTCACAACAACGAATACAGAAAGTAGCAGTATTAGGTTCAATCAAACTAACATAGTAAGGATAACCAGCACAGATACTCTTGGGAGGAGAGCCAGCACCATGGTTATCATATTGTCCTCCTTCGTCCTTTGAACTAAGCTCATATGCAGCAATATCCAAAGTACCACGGACTTGTACGAATCCAGAGACAGTATTAGTTTGGTAAGAAGCAGACTTGATGAAACCAGAAGGCATTAAAGCAGCAGCGGGAGCATTGACATTAGGAACTGTACAGAAACTTACGGCATTCTTTTCAGAATCGGCAATAGCATCAGTATCTTGTTTGTTTCCGTTGGCAACCTTGTTTCCAGGAGAGGGAGGAAGGAAGAGACAGAAATCTTTGCTGGAACTGATTTGGACGACAAGACCGCTAGGAATAGCAGTAGAAGTGGCAGTGCTAGTCTTGGTGACGGTAGTCTTTGTGTTAACGGGTCCATTACAGACACCACTGATACAATCATCTTGACAGTCAGCTTGATTTTTGCAACAGGCACCATTGTAACCATCACCCTTACCAAGGCCCTTGGATCCAGAAGTGCAGGTAGCAGAAGAAGATGGAGCAGTTGTAGTTGCGGTAGCAGTATTAACAGGTCCATTACAGACACCACTGATACAATCATCTTGACAATCAGCTTGATTTTTGCAACAGGCACCATTGTAACCATCACCCTTACCAAGGCCCTTAGATCCAGAAGTACATGTGGCGGCAGTAGCGGAACCAGGAATAGTAGTAGGTTTAATATCACAAATATTTCCATAAGGATCTAAAACACACTCATTAGTTTGAAGGTTACAACAGCTAATTAAATAGAAATAAAAATTAGTATGTCTAGCTGTTTGATACGAATAAATAGAATGCATACCGAGCACCAGCACAATCAGCATCTTTCAAACATTGAGGGCTGGTATCTGTCATAGTAAGCACAGTGGTAGGCAATTGAGTGGTTTTGGCATCCTTTGTAGGTGTAGGTGTAGGTGTAACAAGAGAGTTTGTGCCAATATCAACAGCACTAGATTGAGTAGTAGGTGCACTAAAAGGAAATAATATATTTAGTTATTTTTCTAATAATAACATTATACAATAATCATCAATGTTACCTCAAACAAAGGACTTGGTCGATATACAAATTAGTACATCCGGCATTAACTAAAATTTCGATTAATTTTGTATTATGGTATAATATTTTATGTGCTTTACTTACTGGAAGGATTCCATTTCTTGATATAACTAGTATAAATATCAAAAGCTTTACCAATTTTACTACACTATTAAAGATTTAGGCCAATTGACAATTTATGAGATAATATTAGCTTACGGTATCTCCATTCTTGACAATATAAGTCTTTTGACAAGTAACAGTGTATTGTACCAATGAAGGAGTAGAGGTAGCCTTAGCAGTGTGCTTTTTAGCAGATGCGGATGAAGCAAGTAATGTAATTGCGGCAATAGCCAATGATGAGAAACGCATTATTAAAAAGGAAAGTCTTTAAACGAATGTATATTATAAGATTGCACAAAAAAGAAAGGAAAGGATAATATTTCTCACTTTGGATGATTTATGATGCTAGTATTTATAATGTTGTGCATTTTCTTTTGTGCTTCTCTGAACTAGAATCATTAAATTGACGTCGATCCATTTGAATGCAGGATATGTCAATACTCCACGAGAAGTAGTAATCATTTTTACCATCTTACAATGTTAAGTGTAACGAAACACTGAAAGCCTTGTTATTTTTGTAAGTAATATAATCACATCGCTTATTTAGGTTAATTTAACTAGTTTTTATTTATTTTTGGATCAAGAAAGAGAAAACGCTACCATTTCATAGTATCAGGATGAGTTTTGAACTCTTGATAATCTGCCATGTTGAAAAAGGATAATTCTGTTTCATTTTCTATAAAAAATAAAGCATTAATTTGGCAAAAAAGATACACATAAAAGCACAGACAAACTTACCGAGGCCTCTCCATGCCAAAACAGCATCTTCATCTGAGAGAATTAATTTATCATCGTCTTCAACATTAATAATCAAATTCATGGTCTAATTGCAACACGTTAAACATTTATATTTAGCTTTTAATTCAAATCTACCTTATGTCCATGAGCAACAGTATAAACCTTGAGGGTATCTATTTATAACAAATATATTAGTTTTTTTCTCTTTTTTTTTTTTTTTTTTTTTTTTTTTTTTTTTTTTGCACATTTCCCCCTCCTCCCTATATTTTAATTACCAAATTTAACGTTCAAATAAGGCTTCCAACCAGGTTGTGAGTGAATTTCTATTAAAAAATGAGTATATATTACAAAAATATATAGTACTAATCCTACTTTCTAAAACCAACTTCTTCAAGTCACCAACAGTGCTTGTTTCTAAATTGACGTGCTGAAGCACAAGGTTCTTGCAAGTACGGTATTCAAAGTTCTTGATGCAACGAACTGTTAAAGTTGCATCTGAAGATGGTTTGGAGAGGTTTGTGAGATCTTCTGTGTCAGACATGTTGAGTAAATCAAAGAGAGAAAAATTTTATAAAAGGACAACGCTTCACACCGAGACAGTAATCACAAATTGAATCATCGGCGTTCTAATCAAAATACTTGTACATTTAAGCATTTATAAAAAATTTCTTGTTGTGGAATGTTTGGCTTCCGTATCCATTAATAGATCAGAATGCATTTACTATTATTGTAGAGACAGATAATTATTTCTTTATCTACTCATGTTACTATATAAGAACCGACCGGGAAAACTAATGTGCGTTACTTATAAATTGAATTTTAATATTCAATAGTATTGAAATATATGAAATGTTTAAACATATAACCAACTCAATGGATACTAATCGTCAAAAGGTCCTCATTACATTTGGCTTTATGTACAAAAATTATAAAGATTGCAACAAATGTGCCGGTACAAACAATGAAATGAATAATAGAAATATTAACTAGGAATACAACTAATCACCTCCAAATGTTTGTCTTGTTTGAGAAAATTTCAGGCCACAAACTCATGGCGAAATTCCAATTCATCTTTTTTTTTGAAACAATTTATAAAATAGTCTTTGACAATTTCTTTAAATAACTTCAATATACTTGCATAGAGCATTTATATATCTATGAAACGTGTTTCTATAAAAAGCTTGCATAAATTTATCTAACTTTATTAAGTACTACTTGAAGCATTAAGGGGTTTTTGAATTTATCACCAATGGTAAATCAGTATCATAGCATAGCGTCACGGTAATACTGATTGAATTTATAGATTTGTGCGTTACATGTGTTGAAGATAGCATACATTACATTGCATTTGCTCGATGAATTTCGATCTATTATCCCGAAAATGAAGTTTATGTGAGTTATCAATATTCAAAAGATGCAACCAATGCTTCCGAAATTCGCTTTGTTGGATTTACACAATGGCTTCTATATAGAGCATGGGCTCTTTAATACTGTTAAACCAAGTAGGTGTAAGGTTGAGTAGTCAACTTGCATTCGTAGTCGCAGAGCTGATTTCAATTTTTTTAACAAAATATATATTATTACTTTGAGTTTTTGTGCCAAACCCCTTCTTTTTTTAAAATTGATTTAAATAAACGCATTGCACAAACTAGGAATGGGCTTCGATTCGAGTTTGAATCGAGTTTTAACGGAAACGGCCATTCGATTCGAGTTGGAAAACGGCCCGTTCTTTTGTAACCCAGATAAAAAACGGGGTGGGAGCAAGTATTGGTTTGCCTTAAGGAGGCTGTTAATAGCAACATTGTCAAGTTAATATGGGATTATGAATTGATAATAGCATATTTGACAGTTTCACAACTTGAAGTATTTTTTCAATCCTGTTTTCGAGCTTAGCTAACAAAAAAAGAAAAGAAGAAACTCGAATACCCTCATTCGAGTTTGCATAAAAAACGGCCCGTTAAAGCAGTCAAACTCGGTTAACCGTAATACGATGCGTTGTTTGTGAAATCCTGGCCACAAACTAACATTCACAAAACAAACTTTAACTGGAAATTGTTGCTTAGTTTTTTCATAGAAGGATCAAAGAAGTTTACCTTCATTTGCCTAAATTATGCCTCTGTAAATCTCAATGAGGTCAATAATGGTTTGAATGATTTCACTTTTCTGTATAAAAAAAAGGTTATTAATGACCATTATGATAATATATTGCGAAAGAAACTATTTGAATATTTGCTTTATTCTTCAAATTTCAACAGAAAGATAAAAAAAAAATTGAAAATTTTGAAACCTTTTGAATCTCAATTTATTTGCAAGCAATGAAAAATAAACATCTTATATACTGTATATATATATACATTCTATTAGTAGGTGTGAATAGCAAGTAACTAAATTGTTGTTCAAGCTTATCGAATGTACAATGATCCATGGATGCTGATAATATCTGAAATACTTATAGCGCCTATTTATACATACATCCATGTAGAGTTGCAGCTTACTTGGATCTAGGGATGTTGTCGAGCCAAGCCTATACTAAATTTGGTTGGAAAAACCCGGCTTGACACCAATGCTACTTGGATCAATACCCATAAAAATTATATTATTAATTGTATTCAACAAAAGTGCGCAACAAGCTATAGGCGTACTTTGGCGATGATTCGACACAGTAAGCTATAGGAGTTGACATTTGAGATCATTGAGTCAGAGATGTGTGCCTGTACTCTTATCTAAAGTTGGAAGTTACTAGGGTCAGAATTCGTCAAGATAAGGCTTTTGTTGTGAAATAGATTTCAGATGGTTTTCAAACATTTTCGAATTTTCTCACTCAATATTGATGTTGGCGTTCAATAATAATGTATTTCAGTTAAATTGAAAAGATAGAGATATGGCTCATGCAGAGATCTATGAATGTATGAGAGAGCTCAGATCTATGAACATAAAAAGATAAACCAAATTGTGATGCTTAGTCGATCTGTACGAGAGTTTTTGTGGCGATGCCTGGTGGCTCAAGTTTAATTTAGGCATTTAATTGCCAAATGTATCGAATCAAGATGAAGTCGGTTGATTGATATAACGGATAATAAATGCAATATCATTTATTGAATGGGTGAATATAAATGTTGTATAAAGCGTAGCGTACTTTTGAATGAAAGTACGAATTATTCTGATTAACATCAATAAGTTCAAAAATTATAATTAAGTGCAATAATTGCTACTAAATTGCATAATTTGATATGCAGAAAACTCTTGGAGCATTCATTCTTTTTTTTTTTTGGCAGGGCTGCAAACCATCCTTCAGTATGACTGAATATTTATGATTAATCAGAGAAAATACAGTTGGTAAAAAAACTGATAACCAATGTACATCGAGGTCAAGATAGATAAAAAGTGTATTCATTGCGTAGTGGAGATCGCAACATTTTAATGGATCGGATAGAAATTACAGGACCAAGATGCTGTGTTTGCCTCAGAATTTTTAGAAGGGTTTAAAAGCATACATCTTCAAACTCACTTGAATGTTAAATACTCACCGTATGCTATTATTGGTATCATCTTTTTTTTTTTATTTAATTGCTGTATTATTAAAAATCAAGCTTTTCATAGCTTATAACAATGACAATAAATGGGATGTTTCTGATTTTAGATTGACATTTATCATAAGGCAGGCTGATGATACGTTTGATGATGATACTACTACTGCAGATGAGTCAAGTTAAATTGATTTATGGAATTTGAATGAAAATACCGAGGAATTATTTGTAAGTACTTAAGTTGGTTCTAGTAAAGCATTGAATAAATTGGCTTGGGAAAAAGAGGGTAAAAAGGTGGCAATAGGCTCCAGTGATGGCCATGTTTATGTTTATGATATTGGAGAGGTAAGAGGTAAGACTAAAGCTCAATGTAAATCACCTCTAGCGCATTAATTATAAAGCAAGACTATATTATCATCAAATAAACTACCACACAGTATTAACTTGTATAAAGAATTACAGTAATAAGCTTGAATCAAGTGGGTACAGCATCATTAATTCTTGAAAAAGTTCACAAGTATTATAAAATATTTTATTTTTAAGACCTACAAGGTTTATAAGCGGAATATTAATTTAGAAAATTATTCTTGTCCAGATCATCAAATTTGGCATTTTTTAATTTTTTTTTCTGATTTTGCAAATCTAGAGTCAATTATACTACCAATTATAAAAATAAAAAATATACACATATACAAAATTTAGTGCTCTATTTGCTCAATAAAAAATAACAAACATTTTTATTGCAAAATATTACATGAAAATCCTTAAACCAAAAAACCATTTTTGGGGCAAAAGTACAAATTTTCGTTACTTAACATTTAATGTTAAGTTTTTATAAAATGTGCATTAGCTATGGCTACAATTTTCTCTCACAATGTAGTATATTTAAACGTTGGTTTTGGTATCAAAATTTGATTTTTCTGTTTTTTGATCAAAATCATGAGTGTTGGTAAGGATAAAATGAGCCCCGAAAATGTCCGCTACAAAAACTGAATTTTCAGACCATACGTGGTTAAATATAATAAAAGTTATAAAAAAACGCTTTTTTATTTAAAACTTAGATATACTATAGTATAAGAGGAGAGTTAGCAGTTCAATCTTGCTATGCTCAATTACGGCGTTGCTCTACGGGCTCGCTTTGCAATTTTTTAATGAATCTATAATATGGCAGTCGGTTTTTCTGGTAGAGAATGCATGTTTCTGTTATGTCAATACTCATCATAGGTCTCACATCCAAGGTCTCAGTCAATAATTAGTGTTACAGTAAATAATCAATGCAGATCATTGATTTACATCATATTCTAAGATAGTAAACCCTAGTAATAGTTATAACTAATGTGTATAAATACATCCAACAAAGGATTTATTGTTAATAAAAGTGTAATATTCTGGCAAGATCATTTATATAGACTCTTTTGACATTTCAGTTTCTATAATAACCGATATTGCCTATTTTGTTTAGTTTATGGGTTGATGCTGAGAGTTTATGAATACATGCAATCTTATTTATAGAAACAATAATAATAAAGACTAATAACATTTATCATGGAGAACGTAGGCTTTATTACTAGAAAAACTAATGGTAAAAGAAAGAACCAAGAGCTTCTAGTAGGTCTTGGTTTAAAAGACTATCTATAAGAATTACATTTCAATATGAGTTAGAAATGGAATTGGCTTCAAAATTGGCTGTTTAATATCCTCGAAAACCGACAGATGTGCTGTAATGCTGCTTTTACATTGGCTGAAATGTGCAATTTAGCAGGGTTTTAATTGCGCTAAATAATGTAAAGCCTTGAAAATCCTTTTCTATGTGTGTTGTTTCTCTCTTTTTGTTTTATATTCCAAGGATATATTCACCGTTTGATAAGGCATATCAGACTATCAAGCTGGTATTCTTTTCTTTTATCTGAATACGCATGCTAACATAAGGGACTAATGTTTTTAATATAGGTAGCAGGTAGCAGCCTACAGTATATTAGAGACTGATATTTTCATTTAACTGCATTTTACTAAGATCAAATATCATTATTTACTACTGTATTGCTGGACGTATTTCTTGATTACCAAATTAAGTTGAAGGCAATGATATCTATATCTATTCAATGAAAATCTAGAACTGGCTACAAACTTACGAAATGTTCCTCCAGGAAAGTGATAAAATTTCAAATGATATAGAAACACAAAAAAAAGAACAATCCAATGTCTTGTCTAATTACCATAGTTTTGATTGTATATATACTGTACTTGAAAACAAATATTTTTATAACTGACAATCGTAAACTAAAATAGTAAGTTTAAAGAAGGTTAATTTGTTTAAATTTTATGAGTGATAAAGTAACATTTATAATCTTAGATTTGCCTTGCGGTATAAATTTAAGCAGTAAGTGCTATTTAAGTTTATGTTCGAGCAAAAGACATTGTTGCTGTAAACATTATTGATGTATCATTTTTAAACCGGATCATGTCAAATCCAAAAAGTAAACAATAACAGATCCGGAACCGGAAGTTCTTCCTTAATTAAATATTAACTATACAATGCTCCTAAAAGCATGGTATAGAAGCATAGTATAGAAGCATGGTACAAAAGCATAATACGCCAGTGCGATATTCCAACATGATATACCAACATGACACATTACTATTAAATAACATCTAAACTACCTTACCACACCATTAATTCCCCAAATCAAATAGTATATAAACCCTATTAATTTCATTCCAATAAACGATATCTCTTTACTTGATTAAATTTCTAACTTTATTTAACCTAAACATAATTTGATAAATCAATTATAGCTATAAGCATATTTACAAATGATGATAATCGTAAATATATTGGTTCTTGCATGTAGTGCTCTACTTCAACAACGTATTAAATTGTAGTATTGTCTATAATCAATATTAATAAAAGCAAATGTAATTTAAAAACCCATTCCAGTAGAAAATGCAATAGAGTTTTGAGAACGGCACAATGCTCATGTACAAACCAATTTGTGCCCATACGATTAGCCCATAATGCTCATGGTCAGATTTCATTATTATGCACAAATAGGAATAATTATATGCTTATGGGCAATTCTACTATTATGCACACATGATGGGATTAATGTCATGCACATGGACAGAATCTATAGTCCTGCACATACAGGCTTTTCGTTGTGCTCGTGTGCAGTTTTTTCTTTTGTTGTACCCGTGTGCATCTTGTTATCTTTTTAGCCATATTCAGTGGGCACAACAGCTCAGGCTATACAAACGTATGCTAAAAAATATGAAATACCTTTTTGAACCATACATGTCGTGTAGATGATAGCACCCTTGATCACGGTGCAATCAATTACACAAATGACATATATATCAAAACAGGATTCTCTCCAAATCAATAATAATAATAAATAAAGATACCAATTCAGTCAACTACTCATCTATATTGCAGTTGCACTATCAATATAAATAAGATTCAAGCATATAAAAACTACCCCTTAGAAACAAGGTTACATAAAATAGATGTAACAATAATAAACGAAAAAACGACCATTTCCCAAAAGGTCGATATTGTCACACTTGACATCAATCCCTTATGGTCCATGCTCTACATGATTTGCCCCTTAAAATATTAAATCAATAACAATGTACTCAAAACTAGAACATTACTAAATATACATCCAGTCAAGGCTTCTGATGGTGTCCAACAAGTTCTCCAACAAATCACTATAAATACACTCATACTTTTTCAATTATTTTAAATCTTCAGAAGTATTTTGTAATAAAAACTTTAGCTGATTATAATTGTATTTCTACTGCTTTATTTTTTTATTTTTTTTTTATTTTAGTAAACTTTGTTATTTACTGCAGTTGTAATTCTGATATATAGATCAGATTATTCTTTTTCAAACGGTTTGTTTTATTTATTTGTGCAAAATTTTATGCGCAACGCTTATCAAAAAGCATTTATTAATTTGAAGTCCCTCGATAGGATGGGGCTTGGGTCTGGAACTCAGTATGTAAAGTTGAAGATAATTCCGTATTATTAAAAAATGTTATTAGTATATCAGCTTTTGCTGAGATATAAAGGTTCAAAGTTTTGACTTTTGAGCAGTGAAAACCTTCGAATTGCCTCTAATTTCTTCAAATGTTTTTTTGCTATAAAGAAGACTAATCGTCGAAAACTTATATCCAAAAGTAAATTGCACAACAGAGGATACAATAGAACTATTTTATATTGAATTCATGTTCACATTTTTTCAAAAAAGAAGAGAATGGCTTAAAAGAACTATAATACAATCCTAAATATGAATTGTTTGGTTAAATTGTATTATTGCCTCTAAAAGACAAACTAAATACCATTTATTACGATTTCATTAATTCTTCCCCTCAAGTAAGAAACAACCCCACTAAAAAATATGTACAAGTATAGTGAGGTTGGCCTCGATTAGTTGTATATATAATTTGAGTTTCATAAGGACATCAAAATAATAAAAAGCAATGTTTTTTTTTAAAAAAAACGCTTGATTTTATGACACGACAAAAAAATCGATAGCTTCTCGGAGTGCTAAGATATCTAGTTTTACTGCAAGTATGGGCATACTGAATATACTTCGTTTATCACAATTTATTTTATGCTTAGCCACTGAGCGGATTTTGAGTCTCTGTACTACTTTGGACTCTTAATTTATGGTATATGTACTATTTGTGTAGCTTTGACCCGAAAAAAGTAAAGCAAACAAACCAAGCAAACGTAATAAAACATTTTGATTTGTGCACTCCAAATAGTTGATCTACATGTGTTAATATATATGTTCTTGGACCAATTGATTTGATTTGATTTGCTGTATTCCATCAGTGAATCATTGTATATCACCTACTAAATTAAAAAGAAAAAAAAAGTACGAACTGGTTCATTCATGTGATGTCTCATATCCTACTATTAATAATGTGTGATGTTTTTTTAACCAAAGCTTATAAGAAAAGACATTCTATACGATGGCTGATTGCTATACATTAGTTCAGTTACGATGTATAGCTGTAATTTAATACTTGTACAACTACAAGGAACTTGGTCTGATTAGCAATTTTTTATATTTATAATGAGTATACAAATAAATCCGCAGCCACATTGTATAAAGTAATATTATCATGTCTCATAGATATTAATTTATGTGATACAATATTCATCAAGTCTATCTTCACAAATTTGAAAATAACGTCGTGGAATATTTGTTAGTTGGTGTTCTTGCCATCTGGCATTCATGCTTGACTGGATGTTACATGTATAATTTTAAAGTATATGATTTTAAGTGGTTAAAGTTATGAAAAATACGAAAAAACAGTGTATGGCAATCTGATTCACTATTCATTTCATAAGACAAACCTTTGTGTACAAATAATCATCATTGTCAGTGTCTTACAATTGCTAAATTCACGGTATGAGGTTGAACAAACCCATTTTAGTGGCAATTAGGGTAAATTTGATATTAGAATTATAATTAATTCATGGAAAAAAAGGCACTCAACTCATATAAACTATTTTTATAGATAATTTTACTTCGCCATTGGAGTGCAAAAAGGTCAATTGTACTACTTGTTTACTATCAAATTTACCAAACAGAGCTTAACTTTTGTAATGCAAAATACACAGTCTGCTCTTGTCTTCATAAAAATAATTAATACGAGCAATCAATTGAGCTATCTTTTTTCTCATGTGTATAACCCAGGAGGTAACATCAAACTTGTTTTTTTATAGCATTTTAGGTTGGAGGAAAAAAAGTATAAATACAAGCCAATTTCTATTTCACACTCTTAATTTTTCATTAAAAATTTCAATTGACCCAATATAGTGAGTAAACTGAGCATTTATGATTGATTTGTATCTAACAAATTACTAGTTTTAAAAATGCGCGGTTTCTATGTTTACTTGATTGCAATTTTGTACCTTGTTAGCTTTGTGGCAGCCAAAGGCAGTAGTGGTGGTGGTGGATCAAGTGGTTCTGGCAGTAGTGATTCCACAGATGCCAGTAGCGGCAGTAGCAGCTCTAGTGGTAGTTCTTCAGTAGGTGGTCATGGAAATAGCAACTCTACCGCTACTAGTGAAGGAGCATTAGGATATTCTATTCGTCCAATTGTTATGTCCGGTGCTATTGCCTCTACATTTTACATGATATTTTAAATTATCTCCATAAACTTTCTTTACCTTGTGTAACTGCAATTTGAGTTTCTGTATGAACATTAATAATGACTTTTTTTCTAATTGAAGCCGTAATGAAACCATGAAATAGAAAGTCTTTTAAAGTACATGAATATATGAAACATTTTTGAATACATTTGTAAGTGATATTTAATATCCTCTTCAAACGGCGTAACTTATTTGACAAGATGAATTTAATTGGAGTAAAAAAATAGATCAATAAGAAGCACTACACCGAGTAGCCCCTCCCCTCGCTTTGTTTACCCCTGCGAATAAGAAGTCGAGTGTTTACAGGTAAGAGATCTTCAAAAAAAAAAAAAAAAATTAGCAAGTGTGTTACCTGGTGCACAAACTCAAAATTACTACTTTTTTTCTCGAAAAGAAAATATTTGTATATGATACTACATCTACTTTTGCTTTCTTTATGATATCAATTTTTTTTTTTTTTTTAAAAAAAAAAGAACATTTTAGATTAGAATATTAATGACAGATAGGTTATCATCAATTGGTTCATTTTAGTGTTGATTTGTCCTTTATGAGTCTCCGATTGAGGCAGATTCACTTATAACTTGTATTGGGTACAACTAAAAATAACAGATTTTTTGATTCAACTATAATTCCTTTATTTCTTTTTCGTCTCTCTTTCTTTTCTTCTTCTTTTTTTCTTTATTATTTTTTTTAAGAAAGAGTATAATATGGATCCAGAGAATCACAGATATATGAATCAAGATTATAATCAAGAACCTCATCATCTGAATAGACAACAAAGGTAAATAATCTGTTTATAGTTTCTTGAGATGAGTGTGTTTCTGGTTGTCATGACAACCTATAAAAGAAAGCTGTAGGGGTTGTAATATCTCTATACCTTGATTTTGTCGTAAAATACCAAATACAAAATCCCAAAATGATTTTATTTGACATCAGCAAAAATTAATAAAGCCCTGGCTTTGTTAGTGGGGGAGAGGGGGACAAAAAAAAAGTGGAGAAAATTTATTTTTCTTCTTGTTTGATTATTTCTTATTTTACTCATCATTATCTTTCTTGTTTCTATTTCTTTTTTAGTTTTCATCAAACTGATAGTGCTCACCAATATCACAGTCAACAACATCAACAAAACCAGGCTTTGATGCCATTGCAACAACAATCTTATAATAACAATAATACTACAGCTAAATCAGAATCATCTCCGCAAAGGTAACATTTTTATTCTATTACTTCATGTGTGTTTCGTTTCACCTTTTTGACACCTTTTTTATTTTATAGTAGAGTAATCATGTCTTCTCAACCAACTACACCTCAACCTACCACAAACAATATAAATCATACTGATACGAATCAAAATGATGATTTAGATGACCCAAATCTTCAATATCCATCTTCACCATCTTTGCCCCTGGAAACTCAAAAATATAATAATAATACAACAAATAATATGGTTACACCAGGCACACCTTCTTCCTCTTCTAATTATCATCCTCATATCAATAACTCAACTTCAAGAGACCGTAAAGAATCCCTTATCAACGAGACATGTCCTTCTTTTGGACCTACTGATTACGCTCATAATATAGTTTCATTAGATAGACATACAACGTAAGATTTTTTTTTATTTAAATCATGTGATGGTAACAATAATAATCTCTTCTTTAGTATCGATGTTCGTCTCCATACAAAAGTTGATCGTGGATTCTTTTTAGCTGATAATGATTGGACATGTTATCGTCGCAATTATTTTCAAGTAAGTGGTTCCTTCTCTTTGGAAGGTGTTGGCATTTTATATGAAGGACAAGATTTCCCTTGTTTAGCAAAGGATCATAATGGCCAATTAGAAGAGATCCATTGCTTTATGCTTGGCGTGAGTGCTCGTTTATCTGACTGTGATAAATCGATTCAATTGATTCAGCACACTCCTAAACGTGATAAAGGTCCTCAAACAACACCTACTCCAAAGTTGATTCGCCCTGGTGGTAATATTGGTTTTAGTGCCGTAGGTTCAAGTCAGTCTATTGTTACTTTTGAGCGTCTTCAATTTAAAACTGCAACAGCAAATAATGGTAAAAGACGTGCCGCTCAACAATATTATGTTATTGTTGTTGAGTTATTAGCCAAATTACGCAATGGTAATACTATTACTGTTGCATCAGCTAAATCATCCTCTCTTGTTGTTCGTGGTAGAAGTCCTGGTCATTACGCTGAAACTGATTCTGGTACTCATACTTCTAGTAAGCGTACCAGTAATGCAGGTGGCCCCACTTCAAGTGTCATTCAACATAATAATACAAGTGCTCATGTTCCATATGGTCGTCCTACTGCTTATGCTGGTGCAAGTGCTCATCTCTTTCAACCTACAGAATATATGCCCTATGATTATCATGGCGTCGCATATACAAATTATAACCATATGCCTCCACCTCCACCTATGTCTCACTCACACTCGTACCCTGGATTACAACAACAACAACAGCAACAGCAACAACAACCCTACAGTAGCGTACATGATCGTGTTCATTCAAACGCATCTTCCGAGGCAGCTTATCCTACAAATGATCATCATCATGCACAACAGCATCATCCTAATGAACAAGCTGACTATTCTTCAGTCAAGGAAGAATCGACTAGCTCACCTTATTATTGGCAAAGACAACAATCTGAACGTCAAGATGATTCTCATCAACAGCAGCAACAGCAGCAACCACCACAACATCCACAGGATTGGAATAGAATTAGAATGGCATCTAATAATAGTGCGTCAAGTGTTGACAATTCTCAACATGGTTCACCTTATATGAACCATCATCAACAACAGCAACAAGCTCAAGAACACTATTATTCTCATCCTCATTCTCACCCTCCTCCTCCTCCTCCTCAAACACAAGGCCAATATGGCCATCATCCTTCATATGGCCATCATCACCCATTAACTCAAAGGTAGGTTTTATATCTCATTATTACAATAATTATCATTAAACATTTTGAACTTTATAGTTTGCCACCACCCCCTTCTTCTGGACCTGATCATTATCCTACTTATCAACCTCCTCAACAACAACAACAACACTATGAATGGCGTCCTTCAAACAAAATACCAATGTATACTTATGATACCGATAATAATCGTAAGGAATATGAAAGACCTCAACAAGGAAATACACCTCCACCCTCTTCTTCTTCTCCCATGTCAGGCAGAGAAGCTACTATTGTAAAATAATATATTTATTTATTTATTTGACTTTTGATCCAAGTAAATATAACTGATCTACTGAAAAGCAGTGTAATTTTATATAAATAAAAATACTTTTTTCTTGCTGTATTCGACCAACAATGCGATTTCTAGTTGTTTCATAGTATCAAATTCTTTTATCATGCTGACTAATATGTATATGTTTACTCTTTGTTTGCAAATCATCTTGATTTACTGTATATGGTTGATGTAAATTTAAAAATTCAAGCCGATGAAATGGCATTTCCAGGTTGACGTCCAAGTTTAAGAATTGACAATAAACAAGCAATAAATGAGTTAAACGTGGACAGGCATTCAAAACCCCATCCAAAATTGCAATTGTAAGTGTTACATGACTGAATGAGACATGAACAATTTGAGTTTTTTCTGTTATTTTTGTTTGTGATAGTGAAAGGTAATCTAATGTAAGCTGATAAAGTCGAATGTTTTGCAATAATGTGCCAATTGGTACATTTAACCAATCATCCTTCATGTGAATACCAGATATATGAAGTTTTCCAAGATTCTGGTAGAGCTTAATTGGTATTTAAAAAGCAAAATGGTTAAGGGTACAGGATAATAATAGTCAGGTAAATATAATTTGAGATTTTTGAGCATTGACTGCTCCAACAGTGATCTGTAAAATTCTGTATTCAAAGAGAATCCATATAAGGATAATTGATTTAGATAAGGACAACTTTTGATAATCTCTTCCCAACTGTTAGCTGTCTCAGTTAATACATCGTGATCCATCTGTCCATTTTCGATTTCCAAAGTTTGTAAATTGGGATACTCTGAACAGATATATTGAATCCACATTGCTACAGCAGCTTGGCTATTGTCGAGATGGTTAATTAATTTGAAAGTTGTCATGTTTAAAGCTTGATTTATATTCATTTTGTCGTCATTGTCAAAGAGGTCATATAGTTTACTATTACCAAATACACACAGAAAACGTAGTTTTGAACACGCTTGGTGAATAACTTCCAAATGAAATGGTAGTAATGTGCCTTCGCTATCATGCATAATGTGAAGTATAAGCGATGTGAGCTTCGAGAGGAGAAGCAACCAAACAAAACTCTCATACATATTAATAGACAGCGATAATTCTGTCAGTGAATGCTGATAATGTAGTACTTGACTACCTAATGCAGATGTAGGGTCGAATATTGATATACTAGTTAAATTCAGTGATTTTAAGGCAATTGTTAATTGGTGAATTTGTTGAGGATACGCAAACAATTTATCCCGCGCATTAAAATGTAATGTATGAAGATAGGAGCAAAGTTTATATAATGACAATAACTCATTACGTTTAATGATACTTGATTGATTAAATGGCTGCTGAATTTCCAGAATTTTCACTAGGTGTCCTTGCATAATTAAGTTTTTGTAAAATCATCTGAATTAATTTCTATTGTTAATGCGGACCCAATGAAGTAGCGATTTTCGAAATAGAATACACCATTCAAGATAAAGTTTCATACAATCTATACGATCAGTTACAAAATTTAAGAAATGGTCCACAAGTGCCAATATTTCTGTTGGTAAAGCAGATTAGTAGTCATTGCCAATATTCAAAAAGATGAAGTAAAAAAGAAATAGGGAAATGGAAATCATTTCGATCAAATTAATGAATTAATACATGTAACACAAGAAAAAAGGTTATCTAAGGGGTTCAAGCAAATATAAAGAGCTATTCCTTCTAATAATGATTGATTTTTGTAAATAATGCACTACTCGGATTTTAGCTTGTTCTTTTTGATTATTCGAAAATTGGACTAATTAAAAATATCCTAAACTAGGAACACTTTGATAAACAGCGTCTAATAATTTACTTTATGGATCATCTCTGTGCCCAACAGACTGATTGTTTACACATTTATCGAAAACAATGAATATGATTATGTCTAATAGATTGGGTTTATGTTATATTATCACTTAATCATATTATTAATCTTACTGCTGCTGCTGCTAGTACTCATTTCTTTTAGCTTCTACGATGATAAAGTCTTTATTATAATTCTATCAACCAATGTTAAGATTGCTTGTTCCGTTGATTACATTTATATCTTTAGTTCATCAGAATTTTAGTATTGTATTTATATTCTTATATAATAAATGATATGAATGTTCATCTTAAGGCGATCCAAAAAAAAAAAAAAAGAGAGTGCAGACCCAATTTAACCCAAATCATGTTAACGAGATCTACACACACTTCTAAAGTCAAATGAAATAAAAAAGGTCTCACCGAGAATCGAACTCGGATCACCGGATTCAAAGACCGATATGATAACCATTACACTATGAAACCCTGTTATGATTATTTATTTACAATTAGTTTGATAATGCTAATAATTAACTGGCCGCCCACTGCAACTAAAGTCCGTATTACCTCGTTTTCCCTGTAAGTAATACGTCCATATTTTTTTTAGCGTAGAGAAAATTATGTAAGCAATGAAAATATAATAAAATATTTGTTTGCTGTTTATATTTACGAAATAAAGACCAAAGAATTAAAATCAGAATTCAATATATTTATTGCGCATATTTTTCAGGAAAAAAAACAAGGTAAACTATTATCAAATGTATAATAGATCATGTATTTATATGTTTTAGGAGTGCGGATATAGGATGGATATTCAAGTTGGCCAGAACCAGTAAAAGCAAGAGATCCAAAATTAAGTATATACAGAATACTCTTGATCAAACAATAGAATCAAAGATTCTTCTAAACCATGAATCAGCTAATGTAGAATGTCCAGTACCTATTCCTAATTGGCTGATTCTTAAAGAATGTCCCAACTCTTGGACTTGTTTAGGACATAGACTAGACTGGGCACATGTATTAATAGTAGAAGTGCTCAAAGGGTTATTTAGACATGGCTCTTAGCATGGAATGATGTGTATGAGGTGACAATGATGCATTGCAATTTTATTTCATTTAGTTATTGTTTAGGACATAGACTAGACTGGGTACATGTATTACTAGTAGAAGTGCTCAAAGGAGTATTTAGACATGATTCTTAGCATAGAATGATGAGTATGAGGTGATAATGATGTATGCCAATTTTATTTCATTTAGTTATGTTACATTTAGTCTATGATAAAATGGTGTAGCCTGAGATTCTGAAGTTGAGTCAATCATGAAATCGTTCCTGGGAATGGAATTCAGCTATTCCATTTGTATAAACATTCACTGTCTAAAGTTAATCAAGCATGAATATCCTATATACTTAACTTGGTCGTATCCTACTAAACTTGCTCTGGCCAACCTATTATATCATCATGTTGTAATCAACTAGTTCCTCAAGACTATGAAATCATCCTTTCATACATTCTGTATTGTAGACTCTATATCCGCGCTTCCAAAACATATAAATACCCTGGATCCTGATGTCGCTCGAGATGAATTCATTATCTTTTTTTACCTACTACAATATACTCAATAAATATATCTAGTTTTAACTTCATTTTCTAGTTATTCATTGTGTATATTAAAACAGGACTAATTAACAAAAAACCACTATCTATCATACTTATTCCCAATGTTGAAATAAAGTTTACAGAATCATACATAATTATTTTAAACGAACCGAGCTTTTTTATGCACCGACTAAAACTCATCATCTCAATGTAAACTTCATTTTACCTTTCAAGTGACAAATATCTAAAGTAAAGCAAACTTATGAATGCCAATCAACAATTATCCAAAGTAATAACGTCATATTATTTACTAATTATTATTTAAATTTGAACTCTTTGAAAAGAAGTCAAAAGCCCGTCTAAGGCTCGGCTCGTGTTTTATATTTATTCATACATCATACTTCCCGCATCTACCGACCAATTCTGGACAATCAATCCATTTATAACTTCAAGATGAATGACGCCATTAATACTATTTTCGTTATATGATTCATAATGCTCATTAATCTAGTCTATCCTAAGCATTTGCTTCTGGATAAATTCTTAAAAAATGAATTTTTTTCTGAAATTCCAAAATGCCCGTTTCTTTTTTTTTTATAAATATGAAAACAATTTATAAGAAATTTTTTTTTCGAATAAAAAATATCAACGTGTACTTGAATATAAAAATGGATATGTAATTTAAAAGTAAATGGATATCTATATATCTTACTACTTATATATATACCGTATAATACAGTAAATCCTTTATTAAATTTGTGTTTTTATCAACTTTTTTCGAACCTGGTTGTATCATCTTATACTTTCCAAGTTAAACCCCGTTATTAATGGCTAATGTTATATGTTTTACTTTATGCTTTACATAAAACAAGCCTTTGAATAATTAGTTATACAGTATAACCTTAATTTTTATATGAAATTTCGATACCTGTATCTCATCACAACTGCTTGAGATATTTAAACAGCCGCGTCCGGACTGTCTGGTGAATTTTTTTTTTAGAAATTTACAGCTTAAAAATATTATGTGATTGCCGCGTCCGGAGATTGTTCGGCATTTTTTTTTGGAAGAGTGACCATTGGCAAAAATGTGGATTACATATTTAGTTTATAATAAAAACGCTTTTTTTTTTTAAAAAAAACCACACTCAGGGGTTTATAAATGAGCGAAAAAAATTCTGTGAAGTAATTTCTTTTTTTTTAGTTTGAATCTTTTTAATTTGTCAGAGCTGAAAAAAGTAAATATCGCTATGAAGTAAAAATTTCTTAACATACTGTATTATAATAACATAAACCGAATCATAAAAAAACAAATTGATTCATAAAATAAACTAAAAAAACATATAGACCAAAGTAAGGATTGCTCTAATGCGGATCATTAACAAATATGTCAAAGCCGGCATTAAAAGACCGTCTTGATTATGTAAACCAAGGAGCTCAATATAAACTTTAAATCGCAAATAAATTAATTGTTTTACCAAAAAGAATAAACATAATATGTGCTACAAAAAATAGTAATTAAACAAAAAAAGCGTTGCGAATACAATTATAACTCTGATATTTATTAAGATATAAAGTAAAGCCAAGGTTTATGCATTACCATAGCCTTTGTGATATATATTATACTATTTTCTAATTCCATTAATAATACAGTAATAAGATCTTGAAGCAAGATATTCGTGGTTTAGTTTCTAGTTTGGAAGTACCAGTGGTACAATTTGACATTTTAATGTTGTTTTTGTAATTTAAAGTTACAGTAGTACTAGATCTTAGATGTTGACTAAATAAGATCAATTTGATTACTAAACAAACTTGGTATATGTAGTTTACTACAATATGAATATTGCATGAAGACAATGGAATCATGCTTCTATCATTTAATAGTAGCATGATATGAATGATGATAGACGTATGAAATGCAGCATTGTCTGATTTGCATGTTAAGCATCACGGTTTGACAGATGTCCTAAGTTGGTAACTCGGTTAATTCCTAATTCTGATAGATCACTGACAGTTACGGTGAATGCAAATCCCAGATATAATAAAATCTCAATTAATATAAATAATAGAGTAGAAATATAGGCCTATTGCACACTATCCATTTTTTGAATAAAGAAGGATTTAAACTGTATCTTTTTAAAGCTTTCATTTTTACATTTTACTGCTGCAGTATCCAAGTTTTCCAAATCACTATAAATACCCTCTTCATACTTTTTCCATTATTTTAAATCTTTAGAAAACTTTTGTAATAAAACTTTAGCTGATTATAATTGTATTTCTACTGCTTCTATTTTTATATTTTTTGTTTTAGTAAATAATATTGTTATTTACTGCAATATCGACATAAAAAAAGTAATTTTATTGAATTATCAGAAAGTGTTATCTTTCAAGTAGGGTTGGGCTTCGATTCGAATCCTTTTTTTTGTAACTCAGATAAAACACGGGGGCTAGTATTGGGTCGCCTTAAGGAGACTTTCAAAAGCAGCCTTGTCAAGTTAATTTGCAATTATGAATTGATAATAGCATACAGTCGTGATTGTTGCATCCACCGGTTATTTATACGATAACAAACCTTTTGATTTGTAATCCTTATTGATAAGAAGTCAGCTAACTGACCTGTGGTAATATTCTTGATTGTTCTTATTGTTCTAAAGTAAGATCCAGGAAACGGGATATGTGAGACAGCTACAGGTGCCAGAAGTTTGGAGGCGCATCCAAAATGAAAACAAAATTGATTATGTAAATTCTATTATCTTTAATATGATGGATTATGGTTTCAAAGTCTTAAGAATCGTCAGAGATGCTAATGTGGTAAGATGAAATCAATTTTTGAGCAACAGTGTCAGTTAGCAAATTTTTAGTAAGTTTTCAGGTCTTCAGATTAATTAATGGAGTGTAACCTTTCACTGTGACCCTTTTCTGGGTACCAGCTCTTTTGCACTATGGTTTTGAGTATTGCAGTCTCTATTCGAAGAATTTTTCCCCATCCATTGTCAATAAAAAATAAGGCATTGTCAAATATACATTTTTAATAAACTTCTAACGCTATGTCAGTGTTTTTTAATTTCATTTTTAGTTTGAAGAATATGTACAGATGCGAAAATATAACGATTTTTAGTGGTTTAAATTATTATTTCATCGGGTTTTTGAGTACCTGCCTTTCTTTTCTATTATTTACATAGCAAATGTTTATTTTAAGGAACAACCTTGTGAATGCAACAAAGGTAACGGATTATAAATTTCGATGATTGCTCCAGATGTTGATACAAATATTAGACTCGGTGGTATTCAACCTCGCATCAAATATTGCGTGATTGGGAATTAACCACGAAAACTTCTTGCATACAACAAACATACGACGATATTACATGGTCGCCTATAAATTTACTGGGTAATACACTTGGTGATAATGAAATTAACAGTGGTAATATACTGAAAAAAAGTACTCTGATACCACCATGTTGGCATCACGTATACTTTCCTCCTCGCACATTAGAGTCTGAATTAGCATTAGATGGATATGAAACCGAGTTTTTCCCACCAGAACCATTTTCTCAGCGCATGTGGGTAGGTGCTAAAATGGAATGGGGTGCAAAGAACCCATTGAGAGTTGGAGATCAAGCTCATATGAAAACAATTTTGGATCATGCTGAATTAAGACAAGGTAGAATGGGTGAATCTGCCATGGTATGGATAAATAAAGATATATCAAATCAGCATGGGTGGTCAATGCGAGAACAACGATGCCTAGTTTATCATCCTAAGCAAGCAAACGCAAGCGCTTCCAGGGGCATTAAAGGTATGTAGTTGGGAAAATTTAAATTAAAATGCGGCTCACATTTGAAAAAAATGAATAGTTAAAAAGGAGCCAGACTTTCAAAGACTAATTACGCCTAGTTCAATATTACTCTTTCGATATTCTGCTCTTACATTTAATTCGCATATGATACATTTTGACCATGAATATGCCACTAAAATAGAAAATCATCCTGCTTGTTTGGTTCATGGGCCACTAAGTGGTACCTTATTGATAGATTTATTAAGAAAGCAAATACCGCAAAGTTTCGTCTCTTCATTTGAGTACAAATGTTTAACTCCACTTTATGTAAATCAACCCATGACATTGATGGGTAAGAAATCATCAAATGGATATGATTTATGGATTAAAGACTACTTGGGAAATTTAGCTGTCAAAGGATCAGCGAGTGTCTTGTAGCCAAGATAGAATGAATTTTATTTACATAAATGTTACATTAACAAAAGAAATGATTTTTTTTCAAAGGGATGAGTTCATTAAACCAATTATTGTTTCTATTTAAAAATTGATTAATAAATACATTGCTTGAAAAGATTACTGAAATAAAAACCTACCTAATGTTGGAGACTTTATTTGTCGCCTTGATTCAGGCGGTCCACCCATCAATTTTTTATACATTTGCTCACGAGTATCATCTTCGCCTTGATATTGTTTTGGTGGAGATAATGGATAGCCTGTGTTGTCATCCATTGGTTGCAAAGCAGGCATTTCTTTCACAATCTGACTTAAGGCTTCATTATTCCACGTAGAATTTGGGCCACCTTCCAACAATTTCATTATTTCGTGCTGTTGATGTTGTTGAGGGCCTGGAGCTACATCTTCAAGGCCTTTCTCACGTCTCCATTTATTGGTCTTTTTTATATCATAATCAATTGTTAAATACCAGAATTCACTAAAGAAATCTGCAGGCAATTCCCAACTTTCACTCATTGTTGGATCACCACCATGATAAACAGCTTCGTTCAGTAGCATGGTAAAGCAACGATCATAATCCATTTGATCTCTAAAGATAATCATTCGATCACGCATATGTGGTGTTGGTACTAAATCAATGCGAGAGTCGTGAGGAATCGCTAATTGTAAAATAGTTGGTTTGAGGCGAGCAGTTGCTTGATCGCTAATGGCGCTATTATTTGAAATCGTTGACTGTACTCCTAGTTTTAATCGGATATGTTGAATAGCTTCAACGCTAGAAATAGGTGGTTCTGCTAACGTATTTTCTATTGTTTGTTGATTGCCCTTCATTTGCTGATTCAACCAATCTGTTTGATTATTATCTTCTTCTTTAACATTGCGTTCTTCTGAATTTTCATGAACAAAGTCCATGCTTTCGTCATTTTCACTTCCAGTTTCGTCTTTATCATTATCTTCATGTTCATCTTCCTGTGTGTTCGTTTCGAATTGAGAGGACATGGGAGAAGAAGAATTCATAGGCTGGTCATGCAGTTGTTTATCAACAAAATGATAAGACATGGTTGATTTTAAATTAGTGTTATTACGAGTATAGGAATTGACGTAAGCTTCGATGGCATGTGGAGCGGTTTGTGCCATCTTTGCCAGAGCCTCTTCAGATAAATATGGCGAATGTGTCGGAATCTGTATATTGTGATGCATGCAAATGAATTGCAACGTTAAAACGACCCCCTTGAGGTACCAAGTTTCGGCTTTATAAGATTCCAAGTGGGCTTTCATGTCATTTAATTCACGTGTAGCTGTGTTACGTTGTTCACGCAGGTTGCGGATAGTAGTTTCTAGATCCTTAAGGTGTCTTTCTTTACGTTCTCTAAAGGCACGCTGAGCAGCACGATTTTGAGCTTTTCGTAAAGCAGGGGAAGCAGGATTAGGTTTTCTGCCGGGTTTTTTACGGATACGAGTAGGTTGGCCATTCATATCGAATCCAGGAGAAGGAGGAGGTGGAGGTTGTATAGATTGATAAGATTGATTATTTGTGACATAATTTTGATTATTTGGCATATTAAATGTCGAAGGATTTGTCAAATAAATAGGGTCAGGGTATGCATTACTATTAGAAGAAGATTGTGTATGATTTGATGATGGTAATTCTGTAATGTTACTCAACCAAATATCATCGAAAGATTGGGGAGGATGACTATTTACATTGTTTTCGGTCAAATGTTGAGATTGATCCTGTTGTTGTTGTTGTCGTTGTTGTTGTTGTTGTTGTTGTTGTTGTTGTTGTTTTTGCAATAATTCTTCATGTTTTCTTTGTATCTCCAACTGTTCTTGCTGTTGCATATAAGTATCAATATTTGCCAAGTAAGAATCCATTTTAGCGTCTAAAGTATTAAAACAAATTGAAGAAGAAGGAAAAAAACAGAAAAAATAATCGCTTGTTTCAAGTGGATCTTTTTTCTAACAGCGCATTGATTTAATTGGATGGTATACTTTACTACCATTTTGTACATACTACTGAAATTAACTGAAGACCTTAAGGTGGTTTTGAAATGATGTTTATTTTAAAATGCGATTACGAAACTCATCAAACAAATGAATAGGATTGGAAGGGATCCTGTCAAGGTTAATGCTGACCCCAATGAAACATGACTAGCTTCTGCTTGTTTAACAGATATAGATGCTATAATTGCATTGTGTTAGAATTCAAATCATCGACATAATCAAACATTTACACATACCTGACATGGATGCTGATATAGATGATGCAATATCTGAATTAATATTAGTAGCAGTAGATACTACTGAAGATGTAACAGCAGAAGCAATTCCGATATCGGATGTGGTATTCTGTTCTAATACATCATTAAATGCTGGTGGATCTTCAGATAAATCAGCAGAAGGCCTATAAAGTATAATACGGAATTAACATCTTGCTATATACGCAAACACATACATATTTTTATACCATTTATCATCAATGCAGTTTTCATAGCATTCAATATTTCCTTTACATGAAGTTACACAGCCATTTACTTCTACCACTAAAAAGCATAAAAAAGTGAGTATATAGTTTATTTTTAAAACCATGTTACACTTTACCACATCTACTAATACAAGCATTATCTGTAGCATCACAATCACAACGAGCATAACACCCTACTGCGTATAAACAGAAGAAAAAAATGGCAATGTAAAGAGATTTCATGTTGAATTGATTAAAAGCTAAGAGAAATGTACATTTCAAAGATCGATTTTTATACTCTTTCAATTAACCATCATTTTGAGCAAGAAATTCCTCGAGTTTTGGAAAAAAAAACTATAATCACAAACGTCATTATATGTGAAGTCTTTACATGTAAATGCCAACTCAATCCTTTTATGATATCAAAGGAAACTTCCCTTAAAAATATAGTTAAATGTAGTTATTAATAATATAAATGTAGGAGGACATTTTAGTTGACTGACCAACTTACTATATTAAAAAAGAAAGGGGGTTAAGTTTTGCATGTGAAAAATACATACAAACAATTCAAAAAATTTAATTTTGCTATTGACTTAATTGGAATAAATTAGGATATTTAGTCATAAACAAGATCCATGGCTTTGAATCATTCATTTTTAAATACCATTTCAAGTTGGAATACTCTCAAAAGTTGAGTAAAATCCAATTCTAAATTGTCCATGTGGTTAGTGTCCTTTTTTCTTTAATGTGATACAACACAAGTTCTGTGTGTGTGTTTGTGTGGATTATAGACATTATAGAATATCCCGGAACAACTGTTTTGTGTTTTAATAACCTTTCTTTTTAACTTTTTGCTTTTTCTTTCTCCCTTTTTCTAAATCTTATAAACATACAACCTTAAAAATGTCAGATATATCCTTTGAACATTTTGACCCTGAATTGGAATTGAAAAACTTAGATGAAAATGGAAAACCAATTAAGCCCCGTAAAAAACCTGGAAGAAAGCCAAATCCACCATCTCCTGCTCAAAGAAAAGCCCAAAACAGAGCTGCACAAAGGGCTTTTCGAGAACGTAAAAGACGTGAGATGCGTGATGCAGAAACAAACATTAAAAAATGCTTATATATGCGAGATCAGGCTATGAAAGATGCAAAACAACTACGCAAAAAAGTCAACGAACTACGCTACGAAAATAATTTTCTCAAAGGCCAAGTACTCACCTTAAAAATTGCCTGTGTTGCCAATCGAGTAGATGTGCCTAAGTTCTGGGATACTGGCATGAGAGATAAAATGGGCTCCGATATCACTACTTTCTCACGAACAAAGGATATACCTCAGTCATTGGAATTTTTTTTGGATAGCAAAAAGTGTATTGTTACAATGGCCACAGAAAATTTAACAGTTTACGATACACCTCCTCAATCTGTATCATCAGAAATACCAATGTATCAAGGAGACAATCATGCAAACAATAATAATACTTCATTTCTAAATGAAGGCATGATAGACCCTCTATCACCACCTGATCGACAACAAGCACCATTCTGTTTTGATAATCTTAGTAGTATCATTCAAACCGTATCAACTGAAATGGATCCAGGATTAATGCAGTTTTTGATGCAACCAGAAACAATGAACGAAATAATGAATCAAATGAAAGATGTTCCCCCAGAACTATGGCTAAGTCAAGTACCTCCAGAATTTTTACCATTGATTCCGCCTGAAATCAAATCATACTTGGATCATCCTGAGGCTGATATCGTGGATAAACTAAAAGCTGAATTTGGTTTAGATTCTCCTCTTTCTCCACATCAACCACATCCTTCAGATCAAATGTACCAAAACTCAACGCCTCCTTTGCCTACTCCTGCTGCCCCTGTTCCTACCACTTCTGCTTCTACTTCTACTTCCAGCATCCCAAATAATCCTGCAAACATTAGCACGCCTAATTCTACATTTAAACCTGAAATACCAGTGGAAGATGACTTTTGGATGGACATTAAAAACCCTACTTTACCACCAAATGTGTCTAATAAAGTCTATGTAGCTGGCCCTATTTCACCATTAGATGCTGTTACTCAAATGAGAACAATGCGTGATCAAAATGACAATCGTTATTTGTTAACACCGAGTAAGTACATGTTTCTTTATTTCAAAAAAGATAACAATAAATACTGATATATTTTGACAGCTGAACTGCAACGCAAAATTCCTCATGATCCAAGAATTGATTTGATTCCTGGACCTACTATGAGAGATTTCATGATCATATTTCAAGACTTTTATGATGCCAATGAACTCTTTAACTTCCTTTTGGAGTCTGCCATGTTTATTGGTGGTGAATTGGGTAATCCTGATTGTTGGTTCGTCCCACCCAATTTTATTCGCAAGTACTGGTTCTTGTGTCCAAATTATCGTCCAACTCGTCCTGATAATTCTGTGGAACTAGCCGTTTTCTTTGCACAAAGAATGATTGACTCTCTCAAAAGACGTAAAGAAATGTACATTATGCGTGATAAACACGAGGAATACTTTTTACAACCAACAATAAATATGGAAATGGATGATGATGATGATGATGATGAGGACGATGAAGAACAACAATCAGTATTCGAACAACATGATCGCATAGGTACATAATTAATATTTTTACATGGTCTTTTTTTCAATTGATGTTAGTTCTCACTTTTCTTTATAGACATGCTTGTAATCAATAATATCAACAAAGACATACCTCGTATAATCTCGCCAAATGCCTTTACAGTGTAGACAGTTAGCACGCAATAATTAAACCACACTACCACACTACCGCATTACAGTAATTATTTAACTTTTGTCCATAATATTATCTCTATTTATTTCATTCTTTCATAATAATCGCAATTAAATATATAAAACGTTAGGTCTTCTTATTCCCCTTGCACCTGAATTTTTATGAGGTTTAAACCTAAAAATTAGAAATGGCGATGAAGCTTTTCTCACAAATGCATAAAATTTAGTAAAAAAAGCATTTAATTTTTCATTTGCAGTTGATTATAATAATATTGTCATCCCTTGCCAAAATGGTCAAGAAACGGGGCAAAAAAAACCTCTACAACCTAAACCCAAGCTGTAAAAGGGCGACCGAAAGTGGTCAAAACCATAAGCGGAACCCATAGACTTGTTCCCTTAAGACAACAAGCAAGAGACTTCGAGTGAATTCGAATTCAAGCCAAATTAAAAGGATTGCCTCTCCTGATCAGAAGGTTGATGTGAATCCCAGGGATGCATTTAAGAGACAGTAATTATCTGACACAGGTGGATGCTAATAATTTGGTGAGAGCATTTACTTATGTTCCCTTCCAGATAAACGCGAATGGATAAAGAAAGGGGAAAGAGAAAAACTTTTTGCTACGTGAAATTAACCCCTTTTTATAGTTTTTTGGAGCATGGACTTGTTTTTTCTTGCATGGAACGCAAAGATAAGCCTCTTTTTGGCTCTCTCATACGCACAATAAGCATATAAAAGTAAAAATGCCTTTTACCTGGTGTTGGCTGCTGTTGCATTATGGCATCCAACTATCTTGTATCATTTTCTATTAAAATCGTAGCTCATTTGTATCGCAGTTTGATCTGAAAAAAACATCCAGAAAGAATTCAACGCAGTTTTACAATCCAAAAGATTGCTTAAGCATAATATTGTTTGTAGTAATCAACAAGTTGTGCATACACGAGTTTTAGACATCACAGTATTGGTCTACAGTTTATTCTAGTTGCAGTTATATCCAGGAAACGTAAAGCTCTGCTGCTTGAGTTTTAAACATTTGGCGAACAGCTCACCTTTTAAATAATGAAAGCTCTAATTTCAGCTGCACAACTTTGCATGAATTACCACTTCAGAGCGCAATTTTTGATGGTATTTGATCATTTCTGATTTTCCATAATACATTTTTATACGAAGAAATGAGTTGGTGTTATCTTTCAGAATTTAAATACTATCTATATTGCTTATTACAAATTTATTTGATAATAATAAAATGACGGTATTATTTAACGAATAATCTAGTGTAAAATGTGAGAGTTGTTTTACCAATGTACGATAGCAATATTATATTATTGTAGCAAACTACCCTTTTTTTTTAGAAAGAAAAGTAAAATTATATTCGACAAATGACAATTTTTAAAACGTACAGGTCAACACAAACAGCAATTAGTATATTCAATAGTCCTTTTATACATATTATCCTTGGTCTATATCTTATACCTAATGCCAAAATAGTTTACACTGATGAAATTACCCCTCGAAATGCAGCATGTAAAATCGAACACCCGATTGAATATTTCCACCAAATGTTAACAAATGTACTATTATAGATTGTGCGTATTTGTCTAAAAAAGATAATGTACTATGGTGGAAGTCCCAAAGACAATCGTTACGATTACTCAGTTAGTTACCTAGATAATGATACACTTATAACTCTTGATATCAATAGTAATAATGGTGCACCCTATCAGAATATAATCAGTCAATGGGTTGCTGCTGTTCCACAATCCTCAATGATTAATTTTGGGTTCAGAGCTTTTGCCCAAGCAGTGCCTTTGCCTGATGGAAAAAGACTCTTGATTCAAGGTGGATACAATTACGAAAGTACGCCTTTAACAGACCAGTCAATCATATACAATACTGAAACAAATACATGGGAAAAGTTTTCAAACTATTATGACGCAAATAATGGGGGAGATCGACAAATGTAGTGAATTATAAATTATTTCTTGAAATACTATTAATGATATCCTGTATTAGATATTACGGTACCGGTATATATATTCCTAATTTGAATGATATCGGATTTTATGAAGGGTATCAAGAGTAAATATGTAATTTCACACAGACAAATGCATTTCATTTACTTTTACCACTTGCAGACATGTTCAACCTGACACCAGTTTTATTACAACTGGTGGTACCTCTGTTCTCAACCTGACTTTTAACAATTCAGATGGTCTATACAGTAGTTATGTCGGATTTTATCATTTTACTTAATTTAATTTGAATACAAATGTGAGTGAATGAAGAAATTAAAGCTGAAATAATATTAACATAAGATAGACCTGGTCAATTCCACAACAGTCGGTAGGTCCTGCTGACTATCATACTTCTCCTAGTGTCACATATTATCCAGAGACAAAAAAAAATATTTTATCTTGGAGGTACTTACTACAATTCCACCAGTCAAAATTTATTCAACAGCTATTTCACCTATGCAATTACTTTTGATACAAAAAATGGCTTGTGGTCATATGAACCTCTAAATGGTCCTGATTATCCTAAAGAGAGAAAAATGCATATAGCCACATTGTGTAAGTTAACAGTTGATTTATTAACAGAGTATATACAAATGTGATTTTATTTAGTGTTTGATGGACAGAATATTTTGATGTATGGAGGAACATATGATGATAAAGTTGGTAATAAAGTTGTAGAGTTGAAAGATAATCGTATTTTTGCTTAGAATTTTGATATTCAAACTTGAATAGCCGTATTGGATTATTGCTATACACTGAATGTTCCAAAAATGACATGGCGTATGCATGATTTGGTACCACCATTGGACGTCTCAGGACCTAGATCACATCATTCTGGTAAGTTGAAGAAACGGCTATTGAGTAGGCATGCATGATTTACTTCTGAATAGCTGTTTCGGTTAACGATACAAGCTTGTTCATTTTGTTCGGTTTGGATAAAAATGGAAATCCTACAAATAATCTACTAATTTTAGATGTGAAAGATCTCGATTCAATATCATTTACTAGCACTTTCCCTATAATCAGCAATTCTACTAGCAGTAATAATGGAACAAACTCTACTAACAAAAGTGATGAAGCAAGCAGTGATGGTTTGAGCACCGAGGCAGCTGTTGGTATTGCTGTAGGCTGTGGTGCTGTGGTAATATTGTCTTATTTAAGCCTCGATCACTTAATTACTGAAAAAACCATTAATTTAGGGTATTCTTGCCATTATTGCACTCATTTATTTCTTCAAAAGAAACAAGAAGGTTATAAAAGAATCCTACAAAACCAATGAAAATGAAAATGAGAATCCCATGCTGGATGTCGATTGGGACAAAATCGACAAACAACGTTACAAAGAAGTTGAACCTCCTCATGAATTTGTATAGCGTAATTCCATTTTGAAGGAGGGTTTGTCAGAACCACCTACTATCGCTAGTGTCATAACTCCAGATGTTACACTGATATCCGACCTATCTCATAAAAGGGTCATGCAGGTTGCCAAACCTGACGGTGGTCTTTAATTGTTGAATGATATCTATTGATCATAACGATTGATTTTCTTCGGGATAATAATGATAATAATAATGAATATAAATCTAAGGTCTTAATTTCAGAATAATATACTTCAGCATTTTTCAGTATATTGAGGATTTAGGGATTTGCTTGGAGCAAGACAGGAGGGCATGCAACATAAGACCAATAGATGAATTTAAACAAGCATTACGTTACTTCCAAAAGTCATTTGACTACATATAAAGTTATGCAGCAGCCTTGCGTGGAGCATTGGTCATAGTAAGAGACCTTATATCATTATGACCTCTTCAAATGTCAATATTCGGCAAACAGAAATAACATCCAATGTTAAAAATCGTGAGCCTTGAATGAGTAGCGCAAACTCATATTTTATCAGAACACTAGCCATTTCATTTGCAGGCAAGGCAAACTGTAAATAGAAAGTGGCAAAAAATTATTCTTATTCAGTTTTATCGTTGGTAGTATACATATTACATTTGCTAATAGATGGCTGGTCGAAAACTTTTTAAGATCATGAGGCCTGACGTGTATGTTTCATTAAATGTTTATATTCTCATGAAACTTTGACTCTACAATTTTCTTTTTTTTTGTAAACTACAACCAAAATAAAATAAAAATAAAAATTTACTCAATGGCCTGGGCATGCTCTGGTAAGAACCTTTAGCGAATGCAACTACTACATATCGACTTGATTATAACTTTATACATAGCAAAAACCAATGAAGCACTTGTGCAAAACTTATTTCAAGCTAGTATTATTACAAAAGAACGAGTGGTTCAAGCTATGAAATCAGTGGACAGGTATAAATATTTTTACAATATCATTGTTTATCAATTCAATTCATTTTAAAAAAAAATAGAAATGACTTTTGTCCAAGGTACCCATATGATGATGGCCCTCAAGCAATTGGCTACGGAGCAACCATCTCAGCACCGTTCGTAGAATCAAGAAAGTGGAAATAGAAAAAAATACCAATCATATAAATTTATATAGGCATATGCATGGTTATGCTCTGGATAAATTGGAAGCTTTTCTGCAACCTGGAATGAAGGGTATTTTGTGGATGTGTGGGTGAAATTTACCAGCGTTAACTTTATATGAAATTTAAGCTTTAGATATAGGTTCTGGATCAGGCTATTTAACAGCGTGTATGGGGAGTATGGTAAAGCAAAAATATTTCATCAAACGTCATTTAATTCTCATGGAATCATTTAGGTTGGCTTTTCGGGAAAGGTAGTTGGTGTAGAGCATATACATGAATTAGTAGATTCTGCAATTCGCAATTTACAGAAAAATCATTCAGACTATGATCAAGTAAAATTTGTAGAAGGTGATGGTAGAATTGGCTATGAAAAGGAAGCACCGTATGATTGCATGTAAGTAATGATTGTATTATAAACAATTTGTATCATTTAGTATTTTTAGACATGTGGGTGCTGCTGCTCCTGTAACTCCTCAAGTTTTATTAAATCAACTCAAAAGTCCTGGCAGGTAAATCTCAATGGTACAATAAAATTCCTCATTTTAATTATTTTTTACAAGGCTGTTTATTCCTGTTGGCAAACAAGACGAAGAGCAATGGATTATTATTTACGATAAAGATGAGCACGGTAATGTCACAGAAAATAAGTGGCTCGGTGTTAGGGTAAGTATAAATGATATATCAAGACATCAAACAGACTGACGTCAAATGAATTATCTTGAAATACAAAGTATGTACCCTTGACAGATGTGAAGAATCAACAGAGGATTTATGGGTAAACTGTAACCGAGTAAACTACATGATTGGCTACAGCTGGGTAAAAAATCATCCCTTTTGCTTTTTAATGGACAGTTGTTTTTCCCTCTCCACTTTTCTTTTTCTACATGCAATAAATCATTTGAGAATTGTGATTTCCTTTGTGTTCTTCTTTTTAACAATTGCAATCATAAAAAATAAAATTAAAAAATGTTATATGAGCAAAAGTATGAACCGAAAGCAAGCAACAGTAAAAAAAGAATAAGAGCCAGTCAAGCTTGTGTTCATTGTAGGAAGAAAAAGGTATATATTAAGGAAAATTTGATTGTTTAATCAAAGATTTACTTGAACTCTTTTATATATACATAATTTTTTTTACTCCAAAAGATAAAATGCGATGAAAACCGACCTGATTGTAGTCAATGTCAAGAAGCTAATGTATTATGTGAATATACAGAACCAAAAAAAAGAGGACCCCGCAAAGGATATGTACAGTTATTAGAAGAACGTCTTGCACAAATGGAAAGGAAATTGATGGGACCGGGTGTACCTAATTATAATAATACTTCTAGTAACAACATCAGTCAGCACCCTCATGTTTCTGATGAAGAAAATCAAAGTCTATCTTCCGCATCAAACCGAGCCCATTCGCCTATTCATTTATATGAAAACCCAGGTAGTTTTTTTTTCTGCAAAATGTCAAATCAAATAATTAAATACATTTTAGTAGAACACACTTCTGATTTGCCTCCACTCGACATTGTAAATCATCTCGTCGATTTATTTTTTAAATATGTCAACTCTGTATTTCCATTTGTACATAGACATGTGTTGAAGAGATCAATTCAAGATGGCTCTGTCTCAAGACCATTACTTTATAGTGTCTTAGCTATTAGTGCAAGGTAAACAGTTAGATGAAGAAAAAATATTAAACTTTAAATAATCCCAATCAATAGATTTTCCGAGAATCCATCGATTCGCACTTTTCCTCCATATTTGGCTGGTGAACGATTTGCTGAAAAGGCTCTGTCCTTGGTAGATGCTGATACGCTTCAACCGAATTTAGAAAATATCCAATTTTGGGGAATCATGTCGTGTCTTGAATATGGTCGTGCATCTGGCTCAAAGTAAGTTTACTTTTATTTGCGAAAACGAACGAAAAGCGCGATTTAGTTGACCCTTTATTTTATTTTTGTCTTAGATCATGGATTTATGGAGGTTTAGCAGTGAGGTAAGCTTTTATTTTACTATGAAACCTCAAATATATTAATAGCTGTTCTTAGATTTTGTCAAGAATTAGGATATTATAAAGAGGATGCTATGAGTGTCCCGATTGTTGCCGAGGACGGGTCCATTGATACCGTCGCAATGGCATTAAGAAGAAGAGTATTTTGGAGCTGTTTTTGTATTGACAAGTAAATATTTTCATGTTTATATTTTGTAAATTGTATTGATCAATTGATTTACCTCGTTTTAATAGATTATCCAGCGCCGGAACTCATCGTCCTCAATGTATTGATCGATCTGACTGTGACGCCAATCCTCCAAACATTTCAGAATGTTTACTTTTAAGAGATCCGATGTTTCATCGTAATGTCGATGATAAAATAATTCATGATGATTCTTTGATGAACATTGCGAAGCATTATATGAGGTGTGTGGAAACTTATGGTGAAGTTAACAAGTTTATGAATAGAGCAAAATCGACTTCTGCTGCTATTAACTGGCCTCCTATTGCAGAATTCAGAAACTTGGATGCTCAATTGCGTTCCTGGAAAGATGGCTTACCCGAAACCTTTCATTTCAATCAAAAAAATTTAGAACATCATCGCCAGTTTGCTAGCCATACTTATGTAAATATATGGTTATCCAGTCATGCTGTTTGGTGCTCTAGCATGATGATTTTACATCGCGTAAGTTTAGCTTTTAGTGATGTAAAATCCACAGACATTATTGAGAAGGATTTGTATCGTCGCATTCAAAGCAGTATCGATACATGTCGTATGTGCGTGGATGACGCCATGGGTATTTTTGAAGCTATCAAAGATTTATGTGGTTTCAACACGCTTCCTTATATGGGTTATTCTGCATATGTATTTGCAACCGTACTGATGACTTCTACCTTCTCTGGAACGCCTGAATCATGCAAAAAAAGTAGCAGAGCTCTCAAGATGTTGTATGATCTAATTGATGTTAGTATATTATATCACGGCAAGAATTTACATATTGATTGATATTCTTTAAATTAATATAGGGACTTCGACCTTACTGGCCAATGTGTGAAAGGTTAGCGAATGCTACTAAAGAACTTTTAACAGTGCATCAAAAATTATATGAGCAAGATATTAATGCACCACCTCATAACTCTTACCAACCCTTTGATTCAACTAAAACACAAGATATAAAAATGAATTACAACAGTAGATCGCCTATCATTTCAAGATCACCAAGCTCTCATTCTTCATCTAGTGTTACTATGTCTCCTATCCCCATAAATAATACAAATCAACCACCGTTATCATCATTATTAGGCACAACCACTACTTCATCAGAGCCATCCATCATTCCTTCTTACCAACAGCAGCAGCAGCAGCATTTACATGACCCTTTTAAAAACACCAATAACTCACATTATTTAGTGCCTTCAACTCCACCTTCATCAACCGTATTAAATAGTGAGCAACAACAACAGCAACGTTATCCAAATCAACAAAGGCAGCAAGCACAAGACCAGTCATCTGCCCTTGCTTCAAACTGGAACAGAGGGAATGAAATAGATTTCAATAGTTTAGAATTTTTATATGACACAGGTTTATTCGGACAAGTAGTCTTTGATGTAAATAGTAATTCGAATACAGTACCACCATCTATAGGCTATTCTACTCAACAATCAATATATCAACCAATACTATCCTCTCAACCATACATTCCACCACCAACATCCTCATCACAAAATAGTTCGCCAACTCCTCCATCTGCAACATCCAATGCATCTGCTTTTCAACCTATGATTACTCAACAACATCAAAATTCTCCTACGTATAATCCATCGAAATCTTTATGGAATTGAAATTGTAACTCTTAATAACTTAATAAAACTTTTTCTAATAAACAATAGATATGGTTTATATGTTTGCGTATTTTGACACAAATAATTCTCATGAAACACAAAAGATTACATATGCCTCATAAACCATGTTTTACTTTTTCTTCCTTTTTTCCTTCCGCAGGTGCTCAAGTTGAAATTTTGACCCTGTCTTGATACATAATTCCACCCATAGAAATTAATAAGATATACGTTAATACAAAAAAAAAAAAAAATCATTGCAAAGTCAACTGTTATCTTTTTTTTTTTTTTTTTTGTATGTAAAGCTGTTTTTTTATTAAAATAAAAAGTAATTATATGTTAAAGTAAAATATTATGAAAGAGGAGCTATTGCAGGAGTATTAACTCCAGCAGCTACCGCCCAAGAAGAAATAAAAAAAGCATTGTCTGTCTTAAAACTATCTAAAATAATCATCACAAACCCTCTTCTGAGGCCTATTCGAGAAAAGCGTTAGGGACTTTTTTATACGCCGCTCCAAAGGTGTCATTCAAAATTTTGTTAGAATATTTACCAGACCTATACCACAGTAAGAATGTAAACTCCGCGAGATTAGAACAACAGTGATACCTATACCACAAGAATACATGCCTTACACAAAACCTATTCCAATTTATGTGTAATTTTACAATTTATTGTTAAACAAAAAAATTTAGAATAATTTTAAAAATATATGCAAAATTTATATTTAAATTTTTAAGTATTGATTAATTATTATTTAAATATTAAATAATATTGTTAAAATAGAAAGATTAAACATTATTTATTTTTAAAATAATTCATTTGTCAGAATATATTTGCTTTTGTATTTTTTGTAATTAAATTTTAATATTTTAATAAATTAAAAAAAAATTATGAAATGTAAACATACATAAGTTTAAAACTTTACAATATTTTAAAAAAATATAAAAAAATAATTTTATTTACATGTAATATAATATTATTATAAAAAAATTTTTTTATTTTAATAATTTTTAATTAAATAATGTTAAAAAAATTTTTTTTATAATAAATCAAATAATTTTTAATTAAATAATAACAAAATATAAAAAATAAAATTTTATTGTAATAAAATTTTATTTTTAATAACAATTTTTTAATAAATTAAAGAAATTTGGTAATCTAAAATAAATTTTTAAAAAATTTTGCTACACATAATTTTTTAAATACATTTGGCAAATAATAATGTAATGTATTATTTTTTTGAATTTATTTAAAAGATAGTAATGTAACGCATAATATTTGGTGGTGGTGTAACGTATAATATTTGGTAAAGGTTTGCTTTATACTTCTCGCATAGGTAAAATATTTAGTAATAATATTTTGAATGATGTTTAATGCAAAAAAAAAAAAAAATCTCACATGAGAAGTTCTTGCTTCTCTTCTTGTTTGTCTGGTGTTTCTTTGTCTGCTGTAACCGTACCCCCCAAATGGAAGCCTTCTCCGGTGATTGTTAGGGATTTTGATGCGGCTACAATGCAATGACCCATAGATTTTGTCAGTAGTTCTGGTTCGCCAACTCCTGTCAAGATTCTAAGTTATGCCGATGATTTGGAAGTTTTTCTTTCTTCTCCTGCTGAGTGGTCTGTTCTTTTGTCGTGGCTTGATTTATATGGTCGAGCGTCTAACGCAAAAGTCAACATGAACAAAACTGTTTTGGTGTCGTTGTCTGGTGTGTCCCACCCCACATGGGTTTCTTTGGCTAGTGATGCTGGTTTCCAGTGGCATGATGCTGAGTCCAGTGGTTCTGTGAGATATTTAGGTTATCCTTTATATCACACTGATAGTCAACTTAAAAATTATTTGGATGGTGTTCTGGTGAAGGTCCAAAGACACAGTAATATTTTGAAGCAAAGAAATCTCTCCATAAGGGGAGCTGGACTTGTGGCTAATTCATTACTGTTGTCCAAGGTGTATCATTTGCTTCGTGTTGTTCCTGGTGGTAGAACTACTGATTCCTGGGTGAGGGATCTCAAAAAAGTAGTTCGAGAATATGTGGTGTCTTTTCGTCCTGGTGTTGCTTGGTCTACTTTGTGTCTTCCTCGCAAGTTTGGTGGTGCTGGCTTGGTGGATATATCAGGTCAGAGCTTAGCTCTGCATCTAATATATCTCCAACGCTTATTACGTCCGTCCTCCTTATCGGATTTTGTTTCGCCTTGGTTGGCCTATGCCTTCCAAGTGTATATTGGACATAAATCCATACTTCCCTGGTTGTCCTTTCCTTCTACATACAAACCTCGTTTAGCTTCTGTTCCTGTCCTCGCCCATTTGGGTACGCTTCTGCTTAAACTACCAAAGTTGGTTCCAGCCCCTGGTTGGTCCTCAAGATGGTATCTGGATTTTCCTTTATGTTGTGTATTAAGCCCTGTTTCTTCTATTTCGTCTACTGTCAATCCAAAATCTCTTGCTCCAAAATATCTAATTTCAGATATTTGTTACTGGCAAGCTGATCTGGGTATTGTCGATGATGTTTCTGATCGTTATGACTGGTCATCGCTTCTCCGTCGTGTGCATTATGCCATCGGTGATAAGTACGGCCCTGTCTCTCTGACCTTCCCTGCATTGCTTGAGTCGAAAATTGTGCTCTCACATGAGAAGTTCTTCACTACGCCTCGATCTGCGGTGGCCACTTCATGGCTCCCAGATTGTTCGCATTGGACTATCTCCAACTCTTCTCGTTCTTCTGTCTCTGTTGCTAGTGTCTCTCTAGGTGCTCTTCGTAGATTTTGGCATCCCTCAAAAGATGTCATTACCTCACGTATGGGCCCTCCACTACTACTACCTACGCATCTGCGTATTCAACCTCCTTCGTGGCGCTTGTTTTGGTCTCTTCCTCTGCCTGCAAAGGCTTTCACTCCCTGGTGGCGTTTGTTACACGACCGCATTGGCCATCGATCTTGGTGTCACAGGATTGTGCCTGAGAAAGTTCCTTCTCCGGTGTGTGCTCTTTGTGGTTTTGTCACGGAAGATCTTTTCCATTTCGTTGTCGGTTGCTCCTTTAAGTCTGAGTATTGGACCTCAGTGATTAATTTATTGTCACTGCAGAATCTCTTTCCCTCGGACTTGTCCATCTGGATAGCTCTCACAAGTTTGTGCTCCCTAGAAATGGTTGAATTAGAAGAAGATGTGTTAGTGGTTCTGGGTGCTGCGTTCACAACGCTTTGGAAATATCACTGGCGATGTGTCATAGACACGGAGCCTTGGATATCATCCTTTGTTTTCAACATGGTCCGTCAGGATCATGGTTTACTTTTTTTCTCTCTTTTTCCTTCAGCAGGTGCTCAAGTTGCTAGCAACTTGACCCTGTTTGATACATATAATTAATCCTCATTTAGAAGCTAATAAAGATACACTTTAATACAAAAAAAAAAAAAAAAAAAAAAAAAAAATTCTGATGATGCACGTGACCCTTCCTTTTTTAATAAAAGACAAATATACATACAAAAAAAAAATTCCATGTTAAGAGGTTTTGAAGTAGATTAATTAATAGTTTATTGCCTCCACTGGGACAATCTTCCTTCTTTCTTCTGTTAACTACTGGCTTTGATGGTCCTAAAGTTTAGGTTCTGACGATGGCTCTTCTGTCTCTGTCGGTTCTTTTCCATTCATTGAACCATGTACGCTAAATCTAGAACGGTCCCAAAGTTTATAATGAGTATTTCCTTGGGTGCTCTGCGTCGCTATTTGCATAATGATATAGCTTATATACTAAAAGCCTCCCCCCCCTCCTGTTTCTTCTGCTTATTTACTACTATAACCTCTCCTTTGATAATTCTTTTAATCACTGTCTATACCATTAAGGGTTCTTACTCCTTGACAAAGATAATTTGGATATCCTTATCCTTATCCTTCCCTCCTGCATAAGATAAATCCGGTAAATTATACAATGCCATAATGTGAATCTGAAGATCTATTTTATTTTGTGATTGGTTGCTATTTCGAATATCATATAGTAGATGTACTTGGTCTTCAAGAGACTTCAGATTTATTCGTGTTGTCTTTGTCATTACCCTCAAAGGCATTCACTCCCTGATGGAGATTGATCCAGGACAGAATTGGCTTTCGGGCTCGTCTACACAAAATCAGTCCGTTGAAATATCCTACCCCTTTATACGGTCTTTGTAATATCACTTCTGAAGACCTTTACCACATCGTGGTGGGTTGCTCTTTCAAATGTAATTTTTGATTTGATGTGATGATACATTTGCGATTAGAAGATGAGCTTCTAACGGAAGATTCAATTTGGTGTGGTCTCACTGGCTTATGCCAAACTGATGGTATTCCTCTGGATGATTCCATTTTGGAAATTCTCGGCTCTGCCTTTTTCACTTTGTGGAAATTCCATTGGCAGTGTATTATACATGATGAATCTTGGATTCAACCACAGGTCTTCTCTGCATTTCTACATGATAATACTATAATCCTTTCTTCTTTCTTGAACAAGGAGGCGTAAAAAATTCTACCTTGTTAACATAATTTTCATATCGATTTTAAAAAATCTATTTGTATTGTCATGCATGATTTCCCTGTGTTTCTTGGATACTAAGCCAGTTGATCCCACAGTCTTAGAGCTTATGAGCAGTGATTTTAATATTTTGTAAAGATATCATAGGAGATGTGACATAGATGAGGAGCTTTGTTTTCTTCTGTGGTGCTAGAATTCTTAGATTAGACATTACTTATAAAATATCTTGTGAAGCTAAAGATCCAGATAGTTCATGATCTAAAGGTGATTTACTGGAGTCACATCTATTTCTATAACGAAACCTACTTTAATAAAAGACAACATTTATCTACAACAGACTGAAAGTTAGAATTGAAAAAATCGTTCTGGTCCTGATAAACCTACGTGCCCCTTAACTTTTTCTTGGTTTTTGAAAACATCATTTTTAGTATATTGAGAGTTAACTTAATTTATGAACGTCGAATATTTTGCATTGAAATTTGGCAATTGATGATAGATGATAGGAACAATTCAGTCAAAATCAACGCTATATTTGTTATATAAACATTTTTCTTTTCAGAATATAATTCGTTTTATCTTATGTTTAAATTTACCTCCAGCTTCCTGAAAACTGCTCGTGTACCAAAAATTTAAAATCTTCTGTGTATAGAAGTGTTATTATTGATGATTAAAAAATGCCATTTTATGATTTGATGCCTTTTTATTGTTCATTTGAACATTTCAAAACTAGCGATTGTTGGTAGCTAGTATCGTTTCCTTGACTTTTACTGAAAAAGAAATCAATGTTGTAATTTGCAGGTTCAATATTACCTTTCTATAACATATCAAGCATTCATTTGTCTTTTAATACAAAAAAAAAAAAAAAGCATTCATTTGTCTGTAAATGGCTGTCCTAGCGAAGGACTCCAGCGCAGACGGCCTTAAAAAATCAAAGTACAAAAAAGAAACGCACTAATACGTTGATTGGGTTAAGTTTATTGCAATACATTCTTGTCAAACAGAAAAGAAAATTGAAAATGAATTTTTTTTCTACAAAAAAGAGTAGCTCAAATTCTTCATAAAATAGTTTAATGATGTTCTCCCCATTCTTTTCATCATGTAATAGCGCATCCCTAGTTACTTTATCAAGCTAGATCTTTTCGTCAAAACTTGATTAAACAAAATATCTTGTTGGGTGATTGCTTCTATAAAAACAACAACAAATAGGACTGGACTTGAATTTTTTATTTTTTCTAATATTAGTTATTGAATTTATCGATGGATTGCACCTGTGTTCCTTCCTTTTTTAATTGACGTTCGAGTAATTCGTCCCCTAATCTTTTACGTTCCTCTTCAGATCTTGTTGCTGCTGCTGCTCCTCCTCCAACACCTCCCCCTCCTTCTTTTTCATTAGTTTGCTGTTGCCTTTGTAATTCTAATTCCTCATTCCATTCAGGTTTTCTCATGAACTGCCTGAAGGTATCTGCAATCATGAGGGCATCGGTGGATGATAAAATACTGCTTGATTGATGGGCATCGCTATTTAAGCCCAATTGTGGTTTTTCTGATGTAAATGATAATTCATCTTGACGCGGGGATAGTGATCTTGGTGACCATAATTGTTGCGTTGAAGAATGAATTGATGAAATATCACCTGATCGAGATTTACTATTGGAAGCAGCGGCAGCAATAGCAGTGGTATCTGCGGCATTACCATCGCTGGTACCAATAGCAGCAATGTTGGTAGAAGAAGACATAGCTACATTAGATTCATTTTTAGTAGGTGTTAAAATAAGGACTTTTTCATCGTCCCCGCCAGCGTTATTAGGACTAAGGGCCATCATACTTCTTCGATTTGTGTTGTTTCGTTGTTTGTATCGTCTAAAAGCCCAAATTAATGCAGCAATAGCAGCAATAAATAGTAATGATGCAATGACAATGACAGCGATAGCCCAACCTGGTAATTTTTTATTGTTATTATCAGAACTTGCTGCAGCAAGAGTCGGTGAATCTGTAGACGTTGGACTGAAACTTATCGTGGTTGTTGATGGTGTTGTTGCAGTTGTGTTACGAGAAATTTCTTTAAGTAGGAGATTGTATAATGATGATTAAAATATATATATAAATATAAATATACATTACAAAAATAAAAATTAAAGAGTAACTTACGTATTAAAGTAAAGATTTGAGGTACCGGAAAAAAGTTATGCTGAGTGGGTATTAATGCAAGATCAGTTTGAATGTCATAATCAGCACCAACAATATAGAAATACATGACCCAAGAAATATTTGGGGAATTATCATTGATTTGAGTTGGGTACCAAGAATTGTCGATATGTTGTACAAGGACACCTTTGGTTCTTTCTTGACCGGGCCAACTTTTAATGACTTCATAAGTACCTTCAGTAGGCTGATAAAGTAGATATAAATCAAGTGTGTCCTAAAATGATAAATCTACTGTAAGATTCTATGCTTTAATGCGCTGTAAATTAACGTACGTACGTAATTATTTAAAGTTGGATTACTAGATATAATGAAATTTTATAAATAAACAAAGAAAATGAGTATTTTTGTATGACATTTTACAAAAGTGTTATCATTTACTTCCACTTCCATGTAATCTCTTGATCTGTATCGTTCATCCATATCGAATCAAATGTTGGCGAACAGATAGATATTGTATTGTTCTCATTTCCACATGATCTAGAAGCCACAGCTAAAAATATATAAACGTTAAAAAATAAGCTTTTGTTCCTATTAGTTCTAGTTTTACCTTGTCTTTTTGACAAATTAAATGCAATGGTTGTATTTATTAATAATAAAAAGCATGTACAAGAGTATATTAATTGATAAAGCATCTATGGTAAAATAAATATGTATATGAAAGAAAACAGAAAAAATTACAAAAAAAGAGAAAAGAAGAAGAAAATGTAAAAATACGCTATTCACTGTATAAAAAGAGGAGAGAATACCTGGTTCCTTCTTTTTTGATCAGTTACACCAATGCTTTTTTTTTTCTTACTTAAAAGTCAATGAGTTTCAATATAAATCCAACATCTAAAATACTCACACTTTTTGCCTCTTTTTTTTTTTTTTTTTCCCAATTACCTTATACTAAATGGAAAACTATTTACAACATCATAAACTAGTATTGCAAGATTCAGAGGATAGCATAAGAGGTCGTTTCGTCAAATCGAATGCAACGTTACCAAAAGGCACCGAGATCATTACTTCGCAACCCCTGGGTACAGTTGCTTTGCCTCAAACTTTAAACGAATCGTGTAATTATTGTTTTAGAAAGCAAACATCCCCCCCACTTCAAAGATGCTCTCAATGTAAAAATGCTTACTTTTGTGATATGGCCTGCTTTAAAAATGCTTGGTTAAGTTATCATCAATACGTTTGCAAGGCAAATATAACAAGTCGCGACGCTGAAGATGATATGGATTTAGAAATGTTGGAGAGAGTTGCACTTAACATCGCAAGGTATAAAAAGAGACAAGCAAAAAATCAGCAACAACAATCAAATGCTGTGGTAGGAGGAGATAGTTCCGAAGAGTCTGTTGAAATTACCATGCAAGCATTTTTTAGCTTGGTTGGCCATGATAACTTACAGCAACGTCATGTCAAAGAAAAATATACATTACTAGCTTCAGAAGCCCTCAAAAAACCTTTTATTCAACAAACAGGCTTAAAATTGGACGAACTTGTACATTATCTCAATGTATTCAAATCAAATAACTTTGCAATTAATGATGCGGACATGTTTGCTATTGGTGAGGGAACTTTCCCAATCGCCGCCTTATTTAATCACTCTTGTAGACCAAATGCAGTAGTCATGTTTGAAGGTGCTCTTGCTTCTATTCATGCTATTGAAGATATTGAGCCAGATACAGAAATCACTATATCTTATGTCGATGCTGCTCATTCAAGAAATTATCGTCAAAAGTCTTTACAGGAAAAATATTTTTTCAATTGTACATGTGAACGATGCTGTAAAGGTGATGCTCGACCTTATTTAAGTTTGATTGATACATTGCTGGGTGATGAGGAGTCGGATTGGGATCGCGCTCAACAGTTATTATCTCAGGATCAAAAAAGCAATGTAATGGATAAAAGCGCTCGAATTTTACAAGAAGTAGAGGGTTGGGATTTATTAGAAATGTGTAAAGAATATGATAGAAAAAGTGATGGTTGCCCTGATCCTAGAAAACCTTTGACAATTGCAAACTACACTCATTACTTTATTCAATTCTTTGCACCTTATTTGTTAACTTGGAATCAACCTGAATTACATCAACAACAAGTGGGACTTACATTAAAAACCTCATTGACAGATTTTGACGATCCATTACCCGAATTTGCAAAACCTGCCGTACAATCAACTTATGATGAAATAATGAAAACCGCGATTGATAAAATGCTGTCTTATCCTACCGAAAAAGACACTATTATCCCTTATCGCCTTGATACATTATCTGTTTGTAGCCGTTTGTTTTATGATGAAATGGCAGAGGGAAACTGGCAAAACGCTGTCAAATTAGGCATGTATGTACTGATTCAATATTGCTTGATCTACCCTCCTTATCATCCTATGTTGGCTCAACATTTCTTGGTACTTGCAAAGGCATGTTGGAATTCAATTATTCAATCCGAACTTATTCAAGACAACAAGCGATTAGAAAAGGTTTATGAAAGAGGCGTTAGAAGATGGATTATGTCTTCAAAAGAAACTGTAGCCATTGCATTTGGTAAACATGGTAAATTGTGGAGAGAAACACTAGAACTAGAATGGATTTTTTTAAGGGAACAAAAACTGAAATAGTTTTTTAATATTGTAAATCAAAACATAATCTGTCTATCAGCAAAAAAGTAATATTTGATTTGAAATCCTATGCCAATACATAAACTAATGCACCATAAATAAACTAACATGTAATAAAAACTTGTTAAACTATTCAATTGATCCGTTATGAATGAATTATCGCTTAAATTGATATGCTGTTGAATCGACCGTTGCATTGCTGGTCCCATTGAAATAGAATTGAATTGTGGTATTTCTATTCTAGTTAAGCGTACAGAAGTATGTCCAGCCTACAATATACAAATAGTTGATATAACATGATAAAAAAGTAATACCGAACTTACAATCCACGTCAAGCCCTGTTCAATGTTCTCTATTCTAGTCAACAGCAAACATTGCGTCAATTCTTTTGCTGGTGTCTCTAGCAATGTACCACCTAGTACAGTTTGAATTAAACTATGAATTTGATCAATCACATTGGTTAACGTATCATTTATAGTAATAGCCGAGCTTTTGATAATTCCAAAAGCATGATCGTTTAAATCTAATTCTGTCTCATTCAACCATTCATTTATATTTGAAAATTGGTTTGTGGCTGTGTTCGTCCATTCTGTTGTTGCATTCATCGTCCATTCTTGTGTTTTGGCTGTGAATTCTGTATATATATGTTGACTTTTCGTTTCAATTAACCAAGCCAATCCATAAGTCATAAACAAACCGGCTGTACCAACAACAATACAATAAACCGCAATAGGATGACTCATGAAATGAAACAACTGGTGTAACCTTTGCTTACGTTTCTGCCATGATAGCATTATTGTAGAAGTGGCCCAAATATATCTATCCAATAAGTCTTGCTTGTTCTGTATACTATCATTTCGGTAAAGTCTCAAAAACATAGCACGCGCTTGTGCTACTTGATGATGCCGAAAACGAATTACTATTAAATTGATTACTGTACATAAAATGACAAGAGCTGCTAAAACTCCAATTATGATGTAGATAAAATAAGTAAGTTCATATTCTACTTGATTTATAGCTGACAAAAGTTGATCTGATTGACATGGTTGTTGTTGAAGCAGTATTCCACTACCCTTAATGGTTTGATTTATCAAGGGCGGCTCCCAAGAATTAAATGTTGTGTTTAATTGAACTTGTAGTGTATTAAATGGTTTATTAATCCATGATCTTATCAAATCGTCGTCATTCTTAAACCATTCATCAATTTGCAATTGTGTTTTATTAAGCGACTGAGTCCAATCCAACATCATGGCTGTTGATTCATCAAGGTGCAGAAATGAGGTGACACCCTCAGCGACTTTTTGAATGGGTCCAGCAATTTGTGTAACCACAGAGAGAATTGAACGAATGGCTAAACCCAATAAGCAGCGATAAGTGGATTTGTACATGCTAATCAGCCACACTATAATATTTTCAATCACATTGACAGCTGTGGAGAGGTTCCGATGAATATTTTCCTTAGCTGTATAAACTGAATTAATTGATGCTTGCAATAAAATTGACGGCGCATTGTATATCTGCTCGGACGATGTATTAATAGAATCACAAACAGTTTCAAGTCGGGATCTTGAAGAGTTTATATGAATTGAAATGTAGTTTAACAAATAGATCAAGCTACCAATCAAGGTAAATAAGGTGATTGTGCTAATTTGAAGCCAAGCAAGTGTATATTTCTCATTTAATGTACGCAGCATTTAACTTGGTTATGTAATTGGTAGCCAGATGGGTTTTGTTATATGAATATAAACTCGGTCAATTTTAATAGTTTTAATTGGTGGCTATGTCGGTGGGATGATTTGACTTTGGAAAGAGAAAAAAAAAAAGCATTGATTTGATTTAGATACCTTTAATTGAAGCCAATTTATATGTGAAGAATACATAATTCGTAATAATGGACCATTGGAGTCAGTATAATGAAACCGTTCTTTATGTAAAGAATAATAAAATTATACGAAATTAAACAATTAACTAACTAACAAATAATCTTTACAAAGGAAAAAAAAAAACTGTATCCGACTCTCAGACTTTAAACTATTCCATGTTTCGCCCAATTTATCTCTCAGCAGTAATTCATTATATAAATATTATCTTTTTTTTTTTTTTTTTTTTTTTTTTTTTTTTTTTTTGTTTATCTTTTTATATTTTTATATATTTTTTCTTCTTTTTGTTTCATCCTTCTCTCATTCCTTTTTTCTTTATAAATTCTTGATCTCAATAGGTAGTTAACTCATTCATAAACCATGTTAAATGAAGATTTTGTACAAACTCAAAAGAACAACAATCAAGAATCTTCACCTGATCCCGTTTTAATGCAGCAGCATGCAGAACAGAGTACAAAGAGCTCTAACAATAACAATAATACAAATTCAGATAATAATGAATTTAATTATCCAAACTCCCCACAACCAACAAAAGTTATACAGCAATCTCAAATGAGTCATTTTGAGGATAATTCATCATACCATACTACGATTACACAATCAACAAAAAGACGCACAAGAAGGGCATTATCATCTTCAGTATCCTCTCCTCATCCTCCTCCTCAAAATAGATTGGCTTTTATCAATGCTGTAAAAATGGCATGGTCGCTTCAAATCAAAAAAAGAAAACAAAAGTCTTGTAATATAGTAAACAAACGCAAATTTAACAATAAAAAATCTCATCAACATCAACACAATCACTATCAGCAGCATCAACAGCATCAAACCACCTCCATGAATAGCAGTGATATCAGCATTGTAAAGAATAAGTTAGACTTTCCTCCAATCACAGCTGAAGCATTAACTGAATTATCAGTTTCACAATTATTCAAGAGCCTTCAAATTCGACATGATTTATTGATTGATCCTCATTTAACTTTTCGACCCAACATGACAGTTGAAAAGAGTCAAGAATCAGAAACATATTGGCACCGCTTGGACTATCTGATTAAATTTTGTGCCACTCAAAATGGTGAAAGTGATGATCATTACCAGCTCATTTTCCTCGTTCGAAATTTATTGACCGAGCTATCGCTTATTTTAATTTCTTTGATATCACCATTTCCTAGTCATCCAATTACTTCATTTGTATGGAATTGGCCTCAACATATTTCAGAAAGCTCCATTTTGGCTATCTTAGATCCAGATTTGGTACATCAGCAGTTGATCCAAGGTTGCCTAAATGTTGATTTCAAATTCGGCTTTTTACATTCCATCCTCAATCCTTTGTGTCCTGATCAGGCTGAAAGAATTCAAAGATTAGTTGATGACCAAGAATATGCCAGAGCACTTGAGTTATGCTTTCTGACACTAGAAACTATCAAATTAGTAAGTTGCACGTATAAAGGATTTTAACGTTTCGTTTACTTATCTTTCTGCTTCCTGGTAGGATTGTGCTAACAAAGCATTACATTACTATCGCCCATACTTGATCGAGACCGGTACAAGCTTAGAATGGAAGATATTCTTGAAACAATTAGATAATCAAGAAATTACGATTTCTTCTGTTTCCGAATGGATGTCTTGTACATGGGATAGACTAGGTCAAGAAACAAAGTTCATCAACGTATTTAGAACCGGTAAATACGTTCACTCACTGAAATACATTCAACACTAACAAATCATATTCATGATTAGGTATACTGAATTTGGTAACAGACGATCATGATACGGTTGCAGCGCTACAACTGTCTACATCCCCATTTCCCATCACATTTTGCTATGATGAAAAGAGACTTAAACACCAAATGCGACATGAATTTCAAAATATAATTGTGATAGGTCTGTTATTGATGCCGTATCGTTTAATGGCTGGCAAGAGAGCAAAACAATCCGATCTTGAACACTTGAAAACAACTTACTCAAAACTGCTTAAAGATGCTTCTATAGCTAGTGGTCGGGTATCCTGTTTCCATTTGGCATTACATGCATGCAACATTGCGAAACAATTAGAACCCAACGATACAGTAAAAGACGATGTGATTGATCAAGCTAGATATTGGTCAAACTGGATGAATCAAAACTTGAGAAATACATCGCCTGTGTATCAAATCATGTATCATCGAGTAAGATCGATTATTTTGAATGCCATGGCACAAGGAACCTTTGAAAATATTGCAACTCAACATGCCACTATGGGGTTGGAACAGGAAATATCGAAATTGGGCCAAAAATTAATTCTGATAGCTGATTATAATTTACGTACATTTGGTTCATTATATACATATTTGTTACCAAGCATTCGTCATAAAAAACAATAAAAATTCCCTCGGTTTAAAAATTAGTTTATTCAGTTTTTTGTCCGTCTTTTTTCGCTTTTTCCTCTTGCTTCTTTGCGTGATCCAATTCTGCAATAAACCTGAAATATATCTAATGAGTTTAACTTTAATTTTCTTAATAGTTATCTTTACCATTTAATTGTCACAAAGAGACAAAGTGCCAGTAAAAATAATACAATAACATGTGGATTGCCACCAGTCATAAAAATCATAAATAACAATGTTGCAAAAAGTGCGTAAAAGGCGTAAAACATTATTTGAATGACACCAGAGGCTGTATATCCTGGAGTCATGATGGACTTGATGATATCTCCAGTAATTCCATCTGCTTCGATTTCAAAAGATGGTTCGTGTTGTTGCTCAGTATTTGTTGACATTTTTTTTTCTTTTTGAAATAAAGGGTATCGCACAAAGGCAAACGAAATGTTGAAAACGCCAATAGATCTTTTACGGGAGTGGTGTGCGAAGTGAAAGTATTTTGATAATGCGGTCAAATCAAATCCTCTTCAATTCCTCCACAGCCTAAGTATAGTCTTGATTGAATGAGTAGTTCTAAAAGTTAAAAATAAAATATTTCAGTCATATAAATTCGAAATAAAAAATATGGCAGCATAATAGAGATATTGAGAAATAATATAATATAATAATAATAAAAAAATATCATTTAAAATAAGGTAAAAAAAAAAAACCCGATAATAATTATATCACTTAATCTAACACGAAGTGTCATTTTATTAGTATGCTTGGTTGACAGTTTTTATTATAATAATAATACTACAGTACTACTAAAGCCCAAAAAACGAGCATTGCTAATTAAGTCTTCTGTCATTATGAAATCTAAATGTTGTCTATCTATTCTTATTATTCTTTTTGTTTTTGCTATTACTATTTCCATTTCCTTTCACATGTTTATCCTTAATGTATCCACAATCATCCAAAGCCATCCGTGCTACATTATTTATATCTTTAAATCGATCTGGACCTAAATGTATACCACCAAACCACCTTGTCACTATTACAACGACATTGTCAACCTCTAAAATTTGCATTAAATGCGAAAGGCGACCTATTAATTTTAATTAGAATCATGGTATAGTTTTCATTAGATCTTATTACCGCCAGCAGCCGATTCGCCATCATCATCATTGTCTTGTAGCACTTTACCATCAGGCATAGTAATTCGGTAGGCCAAGATATTATGTGTAGCCTTTGCAATTTTTCTATTTTGTAATAAATGTGACACTACAACTTTGACATCATGAACTGTATGAACTGTAGCGACATGGGCTACAAATGATGATTTTCGATCTATTAAAGCTTCGCTTGTAAATATAGTAGGCGATATTTCTGTATGGTATTTGTTGGGTTGCATTAATGACCTTACGGTAGGTCTATCATGTGCTTCATCCTCGTCTTCATTTTCAAACTGATTATCATTTGAAGGCTTTTTATAGACATAATCTTCAGGATTATAATCAAATCCTTCTTCTTCTTCTTTTACTATTTTGTCTTTCTGAGTAGCAACTTCGAGTCGATGCATAGATTGCGCTAATTGCTCTGTATCACTTTGGTCTTCATTTACTTGCTTTTCAACTTTTTCATCCAAATATTCTTGAAGCCAACTAATCCATTCAAACAAAACAACCTCGGTTGGGTGAAATAGTGACTGAAACCCGGCATCAATCTCATCCAGCATGCTATCATCTATTTTTTTGGTACCACAGTAAATAGAAGACAGTTCATAGACCGGCATATCTTGGTTTGGATACGTAGGTGGCAAGAAAAATCGTAATATGACTTTACGAGGTGATCGTAAGTCGGGTTCATCTTGATCAAGATTTAATGTATATTTGAACGCGTTGGTAGATGTTGTGTCTCTTTCAAATGCCTCGGGAAAAATAGCCTCCAAGGCCATCATTTCCTCGTTTTGAAGTTCTCTATTTGCTATTTCTTGTTCCTCGTTCATTTATGATGAGATATGAAAAGACAAATAAATAAATTGTGATAAATATTCATCATAAACTTTTTTCATGAAAAAAAAAATATATATATATATTCGGAAAATCAATAATTTTTTATTTTTCTGTGAAATTATCTTTTTTGATTATGGTACATTTATGGGGGGAATTTACAGCTATGAAACAGTATTAAAAGACAAGGAGAAAATTGGGCGAGAGAGAAAGTGTGTGGGTGTGTATGATGCTACAGATATTACAATATGATAAAATGGATTTACAATTGAAGAACTTAGTTTTCTACCTTGATTTTCTTGGTACAAATGTTGTCACCCGAAGAAGCATTATTAGCAGCATTTGGTTGAATAATTGATCTTTTTCTGCTAGTAATAAAAAATAGGATGACAAAGAGCAATTAGTAATTGTGATTAAAAAGAGTAAAAAATAAATAAATATAGGGTTACCTTATCGTTTCATTTGTTCTAATACCGCCAAATGGAGAGGTCGGTATCATGAAAGAATTGGCTGAGTTAGCGTTATTATGGATCGGGCTCATCATGAAATTTGATTGATAAAATTCAGGATAAAATGTAGATGGAGAAGGTAAATTTTGTACAAACTGAGATGGTAAAGCGGAAGGTGGGGGCAAACTGTTATACTAAAATGAACACAATATGCAATGTTACAATTCAAAAGTTCAAATGATATTTTATAAATCTTACGTTTAAATCCTCTTTTGTGTTACTATCTTGTTGCGTGGTCTCTGTTGGTATAGTCACTCTCAATTTTGGTCTTTTCTCGGGCGTTCCAGGCTCTGATCTAGGAGATTGATCTGGCGAAAACTCTTGCTGAGTAGTTGCAGGTGAGCTATTAGGTGAATGATATAGTCCAGGAGTACCTAATGGATACATTAACGGATTATTTGCTGCGTTGAATGATCTTTGAGGATGATGTTGTTGAAACAAGTACATCTGTTGTTGTTGTTGCTGCTGTTGCTGTTGCTGTTGCTGTTGTTGTTGTTGTTGTTGTTGTTGTTGTTGTTGTTGTTGTTGTTGAAGCTGTTGTTGAAGTTGAAATTGTTGTTGCTGTTGCTGATACATGTGGTCATATGTTTGTGATTGAGCATTGACGGGCGGAGGAATCACTTGTTGTTGTTGTTGTTGTTGATGTAATACAACAGGTGGCTGTTGGTGCATGGTGTAACCATTACCATGAGGCGTATAGGAAAATGACATGCCAGATTGAGTCGGGACCATCTGTTGCGCAATGGGATGATTTTGTGGTTGATAAATGTAATGCTGTTGTTGTTGTTGGGCAGGTTGAGCCATCATGATATGATGACCAATTTTTTCAGTCTTTTGATGTTGTTCGTTTGGATCGGTTTCTGAATAAATTTGTGATTCAACATCATCTTCATTTTTACCATCTCCATTTTCAATAAACTAGGTAAAAAAAAAAAAAAAGTCAGTACATGGCATTCTTAAAGAGTATTTTCAAGTAAATTTACATCTTGGTTTGTTTTGATTTCCTTTGGTAAATCATTCTAGTGACACTTCCTTTAGCATACTATTATTGTTTTCAGAGTATCATGTGTATCTTTACCTCATTGAATTGATTCATTAGTGTTGTCATGTCAGAACTCGAGTATTGAATCATTTTATTGTTGGAAGGAAGGATAACCAACGCAACTTCACAATTACATAAAACACTTAATTCATAAGCTTTCTTCATAAGACCGTGCTTTCTCTTGAGAAATGTAACTTGTCTATTACGATCATCCTTGATAGATTGAATCTGAATCTTTTTGCGTCCCATCTTAAATGTTATTTGTAAGTTTCTTATAAAGGCACAGTTTACGAGCTTTTTTTTTTTTTATCTTTTTTTCTGCAACGTGAAAGAAAGAAAAAAGAAAAAAGAAAAAAGGAAACCGAGTGATAATTCAAATCAATTGGCAAAGTGAATTTAAATAGGGGCTGCCTTCAAGCTGAAGGAACCTGAAAATTTTTCTAATAAACCTTGGATGTTGAAATATAAATGTCTATTTTTAGATGTTAAAAAAAAAAAGTGCTTTGAATAAAGTACTCCGTTTTAATAATATTTTACGACGCGTCGAGAGACCCCTTCACTTTTGAGCAATAAAACCATGTGTTTTATATACCTTTGGAGCACAAACAGCAAAATATTTATTTATATAATGGCATGAATTTCTATTGTTTAATTTTATATTCTTCATCAATGCTAACTTGAATCTCAACGCTTTTCAACAAATCTTATAAAAATCACCATCTTTTTAGTTTTCCGTTTCAAAGCCACTTAACATCATTATTATATAAACTTATATAGTTCTTTATAAATGTGAACTGAGGTACCCTTAATTTTTTTTATGACTGAAACATGACCATTAGTGAAAAGATGGATAAAAACCTTGGCGAGCTAAACCATGTTGATGAATTATTATAGTTCCCCTTTTTTCATTTGGACACCTTTTATGATTCCGAAACAGCTCGTGGACCTCCAATGTCATGCTGTGTAGTGCCATCTAAAAACCGTTGAGTTAAAAAAACATGCGAATGGCCAATGCACTCTACAGTGATTTCTTGAAATGGATAATCGAATCGTATGGCATAGGTCACAGTAGGATCATCTTGGTTAATAATAGATCGAATCCAATCTAAAACTTGATTGGCAAAATTCAAACAAACAGATGGATTCTAAATAAAACATATGGCTGTATGAGTAAAATGTAGAAATCGGATTGGAGATTGCGCAATTACCCAAGTATTTCGTTTATCTCTTACTTGTCGAGGTATTTCTAAAGTTTTGTATTGTACAACATCCAATACAATGCCTTGATCATCCCTAAACCCACAAATAACTCTTGGTACACCAACCAAAAACGATTGTGCCCAAAATTTCAAGAGTTTGTATCTACAAATTTAGTATAAAAAAAAAAAAAAAAAAAATCGCTGATAACCCACTAGCTTACCTATCAAAAGAATATTGGTTTCTTTCTGATTCAATGACTCTGGATGTCTTTAACTCTATATAATTACTAGGTTGCTGCAAAGGATCCTTTGGTTTTACATCTTGTATAGAACTTTCCATTATTAAAATGCCTCATTTTTGTACAAATATATTAACAAACCTCTGCAACAATCAACTTCAGCTCCCATAATAATTGAGTTGTTTCCTAGCTTCGTTTTTGCCAGAATACAGTATTGAATATTTGTATTTGCGCTTGCTGTTAGTCTATCTTGTAATTCTATGTCTTTTTTCGTCATTTCATGTGGCGGTTTAGTTACTGTACACAAAGTTTCAAATCTGTATCCCCAATAACTCATTAATTTTTGTCGATCGGATGCCTGATTTTCTGAATTTTTCTTTTTTTCCGTTACTTGTTCTTCTATATAGATTGTTCCCTGTAGAATATGTATTTTGCATAAACAATACTATACATACAATCAAGAGTATATGTGTACATTACATTATGTTTTGTCGCTCTTAATTCCCAAGGTTCTTTTCTAGAATAAGGTGTGCACAATATTTTTGTCATAATACCACGCCATGTTACAATATCAGCAGTAATTTGATTATCTTGCGGTTGTTTAGCATTCACATTTGTCAAAGCATCCAATAATGTGTCAAGATGCTCGGGAATGCTTTCATCCCTCTGTATCATTTTATCATAACCTACATTTAAATCTTTTTTTTCTAATGTAGGAGGATAATAGTATTTCTGTTTTTTTTTTTTTTTTTTTTTTTTGGTTTTTTTTTTCTTTAATGAATAATGGTTGGTTATATTTTATACGTTATATTTCGTACCATCTCTCGGTTATCAAACCACACGCGTCTTTCGTGGTCAATACTATACGACGTAATTTCTTGTGGTTGTTTATATACAGGGAAACTGCCTTGGTATGATTCAGTTCTATCTAATCTAAAGCTTGGTAGCGAATCTGTTTTTCTTCTTTTACGTTGTTGATTATCATCGTTCATCTTTATTTTATGAGTTTTGGTATAAACAAAAGAAAAATGTAATTTAGATTATGCGGCTATTTAAAAAGATCTTTTATTCATAGCATTTGACGCTGTTGGACATAAACGATATTTTAAATGCTCGCTTATAACACAAGAAGCTGACATTTTAGTCCCTGAATTATTATTTGGCGCAGAATGGTTTGGATATTTGATAATGTATTCATCTAAACCGGATAAATCAGGCTCAAATGATTGCACAATACGAATAATGACAACGCCAGGTTCTAAGGATTATATCAGTACACATTTACTTGCAAATGGATTAAAAACCTTACCTGTCCATGGCGATAAATTCAATTCTACGTTGGTTGTTAGTTTATAACAATAAGGTGTGGTTTGTTTAAAATGGCCAGGTGCAGGCCAAAATATAAACGAAGATTGATCTGGTAAAATAAATTCAATAGCCAACTGATTTGTATCACTGCAATTAAATACATCAACTTCTAAATGTAATTTGACGGGATATTTAGAGGCAAATTTATACGGTTTATCTGGATTTGATTGTGGTAGAATAATGTCTGCCGTTGTTCGCTTTACAGGATTATCAAGACATATATCTAGAGGCAAAAAGGACTTTTTTTGGAGTGTTAATAGAACAGAGCTTACGTACAGTCATTTTATAAAACTCACGGTGATAAATGAATGTAGTAATGTCATTTTAGTTGTAGTTGGCAATTCTATAGCTGACGAAAGATCTCGTTGTAATTTGCTTAAAACTTCATCTTCTTGATAGTTAAATTCTTGTTGTATAAGTTTAACTCTTTGATGAAATGCCAAAAGCATATTTTTGATACTGAATGAGGTATTGTTTGATCTGTGATAAATTGGCATTATTTTAGTAAATAATTTTTTGATTGATTCAAAATGCTTACATTGGCATTTGCTTCAATACACCGAATATCCATATCATATTTGCCAGAATACGGAAATACATGGCAGTATGTAATGTATCTTTGGATAGGCCTAAATAAGTATGCTGCATTGTATACGAATGCTTTAGAAGTGATGCAGCGGCTAGTTGAGCTGTTGAAGCATACGTCGGTGAAGAATGGCTCTGTTTGACTTTAATAACAATTTGGTAGCATTGTAAATAGAGTTGTGCTAATTCAGATTTACCGACTAGCAATGGCTTTAAACTCGTAATGTATTTAAAATTACGAATTGCTACATCAATCGTGAGCATTGCAGTCGATAATTCGTTGCGTTCAACTTGAGTTTTAATCACTTGTAACATATCCACGGTAGCTGTCATATAACTTTCTGCATCGGCTGCTACCAATTTCTTTGCTGAGGCTACACATATATCAAATGACAAATATTAAACAACCTTCACAAATATAGACCCAAAAGAAACTTACCACTGAACGTCATGGGTAAACAATCGACATCTCCCTCCAATTTAATACCAGCAATCTTGTATAGTTTCTAATGTAATGAAACGGTATATTTAGTAATTTTTTTTTTTACTCCAAAACCCATCTAAAAATAATTGTGCTTCTCTTGTAATATGTCCTACTTACTCGTAAATCGGGTATACAATCTGGGTATTTGCTCTTAAAATATGCAAAATGTCGAAAAATGTACTTTGGTAAATGATGAAACATTTTAACATTGGATGAACAAGCATTGACAATTAAAATCACATAAGCTGTATACATAATATCCTCTACATTGGCTTCTTTTGGAAGATACCGTTTATCTAATTTTAGCAAGTCAGGTACTAATGTTTCTACGTAATCATCATGTCGTTTTCCGACATCTCTCAAACATCGATAAATAGACAACACATCCATTGGATATCGTTTTGTGTTGGCTTCGAGTGCATCTAAAAGTGTTGTCAGAGATATTGGCACTGTTAAACGTACAACCCTATGTATTTCATTTCTATTAGTAATCAAATACAGAAAATAATTAATGTCCTCTTACGTAAATAATTCGTGAGTTGCTTGTCTGGCTAAAGGATCACTATCCTCTAAAGCACCTACCGCAATTTCTAATTGCTCTTCATCAAATTCAAGTGTAGATTTTGTACCGATTTTACGTAAACTTTGAATAGCATTCAATCGGATTTTATCGATATCGTCATTAAACATATCTATATGCTTATTTATAAACAATTTGTAAATTTCAGAATCATAGTATTCTACTTACCAACTAGAAATTCTACAGCTTTTTTGGTCAATTGCTCATTATACATGCACAATTCACAAATAGAATCTACAAAAGCATGTTAATAACATTAAATCACTCCAAATATTTTACTCATCTTACCAATTGCAGCATTTCTAACTTCTTGGAATTCATCTTCTAATCCATGAATAAATGAACCACATGCACCTGAATCCAAAATATGAAATTCATCAGATTCCACATCAATATCTCCTTCCGCTACTGGTATTTGTCCATTGGCATATTTTTTTTGTTGCGCCTTATATCTTGGTAATCTACGTTTTAAATGCGACATGATCTGTTTACTGAAAGTTTGACTCAACATGTCTGGACCCACATGTTGATAAGATGCCATCATAACGCAAGCTTTGGTTCTCACTGTAATTGCTGAATCATTCACAAGATCGCATACTTTATTAAATGCATCGTCAATAAGTCGAGTTGTTTCGTTTACTTCTTCATGTGCTAGTTTCATTCGATGCTCAGGATACAATGAACTCAATACACCCATTAAATTTAATCCTCCCATACGAACTTCTTCATAATCGTCTCTTAATGAAGCCACTGACAAGTTATAAATCGCTAAATCAAGCGGACATCCTCTTAAATGCATCTGTACCAGCGCATCAAGTGCACTTTTTCGTACACGAGGATCACTGTCTCGTGCATAATTACTGACAATTTTTTGTATTTCCATTTCAGTCATGGTGGCATGTTCAGGAAAAACAAATGGCAATAGTGATAATAGTGATATACTGACAGCTCGTACTTTATGATGTGAATTGGATAGATCAGATATCAGATTCTCGAATAGTGTTGATATTAATGTCATGTTATTTGGTTCCTGAGTAATTTGACGATTCTGACAATAAAAAGTTAGTTGTCATGGCAACAAATTGATTTTGTGATCTGTGCTGTATACTAACTTTTAAAATGTGATAAATACAATTGTATACATGCCATTTCACTTTGGTTGATTCGCATTGAAGCTAAAGAAAAAAAAAATTTAAATTCATACACAACTGTTAATTCAAAATATCAAAATACCTCTATTAACAAATATTTTAATAAAGCTAACGCATTGACATTGGGATATCGAGAGCATTTTTCCACAAGTAAAATCATCATTGCCTTTTGAAAAATAATAATAATAAATAAACTGCATTAGTTGTGGATAGATTTCTTACTTTGGCATCGCCATCTTGCTCTTTATCAAGTTGCTGTATAATAATCTCTATAATCTCTTTTTGTTGCTCTACTGTAAATAATGGTATATGTCGAGCAATGGATAGCAGACACTATATTTGAAAAATTTTATTACTTTTCTCGAACGCATTAAACGAACATAATCTCATTCGCTTTTTACCTGTATACGCTGGTTAACATGATCAGATTCTAAGTCATGTAATCGTAACTATAAAGGAGTTATTAAATAAATTTCTTATAGTGTTTATCTCTTTTCATTTTACGTTTGCCCAATTGACACCATTCGCTGCGTGATTCTCAATAGGAATGTTAGATGCAACACTATAAAACACGAACAAATTAACATTTCATAATCTCAGCATTCCAATTGTATTAATTTTACATTTCTATACTGTTGTTTTTTTCAACCGAATACGAAATATCTTGCTCCAACACTCTTTTCATTATATTCTTAAATAGTAATTTGGACAGGTAATTAAACTGGATGGCATGAAATCTATTCAAATTCAAATGGACATTGACAAAAGGTTCATTATCTGACGTCACGAGACCTGAAATGTTGAATGTCCCTTTTGTGTAAAAACTCTTTTTGGTGTTTCTCTCGAGTTTTTGTTTTATTACGCCAAGATGAGCAACTATCCTTATCCTATTGACTTGAATCGACAACCTATACAGATTCAACCAATGCCTCAGCAAACACAACAGATAATGCCTCGGCCAGTAGTACCTCTCATGCCTTCTGCTGCTCCTCCTTTATCGCAACTTCAATCACAACAACCACTTCCACCACAACCACATCACCATCAACAAATGTACGCCGCCGCCGGCCCTTCACCAAACATTCAAGGCTATTTCTCATCTTACTCGGCACGTATCAAACAATCACAAGAAAATGCACTATTATTACCCGTGAGTTATATCACCGGGAAGAAGCATCGTCTTGGTGGTGATTCAGATGATGATTTTGAGGAAATGTTGGAAGATTCCGATGATGATGACGATTCAGACAATGAAGATGGAAACGGTGGCAGACAAACACGAGCTGCCGCGGCTGCTGCTGCTGCTGTGGAAGCAGATGCTAAATCATTAGCAGTAATGCAAGAGCAACAAAAGAAATTACCTAAAATACCACACAAGAAAAATATCTTATACCCTCAGAATGCAGATCTTTTGCGCATGTCTGAGATTTCTGAAATACTTGTACCTGTACGTTTAGATATTGATATGGACGAGGTTAAATTAAGAGATGTGTTTTTATGGAATATGAATGGTAACTTGAATAACCCGGAAGCATTTTATATTCATTTCTTAACAAATCAATAGAACAATATTTGACACCAGAAATGTTTGCGGAATTATTATGCGAGGATTTGCAATTAGAAAATCACAAATTTATAAAACCTATTGCAGAATCGATTCGTGCTCAGGTCATTGATTTTGAAGCTATTCAAGAATATGAACTTCCAAATGAGGGTAACAATCAAGTGGTCGAGATTAATGTAAGTGTATGACAATAGAAGTAGCAGTAGCTGTTTAATCATGAATTGCATCTAGTTGGATCTTCAAATTGGCAAAGTTAACTTACGGGATAAGTTTGAATGGGACTTGAATAATATTAAAACCAATGCTCCTGAAGTATTTAGTAGACAATTAGCAGCAGAATTAGGTCTTGGTGGTGAATATGTGGGAATTATTGCTCATGGTATCCGAGATCAATTATTTAGACATAGAAAGAGAATAGTAGAAGAGGTAAAAAAAAAATTGTTCGATTTTTACTCACAACATTTGGTTAACTCTCTATAGTTTGAAGGAATAGATAGAAGGAATCCCCCTAACGAGAATGTCCTTGAAAGTGGATATAGAAAAATTACAGATGCTACAAAATGGGCACCAAAACTCGAGGTCCTTTCTAATGATGAATTGGAGAAGCTTTTGATTGCTCAAGAAAGAAACATTAGACGTCTCCGTCGTGAGACTAGATTTAAGCGTAATAGTAGACGCTCAAGAAATTAAAAACTATAATAATTTTTGTATATAATCATAATAATAATAATAAAAAATAATAAAAAAGGACTGGCATAGCATATTTATTTGGTGGCGATAATGTTTTGCTGTCTTCGCTATCACATTAGAATAGTCGATGAGTAATGTATTTACGAGTTTTCTTACCTTTTGTTTCTTTTTCACATGCTCCTGCTGATTATTGTTGATGATTACATCGCCCTCAATAGTATTGACATTATAATAATTGGTAATGTCAGTTGTCTAATTTAAAATGAGATTATTACAAAGAATCGTTTATATTTGAATGCTAAACATTACCGTGGATGATGGACCAGCGGTGGAATCTTGCCTTTTTAGTTACTTTTTGATATCCAGAAGGCCAGGAATTGGAATGTCTTTTGAAAGTGCTTCCGGATTGTTTGTAATACTAGATTATAAGTGCGTTGTCCTAATATTGACCAAATATTAACCTAAAATTGATTGTAAAATGTAAACTTCAAAATCGAAGTATTAATTTTTGCATTCACAAGACAGGTCCAACTGAAAGCTATTCTGAATTTTTTGTTTCGGCGAAAAATATTGATTTTTTGTCGAGATAATCAAAATAATAGCTCACATTACAGTTTACGGTTTATGATAAATGGGTTCCAATTCGTGAAAGTGCTTCTTGAACTTCTTCAAAGACCAATTATATGCCGGATCCTCACAAAATAACGTAAATATTCATTTTTTGGTGATTTGAAAGTGGCTTTATAGTTAAAATAATTAGACATATTGGAGAAAGACGTGTTGAATGCGAGTTTGTAAGAAATAAAGATATACAACAGCAGGCATGACAGCCCTCACAATCTGACTACTCAAGAATTCCTGAAGTTTGCAATAGTGTTCTTTATAATGATTTTGCCGCTATTCTGATTTGAAATGACAGGTGTGTTTTGATAAACAACCGCTTTAATTTATGGCACACTTTGTGCCAAAAAATTTTGCAATTAATAAAAATTTACTGCATCATAACAAATTTAATCATTAATAATTCAATTATGCTGATTTACATGGTTTATCAACTCTTGCTCATTCAATTGCTATATTTGATTTTAATATTTCGTTTATACTGCTAATCGACTCGTTCGTCCATTAGAGTTAACTCACCATCCTTGATTAGCGTATCTATAATAACGGCCCATCATTAGCTCATTGTATGCAAAATTATTAAAAGGGGTCGTCTAATTTCAAATATATCGAATCAAGATGAAGTAGGTTGATTGATATAACGGATAATAATAAATGCAATGTCATTTATTGAATGGGTGAATGTAAATGTATAAAGCAAAGCTTATTTTTGAATGAAATTACTACTAATTATTCTGATTAACATCAATAGGCTCAAAAAGCATAGTTAAGTGCAACCATTGCTACTAAATCGCATAATTTGATATACAGAAAACCCTTGAAGCGTTTATTCTTTTTTTTTTTTTTTTTTGGCAATGCTACAAATCATCATCGTTTAATATGACTGAATATTAATGAATCAGAGAAAACACAACTGGTAAAACTGATACCCAATGTACATCGAGGTCCAGATTGATAAAAGGTGCATTCATTGTGTAGTGGAAATTGCAACATTTTGATGGATAGAAATCACAGGACCAAGATGTTGTGTCTGCCTCAGGATTTTTAAAAGGGTTTAATAGGATACTTTATCAAACTTACTTAGATGTTAAATACTCATCATATGCTATTATCATCTTGTGTTTTATTTAATTGCTGTATTATTAAAAATCAAGCTTTCCATAGCTTATAACAATGACAGTCGGATGTTTCTGATTTTAGATTGACATTTATCATAAGGCAGGCTGATGATACGTTTGATGATACTACTACTGCAGATGGGTCAAGTCAAATTAATTTATGGAATTTGAATGCAAACACCGAGGAACCATTTGTAAGCACTTAATAAGTTGGCTCTAATAAAGCATTGAATACATTGGCTTGGGACAGAGAGGGGGGCAGAAAGGCACAATAGGTTCCAGCTCTGGCCATGTTTATGTTTATAACATTGGAGAGGTAAGACTAAAACTCAATGTAAACTACCTCTAACGTAATAATTATAAAGTAAGACTATATTATCATCAAATAAACTATCATACAATGTTAACATGTATAAATATTTACAGTAATAATCTTGAATCAAGTGGGTACAGTATCATTAATTCTTGAAAAAGTTCTCAAATATTATAAAATCTCTTATTTTTAAGACTTACAAGGCTTATAAGCGGAATATTAATTTCGAAAATTATTCTTGTCCAGATCATCAATTTTGACATTTTTTGATTTTTTTTTTCTGATTTTGCAAATCTAGAGTTAATTATACTACCAATTATAAAAACAAAAAGTATACGCATATACGGGATTTAGCGCTCTATTTGCTCAATAAAAAATAACAAGCATTTTTATTGCAAAATATTACATGAAAATCCTTTAAACAAAAAACCGTTTTTTGGGAAAAAGTACAAAGTTTCATTACTTAACATTTAATATTAAGCTTTTATAAAGTGTGTATTAGTCATGGCTATAATTTTCTCTCAAAATGTAGTATACTTAAACGTTGATTTTGGTATCAAAATTTGGTTTTTCTGTTTTTTGATGAAAATCATGAGTGTTGGTAAGGATAAAATGAGCCCCGAAAAATGTCCGCTACAAAGTCTGAATTTTCAGACCGTACATGTTTAAGTATAAGAAAAGTTGAAAAAAACGCCTCTCATTTAAAACTTAGATATACCATCGTATAAGAGACGACTTAGCTGTCCAATCTTGTTGCTATGCTCAATTACGGCGTCGCTCTACGGGCTCGCTTTTGCAATTTTTTAATGAATGTATGAGATGACAAGCGGTTTTTCTGGTAGAAAAATGTATATTTTATTATTATCAAGCGTTTTTAGTAGTGCAGTAAAATATGGGTGTAAAAAGCGATAAAGAATACTGTTAAAATCCTTCTTTATTAAAATATGGATAATGTGCAATAAAATGGTTATTCTACGTCTCTATTTATATTATTTGGTGGTTATTTACTATCTTGCAATTGTATTGCAACTGTCAACGATTCCATTAATTTTGAGTATAAATGTTGGGTTGTTTGGTTATTGATTTGGTGAATCAAGAACGGTGTTTTAAATATAGTTTGTCAATCATGCTTTCAGAACAGCCCTTACTTGTTCTACTTGATAAGCATGTACTTTTTGTATTTTTTATTTAGGATATCCCACATTACTTTAGTACTTTAGCATCGCTTATTTGAGTATTATACCCTTGCTATCTTCATGCAATTGTCTATTTACTATATAGTCTTATCTTTGATAGCATGGTTTCAATGAGATGACATTTAATTTAGGTATTTTATGATGGGAATCTAGCTTAGTTCACTTCAAGTAGTATGTAATTCCACTGCAATCTAGTCAAATTCCTATTGTTTTTTTATTTTTTTTTCCCGTGAATATCTCTACTGATTATTCCACAAACTTGAAAAAATATATGGGTATGTTGTATTCCACCTACTAGTATCATACATTATCACCTTCTACAGTATCAATACATCTTACAATCTATTGACTACGACATGTATTGAAGTGCAAGTCTTGATATCGGATATAAGAAACTCCTAGCGTACCAAGTTTAATCCAGTAATTACCAAGAACGCTTGGACCTCAATTATGACACCACATTATTTCATCCCAGCAGTTAACCAATCAAGTAGTTATCAAATCAACATCCAAGCATATTTAGCGCAGCATTGAAACAACACAACTCACAAGCTCTGCAAGAACGGTTAAATTATGATTGATCCATTTCAATCCATAGATTACTATCAAACAGATCCAATAGTTCAATAGTGCCTTAAATTACATCTCAGGATCTCAATGTCTAATCAATATAAAAGGCCATACTTTTACATCTAAATAAACGATATCTTGTTTTTATTATACAGTTGAAGAACTGATTAATTACTCATTCTTTTATAATTGTATTCTTTTTAAGTACTATTTATCAATCCTGAAAATATACGACAGGGTAAATGTATTGTCTATTTCATTATTGCCAATTTTGAATGAGATATCACACGTCCATTTTCGTCGTGTTGCGTGAATAAAATGTTTCTGGGAAATTATACTGAATTGTATAAAATCGATTAAACTTAAGTTTTGGAGTTTGATCTGTTACGCTAAACGAAATTGCAACTGCAATGCACTTGTTATTCACTTGAACAGACGTTTATTTTATTAGATAAATGAGATTACCTGCAATACACTTGTTATTCACTTGAACAGACAAGGAACAAAAGCATATGCAAGCCTACGAAGTATTTATATAAGAATCAAAAAAAAAAAGAAATAACAAACTATCTGATAATTTATTTCTAAAAATGCAACAGTCGGATGTCCGAAAAAATTCACGAAAAATGTATTTTCTCCACTAAAAATACCGGTACAGCTATCAATAGCCCCTTAATCTGTAGATAATTTTGTTGATCATCGTTTGGTTTAGTTGAAATTTAATATTTGTTGAAATAATTAGGAATTTTTGCCAAGAAACTGTCAAATTTCCTTCATATTTTGTAGTAAATTTTACTAACAAAATTATATCAAAGCCTATTTTATTCGATTAAGAATTAAATTTTCTACCTATAATACTTAATAAGTTAATGCAGCTTACTATACACTTTGTTGCGTTATTTCATATTTTCATTTTTGCAATCATTTTTCGAAAGGAAAAAAAATAGGCCAATTTCGATTTCCGACATGTTTGATGCCTCTTTCAGCACAAATTTTATTGCTAATGCTATTTGATTTGGCCAATGACGTTTTTTTTTTTTTTTTTTTTTTTTTTTTTGGCCTATTACCACGGAACAGCAAGACCGCCAAGGCTTTCTTGCGGGTTTATGAAACTGTTAACAGTTGCATTGAACTTTTTTTTTTTCTTTTATTAATTTATTCATACAATGCTATCAACACTTACCCTCAAATTTATATTTTCAACAAGAGGCCTACTTTATATATCAGTAATTGCTTTCTTAACGTGGCTCCTGACAGGATATCCAGAATGGCGACAAAGTAAACGTGAAGTACCGCCGAGAAAAGAAATTAAAAACGATATCATACCGCCTCATGCTCCTGAAGATACCAACAACAAAGCAACATTAGAAGACGAAAAAACAATTGCCCCTTCATCGGAAACAGAGAAGTTGTCACTGGCTCATTATATCCTGGTTACACCTTTTGCAGTATTTTATATAGTTGGCAGAGCCATCATAGATACAATTCGATTTAGCATTTACTATGCGATTTGGTCCTGTGAAAGAACTCTGCCTCACCTGGATGACTGGTTATTTGAGTTCGCTACTGTTTCCATCCCCAAAGCATATAATCGTACCGAATTATGGTGGACAGAACGAGGCGAACCTGCCTGCATTCGCTACCATGCATACATACAGCAACACATTGTTCCCAACACAATTCACGGCTTGGAAATATTTTTCATTGCTACATATAAAGTAATGTGTGCTATTCAAACTATCGCAGTAGAATTCATTACAACTTGGAAACGATTCGTAGATCGCCATGATTGGCATCAATTAGCAACAGATTTAAGCGATATTGCTTACAAGGCATGTTGGGTCCCTACAGCTTGGATTGTAACCCGTACTATTCATTTGTGCAAAATTACGTATGTTGGTGTTCGAGCTATGGTTATTTCAATAGCAAATGAAATAAAATGGATCTGTATGGTTGCAATTCCTTCTGTTTACAACTATGTTGCATCGACTCGTCTTGCTCAATTCACCTATCGTGGTTTAATAACAGTAATGGAAGGAACTCAATGGGGCTGTGTTTGCCTAAACGAATACCTGTTAGCCCCTACCATTGGGCGATTTTTGACATTCCTCGTTCGATCTATTGATAGTTTAATTTTGTTGTTACAACAGCGCACGATTCAAGAAAAATTGGACAGAATATATCGACTTGTTGCCCCTCATGTGATTTGGATGTTTATGGATTGTGTTACTATTATCAATGATTTTGTTGTGGGTAGCTATCATGTCTACAAAGAGCTAGTATACCCGACGTACAAATTGTTTATGAAGCATATCATGCCTCGTTTAGCGATTGCCTATAAAGCTGCTGCTTCTAATTTAGCTGGATGGTATAGCGCACATATATACCCTGCATGGCTGGTGATTTATCCTTATTTGAATGCCCCATTGCTCTGGCTGTATACTAACCTCACGTTGCCTGTTTATCGAGAAGTTTATAATATTGTGTCTACTTTGATTAACTTCATTACACAGCATTTGAGTACTCAGCTCTGGAATTTGGGCGCTAAATTAGCCGCAACGACGATAGCCTATGCTCAAAGTATATATAGTTTCATTCAATTTTGGTTACTCAGGCAGGCACCTGTTCTTGCTGGATTTATTCAATCGTCTTATGAGAAGGTCATTCGAGTATGTGATTGGAATGCTTTACAGCAAGATATTGGGTCTACTGTATCAACTATGTATGATTGGATTTCCAAACAATCTAATTTGGTTTACTATTCTTTGGAAAGATCTTTAGGTAGCTGGGCAGAAGAGCAGCAATCCATTTCTGACGCTGATAATTCTGGAAAACAAAAAATTGCTTGATTATTTTATTATGGAATAAATAATGCTTTATTAATTCATTAGAGCATGTATCACCTATTTTTTACCACTAGATAAAATGTGTTAAAATGGTTGATTATTAAATTTTTTTTAGCGCTATCGATAATGTCACGAAGAATGAAAAATATGCACCATTAATTATTGTATCTGATTTTTTAGTCGATTATTTTTGATAGATCCTAAATTTTTCCTTCTCAACCAGATCAGTTTTCTTGTCAGAATTTGAGAAAGGAATTGTGGAATTAGCCTAAAAGAATTACCCTTTTTCGATTTATACAGAAAACATGATTTTGACAGTAAATATACTTTATGAGCAGTAGTTTTACAATGAAAGAGAAGAAGCTTGACAATTCATTTTTGAAGAATAAATTACTACCGTAGTAGCATTCTTTAGGGTATACAGATTTCTGTTTTATACCATGTTTGTTTTATAAATCAAGTGCAAAAAAAAAAAAAAAAAAAAAAAAATGGCACTATTATAGTTTTATTTTTCTGTTTTTATTATATAATTTAGTGCTACTTGAAAACTCCAATTGAACTACTGTACCCCTCGAATATTTTTAGTGCACAACAACATATAAAATAGAAATTACTATATTTTCTATTACTAGGGAGTGGGATTCTTTTTTTTTTTTTTTTCATACTAATGCATTGGGAATTTTATTTAGTCCTGTATTAATTGGTTTTTGTTTGAATCCAATTTATGAAACCACACAGATTAGCAAATTTTAGATGCTTGAATAATTGTCTCATATATATTTGACAACAACTTTTTCTTTTTAAAAAAAAAAAAAAAAAGTACCTGAAATACTGTTGCACAAAACAAAAGCCATGAAAGAGGCTGTTTGTTGAATGGTGTGATATATATAAACCACCAGTCGATGGTATTTTTACATATCAAATAATTTATAATTTTGAATGACCCCACTTGCCGTAATTGAACTCTTCCGAAGAAAATGTGGTTACAATCGACTATGATTGGAACAAATACAGACTTTTAGCATTGATGTTATCCTTTTTGGTGATAGATTCTTCACTATAGACACCAGTCAATTAGGAGTGGTACGAAATATAATTTTGGGTAGGGGCTAAAATAACTGTATTTGGGAAAAGGGAGGGGAGCTTCAACGCAAAAATATCAAATCTATAGGCCCAAGTCTTACCTTTTATATAAAATCTAGACCCTCCAGGCCTTTTTATTTTAATTTTTTTTTTCTTGTTTCTTCATAAAACCCCTTTTTCTCCAACTAATAAAAAAAAATTTCATTGTAATTTTGGAGGTTTATGAACCCTTTTTTTTCTTGACAATTATATATATAGCATAACAACAATAGCAGCAACCAAATGACAAGTCATCTTCATTGGCAGTCAATACCAACTAACAACAGTAAAAGCACAACAACACTGTATTATCATCAATCAAGATTATTATCTTTACCAAAAGAAATCTTGTTGGAAATCATCTCTTCAGTTGCAATAGATTCAAACTCTTTATTTCCAATTTCATTGCTAGAATTGTCTCAATGTTGTAAATATTTATATCATCTTGTACATAAAGATCCTTGGAGACAGCAAACATTATGGCCTCGCGCATTTCATCATCGATTTGATACAAATGCGATATATAGAAGAAGATTGAATCAGAAAATGAACTGGCAATATATTTTGGAAAAGCGTTGTAGAGCATTAAATAAATGTAGAAAATTTGCTTTGAATTCAAATAGAATCGAATTATTAGATTCGATTGATTGGGAAATTATTTGGGATATAATAACTGAACATGATCAGTATAACATTCCTCATTTATTAAATTATCAAGTGCATTTTGCTGCTGGTATTGCCTTTCAATTAGGCTCTTATCGTGATAGAGAAATTTATCCTGTAGTATTACCTATATTATCCATCTTGGTGAATTATGGTAAGTTTCATATAACGAATAATAATCAATTAGACTCTCATTGTTTTTATTAGATTTCTCGATTACAAGATTCTTTACCTCGGAAAATACTGCGATTGTATCAAATGAACTATCCCAATTCGCCTATAATTTCGAAGCAGATGCTCTTATAACACAACATACGCCATTACGTTATTTCCATTCTTGGTCGTCTCCGATGGATCAACAACAACATCAACAAACCATTTCGAATACATCATTTTACCCTGCCCAAGACCCTCTCGCTTCTGCTTTTCATCTATTCTTTGCAACAATATTCGCTAATCATCCAAATATTTATCAAGCTATTCCTGGCTGTATTCCTATCCCACTTTATACATTAAATTCTGAATTATTTGATGTTGAATTCTTAAGACGCTATGAAAGAAACTTGTTTTTTGCTAGTTTACAAGAATCAAAACAAGATTGGGAAGAAGAGCAACATCGTTCATCTCTGCCTATTAGCTCAAATCGTTTAAATAATATTTATGCTGAATCAGGCTTTGCTTCTGCAAGTCAATTTGTTAGTGAAGCTCATCTAATTGAAGGTGAATGGATGGGTTATTATACATTTCAAGATCCTGATGATGCCGAAGAAAACAGATTCAATAATCCAACTACGAATAATAATGACACATCATCCGTAAATACAACAACAACTGATACAACTGATACAACTACTATAAATAATACATTAGAAAATACAACAAATATGGAAGACTGGTTCGATGGACCTATGCGAATCACAATAAAAATTGTACCACTTGAAGATGCTTCTGGTGAACCCATCAGTCAATCATCGTGGCTATCCCGTTGGTTAGATGATGAAACTCCTCAAGACAATAATATGACAGAACCAAGAAAAAGAAGAAAAACCAACAATAACAATCTAGTAGAAACTATTCAAAATGCTTCATCTTCCTCTTCATCTACTTCAAATCAATTCCCATATAAACATTTGAAAGCCTGTCCATTAACTAGATTCGAAGGTACTGGTGTTGATAATCTAGGTACTTTTTCTATTACTGGCCTTGTTGATGACACTGAAGAGGGTCAGGTCACTTGGGAAAAAAATTACATTGACTCTGGTGAAACATGGGAATACTCTGGTCGATTTTCTTGGCCTATGGGTCTCTGTGGTAGATGGGGAGATGAAGAATATGGAGGCCCTTGGTGGATGTGGAAAGTGGCCGATAAAGATACAACATCCAATATGTCAACTGTAACAAAATAATAACAATAATACCCCTTCTTTCTTTTTCTGTAATTGTAACCTCCCTTTTTTTTTTTTTTTTTCTTCTGGCTAAGAATTTTAATACCAATATTTACATACACACACACTCTCTTTCTCTTTCTCTTTTCACTCAATCAATTCAATAATAATTAATTAATAAAATCATTTCATATAGTAACATATACGGTAGTTGTTTAAAGTATTAAAAACAAAGAACTCAATTCCGTATCTTTAAGTTCTAATTCGTACCACCTTCCTTATAACTACATAAAAACGTCTCATGGAATAAAATAGAACAATTTGTTAAAAATGTGATGGTAACATCAGATTTCCAAGTAATCTTATATTATAACCTTGCTTACCTTTATGTATATTTTTGTATATCGTTAAGTAAAATATGACGGAAGAGGTTCATGATTTTTAGATGGTTTTCAATGGTTTTTCTAATACAACTCAAGAAAAGTGTACTTTGGTTCCATACCATAGTTGAGATCTTATTGACTATACAACTCAGAAAAGACGCCGCACTCCTAGAAGATAATCGAAGAGGAGCTTTGTGTAATAACCAGCTTGATGATATATGGCGTGAGTTCAAAAAAATGCAATAGCCAAGATTCAACGTCCAGTTTTGACATTTTAGAGAAAAATTGGACCTTTAAAAGATTTTTACTATCCAAAAGTTAAAAGAAAGGTACAAATGCATACTAATCAAATATATCTTAATTTTAATTCTTTATATCATAGCAATTTTATTTCTCAAAGTAGGTCAAGTAGAAGAAAATCAGGGTTCAAAACACTGATGACTTTCGGTCAATTTTGGAGGTTTTTCCATAAAGAATCAACTCCTCTGGTTTATCTTTCAAGGAGTCCACTACTATAATACAGGCACCTTAGTAAGGCTTTTTTGTTGATACTGAATAACCATTTCAAGTTGCTTCTCCTTGACGGGATAAATCAAATCGAGATGTTTGTATTCAAAGCTGGCATTACATATTTGGGTTGATAATTTCACGGTTTTTGTACTCGTTGGCAAAAATATGATCTGATATTTTAAAATGAATTATTTTTAGTGTTACCATGTACTCACATGATACACTTAAAAAAGATGTATTGTATACAACTCTCCTTTCAAGTTTCGAGAATCACACTGAGCAACATTCATAAAGTTTGGCTGCAGAGTCAAATATGGAGATAATACTCGTACTAGTAAAAAAAAAAAAAAAAAAAAAAGTCCATTGATTTAATGAATAAAAACGAACTCTCTATCCAAATGCAATAGCAACCAGTTTCCGTTGACAGAATGCAATTATAGAAATATGAAATGTGGGCTGTGTTTCTGTTGAACGGACGTTTTTTTAAAATTAATTTTCTTTTCCTCTTTACTCTTAATAGTATAATTATTACATTAATATGATGAATATAATTCGATCCTTGGTATCAGAGAACCGAAAAAGATATATTGAAAAGAATGTAAATCTTGATTTAACCTGTACGCGTAGCATTTATCATGTTTGACAATTTTCCTTATTGACCTTTATAAATGTAGATATCACAAGTCGAGTAATTGCCATGTCATATCCTTCGGAAGGATTAGAAGGCCTATATCGAAATCCTTTCAATCAAGTAAAAAAGTATCTTTACATGCAATAATGGTTATTTGTATGATAGTATTCTTAAGGTTATGTTAGATTTCTTGAAAACAAACATGCAGGGCATTATAAAGTATACAATCTGTAAGTTTATTTCTTTTAAACTTGTTTGTATTGATTATCAAGCCTTTTTTCTTTTTTTTTTTTTTTTTTTACTTTAGTCGTAAAGAAAAGCAATATGATTTGTCCAGGTTCGAGAATGGTAATATTTAAAAAAATCTTGCAGTTGTTTATATTCAAGTTGCATTGATATTGTTATTACAGCTGCCAATTATCCGTTTTTGGATCATCAGGCACCTTCATTTGATATTCTTGTTGATTTTTGCAAAGATGCATCAGCATGGTTAGACAAAGATAAAGAGAACATAGTCGTTATTCATTGTAAGGCAGGCAAAGGTAGGACAGGCACTGTCATTGCGGCTTTGTTACTCGACGTGGGCCTAGCAAACAATGCAAAAGAAGCTATTGATTTATATGGTCAAAATCGAACTAGAAACCAAAAAGTATAAATCAATGCATCTGAATCGAAGAAATATGTGTTAACATATATTAAATTATCAGGGCATCACTATTCCTAGTCAAATACGTTATGTGTATTACTATGATTTCATGAGGAAAAATTGCCAATTGTACAATGAGAACAAAAATATAACTATTAACATCACACAAATGGTGATACATGATCTTCCACAATGTCTAAAACACAACAAGGAGTTTGTTCTACAAGTGCTTGATACAAATGATTCGACAATTTATCAGAAATTTTCTAATCAGGTATGTAGTTGTTAATGAAAAAAAGTAGATGACAAACTAAATGTCGATCAGTGCACAATCGATCGTACTTTGGATACAATCCTGATCCACCTAACGGATTTAAATTTTTTGAAAACTGATTTTAAGGTCTTATTTACAAATGTTGGTATCATTAATTGAAAGAGAAAGATTACACAATTCTTACTAACCATCTGATGTTTCAGGCCCAAGGGAACCATCTTTTTAGTTTTTGGCTCAACCCCACCTTTGTGTATATTTCGAACAATAACGTAATTTGTTTGAAAAAACAGGATATAGATTTAGCTTTCCGTGATAAGGCTTGCAAAGATTTTAGTGAGGACTTCTCTGTTGGAATCACTTTTAACAAGGAATAAAATCTCATTTTGGATATTAAGATCGTATATATTTAAAAGTGCAACCCCTTAGCTTATTATCATTAATGTTAATTGTTATTTTAATTTGCTGTATCTAAGACGCTAGCCGTTCGTTTTCGCTACGCTCAATTATGGCGTCGCCCTGTGGGCTCGCTTTTGCAATTTTTTAATGAACGTATCATATAACTGGCAGCTTTATTCAGTTACTCTCGATTACTGCCTCTAGTCGAAAAATGTATGTTTTATGGTGTTTATTTAATGTAACAGATATTAATGAGGTTTATGAACAGTTTTCTTTCAATGAAAATTCTGTCCAGTTTAGCTGGCCTGTCCCCTCTTTAAAAAGTAACATTTGTAGTATATATATAAAGGATAAAGGATAAGGGATATATAAATCTATTAATTTCACACAAACCTTCATTTAGCAATTTATTAATATATATTTGGGGCAAGCCAGAGAAGCACGCTGATTGCATATGAAATTCCGGGATTCTACTAATGGGAATTCTTCGTCGAACAATGGTATTTACGATATATGAGCTTGAGCATATGCTGTATCACTGCCAAAACCAAAACGTTTATAATAAAACAAACTGAAATATCAACATAATTCATTTATTGTTAGCAAACAGATCAATTGAATTATCAAGTACGGTAACATTATTACGATATACACCTTCAAATACGCTTATTTCTAATCAAATTATCAAAACAACGGTATTTTCAAAGAATTGTTTTATTCACTTTTTGAGCAAATATGAAGCTTAAAATGGGCCAAATTTTTTTTTTAGTTCATATATTTTCTTTCGTTATTTTTTTTTCTAATTTTTGGGGTGATGAAAAACACGATCAAAATCGATCTCTAAACCTTTACAGGTATAGGCAAAAACTGTTTGATCCACATTTTGACCCCGAAAATGGGATTTTTTTTTTTTACTATATCTTTCCGAAGTCCAAATGATCAGGAATTCGTATGCGAGCATTTATTTGGCTTTCGATTATTCGTATTACTGGCTTTTGTTGAAAATCCCCTTCTCAGATTGTACAATTTTTTTAGTGATGAAAATTTCAACCAAGAGCACCATCCGACGCAGAATTCAAAGATCTACTCATAAAAATTAATGAGTGATGTATAGTTAGATAGTATTTTCTGTAGAAATTTGCGAAAAAGTGTGGTGTTTTTTCCAAAATGATATTTTTTCTTGAGAAATGGCGAACGAGATTTCGTTGGTGTTTGAATAAGTTTACCATCGCCACTATTGTGTACTGGAAAACAGCGCTTTCAGAACTTTGAGGAAAGAGCCATTTATTAAGGAATGAAAATTGTTTAAGATTTGTAAAGATATGAATGATAATTTTTTAGAAGTTAGATGGTATTCTCCTTAAAATTAAAATTTTCAAGCTTAAGATTAGGTTATCGATCAGTAAAAGGATACAAATTCATAAAAATGTGATTAATTTAAAATGCCCAAGTAAAGCATTACATAAATGCGATTTTGTTATAAACACTGTAGTTATCCAGTTGTTCAAATATCTTCTCATTTTTACCACATTTATGTACCAAAAAATATAAAAGTCCTGCCCAAAATGTTAATGTACATACTAATCCAAATGTCAACAATAAAACCATGTCTGTTTTTTAAAATCTTTATTAAAGTGAGAACGGGTTGATTGATTGGAGATCGTGAGCAATTGTAGAGTGTTGTCGTTATATGAGGTTTTGTACTGAAAAAAATACATTAAATGCATTTATTCTTGAGATCTGAGACGAGCACCAGCGTTGATGACCTTGACGTTAAGTTGAGCAGCACGTTCGAGAAGAGCAACACGCTTCTTGGAGGAAACGTTGTGAGCGATCTCAGCAGCATAAGAACGGTTGTGCATCAACAAAAGGTTGAGTTCACGGACGTTGGAGACGACGAACTTGCGGAAACCGTTGGGCAAGAGATCACGGGTCTTCTTGGCAGAACCGTAACCGATCTTGGGCATAGGAGCTTGACCCTTGAAACGTCTACGCATGTTACAATCAATACCCTTGGGCTTTCTCCAAGATTCCTATATTAAAAGAGAATTCTAAAATGTGAGTTGTATGATATTTTAATCAAAAAGTATAAGGCCATGTACATACACCGACACGCATGAAACGGTTAGATTGGTGACGCTTGAAGGTAGCAGTACGCTTCTTGACAATGGTGTGCTTGACGGCGGGAGTAACCATACTGACTACATGGAGTATTTATATTAATAAGCTTATTCCAAATGAAAAATGTTGAATCATTGAGCATATATAGAACCAGCAATAAAACATTCGCATTGCCTTGATGTTTCTAACTATTTTGTATCAGTCCAACTCAATTTACAAACGAGATATAATCTGTGATGTTGGCTGTTGATATTTTTTTTCATATGTTACTGTTTTGTGGTTTGTTGAAAGATAAATTTCATCGTTTTGCGAATTGATGGATACAAAATACTCAGGGAATTTCATCAAGGCAAATGTCTTTTGGCTCTTATTCTACTACATGCAAATGGATGATTCATATATCAGATGTATCTCTACCTTTTACTAATGGATGCTAAGAGGAGGTCTTGTTGATCTGCTTCCTTCTACCATCATTTTGTTGCAATATTCAATGGCTAATTAGACAGAGATTGCTACTCCGGGTCGAACATTTAATTGTCCGGCCAACTCGTGGAAGCAATAAGGTTGCATGATTTGAGGTTATCTTTATTACATTACAATGCGATTACCAGATTCAAACGCAATAATTAAGAAATGGTATATAAAATAGTAAAGTATTATTAATATTATTATGAAAAAAATTATTCGGATATTAGATATTGTAAAAGTAAAATAGAATTAATGCTTTGATTGATATTCTTGTCGCAGCTTTTGAATAGTTCCACTCTTTTCATTCTTTTCAAACAATTTCTCAATATTTTTCAGGAATTTATCATCATTAGGAACTGACATTGTCGAGCCTAGTATTTCCATGCAAACGTCGAGATCAGCCGACAATAAGCGTGCTGTTTTGGTAATAGTTTAGAGCATGTCATATTATTATTTTGCCATCTTTTTTTCTTACCTTCGTGTGTTTTTAATAATGCAACGGCGACAAAGAAAAATACATCGTATCCACACAAGAAGTAAACATCCCAGATTCGCACTAATGTATGGTAGTTAACAACACCGCCTGCAAATAATGTAATGTACCATCTTGTAGAGTAAATATCGCTTGAAAGACCTAGATCTGTCTTGAAAATAACAAAACACTTTTAATTATAACTGTTGATTTATGAAAGACTATACATACTAGATGAGCAAAAAGTTTGGGCAGATATCTTTTCAATAAAGCCTCTTGGATGTAAAAGCTTTCCATCAGCATAGGAAAGCCAGGTATATATAAATTATGTAACTTGTCCCGTAAAAACATGTGTACGAGCACCAAGAATGCTCTCTAATATTTTTTTTTCTTAATTGCAATGATTTGGTTTAAATGTGTGATTCGATCATTTACCTCCTCTTCACAGTACATCAAAATGGTTGCAACAATATTTGTCATACCTTGGCAGTATCCAACTTCCTCATCATAACTAGCAAATGCTCGAAGCACATTAAATAAAGCGCGTTGCCTAAATCAAAATCTGTATAAGCTAGTTTTTTAATGATCGATTATTTAATTTTACCCTGATCCATATCGCTGTCTAAACATAATATGATCTCTTAACGTTCTAGGGATATCCAAATCAATTTGTCGTTCATGTGAGTTTTCTTTGGATAATAATTCCTGTATGTTTATCTTTTTGTAAATAAAAGGCGGTATGTAGGTGATTTTCGTTTTATTATTATACCTGATATGTAGCCCTTAGTTTATGATCGTTTGTTGCATTTTTAAGGCATTCGGTAGATAAATAATACCATGCTTCTCTTCTCCAGCAATCAGGAATACCTTTGTATACTCTCTTTTTGAACTTAAGATTAAACATAAACTTATGTGCATTCTCTTGGCCAATTGTAACTGTTGAGGACATGCTGGCCCATTTTTCAGCTCTCTCGACTTCTTTAGCTTTCAATCTAAATACATCAATTTTAAATAATAGAAATAATGATAATAACTGCTATATTACTTTAGTTCAGATGCTGATGGCTTCTCTTCTAAGAAACCATATCTATATGAGTAAATTAGTTACAAATAAACCAACAAGGGGAAATAAATAGTTTTGCTTTTTACCTATCAGTCATAGCATACCACTTTTCCATTTCGGCAGCTATGTCCGGGACTTTTTCAGGTCTTTGTTCATATTGGTGTCTTAAATCAGAATCTCTATTGTTTTGTAAAGAGAGTTCTGAATTAGATCTTCGAGTTGGAGCAGTCTTGATAGATGAATTTGTTGTAGTTGTATGCGTAAAATCAGTTTCACTTGAACGAGTCGTTAGTTGAGAAGAATCCTGACGAGGAATTGAATTTTCATTTTCAACTTGTTGTATAGCATTCGACATATCTAACCAAACAGTTGGCGGTGTAGAAGGGTGTACATCTGTATCACTTTGCATCATTTTTCTCAAGAATTGTATAGGCAAAAGAAATCAAAACAAATGACCCAAATAAAAATAATTAAAAGAGCTCTCATTTGATTTTTTGCACCCAAATTCGACATACCGTATGTACACACAATTTTTAGTTATGAAAATATGTCATAAATTACAGGAAAAAAGGGGTAATATATAAAAATATACATATACGATTTTATTCAAATTTTTACTTTATTTCGTCTAATTACAAATTTATTCTTCGTCTTCGTCTTCTTCTTCATCATCATCTTCTTCTTCGCCTAATGCCTCCTCATCTTCATCACCAGAATCTTCTGCCATAGCAGCCATTTCCATCTCATGTGCTTTGAGGGCTTCCTTGGCCTTGTTCCTTAATGTCTTGTGGCTTCCCTCTTTAGCTAAAACTGTCAAAGGTCTGCTAAGCTCTTCCATAGGTACATCTAAATCATCAGCCTCCTCTAACTTAGCACGAACATCATCCAATACTTTTTCTAATTCTTCAAAATATAAATCAATCACATGGTATCTAATAGCATCAGGGTTCTTTCTGTCAGTAGGACTAAATCAGATAAATTAATTAGTAATGTTTTCTGGAAAAAAGACATTTGGTTTTAAATAGGTTACCTCAAAGGACCTTCGATCAACATATCAGTATATGCTTCAAGATAAACTTGATCCCAAGACTCTCTAGCCAAGAATTGGAAAGAGAAATAGATCACACGACGTAAAAGCAAATAATACTTGTCCAATCTAAAAAAAAAATGCAAAAATCAACAAATGAACAAATGTTGAAATATCTACAGACATACCTAATTCTATCTAAACCATGCCATTCTTTACAGTGAATTTCCCAGAATGCCTTCAAAAATGGAATAGCATTAGCAGCAGGCATTTCCATGACAAGTGCTCCGAGATCATTAGCTAAAGCTTGTTGGATCAAAGGTTTGTCAGACATCCAATAACCTATGTAAATGCATTAGCAAGAAAATTTTCTATTATTAAAGTGAATTAACTTACAGTAAAAGAGACCCTTCCAAAGTTTGATGAGCTCAATTTCATCCAAATTGCTACCAGTTGATAAAAATTTACGGAGGGAGCGAATAGCCTTATCACGAGTCTTTTTTTCTGTTTACAAAAAAATGCCAATATTTTAGTTGATTGCATTTATATCTAATAAAAATTTTAATGTACCATTAGCAGCTAATTGCTTTCCGAGAGGAAGGTAAGATTGTTCAAAGTCCATGTTGACCATATTGTATTAAAGATGAAGGCTTTTTTCTTTCTACAAAAATGCCAAAGCATCCAAAATATCAGAAAAGAATATACTGTAAGCCACTCAAAAGATTTACAGTCAGTTTTGACAAGTATGTGATGTTCATGTCCAATCAATTCACCCTTCAGCTTGCCCCGGTTACTTTTGAGGTGGGGAGGGGTAGTTGTGAAGCAAGTTCCTAACCCTTTCTTACCTGTAATAAAATGTTTGGTGCTTTCAGACCCTCATTAGTAGCCCAAGGTGGTTTACTTTGGTAAGTTCGTTTATGATTTGCTTCAAATTAAACAGTTGAAATTAATATATCATCTCTTCCAGGAAAAATCCCTTCCGCATGTCAGCAACTAGAAAAGCAAATGTTCGTAAGAGACTCAAGGCTGTTGATGATGTTATTGCTACTGTTGCAGAATCTGGTGTCAAGTGTAAAGCTTTAGATGAAGCACTTGCACTTCCCAAGGAATCAGAAATGCTTGCTAGAGATAAATACACCGTATTCAGTCGTAGTGCCAATGGTTACCGTAAATCTGTTCACAAAGTACCAAAATTCACCAAGTTGACCAACAGAACAAGCCCTCCCGGTTTTTAAGCTAGTTGTAAGATTAGCTAATTGTTAAGAAAAATAAACTGTAAATAGATAATGAACATATATGGGATTTATTTTGGGTTATTTTATAGAGAATGCTGATATTTTTGGTTTTCGAATCTGAAGAATATTATGATATGATAGTTTTTAGACGATAAACATAGGCAACAGGCTGGCCCACAAATATAAAGTGGTTTTTTATGAGTATATACCAGATCGATCAGTTAATATAATTGAATAATATGTAAGATATCTACTTTTTCAAGCTGTCTCTTTTTCGAGATTAGACTTCCATATTTAAAATCAATTTTTGCATTTAAAGGATTTCAAACAAAGTAAAAAAAAAAAGCAATTGGACAAGAAATTCCAAGGAAACAACAATTGACATGCTCAGTATATCCTAATATTTTTAGTATTTGTGGAGATGCATTTAGCGATCGTAATTGACCTTATTTCAAATAAGAGTTACGAATTTGTATGTTCCTGAACGGACACCTTGATTTGTTATTTGCGTTACTTTTCAGAAAGAAAAAATATCTATAATGTAGCTTCTAAGTCAGGATGTATTATTGTGTGTATTTTGTTGATTCACTGCCCTTGGATTGTGTAAGAATTCTTTAAAAACTATGAAATGAAACGCAACAACCCAAAACCTAACATTGTTGAAGTGAGCTGTCAACATAAGCTTAGATTGAAGTTTTCACGGTACAAAAAGCAATATTCTATCAACGTATCTTAATATTAAAGTATTTGGATAAAGGTATTTATTCACTATCTGTGAAATTAGAAATATTGAAATAGATCAAGCATAGAGATATTCTTAAAGATAGGTTGTGTACCCTTTTAATATTGGTACAGCCTATTAAAGATTGCTGGGCAAATCTCAATTTGAACCAGTACTTCAAGTGAAGTACCGTAGCAAGGTCAATCAATGCATTTTTCATTCTTTTTAGCAGTGATCATCAAATATCATTAATCAATATCAACACTGAAGTTGAAGTAACGTGATATCACGTGCTTCTTAAACTTATTTTATTATAATTTATATACTTTAAATTTATCAACGACAAGAAGGTCGCTTTGTCCGAGTGGTTAAGGAGTGAGACTTGAAATCTCATACGCTTTGCGTGCGCAGGTTCAAACCCTGCAGGCGACGATATATTTTTTTGCCGATCAGAATTATAGTGTATGTAGCTTTGTCGAGCGTGTGTCGTGATAATAATAATGTAATGAGACAAATATAGTTATAAGTTAAAAGGCGATGTTTATTAAGTTTGACATTTAAGATCTAATATTTATACTATTATTACTGTGTAACAAAAGAGTTAAAACTTCTACGACAATATTCCCTTCCCAGAAAATTGATTAATTAATTTTTGAAAATCTAAGTTACAGTGGGAAAAAAAAATAAATGAAGTAAGGATGAGAAGTAATAGAGTAGCGATGGACGAATTTGAGTCAAAAATGTCAGTATTTGTTAAGTGAATAGTGGTTGAAAATTGCTAACGTGATCGAATTGAAGAGATACATGAAGTTTGAGCAATCGAAAGAGCATTTTTTTTTATGCTCTAGCGATGCGAGGGATATACCAACTGTTTGAAATGTTGTCACCATTGAATTTTACAAGTTGAAGTCGGTCAGTGTGAACCCATGATTTATAGTCTTTTCCATCTACTTCTTTAATTTTGTAAACGTTGAAATCTAAGTTGCGATTTTGAACTATGTAAGGTCCCATCCAGTTATATTCTAAACCTTTTTTGGATTCATTCCTGAGCAGTACGTAATTTCCAATATCAAATACCTGAGCTTCTCCGTTTTTTACTTTTTCATCCCACTTTTCTTTATCTTTTTTACCTTGTAATTTCATTCGTTCCTCAGCAATGAATCTCTTTTCTCTAAGTTGTCGAATACGAGTCAACGCATCTTCGGTTAATAGTTCTTGGTCTAATTCCGTGGTTTCATGGATAAATGGACGATGAAAATCTCCAGGAATTCGAGGATGAACTCCATATACTAAGAAAAAGGGGCTATGTCCAGTGGTGCGATGACGGCGGATTCTACATGCAAAAGAGACAGCATCCAAATATTCATCCCAACTATGGACATCACCATTAACATATTTCTTGAGCATGGATTTGATAATTTGATTGACACGTTCACATTTAGAGTTGCTACGCGGATGGAATGCACTAGTTAACGTATGTTTCGATTTGATTTTTACTATGTACTGTTGAAGAACTTTTGACATAAAATTTTGACCACGATCTGTGAAAATTTCAATAGGGTTGCCAAATTTTTGTACTATTTCTTCATAGATAAAATTGACAATAGCATCACCCGTTGCACGCGGAAGAGCTTTGATGATCGGCCAGTTAGTGGCATAATCCACTGCTACTAAAATCCATTTGTTGTTATTTTTGGTCGTTGGTAATTCACCAATGAAATCAAGGTGCCATCGAGCAAACGGAGGAGGAATATCAAGAGGTTTCATGGGAGCATGGTGTATTGATTTTTCAGATCGTTTCGATAATTGACATTGAGGACAGCGACTTAACCATATGTTTATATCATTCTGCATATTTGGCCACCAAACACGATCCTTCATATAATGATAAACATTTGCTTGACCAGTATGACCAAAACCACTGTGGAAATTATCGACAAGATCTGCCCTCTTACCAAAAGGAATGTATTTCAATTCTTTTTCCGCATTGATGTTGGATTTAGAATTAGATTGGATCTTGTAAATAGTGCCATCAATAACACGAAATTGTTTCCGATGTTTTAGTAGTAAAGGTTTTAATGATTCAGGCCATTCACTGTCAGGACGGAAATAAAATTTTGGCCAGTTTTGAATTGGATCATCCGTGGCATCTAGTGTTTTGTTGGATTTGGAAGTGGTATTGTTAGTTAAACTGTATAAATATTTAGGCTGTAAAGAGTGGTTAGCAGGTGTACAATCAGGACCATCACGCCGAGATAATAAATCAGGTATAATGTTTTCAGAGCCTTTTTTGTATTCAATAGTAGGATTGTATAGATCAAGTTCTGATATCCATCTTACCAACCGAGGAGTAACTTTTTGTTGTTTTTGTAAATGAATCAAAGGTTTATGGTCCGTGGTAACAATATAGTTTTTGCCATCAATAAAACATCTCCATGTACGCAATGCGATTAAAATTGCTAGTAATTCTCTTTCTTGAGCTGGATAATTGCGTTCGGTTTTAGATAGTTTCTTGGATTCATAAGCTAAAGGTCTCCAGTTTTCATCTTTGTCTTGTTGAAGTAATACAGCACCTACAGCAAAATCACTACTGTCACATTCAATTTTGAAAGGTTTATCCATATCTGGAGTGATAAGCACAGGAGCAGAGCATAATAAAGATTCCAGAAGATCAACTCTTTTGACACTCGGGGGTCCAAATGATAGGTCGAGTTTTTGATCCAGATCCAGATGTTAAATCAGTGAGACAAGAAGCAATACCTGCATAATTTGGAATAAAACGTTTGTAATGTTGAGCGAGACCACAAAATTGACGAACTTGTTGAACATTAGTAGGAACAGGCCAGTTTTGCACAGCAGCAACCTTTTTCTTGGAAGGTAGAACGCCATGTTTAGTAATATCAAAACCTAAAAATGTTAATTCTTGGATATTAAAATGCGATTTTCTTTTGTTAATGACAAATTTCGCTTCATCAAGTTTAGCTAATACAGTTTTGACATGTTCTTTATGTTCCTGTTCACTTTTGCTAAATATTAAAATATCATCTAAGTAACATACAGAAAATTCAGTACACTCGCGGAGTACAAAATTCATCTGAGATTGAAAGTACGGCCCGGAATTTCGTAGTCCGAAAGGGGTTACAAGCCATCTATGCTGTCCAAATCGGCGAGATATCGTAGCCCGGTGAGAGTCCGCATCGGATAATCTAGTTTGGTTGAATGCCCCAGTTAAGTCAATTTGAGAAAAATGAGTAGCATTATGAAGAAGATCAAGACATTCATCGATTCGAGGAATAGGAATCTTTTGAGAAATAGTGATACGGTTAAGCGCACGAAAATCACACACCATGCGAAGTTCCTTGGTATTGGCTTTTCGAACAAATAAGATTGGAGCGCCCCATGGTGAAGCGGTAGGTACAATAAGACCTTTCTTTTCTAAATCATTTAACTGACGTCGCAATTCTTTCAATTCTAAAGGTGACATACGATAAGGAGGAACTGAAATAGGAGCTGCGTCACCAGGATTAGTTACAATGATATCACGAGTATTACGATGAGGAGGTAATTCAGTAATCTGATCTTTAAACGCATAAGGAAATAATTTTTCAAATTCCAATTTCCATTGTTCCCCACTATCATTGTTAGTAAGTTCTAAATGGTTTAGTTCATGATTACCAGATAAAGTAGGTGGATAAATAGGTGTGATTAAAGTATTATCAGAATCTTTACTAACAAAATTGATTACAAAGCATTCCGAGATTTGGTTTTTCTTGAGAAGACGAGCAAGTTGAGTTGAAGATAAGAGATAGTCATCCGTAGGAATACTAGGAGGTAGAAGTGAGTCTTGAGTATCTAAAATATTTAAATCATTGATATCAAAAAACGTTGAATGTTGAGGGACATCATCCGATGAAGGATCCTTTACAGTATTGTTGATTCCCTCCGGATGAGGTAAAGGTGTAGATGATACTTTAGGAAGATCAGAAGAAATGTTAGTTAAATCAGATTCATTATGTAAAGTAGATACCTGTTGATGTTTCAATGGTTGTAATATAGTTGTATCATATCCATTTTGGTGAGTTAAAGTCCAAGTATCAGCGAACCAGTCTGGAGATGGCTTGACATGCTTTAACCAAGCATTTCCCAAGATAATATCAAATTTTGATTCAAAAACAAAGGCATTGACATTGTCTTTAAAAGTATAATCATCTCCTAGATACATATCAAAGTTGATAATTTTGTCAATGTTAGCTTGTTGACCATTAGCAGTTTCCACCGATTGATTTTTAACTTCCGTAGTAGATTTAGCATAATGCAATAATTTAGGATGCACATAATTTGCACTTGCACCACTATCAATGAGCACTTTGAAATGAGAACCACCAACCATAGCAACATATAAAGGCAGTTTGGATGATATATTGTTAGAGATATTATTTACAAATTTGACATCTGATAATACGTTTAACGATTGAGAAGAGAATGCAGGAAAGTAAGAGGAAAAATTGTCTTCATCACGACTTGAAGACAGATCAATAAGATCATCATTTTTATTAACAGTAGGAGGATCAATAGTTAGTTTATCCAATAACATGTTTAGTAATTGAGTATTACGATCGCTGTCAACATTACGGTTATTATTATAATAAGATCTCTTCTGTTTCCAGTTGTTGTTGTTGTTGTTGTTGTTGTTGTTGTTGTTGTTGTTGTTGTTGTTGTTGTTGTTGTTGTTGTTGTTGTTGTTGCTGTTGTAGTTGTTGTTGTTGTAGTTGTTGTTGTATCGTCTATTATTATTATAATGAGGACGAAATTTGGTTTGTTGAGGATGTTGTTGTTGTTGTTGTTGTTGCAAATGCTGTTTTTCAAATTGTTGAATAGCATAAGCTTTGGTGCGACATTCATCAATATTATGACCCTTGCGTTTACACCATTCACAAAAAAGAGAGTGTTTCAAGACGGATAAATCCATTGGATCATCTACCATTGTTGAAGAAAAAGAAGAGGATAAAGACGCTGATGAAGCGGATGACATGACACCAGGAGGAAGAAGACATATTTCCTCATCAAATGCAGCTTTGAATGCAGCATCCAATGATACCGGGCGAGACCCACGAACTTTAGCATATAAAGCTGGTTTGAGATTACGTACAAAATGATCGATTGCTTCAGGTTCTGCAATGTCCGTAGATTCCAAAAGGATATCTTGCATTTTGTGTACATATTCTTGCACGGAAGCATTGCCTTGACGAAGAACTGCAAAGCGATCACGAGCAGTCTGATTAGCAAAAAGAGGTTTGAATTCCCTATTGAGGTTTTGTTTAAATTCATCCCAATTAGTAGGACATGCATTCATACGGTGTAACCTGTTCCACCATATGATGGCACGACCATCAAGGTAATGAACAGTTGTTGTAACCCAGTTACTAGGGTCCACCTGGTAATGCTCTAAATACCTTTCGATAGAGAGGAGCCAAGCATCAATGAAGGCAATATCTCTTTCACCAGAGAATTTCGCAGGTTCAGCAATCTTGATAACCTGTTTTCTTGGTGCCGATGCTTGCTGTTGTTGGTTTTGCATTAAAGATTGCAAAATTGCAAGTAATTCAGTTTTGGTAAAGGATTCAGGGTTGGAATCGATATTAATGATTTTGTATTTTTGGTATTCAATATATGTTTTGTCGGCTAGTTGCTTTATTTTTTTTTTGTTAAATGTGAAGTAATGTTTGCTTTTAATTAGGTATTGGATTTTTGTAGCACTAGTAAATTGTATGACTTTTGATGGAAGGTTGTTACAAAAGTTTAAAAATTGTGAATGATGTTCAACACTTATGTGATGTTTTAAATTGTATTGAATAGAATGAAGCCAGTTGTATTTTTCTTGATGTTCTTGCGTATTATAGTTCATCAATTAAGGAATAGAGTTTTGTTTTACAAAAGTAATATGTACAGCTAAATGTATTATCTTTTAGCTGCTGCTACCAATTGTCGTGATAATAATAATGTAATGAGACAAATATAGTTATAAGTTAAAAGGCGATGTTTATTAAGTTTGACATTTAAGATCTAATATTTATACTATTATTACTGTGTAACAAAAGAGTTAAAACTTCTACGACACGTGTCGTAGAAGCCTAATTCTTTTATTACACAATAATAGTAGGTTTTAAGTTGTCCAACTAATATGGAATGTTTTGTTTAATAATATATATAAAACTAATAAGGAGAAATAAAATATATACAGTAAAAACAAATAATTCAAGGGATCTTGTAATAAAGTAAATATAAAGCAATAATGAATATAATACAATATATAACCAAAATATAGGTATTGATCATATACTAGTAATAGAATTACAATTAGTAACAGCAACCTCTCTTCCAAATCATGGAACCAAAATCAATCATATAACATTCATATTATTTGTCCAAAATATGATTGATAGTCAGCTCCTAATCTTCTTCTAATGTTTACTCGTACAAATTTTCACCCAACTCCGGTATACGTAATGGCACTCCAAAGCATGTCGCTACCACTGCCACCTTTAACAACGGCCATTTTCACATGATTACTGTAGTTCCCAAGCTCTCACCTAGCGTTCGCAAAATAACCGAGCGCAAGCAATATCAGTAAGCATTTGCCGAGTCTAAAATATTTGAAAGTTACTCAAGCAAGCCCAAGCCTAAGCAATGGCTCGTTGAGCAATTTCATATCGAGCATTCTCAGTTTTGAAAGCAAGCAGCTTTACACGCAAGCAAGCCTATTTCAATTTGAAGCAATTCGAGCAAGCATACAAGCAAGCTTTCAATGTTTTCGTCGAGCGCCAAGCAGGAAATTGTTAAAAAAATTTAATCAAGTGAAAAAGTACCGTTTTATTATGAGATTATAGAAATGGTTTATGTATTAATTGGATGAGTGTTATACGTATTAAATGTGAATTGTAATATAATTAGAATGAACATATGGATATTGTATGTATATATTGGAATTATGTTTATATGATTCAATAGTAGCATAGTGATGATAGATATATGAAATGTAACCTTGTTTGATTTGCATGTTGAACATCATGGTTTGATAAATGTTCTAAACTGGGCATTCGGTAATCCCTAATTCTGATAGATCAGCCAGAACACGTTTTTGACATGACCTATCAGAATTACAAAACTCCATATATTGGAGGCCTTCGAAAGATCTAGCAAGGTCTATTATTCAATAACTGGTTCCTTTTATCTCGGAACTAATAGTTTAAACATAACTTATAGCAGCAATATTCCTACTGAAACATAACAACATATGATATCCATACACATTTATCGATTAATAATAATTTTCCTGTCCATTAGATCTTATTACATAATTTCAATAGCTATATAAACCCAAGAAAATCTAATTCATTCTAATAAACGGTACTTTTTACGTTGATTTTAATAATTTCCAAAATCTCGATAAATCAAACCTTCTTCATTGAATATTAACATCTTCGATCGCTCGTTTAAGGTTATTTAAGCTCAACCTCATAACAAATCAGTCTGTATTAATAAATCATAAAAGTCTTGTACATATATAGCTTTTAGGAAACATGCAAAATTTTGTACAATTAATTGATTAGAACATCTTATATAATATATTAAACAGTTTAAATGACATTTTCAACATAGTTGCATATGTTAAAAAACTTTGATTTTGGACAAAATTTATTCAACGATTGGGCAGTATTAAAAAATTATTATTTGAAGCATTTTGAAGTAATATAGGTCGACTTGAAGGCGTAAATACTCAATGCCATAAGTGGTTGAGAGGTATCAGTCAAGAAAGTTACAATCCAGAAGCAAAAAAGTTACACTCCACAAATTAAAAAAGTTACACTCCATAATGTAAAAGGTACACTCCATAATGTAAAAAGGTACACTCCATAATGTAAAAAGGTACACTCCATATAGTAAAAAGGTACACTCCATAAAATAAAAAGTTACACTCCATATATAAGAAGTTACACTCCATAAACTAAAAAGTTACACTCCATAAACTTAAAAGTGACATTCCATATATGAAGTTACACTCCACAAATTAAAATGGAATTTTTTTTCTAAAAATCAGATATCCAACATTTTTCCCATAAATTTTTTCATATGCTGAGATAAGAGTGGATTCAAATACAAGTTAATGCTACAATAACTATGATGCTATTCATATATTTTTAGCTATTTTTTTTGTAGAGATATAGCCGTTCAAAAAATCATAGGAATATCAGAAAAACAAGCATACCTATTGATTTTATTAAATAAACATCACTTGCAATTGTAATAAAAGTTTCTTGTCTATATTATAGGTATATTATTTGTTGGATAAAAATAAAGCCAAAATAAAATTTCAAAGGATTTACCCCATAAAACACGCCAAAAACGCATAAATTATTAATATCATTTTCCAGTAAGTTAGCAAACAAAATGTCAATTCCATAAAAATAATTGCGAGCAACAATATATATAAATCCGTTTTTAGTTTTTTTAGAAAAATTAATTTTTCAAGGAGTAGTGAAGATTTGAAGGTGTACTCTTGTTTTTTGACCCCAACCCCCATCCAAAAATCGCGATTTTGAGCGATTTTCATAGCAAAATAGTAAAAACCTCTTATTGAAATTAGTTTGATTTGATACAGATTTTTAAGGGCTACAAATAACAATTAATTGTCTACAGACTACACTAGAGCATCTGTCGAATAAATTCGAAAAAACCGATAATTTTTTCTTCCAACTTTGGTTTTTAAAGCTAAAGTATGAAAAATTGAAACTTTGAGTCTTAATATCTCTGCAAAAAATTAAGATATCCTAAGACTTTTTTATAATAAAACTTACTTGTTTTAGAATTCTCTTTAACATATCTGAGTTTGAAAAACTCTAGGCATCTTTTTTTTTATTCCATTTTTTTGACATTTTCGTAATAGATTCCAAAATATTCGTTAAATTGTGCAGAATTTTTTTACATTGATATCATCAACCTCGTTGAGCTCTTTAGGTCCCAATTTAAGTTTTTTCAAAATATTGATTTTTCGTGGAGATATCCTCAAAAATGAACACAAAAGAATATCCTCGGTTTTGCTCAAAAAAAATAATGTATATACCCTCATTCCAAATTCTGTGTTACGTTCACAGGTTATTATAGTAGTTTTTAATAAAATAATAATGAACCTTTTGAGTTGCATTGTAATCCTTATTGTAAAAGTGAGCTAACTAATCTGGGATAGCATTCCTTGTATAATTATCACTTTCTACTATCTAGGCACCACATTACTGTTTTACCAAAACTAATAAGAACTAGACAAGAGTAAAAGGTGAAGTTTTTTTATTCAATGTGTAGCAGTGTAGGTTTTTGCCTATTATTTATGTTAAATCTCATTTCAATCCCATGTTGAACCTGACATCCAAATGGAATTGAAATGGTATAAATACTTTTAGAATCCAGGTCCTGATGGCTCCTGGCTTCCTTTTTTAACTTACTGTAGCATATTTGACAATTTCACAACTTGAAGTCTTTTTTCATTCCTGTTTTCGAGTTTAGCTGACAAAAAAAAAAAAAGAAACACAAATACCCTCATCTGAATCTGCATAAAAGCCGGCCCGTTAAAGCAGTAAAACTCGGTTAACCGTAATACGATGCGTTGTTTGTAAAATCCTGGATTGACATCAAATGTACTCCAGATTTCAGCCTCCAAGAGTTGTTGTGGTTGAGTTGAGTAAAAATACCAGTTGTATTTTGCGACGCATTTTTATTGAGACTAGTGTATATAGCTGTTCAGAAACACCCAAGGTTTATACAACTCAATGAGGGACGTAATATCTAATCTTACTACATTAAACAATTTATGAAATAAATGTTGTTTTTTTATCAAAAGTAGTTGTTTAGGACATAGACTATACTGGGTACATGTATTACTAGTAGAAGTGCTCAAAGGATTATGTAGACATTATTCTTAGCATAGAAGGATGAGTATGAGGTGATAATGATGTATGCCAATTTTATTTCATTTAGTTATGTTACATTTAGTCTATGATGAAATGGTGTAGCCTGAGATCCTGAAGTGAGCCAATCATGAACTCGTTCCTGGAAATGGAATTCAACTATTCCATTTGTATCAACATTCACAATCTAAAGTAAATCAAGCATGAAGATCCTATATACTTAACTTGGTCGTATCCTACTAAACTTGCTATGGCCAACCTATTATATCATCATGTTGTAATCAACTAGTTCTTCAAGAAGATGAAATCATACTTTCATACACTCTGTATTGTAGACTCTATATCCACGCTTCCAAAACATATAAATACCCTGAATCCTGATGTCGTTCGAGATGGATTCGTTATCTTTTTACCTACAATATACTCAATAAATATATCTAGTTTTAACTTTATTTTCTAGTTATTCATTGTGTATATTTAAACAGTAGTTACAATATGCTAAAAAACTTAACTTTGGACAGAATTAGATAATCGATTAGGCATTATCAAAATATATTTAAAATATTTTAAAGTAACTTAAATCGACTGTAAAGGGTAAATCTTTATTATCATAAAGGTTACAAAAAAGCTACTAGCTAAAGAAGGTACACTCCATAAATTAAAAATGGTACACTCCATAAATTAGATAAGGTACACTCCATAAGCTAAAATGGATTTTTTTCAGAAAATCACATCTCCAGCTTTTTTCCCATGAACTTTTTCCTATGTTGAGATAAAAGTAGATTCTAATATGAATCAATGCTGTAATAATGATAGAGCTATTCATACATTTTTAACTATTTTTTGCACAGAGATATATCCACTCAAACATTTACAGGAATATCAGAAAAACGAGCATAACTGTTGATTTTATCAAATGAACATTAGTTGTGGTCATAATTAATAATTTTTTCTATAACATTTTCATATTATTTGCTAAAAAAAAGTAACGCTAAAATAAAATTTCAAATATTTTAATCCATAATAAGTCCCAAAATTGCATAAATGATTAATATCTATCCAGTAAGTTGTTGGAATAGAGTGGCAGTTTAATAAGTATAATAGTCAGCAGCAGTAGCTATAAACTCGTTTTTAGACTTTTTAAAAATATTGATTTATGATGGAGTGATGAAGATATCAAGGTATATCCTTGTTTTTGACCCCAACCCTCATCCGAAAATCGCGATTTTGAGCGATTTTCAAAACAAATCTCTAAAGTCTCTTATTGAAATTAGCATGAATTGATACAGATATTTGAGGGCTATAAATATGATTAATTGTCTACAGCTTTTTACTATACCATCTATCGAGTAAATTTGAAAAAACCGATAATATTTTTTCCAATTTTGGCTTTTACAGCTTAAATGTAAGGAGTTGAAACTTTGAGCCTTAATATCTTTGGGAAAAATTAAGTGATGGTAAAATTTTTTAATAATAAAACTTACTTATCTTAAAGTGATCTATAGCATATTTAAGTATAAAAAAATCCTGAGCACTTTTTTTTTTTTTTTTTTTTTTTTTTTTTTTTTTACCATTGTGTAGTAGATTATAAACTATTTGTTCTATTGACTAACATGTTTTTTAGATGAACGTTATAGCCTTGCACTTGTAATAACGATAATAGTGAAGCATTTGATGTTGACTGATTGTTAGATCAATAGCATGTTTACATTAAAATACAAATAACCCTTATAAACCAATTATATTCCTTTCTAAAATACGAATTATACACGAAGTACATGAATAGGTCATCAATAACATGTCAACAAGTTAGAGCTGTTTAGGACCATATGCATGAACTGAAATGTTATCTCTTTTAAGACTAGAAATTAGATCATGTGAAACAAGTTTTTGAAATCCGTGTGCATTGACTGAATGTAACAATGTGCATTTCTTTGACTCCAAACCCTTTCAGCAATTACAATTTATTGTTGCACATTTTCAATACCCCTTTCTCAACATTTTGGAATCTTGTTATCCACCAACCAGTGACCGGTTATCTTCTTTGACTCATTGTTGCAAATCCAATGGGTTTGAAGATCCGTCTTTCTGAATGGATGGGATGTGATGGAGCAAGCTTTCTGTCAATTTGAAGGATTCTACTCATTCTCTTTTCTTTTTATTTTCGTTTTTCTTTTTATATTAATAAAGTGGAAAATGGTTTCTTCATCGGTTAACCCCGATGTTGCTAGAGTCTCTGTTCTTGGTTCAGAGTCTATCATTGTCGGTTTTCATTTAACCGAATACCTCGTACGCGATATTTTGACCAATATCCCTGCTTCCAATTATGTTGTCATTACAGATACCAATTTGGCTCCAATTTATCTCGATAAGTATGTTGATGCTTTTAAAGCTGTAAGCAAAGACATCTTTGAAGCAAAAGGCGAAAAAGAACCTCGTCTTTTTACCCGTATTTTACCACCTGGAGAAATGACTAAATCTCGAAAGATTAAGGCTGATATTGAGGATTGGCTTCTTTCCAATGCTGTCACCAGAGATACTTGTTTCCTTGCCATCGGTGGTGGTGTTATTGGTGATCTTGTTGGTTTTGTAGCTGCCACATTTATGCGTGGTGCTAGCGTCGTTCAGATCCCTACTACTTTGTTGGCCATGGTAGATTCATCTATTGGTGGTAAAACCGCAATTGATGTACCTGCTGGTAAAAATTTGGTTGGTGCATTTTGGCAACCTAAGCGTATTTTCATGGATCTTGACTTTTTGAACACTTTACCCGAACGTGAATTTGCCAATGGTATGGCTGAACTTATTAAGGTTTGTTAAACTTTAAATTTTTGGCATTTATAAGAGAGCCCTGGAAATACTAATAGTTTGTATTACGACAGACTGCTGCCATTTCAGATGAAAATGACTTTTGTAAGCTCGAAAATGGCGTAGAAGCTATTCGTAATGCTGTATTTTGTAGCGGATCTGATGTTCCCAATCAAGGTAAGAGTGGATTGATTTATTATACGATTTTTATTGATTTTTATTGATTTAATTTTAAAAAGGAGCAACCTTGGATACTCGTACAGAAGCTCAAGCTATGCTTATGGATGTTATTTTAGCTTCCGTTAGATTCAAGGCATTTGTCGTTACTAGCGATGAAAGAGAAGGGGGTCTTCGTGGTCTTTTGAATTTTGGTCATTCGATTGGTCATGGTATTGAAGCCATTGTTTCTCCTTTGATGCTCCATGGTGAATGTGTTTCAATTGGTTGTATCAAGGAAGCTGAATTATCCCGTAACTTGGGTCATCTTAACCAAGTTGCTGTTGGTCGTTTAGCTCGTTGTTTCGCCTCTTATGGTTTGCCTATTAGCATGGATGAGAAGAAGGTCAAAGATAGAATTGGCAGTCTTTACTGTCATGTTGATGACATTATGGAGGTTATGAAGGTTGATAAAAAGAATCAAGGTGACAAAAAACGTATTGTTATGCTTTCTGCCATTGGCAAAACCTTGGAACCTCGTGCTTCTATCATTGCTGATGCTGATATTCATAAGGTGTTATCCCCTGAGCAACTCGTCTTGCCTGTTACTGAATCACCTACTGGCCCCAAGAAGGAAGTTGCTTTGACAACTCCTGGATCAAAATCTATTTCTAACCGTGCTTTGCTTATTGCTGCAATGGGTACCGGTACTGTTCGTATCAAGAACTTGTTGCACTCTGACGATACCCAATTCATGTTGGCTGCTCTCAAGAGTTTAAATGCTGCTGACTTTGAGTGGGAAGATAATGGTGAAACCCTTGTTGTTCATGGTGGAGGTGGACGTCTTTCTGTCCCTGATAAAGAAATTTATGTTGGTAATGCAGGAACTGCATCCAGATTTTTGACATCTGTCTTAACATTGATTCCCACCGCTGAAGGTGCTAAAAATCCTACTGCCATCTTAACTGGTAATGCTCGTATGAAGCAAAGACCTATCGCTCCTCTTTTGGCTGCTTTGAAGGCTGATGGTGCTGAAATCAAGTCTATTGAAAAGGAAGGTTTCTTACCTATCGCTGTTACCCCTAACGGTGGTCTTAAGGGTGGTCGTATTGAATTATCCGCTTCCATTTCTTCTCAATATGTCTCTTCCATCTTATTGTGTGCTCCTTATGCTACCGAACCTGTTGAGCTTGCTTTGACTGGTGGTCAAGTTATTTCTCAACCTTATATTGATATGACCATCGCCATGATGGAATCATTCGGTGCTGTTGTAGAGCGTCTTCCTGAGAACACTTATAGAATCAAGCAAACTACTTACAAAAACCCTGAACATTATCTTGTTGAGTCTGATGCTAGTTCTGCTACATATCCTTTAGCCATTGCTGCCATCACCGGTACTACATGTACTGTAACCAGTATTGGTTCTAGCTCTCTTCAAGGTGATGCTACTTTTGCTATTAATGTTCTTCGCCCTATGGGATGTACTGTTGTCCAAACCGAAACTGCCACCACAGTTACTGGTCCTCCTATCGGCCAACTTCGTCCTCTTCCTGAAGTTGATATGGAAACAATGACTGATGCTTTCTTGACCGCCACCGTTTTAGCTGCTGTTACTTCTCCTGCTGAAAGTAAGGGTGAAAATATCACCCGCATCTATGGTATTGCTAATCAACGTGTCAAGGAATGTAATCGTATTGCTGCCATGGTTCATGAACTCACCAAGTTTGGTGTTCAAGCTTCTGAATTACCTGATGGTATCCAAATTCACGGTAAACCTATCAAGGATTTGAAGGCACCCAAGGAAGGCGTTCATACTTATGATGATCATCGTATTGCCATGAGTTTCTCTGTCTTCTCTACTATTGTGCCTCACGGTACTATCATTACCGATAAGAAGTGTGTCGAAAAGACTTGGCCCACATGGTGGGATGATCTTGAGGGTAAACTTGGTGTTCGTTTGAATGGTGTTGATCATGGTCTTAGATTAGGCCAAGCTGAAAAGTCTTTGGGCCGTACTTCTATTAAGGCTATCAAGACTCTTGATGATAGTAAATCCATGGTTATTGTTGGTATGCGTGGCGTTGGCAAGACTACTCTTGGTCAATATGCTGCCGAGGTTTTAGGCTTCAAGTTTATCGATGTAGATCATTATTTCGAGGAGACTTTGAAGACTACTGTATTTGAGTTCATTAACACTTGGGGTTGGGATCAATTCCGTATCAAAGAAACTGCCGCTCTAAAGGCATTATTAGCAAAGGATTCTGGTTATGGTCATGGTTATGTTATTGCTTGTGGAGGTGGTATTATTGAAACTGCTGAATCTCGCGATGTCTTAAAAGAACATACTAATAATGGTGGTAAAGTTTTGCATTTGGTTCGTGATTTAGATCAAGTTGTTCGTTATTTAAACCGTGATAAAACTCGTCCCATGTATGGTGAAGACATGATGAATGTCTGGCGTCGTCGTCGTTCTTGGTACAAGGAAGTCTGTAATTTTGAATTTGTTGCTTATGCCAACAGTTTAGTGGATGATGGTTATGTTTCTCCAACTGAATGGTTAGCTATTAAGAGAGATCTTCAAAGATTCCTTCATTTCATCAGTGGTCGTGATACAAATCATGTTAACACAACTGCTGGTCGTGTTGGTGTTCCCACCACATTTGTCTCTTTAACTGCCAAGGATCTCAGTTTATCTCTTAAAACCTTGAAGGAAATGTGCGAGGGAGCTGATGCTGTCGAGTTGCGTGTTGATCTCTTACAAAAGCCTGAAGAGAAGGAAGAAATGACTAATATCGAGTACTTTGGTGAGCAATTGGCCATTTTACGTCGTACTGTTTCTATTCCTGTCATTTTCACAGTTAGATCAAAGGGTCAAGCTGGTAATTTCTCTGATAATGATGAGGAGGGTATGTTTGAATTACTCAGTTGGGGTCAACGTTGGGGTTGTGAATATATTGATGTTGAAATTTGTTGGAATCCTGCTACCATCAAGAAACTCATCTCTAATAAGGGTGAAAGTCTTATTATCTCTTCATGGCATGATGTTCAAAATGTTACACCTTGGGACGGTAAAGCCATCCAAGTTAAATATGATACTGCTGACAAATATGGTGATATTATCAAGTTGGTTGGTGTTGCTCAAACTTTCCAAGATAATATGATATTAGAAACTTTCCGGGCTTCCAAGGCCGGTGGTAAAGATCTTATTGCTATCAATATGGGAGCTGCTGGTCAGTTGTCTCGTGTCATTAATGAATGCTTGACTCCTATCACTCATCCTGCTTTACCTCATAAGGCTGCTCCTGGTCAACTTTCTCTTGCAGAAGTCAACAAGGCTCGCCATCTTATCGGTCTTTTACCTGCTCAATCTTTCTGGTTAATAGGTACACCTATTCAGCACTCAATGTCTCCTACTCTCCATAATACTGGTTTTGATGTATTGGGTCTTCCTCATCGTTATGGACTTTTAGAATGCCATATGGTTGAATATGCTGAAGATGCTATTCTTAAAGATCCTAATTTTGGTGGAGCTTCAGTCACTATTCCTCACAAATTAGCCATCATGAAGTATCTCAATGAAGTAACTGAAAATGCCAAGGTCATTGGTGCTGTCAACACTATTTTCGTTCGTGATACTATTGTCAATGGTGAAAAGAAGAGAGAATTTATTGGTGAAAATACTGATTACATTGGTATGAAGCGTCGTATTCAATCACTCATGTTGGATGCTACCAATCCTCCTGAACAAGGTCTTGTTATCGGTGCTGGTGGTACTGCTCGTGCAGCATTATACACATTACAAAAAATTGGTATTAAGAAGATTTACTTGTGGAATAGAACCATCTCTAAAGCTCATGATCTTCAAAAAGCATTCGAGAATATCATTGATATTGAAGTGATTGATTCATTAGAATCCAAGGTTGAACCAGGAGTTATCATCTCTACTGTTCCCGCTGATTCTGGTATCGAATTACCTGAACATCTCTATGGTGGAATCAAGGGTATCATCTGTGATATGGCCTATAAACCTCGTCGCACTAAATTACTTTTACAAGCCGAGCGTAAGGGATGGTCTTGCGTTGAAGGTATTGAAGTTTTGATCTCACAAGGCATTGCCCAATTTGAAATTTGGACAGGTAAACGTGCCCCTGTGGATAAGATTGAAGCAGAAGTATTGAAAAAGTATGAATTGTAATTGAATAAACGCATCCAATCATGCTTTTCATTGAAATGAAAGCATGCAATACAGTTTTAAAATAGAAATAAAAAATAAACAGTGTGTTTGTGAGACATCTTGCTTGTTCTTTCTTCCTCTTTTTTTCTCTCTCCTATTTAAAGATATTTGAAAAAAGATCATCTTTCTCTCCCACATCTCCCTTTTTTTTTGTATCTTTTTCTCTCTCTTTTGCATACAATGAAAGTATTGTCGCAATTATTGGGAAGATATTCTAATAATCATAAACCATTGATTTTATTCCGCCTGCCTGATACAGACACATTATTTTATCGATTATCAGATATCGAGCCAATTTTTAAATTACCACCATTTTCATACAAGAAATCGACATTTAAAAATTGCTATCGTGATAATGAGGATACATATTTGAATACTAAAGTTTTATCTGATATTGCAGGTCAATTCAATAAACACTTATTAGCTGAATTATGTAAATTAAAACCAAATGATTATAATGTTGGTTTGGCTGATGCTATTCTTCAAACATTTCCCGAATTCAAAAGAGCACCAAAAGAAGAAAACATCTGGGAATCTGTTCAGTTACCTTTGGAAAACTTGGAGGATATCATTGAGAGAGAAGTCAAAACAGAGCCATCTTTACCACCAACAGTTAATCAGGTTTTACCAGAAGCAAGGCATAATGCAATGGCTTTGGATAAAGTATTATTGAGCTCTAATGAACTTAGAAGACAGAGGTAATAGTTAGAGTATATTTCTATATTAATAGTATATTAATTGGATTGTCATACAGTACTTTAGATTTGGAAAAACCTGCAAAAAAACAAAAAACATCAAATGGGGTCGAGCGTGAAAAAAGACCTCATTCTCTATCAGCTGTTACCACAGCAACATCTACATCCGCAGCTACGAAACAAATCCGAAAATTACAATCATATCCACCTATTATCAATGAAGACATTGCACCACAACAAGAAGATCCAATAATTTCAAACAAAAAGAGATTATCAATCAAGCATAAAAATGCTCTCAATTTGACAATTTTTGCTCCTTCATACAATGAACAACTAACTGGTGTAAGATCTGCACCAATTAACTCTAATTTTAATAGGTCAACACAGCCACAACATCAATTACAACAACAGCACCAACATTATCAGCAACACCAACAACATCAACATCACCATCAACAACACAAATATATTGTAGGTTCAAATCTTGCACCTGCATCTGCTACAATTGCAAGACCTCCTTTTAACCACCAACCATCTCCAAGAAGACATGAATTTGCTATCCCTCCTATAGTTCCATCTCAGCAGCAACCACCTCATACAGCACACCCTACAAGCAGAGAAAATATGTCTTATCAACAATATATCGCATCTCCATCTCTATATGGTAATCACCCTCATAGTAAACCTCATCCCCCACCTTTACAGCCTTCTTCATCTGCTGCTGCTTATAGCCATCCTCAAAACAAGAGAAATCATGAATCTCAACCTCAACTTGCAGTAACAGCCGCTAGTGTACCTTTGCCACCAAAGACACCTACTACTAATTCTTTTGCAGCTCTTCAACGTCAACAGTATTTACAACCTTTTGAACATCTATTTGATACCATTGAAACAACTAGAACATTAAAATCTACTCTAGATGATCAAATTAGAAGATCTTCATCACTTATGCAAACTTTGCAAGCTTCAGCTACAACCATTGAAGGATTGGTAAGAAATCAAGTTAAGGAAGCTCAATGGGAAATGATAACACAAGTGGAACAAACAGTAGAAGGATTAGTACATCGCATTGAGGCAATTGAGAATCGCCTTGATCGTGCCCATAATAACAATAACAATAACAGTAGTACATCAGCTTTCGCCAAAAAACAGAGGTTACCAGAGCAAAATTCAACTTCTCTTCCATCACCTTTGCCTAGTGCTACAAAAGAAGAGAGAGCCGCAGCAGAGGATTTAGTCGCCTTCTCAGAGAGAAGAAGAGAGAATAATCCTTCATCTTCAGATGAACTGCAAACACCACCAACAATTGTTCGATCTCAAAATGATATTGGGCCTCAAGAATATCACAATATGTTGAACACTTTACGTGATCGACTTGATCGCTTAGAAAGACAAATCGAAACATAACGAGCTGGTCAACACCGCTACGCAGTGTACAGCTCGTACTGCCGTTGGCCTGTTTTACTTAATTATAAGAAGCTTTTCATCGTACTGTGCCAATAGTTAGAAAATATATATAACTGTTATTTTCAAAGATACATATTATGTTGTCTCTTGCTTTTTCATAATCATTAGTTTTTTTTTACAAAATATAATAAAAGAATACTAAATTACTTCTAAAATGACTACTATACGTATCCATCGTTTGTGTATAAATACAGGTCATTTCAACAGCTTCATTTCAGCATCTTATCTCATCTCCTCATTCATATTTACATTTACTCCAACAACTGATTCAAATTCTATCAACAACAAACATACAAAAGCCCTCTCAAAACGGCTCTCTGCTGTCTGCAGGCTGCCCATACTCGATTAGAAAACCCTAAAGACTTAGAGTTCTCGTCCCTTCTCTCCTCCATTCGATTGATCATCATCCTTATAAGTAATAACAATTCAGGAATGAAATTCTCGTCTAATATATTGTTCTTTTAGAGCGGGATCAGGTTTACAAACAAACTCATCAAAAATCTTCCAGGGTGGTTATCGCTATCCTTGATTAAGCGGTCGTAAGTACATTTAATGATAATGCGAAGGCAAGTTACTAAATAACTGTATCACTTTTTTTTGTATATTCTTGTTCTCCTCTTCCTTCTTCTTCCTTCTCTCTGTTTGGGTGTACGTTGTCGTTGTATGATTCCTTTTTTATTTAAATTATTGTATTTATTTAATTTTTGGCTGTGAAATACGACCATGGTTATAAAAATAGTGATAAACGCCGTATATATGAATATAAACGAACAAAAAATAAAAGCATGCACTTTAATTATTGTTTATTTTAAAGTTACATCCGTTATTGCGGTTGTTGTGTAAATATGCAGTAAAAGCATTCCAATGCTTTATAATTAGATTTTAAATTAGATTCTAGATTTTCACAACAGTTACATATAATTTTAAGAGCGTCGTGTATCAATAAGCCATATATCGTTCAAAGAATAAATATAGTATTATATTATAGTCTTGGTGTTAATTCAGGTGAGATAATATTTGTGCAATTTCGATTTCCATTTTACACTAGAATAGCTCTTGTACACATTTCAGTATCACTCACATTAGTACACAGTAAGAATATTTACCAGAGTACTTTTCATTGCTTTTCTCTTTTTAAATATGTATAGCATAGTTAATGAGAGGATGCGTGTTCAATGTGAACCGGGGAAAAGGTGCACAAAAGCAAGGGGAAATATAACCAAAAAATCGGCATGAATGCATAGTAGGTAGGAAGCATACTATCGCATATTCATTGATTAAAATTCCATCAGCTAAATAATATATGCAAATTACCAGAATTTGATGATTCCTCAAATACTTTATCAGGAATTGGTAATGAAAATTCAGTAAATATCAAAGTAAAGCCTTAAAATAATATTCATATTACCTGGCCTGATACGATGTCTAACTGTTTGAATATCGAAAAGCCTGTACATTTTCTGGTGATCTGATGGTCCTTAGTAATGGGGTTCTTATTTATACATACAGCTTGAAAGCCGGATCAGTAATACCTCACTTATATTGTTCTAATAATAAGTCTCTTTATTTGAGATTCTGTAGAAAGGAAAAATATTTAGTATAGGCAGCAATAATACAGGAAAGAATGAGATTCACAGAGTGAGACATCAAGACGCACACAATTATTTGCCAAACTATGGGTGAAATTGGAGTTTTTCAGTCGAAGAATATTAAAGCAATTCAGCTCTTTGTCAATGAATCTAAGTTCAATAACGGCCACCTAATGAGTGGGTATTATACAGGATTTATCGATGAAGGTTGAATGGAAATCAATCAGAATTTATGAAGAAGCAATTGTTGATCTACAGTTATATGATCATGGCAAAGTCAAATAAGTTATATTTGGGAATTCGTTGCTGAATCAGATAATCCCAAAGACGAATTGAATGCATTTCCAGAAAAGGGATCTTCAGAATAATCCTACCACTTTATACCGACGAAAAATAGACGGGAATTTACAATATCAATCTTGTCTGACAAGTACAGCTGCAGTTAATCAACAACAACATTTAACTTTCCTGTTGATTTGTGTTACGCAATTGATTGGCTTGATCCACGTAATAAACATAAACATGCACAAATAAGGCACATTCTTTTATTTGTTAGGTGTGGCGCACTTTACTATGGATTTTGAAAGCCATTGCTTATCCCGCATTACATTTATACCACATAAAAGGATTTCATAAACTGCATTCGGTTTGATTTCATAAATCCCCAGTCGATTCTGTTCTATGATGTTCGGCAATCACAGTAAAGTATTTATCAACTTATAATAAACAAGTTATATTATCACATTTTACGCAATTACTTGATTGGACATTACTTTTAATTTGTTACACATGCAAATCAATTCTGGCTTGGCATCTAAATACGGCCATTTAATTTAGTGCCGAGTAAATTGATGATTATTCGAATTGTTTCAAAAAAAAAAGCTTTTCTTGGGGAAGAGATGAGATGTTTGATTTAAAAGCGTGATTTATTATGATGAAATATTAACGAAACAAAATGGAGAAAGAGAAAAAAAAAAAGTAAATAGTAATAATAATGTTACAAATTATAAAAAAAAAGCATTAACCTAAGCCCAGCAAAAAAGTAAAGAATTTCTTACCAGTTGGTTCGCTTCTTGTGTAAAGAGTCTAAAAACTTAAAAATGGTACCAGGTGTGGCCGCCCAGCGATCTCTCCAATGGTAAGCAAATGTCTGACGGACACGCTTTTCATCAAAATCAGTATTCGAAAATAAGCTTGGGAGTGAATTTGATCTTCTACATTGAGAAGGATCAGTGAAACACCATGGTAAAATAGACCAAGGTTTAATGCCGTGGTGTAACACTCTTCTATAAATTCGATAGTAAAGTTTTGATCCAAAGATTTCTGGTCCTGTAACAAGGTATCTTTTAGGAGGTTCAGAGAGTCCCTTTTTTACTTGTATCCTAGCTTTAAACAAATCAGCCGCACCTTCCAAGATTTCACAAACGTAAGGAGAACTTTGATGAAAGTGGAATAAAGCACCGGTAAAAGGATTTCCAAACATACCAGTTGAACAACTTCCTTGAGCAATCCATTCGTGTTCAAAAAGTGGAGCTAAATCTCTAACAAACATAGTATCGATATCAAACCACAAACCACCATAACGATAAAGCACAAGCATTCTCAACAAGTCGTCTCTTCCTTTTCCATCATTGCCGTCTTGTACAAGTGATTGCCAAGTATCGACAAAAGGTTCAATGGGTGTATCTTTGACAAGTATTTGGGGTTGAACAACTTTAAACACAATTCGATCTCTCTTTTGTTGAGATCGAGTCAAGTAATTCCAACCCTCGGATTTTGTTAAACGATCTTCATCTTCAGCAGGAATCCAAACAATCAATGAATGATTGGCATTTTGAGTAGCAGAGAAAGAGCGTAGAGTGGCTACTTGTTTTTCTTCAAATTCTTTAGTCAAATTAGAAGACCAATATGTGTGAAATAATTGATCTCCATCATGAGGGTATCTTTGAGGTTTAAATAAAGCAGCAAAATCATAACAAGTATGTGCTTCCCATACAGGGAGGCCAGGAACAAAATTGGCGCTGAACTTTTGGTTGCCTTGGTAATAAGGGCTGTCTGGGGGCAAGTTGCTGAAGCATTTTGATAGTGGTTCAATGACAACAGGTTGTGGTGGTGACAACCAATTTCTGATATAGACATGGGCGTTTACTTCTAGTCTACAAAGCATGAAAAAAGAGATGGCTACCAGGAATGCAGAAAGGATGCCGTATTTAACTATATTGATCACAATACGCTTGTTTTGGCCAATCCAATTTACACTTTGCTTTAGTTTTTGTCTTGTAATATTTAAACATTGCATTATAATTGAGAGAAAAGGAAGGGGGGAATGTATATAAACTATTACAAAAAAAAAAAGAAAGAAAGAAAAGAAAAAAGAAATAGAAAAAAAAAAATCAATTTAAAGGAAACTCAAGTGTGCTACCAAATATGGAATCAATTATATTTCATTGACGTTATTTTTGTTTTCCTGAGCATGGTCTTACGGGTACTGTGGGTCTACGTACACTTCTCCTTCTTAAGTGTCTGTGAGGGTTTTTTTTGTATATGTTTGTTTATATTTTGATCATGTTGATAGATCAACGTGTCTTGCAGCAACCTGTTGCATATGGTTACTCAGTGTATTATTAGATAATTCATAGTTGTAAATGCTGTTAAACGGGAAAGCCTTATTAGATTTCGATTCGCGGAGCGTTGAATGGAGAATTTCAATTTAGAATTCGTCAAATTACACACAGTGGTGAAGGGATCTAATAGTTTATTGATCGGAGTATTACAATTTTTCTCAAACACAACAACTGCATGTACTATGTATAGATCAATGCCAAAATTCAAGTTGATTCATTATCAAAGATACGCTAACTTTTGCTGCTGCTTCTCGCCTACCCAAGGGTTCGCTTTGCTAATTAGAAAAATATTATAGTCAATGATATTTATATTAGACTCTAAACATGATGTCATTTAGTGTCTAAAACTAGCTAAATATTGAACACAGCAATCGTACAATTAGATTTCTCACAACTAATGATAAAAAATACGGTCCAGGTATTACCAGTGATATTACAAGAAATTGTGTAGCAAGCTGAGACCTTGCACAAAAAGAGTCGGATCACATTTTGCCCTTCTTGCTAAGCATGTCGAAGTTTACGATTACATTTTTCAAATACTAAAAAAATATAAGTTTCAGTACATTAGACACGCCATATCTTACAGTTCTACCATTTTTTTTGCGTCAGCCCTCGTTTTCCAACAAAAGCTCAAAAATAAAATCGAAAGCTGTTGAAATTTAAACATGTGCGTTATAAAGCAGCGCAAATTAAACATATTTTACTATCATGCTTTCCTTTTGGTATATTCTATGATGCTATACTTGGAACTTCCAAACAGTAAATTTCAATATGACATCAGAATTCAAAGAACTTATTCTATTAGAATATATATGGTAAAAAGAATACTTTGAATTAATACATACTTACATTTTACTTTATTATACAGTATTATTCCTTGTTGCACTCTGCAGTTGACGAGACATCAAGTTGCTGAAACACCTTCTATATGCGATAAAAAATTATACTGCATAATTTGATTGGTATGCCACTGATATCCTTGAAACCTGATTTACAAAAATTGATTTCAAAAGTTTCAAATCTTTGAAATCAGAGCGTGCCCTTTTTTCTATAACTAACCTCAGAGTAAACTCTTTTATGATATATCTTAGATACTAAAAAAATAAGTATGAATTGGACGCATTATGCTACCTATTCCTAAATTCATTTTATATGTCACATATCATAAAAGACTCAAAAACAGGTAAAATTCGCAGCTTTTTCCTTGAAAACTAAGTCCTACTTTTCATCCCTACTCTACTTTTTTTTTCACTAAATAACACCAAGAAAAAATTGTATTTCAATGTACATGAGATGTTCAACTTTAATCCAAAAATGTATATCCAGATATATTCTATTTCTAGCTGTTGGTATTAATTTTTCAGTGCTAATGTTTCAGATTTTTACCATTAATTCAGTGCTAAAAATTGAAAACTTTGAGCTTTCATATCTCTATAAAAATCAAGCTATACTAACACTTTCGAATGATAAAACTTACTTGTTTTAAATTGCTCTATAACATATTTAAGTATAAAAAAATTCTGAGCACTTTTTTTTTCTTCCTTTTTTTTCCTTTTGTAGTGTAGATTACAAAATATTCGTTATATTGAGCAGTATTTTGTTTGCATTTATTTTATTGATCTTGTTGAGCTCTCTCGGACTCAATTTAGTTTTTTTCGAAATATTAATTTTTGGTGGAGATATCGTCAAAAATGTGTACAAAGAGATACTTTTTGTTTCTAGCATCAATTTTCCCCATGTGTACCCTCATCCGAAATTCTGAATTTGAAAAAAAATGACAAAAATCTTATTTTCTCTATAAAAAATGTAGCTAGAAGGTTTATCAATAGCTAGATCGATAGATAATTTTGCTGCACATTATTTCCATTATTTATATTTGAGGTACAATTATAAAAAGTCATGTGTAACTTCAAAAAACCTCCAAAATTTTAATTGCATTTTATGCAAAATTTAATATAAAACATTGTTGTGGAGAATATTTAGATGTATGTAAAATCCAAAACTGTACAAAAAACATTTAATACACTAGATCTACTTACTTTGCAGTTCATGAGATAACAAACAATTTTGTTTTTTGAATCATTTTCTGGTCGATTTCACAAATCGATTTTGGAACTCAGTCAGCATAGGTTTTAATCTTTAATATGAACTATTATTTTGTGTCGAAGTCCTCGGAAGTCCCGGAAGTCCCCTACACGATTAGAACCCAGTATGCTAATAAGCTCACTTATTTGAGAAACAACCGTAAATAAGTGCACTTATTTACGGATCAAGTCCCCAGGGAAAAAATAATAAATTTATGTCAATACAATCATGGCAAGATCGACTTTATTTTGTAAAATGTTATGCTTAGACTTCAATATGATATTATGATACTTGTTGTATTTACAGTAAGCTGAATGATGTTTATTTATTGAATATATATGTATATATATAAAAATAATAATAAAATATAAAGAAATGCAAAGAAAGAATAGAAAAAGCTATTACAATGAGCCATCATTGACTCCAAAGATTTCAATTTTGTTATTCGCCAACCAATGCAACGAGTATCCTTTCTGTGATCTTCTTCGTTCTGCAATATTTACTGCAGTTTCTAAACTAATGTTCCTTTTCATGGCGTAATCCTCGATTGTCTTGATGATAAGTTTTCTTCTATTGAAGAACTTCTTTTCCTTCTCTGCTCGTCTCCATCTTGTTCCAAACTTTTCTTCCAAATCTTGTACCGCATATCCACCGCACAAACCATGTTTCCACTCTCTCCACAAGTCTTTGATGGACACAATTCCTCGACTCATTTGGTAATATGGTACCTTTTCTGTAACTTCAAGAGAATTTGATGATGATGAGGATAATGTTGGTGGTGGTGGATTGGAATTTGACATCAAGTTTTGTTGTGGTTTTGTGGTTGCTGAGATGTGAGATTGGCCATTTTGTAAATCTGGTAAGTTCACGCTGAGGTTTATACTTGCTTGACCTGTAATTAGACGGGTTATATAATCATTAGTTGTTTCTTGAGTAGTGAGATGATCATTCAATTTTGAAGAAAGGTCATTATGCATTATGCGTATCTTTTCCTCTAAAATTGGAACACAACGTTGGAGCAAAATGTTTGCAGGGTCATTGTTATCTTTCATGATCACTGTCATGCGTCTTTGAAGAAGATTTATTAGTTTATACTATATAAAACACAAACAAGTGCTTACTCTTTATATTCTAAAAACATAGGATTAGAAAACAATTCATTTTGCCATAATGGATGATTGGGGAATTTCTCCATCATCACAATTGAATCTTGAATAATAATTTTTCTCAACATAAAAAACAGTTGAAAGCAAGCTTTTGCAGCCACGGTAACTTCCATAGGGTCACCATTATTCTTACCAACATTCTTAGCTAGTAATCGATCGTTCCATTCATCCAGTAGAGGAAAAATCAACTTGGTCAAATCTTCAGGAGGATCCAGTGAGGCCCTGGGAATGTAAAATTGTCCTTGCTGAATAGTAAAACCCGCCATTGCTCGCATTGCTTCCCTGGGCAAACCAGTAAGGTAAGCACCATTCATTGTTGTGTTATTCCAACGACCGAGACGACGAATTTGGTCTTCGTGAACACCAGCAAGATCAGCCATCCTCGCAGAAGAGCCACGGTTTATATGTGTTTTTGTTTTAGAGAAAATTTTTGCTCCATCTAATCCTCTTATAACGGCATCACGATGGCTGTTGTAGCTCCAGATTTTCTTTAAATCCTGGTTATCAGATTTAAAAAGCTTTATAAAATACCAATTATGAGAAGTAGTGAAGTCGGGAAACGGCTCATTCTCAACATGAAAACGCCAAAACAAATATAGGCCAAGAGACATTATAGGGCAAATTTCAACGCGAGTGTTACGGATGCAGCCACCAAGTTCCAAGCGGTTATTTTTGTTTGTTTTTCCCTGTCGCAACACCATCACCAGAGCAAGACATTCTATGTCAGGCCTGATACTCTCATTATCTAAATTAACTGTTTGAAAATCTGTCAATTCAGCATGCCTGATAGATTGTCCTCGTAGTAGAAAATAATGGGAGAAAAGAAATGCGGCAGCATCTCTCAAGTTTTCTCCATGATTTCTTTGGCTATTCAAATAGAACTGTATGACATTTGCTACTTGATCTAATGAAGTATAACCATCGGCAAGTGTTCCTTCTCCACGATCTTCGCAATTAGATCTCTTGGTCTGGAATTCTCGTTCTTTAGCACTTTTCAATACGCTTGCAATTACTTTTCTTGGATTTTTATTACAATTTATTTTCTTTATAACTTGTGTCTTGTATAGATCTGTAATTGCTGCTATGTATTGTTCGACAGTTAAAAATTTGATTCTTTGAGCTGCTTTTGTTTTCGTTTTTCTGCGAGAGAAACGATTTAAAACCTGGGATAATAAGGGCGTACAAGACAGTTAGTATCAAAAGCTAAATTCATTAGCAATATTCTTTGCTTTCACCTCCTTGTGTAGAAAATAATTTAATTTTTCCCCAGAAACAATTCCTCTTTGCAATTTATCTTCATGTACAAAGGTTTTCTCTGCCCATGTAAGAAACTCTTTAGCTTTCGCTGAATATGCTTTTTTAGTGTTTATGGGCCTATTATCTTGAGCTTGTTCAGCAGTAATTTCAAGACTCCTTGCCATGTCATATATTACATTGGAACCATCATTTTGGTTGTTGTCAACCATATCAGTATTGACCGTATCAATATCATTAGTGACAATCATATTGATCATATCAATATCATTATCAATCAAGGTAGAAGATGAAGCGGACATTCTACTATCAATAGATGCAGTTGCAGTTTTCTTAGTCATTGTATAAGTGGATTATTCTTTTTCAAATGGTTTGTTTATTATTTATTTGTTAAAATTAAGAATATTCTCTTCGATGACAGCTCTCAGTAATATTTATTTGTGAAACATTTCATGCAGAAAGCTGATCATAAGACATTTATTGATTTGAAGTCTCTCATTAGGGTGGGACTTGAGTCCGGGACTCAGTATGCGAACTTGAAGATAAGTCCCTATTATTTTGATTATGGGCTTTGTTCCTTAGCTACGTTCAACGCAATATCACATATCGACCCCGACACAAAAGGTAAACACTCCTCGTTTCAATTGCATGTTAATGATCCTCCTCTAATTACATCCAGCTACAGTCGTAATTCGATTTAGTGGAATTGTGGGAGGGGGAAAAGTATTTACAAAATCGATCGAGTTTTTCACGAAATCAAATAAATCATTTTCGTAATATTGGGTCAAAAAATGAGAGTAAAAAGGCATTACTATTTTATAGTATTTAATAATACTGCTAGGAAAGGTTTTTCACATTTGAGCAAGTGAATTAAGCAAAGGATAACAAGAAATTTTACAAAAAACTGAGGTAAATTAGGCACTTGATTTGGTTATTCTCCATATTTATTCTAATTTCATGGCTATCAGATCAAGACTATTACCGGCTAAATACAGTTATCCAATGATATTTGTATTTTACTCATATAGTGGACTGGGAGTGAGAGTTTATGGATACATACAATCTTATTTATAGAAAGAGTAATAACAAAGTCTAGTAGTAACATTCATCATGGAGAACGTAGTAGGCTTTATTACTAGAAAAACTAATTGATGATAAAAGAAAGAACTAAGAGCTTCTAGGCCTTGGTTTAAAAGACTATTTATAAGAATTGCATTTCAATATGAGTTAGAAATGGAATTGGCTTCAAAATTGGCTGTTTAACATCCTCAAAAATCGACAGGGAGAAATGAAATTGTCCACTATTCACTGAATTGATTCAGTGGATTTAGGCAGTAAAATTACGAAAAAAACGGGAGATTTCAAAATATCTTTTAAATTGAAAATCCCTTATTTTTGAGTCCATTAAATCAAATCACGACTATACTGCTTGTCTGCGTCGCCTCTACAACACTGAAACCATCAACTACTTTTTCTTTACCTGTGCAGTAAATTACGATGTGATTTACTAAAATAAAAAAATATAAAAAAATAAAAGCAGTAGAAATACAATTATAATCAGCTAAAGTTTTTATTACAAAAGATTTCTGAAGAGTTAAAATAATTGAAAAGTATGAGGGTATTTATAGTGATTTGGAGAACTTGGATACCATCAGACTTGAATGGATGTATATTTAGTAATCTTCCAGTTTTGAGTACATTGTTATTGATTTGATATTTTAAGGGGTAAATTGTATAGAGCATTGACCATAAGGGATTGTATGTCAAGTGTGACAATATCGACCTTTTGGGAAATGGTTGTTTTTGTTTATTTCTGTTATATCTATTTTATGTAACCTTGATTTTTAAGGGGTAGTTTTTATATGCTTGAATCTTATTTATATTGATAGTGCAACTACGATATAGATGAGTAGTTGACTAAATTGATATCTTTGTTTATTATCATTATTGATTTGGATAGAATCCTGTTTTGATATATATGTCATTTGTGTAATTGATTGCGCCGTGATCAAGGGTGCTATCATCTACACGACATGTATGGTTCAAAAAGGGTATTTCATATTTTTAGCATGCGTTTGTTATTGTGTTCAATTGAAGCGTTTGTTTATTATCGTTGTTCACATTTCAAGTGGCATCATATTTTATGAGCGACACTTGAAATTTAGGTTGTTTTATTTTTATCAAGCGTTTTTAGTATGTAATTCCACTGCAACCTGCTCATCAAAGCTCACTACGGCCGACCTGTGCTGCACAAGATAATTTCGTTGTGTGTTTAGGACATAGACTAGACTGGGTACATGTATTACTACTGTAGTAGAAGTGCTCAAAAGGTTATTTAGACATAATTTTTAGCATAGAATGATGAGTACGAGGTGATAATGATGTATGCCAATTTTATTCCATTTAGTTATGCTACATGTAGTCTATGACGAAATGGTGTAGCTTAAGATCCTGAAGTGAGCCAATCATAAACTCGTTTCTGGGAATGGAATTCAGCTATTATTCCATTTGCATAAACATTCACTGTCTAAAGTTAATCAAGCATGAAAATCCTATATACTTAACTTGGTCGTATCCTACTAAACTTGCTCTGGTCAATCTAGTATATCATCATGTTGTAATCAACTTGTTTCCCAAGACGATAAAATCATCCTTTCATACACTTTGTATTGTAGACTCTATATCCACGCTTCCAAAACATATAAATACCCTGAATCCTGATGTCGTTCGAGATAGATTCATTATCTTTTTTACCTACAATATACTCAATAAATATATCTTGTTTTAACTTTATTTTCTAGTTATTCATTGTGTATATTTAAACATTGTGCCCAGGTGGGCTGCACACTATAATAGCCTGAGCTGTTGTGCCCACTGAATATGGCTAAAAAGATAACAAGGTGCACATGGGCACAAAAAAAGAAACTGCACACGAGCACAACAACGCTAAGCCTGTATGTACATAATTATAGATTCTGTCCATGTGCATGACATTAATCCCATGTCTGCATAATAGTAGAATTGCCCATAAGCATATCATTATTCCTATTTGTGCATAATACTAAAATATGACCATGAGCATAATGAGCTGGTTGTATGGGCACAAATTGGTTTTTTGTACTTGAGCATCGTGCCTTTCTCAAAATTTCATTGCATTTTTTTACTGCAATGAGGTTTTAAATTACATCTGCTTTTATTAATAATATAGATTATATAGACAATAATATATTTCAATACGTTGTTGATGTATAGCAATACATGCAACAGCCGATATATTTACGATTATCTATCATCATTTATAAATAAGTTTATAGCTATAATGTTTACAGCAACAATGGTTTTTGCTCGAGCATAAAATTAAATAACCCTTACTGCTTAAATTTATATGCAAGGCAAATCTAAGATTATAGATGTTACTTTATTACACATAAAATTTAAACAAATTAGCCTTCTTTAAACTTACTATTTTAGTTTACAATTATCAGCGGTAAAAAGATTTGTTTTCAAGTATACAGTAGCTACGATCAAAACTATGGTTATTAGACAAAACATTAGATTATTCTTTTTTTTTTGTTTCTATATTATTTGAAATTTCATCACTTTTCTGGAACATTTCGTGGGTTTGTAGCCAGTTCTAGCTTTTCATTGAGTAGATATAAGTATTATTGCCTTCGATTTGATCTGGTAATCTCTTAGGTTAGCATACGTATTCAGATAAAAGAAAGGAATACCAGTAGCTTAATAGTCTGATATGCCTTATCAAACGGTGAATATATTCTTGGAATATGAAAACAAAAAGAGATAAATAGCACACGTAGAAAAGGACTTTCAAGGCTTCACATCATTTAGCGCATTTAAAACCCTGATAAATTGATCATTTCAGCCAATGTAAAAGCAGTATTACAGCGCCTGAACTATAAACTAATAAGCAAAATAGGCAATATTTGTTATCATAGACACATATATGTTTCTACCAGAAAAACAGTTTGTCATATCATACATTCATTAAAAAATTGCAAAAACGAGCCCGTAGAACGACGCGGTAATTGAGCATAGCCAGATCGAACGGCCAAGTCTCTTATACTATGGTATATTTAAATTTTAAATAGAAAAGCCGTTTTTTTTAAAAAACTTTCATTATATTTAACCATGTACGGTCTGAAAACTCAGACTTTGTAGCGGACATTTTTGGGGACTCATTTTGTCCTTACCAACACTCATGATTTTGATCAAAAAACAGAAAAATCAAATTTTGATACTAAAATCAACGTTTAAATATACTACATTGTGAGAGAAAATTGTAGCCATAGCTAATACACACTTTATAAAAGCTTAATATTAAATGTTAAGTAATGAAACTTTGTACTTTTGTCCCAAAAACGGTTTTTTAATTAAAGGATTTTCATATAATATTTTAAAATAAGAATGTTTTTTATTTTTTATTGAGCAAATAGAGCCCTACATTTTGTATATGTATATATTTTTTGTTTTTATAATTGGTAGTATAATTAACTCTAGATTTGCAAAATCAGAAAAAAAAAATTAAAAAATGTCAAAATTGATGATCTGGACAAGAATAATTTTCGAAATTAATGTTCCGCTTATAAGCCTTGTAAGTCTTAAAAATAAGAGATTTTATAATACTTGAAAACTTTTTCAAGAATTTACGATGCTGTACCCACTTCATTCAAGCTTATTACTATAAATCTTTATACATAGTAATATTGTGTGGTAGTTTATTTGATGATAATATAGTCTCACTTTATAATTATTGCGCTAGAGGTGATTTACATTGAGTTTTAGTGTTACCTCTCCAATATTATAAACATACACATGGCCATCACTGGGACCTATTGCCGCCTTTTTACTCTCTTTGTCCTAGGCCAATTTATTCAATGCTTTATTAGAACCAACTTAAATACTACTTATCATTAGCCCGCCTTATGATAAATGTCAATCCAAAATCAGAAACATCCCTCATTGTCATTGTTATAAGCTATGAGAAGCTTGTTGATTTTTTATAATACAACAATTAAATAAAAGACAAAATGATACTAATCGCATATGGTGAGTATTTAACATTTAAGTAGGTTTGATGAAGTATGCTTTTAAAATATTTTAAAAATCCTGAGGCAAACACAACGTTTTGGTCTTGTAATTTCTTTCCATCGAAATGTCGCGATTTTCACTACACAATGAATGCACCTTTTATCAATCTTGACCTCGATGTACATTGAGTATCAGTTTTTTACCAGTTGTATTTTCTCTGATTCATTAATATTCGGTCATATTGAACGATTAATGTATTAAATTACAATTTACGAGTATACTGTTGGTAGTTTTTTGTTATTATTACTTTAAAAACTTGATCCTCTTATTATTATTATTACCATTGACTATGATTTTCAAACTGATTGATTCCTTACAATATATCATGTTACTAATTTCGCATTGGTAGAGATTATACAATTAATATTTGCATTTAACGCTGCTGGTAAACTGGAAAGTTGGTGTCTGTCTTTATTTTGATGAATAATGCGTACTTTGGTTTTCCAGTATATTCTATAATTCTAGGTATTTCGACTCCTAAAAGCTGAATTTTCCAATGCAAATGCATCTGTTGGATATCACTTGAGTTCCTTCCGTGCATTGTAGCTCATGTTATACTAACTCCCATTTGGGCAAACATTGCTTTACATTCGTCCATGTTCAATTTTTCTGTTATACAGCTTAATATTAATGTACTAACATTGAATTTTGTTTATATCTCCATCACCAAAAATTGGCATTCTTTCCAGGTGATTTCTACTACCAATTTCTGGAAAGCTCTATTATCATTTCCAAAAAAGAAAAAATATACCTTAATTTGCTGCATTTCCCATAGCAGTGAAAAATGACAAATACAGTACATGTTCACATATATGGGGATTAAAATTGTAGACTAAAGGAGATTGACAAGCTTAACGGGTAGCGCATGCGCTACAAATTGAGTGCGACACACATATTCGTGAATTCAAACCCCCCAAAGGGGAAGCCCTTTGGTATTAGGATATGAATTTTGAAAGAAAATCTCCGATGACCCTTGCTTCTCATCGAATATGATTTCCTTTTTTTCCTAGTAAGTTTTGCATATGTCTAGCAAATTTTTTCCTTTTTCATTAATGCATATGATATGCATACTAGTAAATTTGGCTGGCAAATCCCGGCTCGACACCAATACTACCAGCATCTATGGGGCATTGTACGTTCAGTCAGTTTGAGCAACAGGTTGGTTACCTGCTGATATTAACTTTTCTTCTTTCGGACAAATGCCAATGACCCATCATGGATGGAAGGTATATTATTTTTGAAGATTTGGCGTCATTTGACTCAATATTATATATTATTACTCGAATAAAAAAAAGCACTGTGTTGTTTTATCAATACTCATCATAGGCCTCATCAAACAAGTGTTGCATCCACCGGTTATTTGTAAGATAATCAACCTTTTGATTTGTAATCCTTATAGAAGATAAGAAGTCAGCTAACTGATGATCTGTGGTAATATTCTTGATTGTTCTTATTGTTCTAAAGTAAGATCCAGGAAACGGTATATGTGAGACATATTCACTTGTTGGATTTAGCTATATAAAATAAGCTCAACTTAAATGTGCTGTGTTACAAATGTAAATAAAATGACTCTGACAATGGAATGTCAGAAAGATATAATCAATCCAAAACTGATCTAACGGATAAATGTAATATAGAATTTGTATATAATAGGACAAATTATTGATATTAAATAAAGATGATCTTCAGTTTTTGTGTGTGATTTAATTTAACAAGTTCCTTTATTAAATTATACATTTTTTCTTGCTCCATTATTTATTCTAAATCCTGGGCATTTCAACAAGGTCTCAGTCTATAACCGATTTTACAGTAAACCAATGCAGATTATTGATTTATACCATATTCAACAAAAAGACTAATATTTTTTCATAAACTAAAATCAAGTAGCAGGTACAAATACTGTGCATATTTTTCCTATTGTTTATTTGGAAATAAATTATTAACTGTTAATGTTAGGGCGCGTTATAATGTCTTTTTTGAACAAAAAAAGCATCCAGGACTTAATCATTTTGTTCCATTATCTACGTTATAATCAATGCTTTTTTGGTCTAAAGTCGATATCTACCTGGTGAAAAACTGGTGATTTTAAAAGGGTGTATAGCATTGACTTGATTTGAACGAATGAATAAACTCATGTTAGTCTATTTAGTTTCTAAAAAGCATTTATTTCTATTTAGTGGCTAACAACAGCTATGAAAATAAAAATAAGATGTTGTCTTGTATATCACTACCAACTATCAAAGGTACACCATAATTATTACTTATTAGCTTTTTATTAATAATTGACTATTATACCAATAAATCAGTTTTTATAGGTCAAAAGTAAGTTTGTTCTGGCAAAGCATTGAATAAATTGGTTTCTTGTGGCAAAGACGAGGGTAAAAATGTGGCAATAGGTCCCAGTGATGGCCATGTTTATGTTTATGATATTGGAGAGGTAACACTAAAACTCAATGTAAATCATCTCTAGCGCAATAATGATAAAGTGAGACTATATTATCATCAAATAAATTACCACACAATATTACTATGTATTATGTATAAAGATTTACAGTAATAAGCTTGAATGAAGTGGGTACAGCATCGTAAATTCTTGAAAAAGTTTTCAAGTATTATAAAATCTCTTATTTTTAAGACTTACAAGGCTTATAAGCGGAACATTAATTTCGAAAATTATTCTTGTCCAGATCATCAATTTTGACATTTTTTAATTTTTTTTTTCTGATTTTGCAAATCTAGAGTTAATTATACTACCAATTATAAAAACAAAAAATATATACATATACAAAATGTAGGGCTCTATTTGCTCAATAAAAAATAAAAAACATTCTTATTTTAAAATATTATATGAAAATCCTTTAATTAAAAAACCGTTTTTGGGACAAAAGTACAAAGTTTCATTACTTAACATTTAATATTAAGCTTTTATAAAGTGTGTATTAGCTATGGCTACAATTTTCTCTCACAATGTAGTATATTTAAACGTTGATTTTAGTATCAAAATTTGATTTTTCTGTTTTTTGATCAAAATCATGAGTGTTGGTAAGGACAAAATGAGTCCCCAAAAATGTCCGCTACAAAGTCTGAGTTTTCAGACCGTACATGGTTAAATATAATGAAAGTTTTTTAAAAAAAACGGCTTTTCTATTTAAAATTTAAATATACCATAGTATAAGAGACTTGGCCGTTCGATCTGGCTATGCTCAATTACCGCGTCGTTCTACGGGCTCGTTTTTGCAATTTTTTAATGAATGTATGATATGACAAACTGTTTTTCTGGTAGAAACATATATGTGTCTATGATAACAAATATTGCCTATTTTGCTTATTAGTTTATAGTTCAGGCGCTGTAATACTGCTTTTACATTGGCTGAAATGATCAATTTATCAGGGTTTTAAATGCGCTAAATAATGTGAAGCCTTGAAAGTCCTTTTATACGTGTGTTGTTTCTCTCTTTTTGTTTTCATATTCCAAGAATATATTCACCGTTTGATAAGGTATATCAGACTATCAAGCTACTGATATTCCTTTCTTTTATCTGAATACGCATGCTAACCTAAGGGACTAATGCTTTTAATATTGGTAGCAGCCTATATTAGAGACTGATATTTTTATTAACCGCATTCTAAGGTCAAATATCATTATTTACTACTGTATTGTTGGACGTATTTTTTGATGATTATTACCAGATCAACTCGAAGGCAATAATATTTATATCTACTCAATACAAAGCTAGAACTGGATACAAACCCACGAAACGTTCCAGAAAAGTGTTGAAATTTTTAATGATATAAAAACAAAAATAAGAAAAGAATAATCTAATGTCTTGATTATTAACCATAGTTTTGATCGTCGCTATACTTGAAAACAAATCTTTTTACAGTTGACAATCTTAAACTAAAATAGTAAGTTTAAAGAAGGTTAATTTGTTTGAATTTTATGAGTGATAAAGCAACATCTATAATTTAAATTTGGCTTGCATATAAATTTAAGCAGCAAGTGTTATTTACGTTTATGCTCGAGCAAAAACCATTGTTTCTGTAAACATTATAGTTATAAACATTATTTAGAAATGATGATAATCGTGAATATATTGGTTCTTGCATGTATTGCTCTACATCAACAACGTATTGAATTGTATTATTAAATCACCACAGCCTCTACATCAGGTTTCAAGGTTTTTTGGTGAACCTCATGCCAATGTATTCGATCGAAGAACTTTCTATATGCCTCTTGTAGGTAAAAAAAATAAGAATGCTTGAGACAAAATAAATAATTGGTTTATTACTTCTTTTAAACTATACGATTTAATTTTCAAGGACATAAAATATACCTTAAAGATCAAGCCTTGAACATTTTTTGATGACCCAATTCAAGTAAAAGTTACACAGTTACTACTTTTACAGACAATTACTTTTAGAATAAAGTTCAATGATTTGACAAACCTAAAACCAGAGGTAAGGTTTGCGAAACCATTGTACGCTTTCCGAACGAAGCAGTTCGCTGAAACTAAAAATTAGCTAGCTTAAGCATCCTCAAAACACCATTAATCATCTCTAAAGTTCTGACACCGAGAATCTAGCTATTGCTAAGTTGCCCTGGATGTCGATCATCAATCGCAGCGCAGTAAACTTGAACAGCAAGCGTTGTCAGAGCCATTTAACTCCGAGATTGAACCCTGAAAAAAGTTGCCAAGAGGAATATTTCTGGGCAAATATACAAATCAAAAAATGCAAAAACAAAGTATACAATCTATAGATCATATAAACTCAATAAAAGATCCTAAAAAATCAAAGTTCCAAATGTAAAAATATTCCAGTTTTAATTTTTTTATCGCTGATGAAAATTGTAAATAATAATAATACATCGTTTATCATTTTATTACGACATGTATTGAGACATTGCAAAGATTGAATAAATGATGGAAGATATAATCATTGCCATTGCCATGATAAAATTAACCTTTCCCCAGAAAGATTCATATTCATTTCGACTTCCTGCGCAGCAACATGCGCCAATAACCCATAAAGGTGGACAAAACCTATTAAATAGTTATTAACAAATCTTTTCAGATATATTTATATAAAATACATACCATCCAAATAAAAAGAATATAGCAGCCAAAGGGAACTTTCTCCTCTCTTCAATTTGACGGCGTCTCATACGATCTGTTACATTTGGAGTAATAGAAGGGTAGGGTAATTCAATAGTTTGGTATCTAGCTTGGTGTTGTTGTGGTTGATAGACATGTTGAGTTTGGGTTGGAGGAGGAGAAATAGGTATTTGAGGATACAAAGATTGACCTTGTTGTTGATGCTGTTGATTAATATCCGGTGTATGAGACGGTAAATGATGATGCTGCTGATTGTTGTTATAATTAGGATTGAATGGAGGTGATTGAAAAGTAGTACTCGAGCCTTGTTGTGGAAAATTTGGATTAAATGGTGGAGTTTCTTGATAAGCAGGTGGAGGAGCAGAATCGTCATCTACATCTGGTGTATTTTGTGGTTTTCCCATGCTTTCTGTTTCTATGAAAAAAGAAAAGAGATAAAAGAGAAAAGATAAAAGAGATAGAGAGATGAAAATGCCCAGCTTTTTCAATGTCCACCCTCTTCGTTCCTCGTTCTGCACAAATGTACAGTATTTAGGTCACACTAAAAACTGCTTGAATTTCCATTATTCTCATGTGATGTCATTTGGAATAAGAAAGATCCAAGTTTTGATACCATTCAAATCATAAAATAAAAGCAGTTGATGTAGTATAGAGATCATTATTCAAGATTGTTTTAAAAAAATGGGAATGCTTTTTAAAGAAATATTCAAAGGATTTTTGTTTATATATTTTTATGCATGAACAGAATCTTATAAAAAGGAGGGTCATCGAGTGAGGAAAACCATTTTTCTTTTTCTTCTTCTTTCATCATTTTCTTTTTTAACAAAAAATGAAGTCTACTACAGTTTGGTTGATTTTGTTGGTATTTCCGTTTATCGTATCGGCATCTCTACTAGTACCAATATCATCAACTATTTCTCATCACCATAAATCAGTAAATGTTTCGTTAGGATTTGATTAATGTACTTGCAATGTTAACACATTTCATTTGTTTAGTGTTCAGATATCGAATCTCATAAAGATCAATGTGCATTTGTAATGAGTGCTTGCCAAGGATTTAGTGGTGTATTTCTTAAATTTTATTATTGCTCTACATTATGGCGTCCAGTAACGATTATGATCATGGTAAAAAGATAAAGAATGATGTCTCTACTAAATGCTAAATGCCTTTTTTTTTCATAGCTATCTGGTTTATTACTACTATTTGGCGCAGTTAGTGTAGTTGCTGCTGATTTCTTTTGTCCTAACTTACAAACCATTTCATCAAGACTGCAATTATCTGAAAGCATGGTATGTATACATTTACATTTTGAAAAGAATTATACAAAATGTCCAATTTATTTATGTTTTTTTATTGTTTTAGGCCGGTGTAACTGTACTTGCATTTGGTAATGGAAGCCCAGATTTATTTAGTACATTTACGTATGTATAAACATGTAAACAACCGATACAGTCCCTATTAACCATTTCATAAAATGTATAGTGCTATGAATAGTGGATCGGGATCATTAGCTATTGGAGAACTTATTGGAGCAGCATTTTTCATTGTATCAGTAGTTTCTGGATGTATGGGTATAATTCGTCCATTTAGATCAAAAAGGATCACTTTTATGCGGGACGCATCTTTCCTTACAGGCGCTATCATGATTTTAACATGGATAGTATACCATCAACGCATATGCTGGTATCATGGATTGATTTTAATTTGTTATTACATTACATACGTAATTGTTGTTGTAATGGGCGCCTATCGATTTCCAGGGGCAGAGACACCCGCTTTACCTGAACCAAAATCTGTTATTATGGAACATTGCAATACAGAAGAATTATTAACGGAAACATCAAGATTATTGCAATCTACACCGAGTAAGTAAGATAGATTTCCTTGGATGTATACATTATTAAGGTTGTTTATATAGTAGATGGTCCTTTACGTTTAGATATCCCTGCTCATGGATTTCAATCACAAGAACATTTGGGACATATTATTAGACCTGTATCTCCCAATTCATCGCATTTATCTCGTAAATCATCTTTACATATCGATTCGTATTTCCCTCGTACAACAAGTACCAATGGATCAATATCATCTAGATTGTATAGACATGCAATGTCACCACGTGTTGGTATCAGAACATCTTTGTTTAGTGCAATTGAGGTATTGTATATATATATATATATATATGTATTATATAGTTTCATTTAATATTAAAAAAATAACTAAACAAAAACAAAATTATAGTTTCAAGAGCAAGTAGCAAGCATTAAAAGGGCAAATAGTACCCAGTTATATCCACACAAGAGGGATACATCATCTGTATTAAGACAAAGACATACTCAAGCATCAGTACCTTGTATATCTGCTGCAAGACGACAGGAGAGTGCAGATCATCTCTTGACCGCTCATCATTTACCAAACAGCAGAACTCCTGAAAGTTCACATACTAATAACAATAACAATGACTACTTTACATATATATCTGCAAGTCAACAAAATAATCGTTTATCAAATCCTACAGAAAATAACGATGATCGACCTATTCCTGAAATTAGACTTGCTCCGCCAAATTTAGAAGAACAACAACAAAACATTGATAATGTGAGCATTCATGTGCCTTTAAAACATCAGGATGAATTAAAAATATCCGTATCAATCTCAATGGTATTGGATGATGTTTGCTCTACATTATTTCCAACATTACAAGATTGGAGCTCAAAAACTGCATTTGCAAAACTAAGCGCACTTGTAGCTGTGCCTCTTGTATTGATATTTACATTAACTTTGCCTATTGCAGAAGGTGACGAGGTTAAAGTAGATGATATTGAGGTTTTAGCGGCAGCAAATGAACCTCAAACAAATCAACAAATTGTTGCGATAACATCATCAGCTGGTGAAACTCCCACAGCTTCTAAAAGCTATCTCACTGTACCTACATCTGAAAGAAGTATATCTGAATTAAATGCAGATGAAGATTTACCATTGTTACTAGAAGAAGAAGAAGAAGGTCAATTAGGTTGGTGTAGATGGTTAGTTGCTACTCAAGCAATCTGTTCTACTACATTTGTTACTAGCGTGATGGCATGTAAGTCTTTTTCTATTTTTATACAAATACATACGCATGTTGCTAAACCAATCTTCGGCAGTAAATGGCTTTGTTCCTGCATTTGGTATATTGGTCGGTTTCTTCATAGGTTGTATATTATCATGTCTTGTAATATACAAAACCAAAGCAAATGAAGCGCCTAAATGGCAATGGATGTTATCCTTTGTTGGATTTATCATTGCATTGAATTGGATCTTTTTATTAGCTAACGAAATGGTTGGCTTATTACAAGCTTTAGGCGCTATATTTGATATTAGTGAAGCTATCATGGGTTTGACTATATTCGCATTGGGAAATAGTGTAGGAGATTTAGTAGCTAATACAGCAATTGCAAAGATGGGATTTCCTACTATGGCTATTTCAGCCTGTTATGCAGGACCTTTACTGAGTAAATAATGCATTCATTCTGTTTAAAATAGCAAATTACTAATACTATTTTACTAGACATGGTATTAGGTGTAGGTATCTCATCTACTTATCAAACTTGGGTTACTGGAAAACCCTATGCATTAGATATTGCACCTACCATTCTCATTTCATCAGCCGGATTGATTACAGTATTATTGAGTACATTGATTGTTGTCAATATCAATGGATATCATATTAATAGTGGCCTTGGTTGGTGGATGATTATCGTTTATTCAACATGTACAATTGTAAATGTCTTTATTGAATTCAATGTATTTCACTAAAATAACAAAATATTATTGTATCGTGACTCTTTGCATGTAATGTACATACATTGCTGTATATTCACTTGCATAACAACGCCACTATTTCCTTGAAATGAAATCTATATACACTATAAATTATTCCCCTTTTAACTATCCTGCATATTTTTATATATTTCCTCAAAGCATACATTACTTTTTCTTTAATAAATTGCTTTATTTTTCATATAGAATATGAGGTATGAAATTAGACATTGTATATTATTGGTCAATTGTTGATATAAAAAGACATTTGTAGTACACAAAATGCTAATGACTATAAAGTCGTTTGCGATCCTGAAATTAATAAAAAAAGGCATAATAGTAGAGCACCAATAATTGAATATGAAAAACCAGATACCAATGTCAAAGATCCACGCCTTGATAAGATGGACTATGATCGATCAAGTTTGTTGTATAATACTCTTTTCAATATAATTGAATTCAGCGATCCTAACATCAAACAGCAATCACCTCAGAGCACAGTACTAATATCTAATATATTACCTCTTAGCTCTGAATCTCAAATCACCACTGTTTTGTCAGTCTACGGCAAAGTAAATCATATTGAAATCATCAGAGACCCTGCAACAGGAGGACCATTAGGCTCTGCAAAGGTTCAATTCGATGATTTATCATCTGCTCATCGTGCAATCAACCATGGAAATGGTAGGAGAGTTATGATATCTGATTCTATAACAATTGAACTTGATTCAATAGGTAAAAATCAATAATTTGCATTAATTGTGTGTAACTGATTTTTGATCTGTCCTTCAAAGAAAAAAAAGGGGTAATATTTCCGTGGAACAAAAATTCCGATGATCCAGAAGAAGGTGAAATCCTTTCTGATAGCTATTTACCGATTCGAGATAGTTATGTACCTGCAAAATATTATTCTTCGGATAAATGGTACAATCTACCTTCACAACAAGACTCCTCATTGTCTTTTTCAAGACCTCCAAAAAGAAAAAAGCCATCGAGATGGGGAAAACCAATTTCTAATTCTACACACATTCAGCAATACTATAAAGTATACTATACTTGAGTAATCATAGATTTCATTTATTTAACTAAAATATACATAGCCAATGCAACAAAATTCCTTTGCTCAAAGTCAAATCTGCACAGAGGCTATTATTTCAAGATCTTATCTGCCATTTGTGCGTGGTGCAATTGACGAGCTTGAAAGGTTATTTCATCCATTTAACTATAAAAATGTATGCAATTTCTATGTTTGATATCACAAATTGACTAACCATACAATAAAAACAGATCTATCACAATAATTTTGATTGGTTTATTATATTTAATTCAAAAGATTCAGCCATTGCCGCCAAGAAATACGTTCAAGATAATCATGTTAAAGTCATTGGATATCCAATTGAACTACATGTACCATCATTGTATCACAACAAAAGAGCTCCTTCATCTCAAGTAGGATATGAACAAGAGAAAAAAATGCAGTGTGATGTGCCATTGAATGAACAAAGGTTAAAATTAACTGACATTGCTACAAATACAAAGCAAATGTTATTTGAAGAATTATCCAATATATTCTTAAAAGATGTTAAAAATCGCATTGCTGGGCCATGCATTTACGATTTTTTGGATCCATTATTACACAAGAAATCAGAAACAATTACAAAACAGCCAAATAGCATACCATCTGCTACAAATTTACAAACAGTAATCGAAGAAAATAACAATAAGAGTGCCTCTGTTTTCAAAATGCCTCGTTTTAATAGGAAATCAATATCTAAAAAAGATAATTTTACTGCCGAGAAGCCATCTGCCCCACCTCTATCACAACCACAACCACAACCACAACCACAACCACAACCACAATCGCTAATGGCAACATCTCACATTGATGATGGAGACGAAGACGATAAAATCGATATCGATTCAAACAGTGATGATGATACTAATGTACTACCTGTAAAAACAATTATCAAAGCAGAATTAATCACCGATGATACACCATCTCCAAAGCAAGAGAAACTAATCATCAAAAAACCACCGCTAGCTAGAAAGAGAAGAAAATCAAGCCAACAGAAACATAAAAGGGCAATATATAATAAAGTGAGAAAAGAAAAGCAACATGCTATAATGATTCCTAAACATGTAATAGCAACAAATTCACCATCTTCCACCACGAGTAGCATGGACATTGATATCGATATAGAAAACGACGACGATGATGATGATGATGATAACAATGACCAAATAGAGCCAATTGTTATTGATACGAATCTAGAATTAAGTCGAGCCACACTAGACCAACTTTTATTAGATGAAGGTGACGATTATATGGATATATCAACAACAAATCCAGAACTAAATAGTGCTTGGGATCTATTTCAACAACAAATTCAAGATGTTGAAGATTTAGAATATCTTGCAATTATAATAACTGAAAAAGCAGCACAGGAATCAACCGAAAGATACGGTAAAGTTACGATGAAACGTTTGTTGTAACGATATTTATTTTGTAATACATTTAGACCATTACCCTCAAAATATCCCACTACAACAATCCGCACGATCCAAAGGATACATTGCCATTCCCAACGTGGCTAAAGCAACCGCAAGCACAACAAAAACAACAACAATCGAAAGTATTACTAACAACAACAACAACAACAACAATAGCAGCAGTAGATCCAATAGACTCAATCAACGTCGAGTAAATAAAAGCACAGATTTAGATATTTTGAAATTCAATCAACTCAAATCAAGAAAAAAGCATCTAATATTTCAAAAATCACCTATACACAATTGGGGACTTTACACTCAAGAACGCATTGATGTTAATGACATGGTAGTTGAGTATGTAGGTGAGATTATTTCTCAAAAAGTGGCTGAAGAAAGAGAGAAAAAATATGAACAATGTGGCATTGGAGCTAGTTATTTGTTTAGAATTGATGATGATACCGTGGTTGACGCAACTAAAAAAGGTAGTATTGCTCGATTCATTAACCATTGCTGCATGGTAAATAAAAAACAATACACACACTGTTTGTTGTTATTAATGTTATTAATTCTACTTTTATATTAGCCAAATTGCACTGCTAAAGTCATTACAGTGGATAAACAAAAGAAAATTGTCATTTATGCTATTCGGGATATTGAGCCCGGAGAAGAGATAACGTATGATTACAAGTTTCCATTGGTAAAAGATGAAGCACTTAAAATTGCTTGCCTCTGTTCTAGTAAACAGTGTAAAAAAACGTAAGTAAATGAATAATTCCCATTCTGCATCTTGTTTTATTAACTATCCAAATAAAAACAGCCTCAATTAATTTAATAATCTAAAAATCGATATTAATCATGATATACAAATATAGAATGATGTATGTGTCCATATTCGAAACATGTACATATATGATGACTTTTGTTACTTGTAATAACAATGTTGCATGTATCATCATTCATTGTTTCCAATAAAAACTCTAGCAATGTACTTTTTTGGTTATTGCTATTTCTTTTTGGCGCCAAAAATACTGTTATATAAAAAACGATATATAAATTTACCGTACATTACACATAATATTTGTATAGTGCATTGTTCTGGATTTCATATTTTCATCACATGTTTAAATCATAACAATAATAAAATTCAAGTAAGATTAGCATTTTGTTAAAATGCATGAATCTAAAACAAAAGCTTTTTTTTTTCTACCCAATAAAAGTATGCCTCTTAAAATATACAAAATATTGATAATTTACTAAAACAAAAAATGTAATATTAAACTTGACATGCTGAGCAACAAACTGCAGTTTTGTTTTAGGGTTTAACTTGCTTTTATCAAAAAGAAAAAACCTTTTGAAAATGTATCAACTTTAAGACGAGATTTTTTTCCCCGGAAAACCAAGAAAAAACTCTCACATGCGCATATATATTTTGATGATCCTCTGTATGAAAAAAGAAGCTATTATTCTATTGTTCCTCTGTAACTATGTCTGATAATACTATTTATGCGATAAAAAAAAAAAAAGCATGCTTCTAAATTCAAAACAACATGTACAATAAAAATGCACTGACCATCATTATAGTTTTGTTCTATATATACAAGGATTTTCTTATTTTTTTTATTATTTATATATGTAATGTAAAAGCAAAGTTTTTTTTGAAGGGGGAAGGGTAGGGATTATATGTACAATACAAAGGAAACTATTAATCGGAATAAGGTGGAGAGATAGGCAAATCTTGGTAACTACATTGCGATCTACGTTTAAATCGGTCATATTGTCGCCTAAGTGAATTTCTTCTTTGCTCGAAGAATTGACTAAAAGGATCTTGACCTTCTTCTACCATTTGATGTTGAGTAAAATCAAAATCTGCAAATTGGTCTTCCAACTGCATTCGAAATCTCGCTTCTTCAGTGACAGGACGATAGTTTTCATCATCTAAAGTGTTTGTTTTGACAGGTGAAATTCGCTTATGTGATTTTAATCCATCTTCTTGATAACGTTGTTGTTGATCTTTTATCAAGTTACGTAACTTATTATTTTTCTATTATGTATATATTGTGGTTAATAAAGAATTGCATGTGCTGCAAGTTTCATTTACTATACGTACGTCAGGTCGAATAGGTGGGGTCAGCTGTTTATGTTCAAGTAATTCCCAATCTAAACCACGGAACCAAGGATGCGCTTTAAAGTCATGAAAACCATCTGTATTACAACCTAATCTTTGAAAAGGTGATTTGTCCAGCAACTGATTTGATAGAATTTAGTTTTTTTTGGCTTTTCATATAAAAAAATAAAATAATAAACAAACTTACACCACTGATAACATCGATACATTCTTTTGATACGCTATCATAAACATGATTAGGAAAAACTAGTGGTTCATGTATAATAGCGTGAGCTAAAGCATCTTTTGATTGAGCTAAATATGGACGCTATGAAACAAGACATATACAGAGTTAATTACTACAAGTTTTTCTTGTTTCATGTTTGTTATTTTTAATTACCATGCCAAATAAGAGTTCATAGGTAACAATACCTAAACTCCACCAATCTACCGAAGTTGAATAACCTTTACGAGCCAACATTTCGGGCGCCATATAAGCCATGGTACCCGCCATGGACCACATTAAAGGTTGGCTTGGAGTAAATTGTGTCGCAATGTTGAAATCAGTTAAATGAGCATAACCCTTCTTATCCAGTAGAATATTCTCGGGTTTAATGTCTCGATGAGCGATGCGTTTTCTATGTAAATAATCCAAAGATAAAGCGATTGAAGCAACATGATGTCTCACTTGTAATTCGTGAAATGTAAATTGTTGATCCAGTTGAAATCGTAAATCACCACCCAACATGAGATCAAGAGCCATGAAAACTGTTTCATCGTCTTGAAAAGCATATCTTAGATTCGCTATTAAAGGATATTCGATGCGTTCCAACAAGTTTCGTTCTAGTATAATGTTTCCAATGGCTTTTTGTTTAATACATTTAGATTTATTGATGTATTTCAAAGCATATTTCTTTTTGGAACGTTTATGTTGAACGATGCGGACTTTTCCGAATACACCTTTACCAATGATTTTTTGTAGATGAAAATGACCCAGTTCAGGTCCTACGAAATTTTTATTATGAATAAAAAACCTGTTATCTAAAAAGACATTTATTTTATACCTTGTGAATAATCTACTTCATCTTGTTTACAACACAGTGCTCCCATTTTATATAAATACAATAACAAAAAAAGAAAAAGAAAAAACAGTTACAAAAAGAGAAGGAAAAAAAAGAAAAAGAAAAAAAAAAAGAGAAATTATTTCAATGAGAATGTAGCCTCTTTTTATATCGTAAATAAACAAGTTGTGCTAATAGTTAAAATAAATACAAGTGTAACGCACTGATACAATTTCTCGAAATTACATGTAAATGTATTCATTGTTTAAAACTTTCGTTTCAAGATTCTACAACTTGTAGATTTTTATATTTTATATATCAGCCTAATTCTTTAGGTAACATTGGTGATCATCACATGCAATTTTAATAAAAATGCTTTCAATTCAAACATGTTATTTTTATTATGTTGCTATCGCTGAGTATATATAAATATAGTTTTAAAAAAGCTGTTGAGCTTCTTTGTCTACTTGAATGTGACGACGGGTACTGCTTGTATCATGTTGGTACAAAAATCAATGTGATTTTGGGGCATTTTTAATATTCTTCTTTTATTCCTTTTTTTTTTTTTTTTTATCATTATTTTTAAAAAATAAACATTCACTCTCATTAAAATAAAAAAAAAAAGCATATTTCATTTCATCATGAAGGAAGAAGAAGGTATTTAAAAAATAAAGAGATCCGTTGGGGGGGGGGGGAAAGAGAAAGATTAGAGTTTACGAAACTTAATTGCTCGAAAAAGCAATGAAATAATTTCCTTTGTAACCATGGCAACTAATTTTTTTTTATTTTTTTTTTTGTTTTTTATTTTTTCCTTTAGCAGCAACATCATTTCCCTTGAGTTGGTCAGTCATCATCATGTCAGTACTCTCATTTTTAGTTGTGTATCGTAAATACGGTGGTTTCTACTACCGTTCCATCATGACTACTGTATGTCTTTTGGTAATGGCTATTTATGGCATGTGTGTATCTATTGTACTCCCCATCTTTGGTAAAACTCATCTCATCAATTATTCTGTTGCTCGTGGTTATTATCTTCTCGGTGGTTTCTTTTGTGGTTTAAAAGTTGAATCTGAAGGCGAAGAGAATTTACACAAAATTAAAGGCCCTGTTATTTACGTTTGTAATCATCAATCCAGTATTGATATCATGTTGATGGGTAAAGTTTATCCTAAAAATACTGCCATTGTCGCAAAGAAACAACTTAAATATTATCCTTTCTTGGGTTGGTTTAGTAAGTATATTTCAGGAATACCGGTTGATGTGTATGATCTATTTACTGATAATTTGTAACAAATAGTGACTTTGAGTAATGCTATTTTCTTGGATCGTAAAAATAGAGATAATGCTGTCAAAGAAGCTCGCAATGCTGCTTTAGATATTCATAGAAAGAATGTAAGAAAATTATAGACAAAAAAAAAAAAATAGGATTGGTATTGAACATCGTATCATTTTTTTTTATAGACTAATGTCTGGATTTTCCCTGAAGGTACTCGCGGACATGAAGCAGAGATTTCCCTTTTACCTTTCAAAAAGGGCGCATTCTACATGGCTGTTCAAGCTGGTGTCCCAATTGTTCCCGTTGTCATTTCAAATTATTATGAAATTTATAGTGCCAAAGAAAAGAGATTTAATGCTGGCACTCTTCGCTGTAGAGGTAAAAAATTGCCTTTGATTTTGATATATATATATTTTTTTTATTCACCTGATTTTAATTTTTTGTCTAGTTTTACCTCCCATTTCAACTGAAGGTGTTGCAGAAGAATCTGCTGACATTGAAAAGCTCGCTAATATGTGTCGTGATCAAATGCTTGCTACACTCAAGGAAATTACTCCTCCTCGTCAAATCAAGAACAAAACCCAATAAATATAATAGATATTCTTTTTTCCTGTCTCTGCCCTATATAATATCATATACAATCATATAGAAAATAAAATCATATATATATATATAAATAGAAAAAAACTAAAAAATATTTATTATTTTTTTTCCATAAAAATCATGAAACACGGATATCAAAAAGGGGGGTTGTTGTTGAGTTTTGCGAACATTGTAAAATAAAAAAAAAAGGCACCATTTCTTATCGTTTTTATGATTCTATGTTGCAGATGTAATAGTGTATTTAAAGTTGAATTTGATTACGAGAGTTGAATTTATGTACCAACATCTACAAAAATAAAATAAAAATAAAAATAAAAAATGGTTTAGCGTTTCCATAACAACGTAAAATCTCATTAATCTTTTCTTTACCTGACAACCACAAAAACCAAGGAAACAAGCATATACGATAGCAGCGGTAAAGCATGCCTTTGCAGTCAACTTTGGATCATCAGGATCACTGGTGAACTCTGTTAAAATCTCAACTTCAGCATCAAAAGCCATACCGAGAACAACCTAATGGAAATTTTGAACGTGTTTTTTTATAAGAATAGTGAAACATTTAACAATGTATACAGCAACTTACAAGGAAGATAATACCACAGAAGGACAACATACTACAACATGTAGCATTTCCAGGGCTTACAAATGTCTTCATTTTATAATTTTTAAAAAAATGCAAATATAAAATGTGAACAAGAGAATGCTTTTATTTCTTTCAACCCGTTCCAGATGAATTGAAACAGATTCACAATTCAGAATATCTCGCTCTTTCACGACGTCACATAGATTCAATGACGTTTCACCTAGTTTCTTTTTAATTTGGTTTTTTCCCTATTTAATGATGAGATTCAATAGAAGGAGAGAAGGAAAACCCTTCTTATTTTCCCTTTTAACTTTTTTTTAAAAACCAGTTGATTTTTTCAAAGGGTTTTTACAGTACAAAAGTTTTGATAAACATTTTACTTTCAAAGTTGCATCTAGTAGAACAGAGCCTCCTCTATCAGAACATATTTTTTATTTTCTATTTTTCTTGAGAATTAACAATTAAAAATTCACAGAGAAAAATTTTTTAGGCAAAAAAAAAAAGTTTTTTTTTTTTCTAGTTTCTCTATACAATTTCTTTTTTAAAATATCAAAAAGAGAAAAGCAACCCACTCATAATTATTCAAGTGCAAGTAACTTTGATTGCAGGAAGATATTCTTCACGTTTGCAACAAACAAGAAATTTTAATCAACAAATACGCCAATGGGCACGACTAAAAGTCGTAAATCTAGGCGGAATAATTCAAGACCAACTGCCTTTACCTTCTTATCCAACATTGCACTCGGTAGTGAAAATGAAAAACCACCTGATGAATCTATACGAATCAATTCCTATTTATCAACAACAGACCCGGATGTATTACATTACGTTGAAGAAACTACAACACCAACAACGCAAGTCGGAGGTATACACAGAGAAAGAGAGATACTTTTTTTATCATGGAAAATTCTTAAATTTTTTTTATTGTAGCTTCTTCCTTGCATTCATCAGATAGTAGCTTTTCCGCGGATGAAGACACCAATGCTTTACAAATCACCATACCTTCTGATTCCCATGGAAGATTTAATTCAACAACCACTACACCCGTTATAACAACTAGCAATATAAATCATTTCGATCAACAATTTAAAAAAGGAAAATACCTTTCTCAAAAGCGTCATCCTTCTGACAGTAGCAATGAAGATGTTCACCATCATAAATTGACTAGAGAGGATAGTGAAAGACCAATTGCTTCTGAAAAAATCAAGAAAAAGTCAAATCACAACGATAAAGATGTAATTTTTGCTATAATTCACTGTGTTTTAGAAATACTAACTGTGTCCTTCTTTTTTTCTGTAGCATGGACATGGTGGCATATCAATTCTATCCGTTTTCCGTTATTATACTGACAAAATCCGTCATTCAACAAGCAAAAAAAAATCAGATCCATCTACTGCAACAAACCGTGGTTATGTGTAAGTTTTTTTTTATCATGTTTTATTCTAAAACCTCACCAATGTTTCATTTAGACAACAACAATTAGAATGCCATGATGGTCAAAAACATCGAAAAGCTCAATCCTATGCTCACTTTTTAAATACTACAGGTTCATTACTGTAATGCGTATATTTTGATCAATGCAAAATTTTAGTTCTAGCCTTTTAACTCCTCCCTTTTTTTTCTTATAGTGATGATGAAACTGTCGCAGCAAATGTCGATGCTAATTCATATGATCCCTTTTTCCTTGATGATGATACTTATGGTAAATACGGTTTAGATCCAAGTTCTTTAGGAACATTAGCCAATAACGGTGGAAATATGAAGCCATCTGAACTAAAACGTGAAATGAATGAACAATTCCGTTTAAATCATCCTGAAATTTCATCTGAAATCACTCTTAGTAAAATAAGAGCCATTAAATTACATTTACTAGAAATTGGTAAACAAGTTGATTTGGAAGTTTCTAGTGTTGCTCATGCATATGTATTTTTTGAGAAACTAGTAGTAAAGGTAAAACTATATATAAAAGAGAATATGATGTAAATTAGACACTAAACACAGCCTTTTAGAATATGGTAACCAAGAAAAATCGCAAACTCATTGCAGCCTGTTGCTTGTTTTTAGCTACCAAAGTAAATGAAGCTAAAGGTACTTGGTTTAGACCTCTTTTGGAAGCTATGGATGACGAATTAGACGTAGATTCAGAAGAAATTCATGAGCATGAATTTGCAGTATTTGCAGATCTAGAATTCAATCTTTATGTACCTCGAAGAGAATTCATGCCTCATTTTGAACGCATTTTCAATCATTTAGAATACAAGAGTATCCAAGAATATCTTGGTAATTCTGCATTTTACGAAGTGAATCAACGCATGTAGTAAACAAATACAAAAAAAAAAAAAAAATTATTTACAAATAAACCACACAAAATTTATTATTATTATTATTGTTGTTATTTTGATGGTGATGACTGATGGATATTACTAGTAGTTGCTGTAGTTGTTGTATCAGTTGTTGTAGTCATGGCAAGTGGTATAATGTGATTGGTAGTTGCTGTTGTTACTGGAATTGTAGTAGCTGCACTAGCTGAACTATTTAAACTGATAAATGTATCCATTTCTCTTCTAGGTGGCGAGTAACTGTTATTTGTATTGTATGTGAAATGTCTTAAGCGTCTAAAGAATTTTGTTATACGTCCACTTGAATTATAAATAATAGCACCTGTTGATTCTTCATCTTTGTTGTTGTTAATGAGTGCTGCAGGATCATTGTAGACAGAAGAAGAAGAAGCAGACTCCCCTTCTCCTGGGATTAATGATTTAGCTGCAGTAGCTGTAGTATCTACAATTTCTTTTTCTTCTTTTGCAGATAACCAATTACTAGTATTTTCAAGTTCTTGTTGTTGCTGTCTACTATTATTTTCTAATTCTTCGTCTAATTCTTCATCATTTAAATGTGCAGCTGGATCAGGTTTTGAGCTAAGTAGAAATACACCATAAATCAATACACCTATACCGACAAATACTAATATAATAGCCCAAGGAGGATAATTTCCAATTTCATCTAGATAAATGATTGTATTTACAAGACCAAGGGCAGTATAAGTACCATAAAAGACAGGTACAACCACAACAGAAGAATACAATTTAAGGGCAGTATTTAAGCAATAGACCTTTTTGTACACGATATTTTAGTAATCAACATATACATATATAGTGTTTATAAACAAATAACAAACCTGTAATATCGCTGTAACTAGTAATGCTAACAAGATAAGTCTACTTGCGTTATCGTTGAATTGATTTACTTGAGATTTAATCGATAAAGTGAATAGCTTTACACTAAATAAAAAATGTTGTCAACGGATAAAAGCATTATGCATAAATGTTCAAAATTTTACCCGCTTTTTGCTAATAATAACGTTTCACTAGCTAATACACCGCCTTCTATACTAAACATAAGGCCAACAATATGCTTCATTTTTTTCTGCTTCATTGTAGCAAATATCTGACTTTTCTTCTTTCGAGTTTCATCTGAGATTGCCCAATTTGACCAAATTGAAATGATTAAACCACCAAATGCAATAATATTAAGGGCACTAAAGTAAATTATAAAAATTGGACGAACAAATAGAACTTTCAAACTTTCTAATGATATTAATTCTTCGGCTTTTATATTGGTTGAATATGTAAGTATTAATTCTTTAACTATTTTTTTTTTTTTTTTTTTTAAAAAAAAAGCGATTTACTTACGATCATCTCCGTTGTACATGCCACCAAATACAACAACCCAAATAACAGATGCAACTACAACACATGTACCAAGTACATCTTTTCGAGTAATTTTTGTATTCACTAGTAATTTTGCAAAAACAAAATTAAATATTAATGCTACACTTCCTAATGGTGCTACCCACTGAATATATATTATTAGTATATAGGAGAACAAGAATTAGAGGAATGATTGATTAATTAAAGGGGTGAAAAAACTTATATATAGACACACACACAAGGGGAAAAATACCTGAGTTTTTAGATAATCTAACAGTAGTAGTAGTAGTAGTAGTAGTAGTAGTAGTAGTAGTAGTAGTAGTAGTAGTAATAGGTCAGTAATGAAAGAAAGATTACAAGAATATATACACAACTTACTTAATGCAATCGTACTACCAATTAATTGACTTGCAATATAAGTATATAATCCCATATGCCATAATGGTCTACCACAATCGCCACGTTGATGTTCTTTGTCTCGTTTTGCTTCTTTAACATGATCCAGTTTTAATATATTCAATCCTAAAGCGTCCATAAAGGAAGCACCTAAAGACACAAATACACCAATGGCAAATCGGATAACATTATCTTCTGTTCCCATATGAAGTTTTTATATATACAAAAAAAAAAAAAAAAAAAAAAAGGATAAAAAGAAAATATATATATATATATATATATATAAAAAGGGAAAAGAGAGAAGAAAAAGAAAGAGAGAAAGATTAGAGAGAATGTACATGTGTGTGTAAATATATATATATATACACATTTACAAGAGCAATGCATGATCGCCATTAACTTCTTAAAAGGGCTATAATTAGCTTGTATATAAAGATTTCATTAAAGACTGTAAATGTTTAACCATTCTGTTGTCATTCATTTCTTGTATAAAAATGTTTCCATTTGAATTGTATAGTATTATATAATATTAATAAGGAGTATCTATGAATCATGTTATACATCCCAATTGACGCATTTCATAGTACCCAACTTGCGCACTCAACTAAATCAAATCATACTTCAGGTAGCTCAAATCGCGCTTTTGATAATCTCAAATAACGTCTTCAATAAATATCAAACATTACTTTACTCAAGGTAAACTTTATTAAGGAGGTTTCATTCAAAGACATTTGTCAACACTCTGTAAACATGTTTGACAAATGTTTATGAAAGTAGAGGATTTTATCTCGTTTAATGCCTCGGCTACTCTCATTTTCAACCCATCAGCAGTGTGGATTGATGCACTATCCATGACATTGTAGAATCCCTTCATCTCAGGATGTCGATCTATATAAGTCATTGTCTTTGAAGTAAGTTCTTGTACTGACCAGTGAGTTTGCAAGTGCATTCACAACAATGAATATTGACGGATCCAAAGATGCTGCTCCATATGGTTCCGAAAATGTTTGATAGATAACATTTTGCACAAAACCTGTCTCCTGGCTAGTTATCGTTTGCTTTAAATATCATGATATTACCAATATTTGTGGTAATGGGCATTATTTATTAAACCTTAAACCCAATAACTAGAATTCTGATCAAATTTATCAGCAGAAACTTTATTTGATCTACGGTATGATAAGTACCTTTTTATCGAAGAAAGTTGCAGTAAGATTGATTAGTCAAACTTTATGGCCCGATTACGGGGAACCTTTTCCGTGGTAGCGGCTGCAGATTGATCTGGTAAGTATTTTTCATTTCCATTGATGCTTCTTGCTTTTCACTTATATATTTCAATAAGAGTGATACCAAAAGTCCTTTTTGTAAAAAGGAATTGAATGAGCCAAGATTAGATTCGAGAATTGTCTCCAACCATGCACAAACAGCTCCCGATCTCTGTGTATTTGAATACGCAAAGAAAGCAGCCTCCTGGAAATATTATTATGGCAAAACAAAGGCAGCTGCGGCAAGTTTTACTCATTTAAAATAATACATCAAGCGAGCCAATCTCAATTTTCAAGAAGCTAAGGCACTCATGTTGCCATTCATGATTTGTGAAGGTTTAGAGGCTGACTTCTATACAATCAGACTCATGTCTAAGGACTGGGCGTGGTGGAAAAAAATTAGACATCAGTAACAAGCAGCCATCAATGAATAGCTTCTTAATGAAGAATCTTTGGGTCGACCCATACAAAGGAGAAAGTACCGACATTAATGGTGATAAATAACTACCATTGCATTCTCTTTAAAAGTACTATTATTATTGCTATTATTTATTGCATTCTCTCTAAGGAAATAATGTCTTTTCATATCCCCTTTTTCAATATATCAAAAAAACTAAAATGCCCCTGTAAGATTCCCCAAGCTCATAAGCTTGAAATGGCTTAATTCACGACTCACCTTTGCACATGTAAATCATTAATAAATACTTAAAATAACAGACTGTTTAAAACATGCCTAGTAATGTATATTTGATTCCAACAAATCATTAAGGTAGACTCTGTTCTCGTTCTTTTCTTTTCAATCATCCAAATCATTTAATGACGATAACAGCAGCAGCTGCATCAAATCGACATTTTCATACAATACGTTGCAGCACATGTATACAAGCCGCGCTCTTGCTTCAATTGCTTCAATTCCACTAGTAATGATGCAAGATTCACGCTGTTTATTATATAGGCTTTAACTTACAATCCCTGACAGGAGATCCTCAAAAATGGACAGAGACATACCAGATTGCCATGTCAAACATCGTTAGCCCTTTATCCAACTTATCCATCAAGTTGTGATTCTTCATGAAACACGCTTCAGCTGTACTGTATTTATACAGACTCAAGCAGCAACAGCAAGACTTGTATCAATGATGGTAGATTTGCTGATGAAAAGCGTTGAAAAATCCTCAATGGAGGTATGAACAATCTCGCCGATCAAAAAAGGATTTACTCACTTGAAAGAGCAATGCAACGCAATCGTGTGCAAATAGCCAATATTGTTAAAGTGCATGTCCTTTATGTTAATTTTATATGCGTATATAAAGAGAAAAGAAGAAGATTAATTTTTAAAAAAGAAGAAATTATGTCAAGGGGATAAAAAGGAGAAGAACTATATAAATTTACGTATATGTATATGTATATGTATATGTATATATTTTAATTAGAAAGAACAGAGTAGTTAGATTCATTTGATAGTGTAAGATCATCAACATCTTCATCTTCATCTTCATCTAATACAGGAGGTCCTATAAAAGAGACATTAAATATTTTTGATTTCATGCCATTTATAATAACAAAAACTCACCATCCATGTGCTTCTCTAAATCTACAATTGCATTAGGTGCACCATCCATATAATTAACACTATTTCGATTACTACGGCCATGCTCTTCTCTTAATCGAAGTGTTGTTTTACGGCTTAAACCTTCAAATTGATGATTATCTACAATGACTTCTTCAATTTGTTCAACTGATTCACGAGGTGCTTCAACTTGGATTTTAGTCTGTGGCTCTTGCTGTACTTGCTCTACTTGTTCATCTTCAATTCTACGTGGTGCTGCGTCGCCATCTTTTGTAGTCCAGAAAATGTATTCAAATTCACTCATAAATAAATTGAAAATAGTTGCAGGAATACCAAGTGTAGGAGAGAATACAATACTAACATTACGCATTGTCATCTTGTTGATATCAGAATGTTGAACGACTCGAATCAAATGGGCAGTTAATGCTCTTAGTAATGTATAATTTGAAAGTGGAAGAACAGACACCAATCTACCCAATTCATTGACTCGATCTTTACGATCTAATAAATCAATAACATGTAAAAAGTCCATACGATGTTCTCTTGTAAGCACACTTGTAGGTAGTTCACGTAACCACATTTTAAGTAAACCAGCAACGACATGTACATCATATTCTTCTTTAGCAGCTAATAAATTAACATCTCCTTCTTGATTGAACCTTTCACGTAAAGCTTTCATTGTAGAATTACTACCACTGAGACGATATAAACCTTCTTCGAGTACAGCGTCCATGGCATCTAAATATTCAATACAGCGATAAACAACAGCAGGTAATTCATAACCTTCTGATACACGAGAAATACGAACTGCTTCTTCTAATGAAACACCAAATACTTGTTTTGCTGGCTTAGGAACTGGTACATCATCGTATTTGTTTTTCTGGCGATCACTTTGTTCGTGAGAAGATCTTGACAAGAAACCACGAAGACCAGCAGTATTTGAGCTACTTGTAGTTGCAGAAGAAGATTGAGATGGCCTAGGCTGTCCTTCACGTTGTTGAGCTTGCTGTTCTTGATCTTCACTATTATTAAACAACATCTTTTTACCCCAAAATGTCATACGATGAGCTTTATTTCTAGCCTTCTTTTCGGCTGCTGCTGGTTCAGAGGAAGAAGAAGAAGAAGAATTCTCCATTGCAGGTGCTTCATTTGGAGTTCTGGAAATAATGGTGGGAGATACGGCACGACGGTAATTATGAAAGTTCAATTGATCTTCATTTTGTTGTTGTTGTTCATTATTACTAATCAAATTGCCCATTGAACTACGACGCATAATAGGAGGGCGAGGAGTTTGCAATGTGTTACCATTACTATTGCCGTTGTTTCTTTGATCTAAACTTGTACGACCTGCTTCATAAGAAGACCATGTTGCAGGAGAAATATTATTGTGATTATTATTAGAGGGTAAAGAAGAGGAAATCATGGTAGTTGAATCATTTGTACTTTCGCTTGAAATTGAAGGTGTAGGGCGACTGTATCCACCAATACCAGAACTGCTACTTACAGCCATACCAATGTTGGAATCATCATGAGCAGGTACAGAAGTTAATTTCTCCATATCTGCATTACCAGCATGATCCATTTTCAAATGACTGATTGGTGTAGCAGATATAGCTCTAATTTCACCCTTGGATAACTTTCTTGGCTTTTCATTCTTTCTCTTCCTTTGTAATAATGCTTCGTCTTCAACAATGCTAATATTTTGTAATAAAGCATGCACCCAAGTATCACGATCATCATCTGAATTTGCACATAAAATATGACGAACACTATGAGTAGAACCTACACGTTTTTGTTCTACAATCAAAAAGGCATGACGATAAACACTGTTTGAATCGTCTTGAGCAGAAGGAGATGTGCCATTCATTTGAGTACCAATTTGCGCATTTGTTAATCGAATAGAGCCTAATTGAGTTCCTTCTTTCTATATTTTAGGGGTAAAAAAAAGTTAAAATTAACCTTGTCAAATCTGTAATCACAAGGAGCATAAACTTACAGATTCATAGTATTCCAATACAGACTCGTTTAATACGAAATAACGAGTTTTCCAACCACCAAAGTTTTTACCTCTCTTTGTTAAATAGCCTTCTTTTTGACCAGATAATTGGTATACCTTGGTATCCATTACATTTGTACTGAGAAATTCGCATAAATCAGAAGCATCTTCTAATGGCAAAGAGATAATATGTTGTAAATATTGTTCCAAAGCAACTTTTCTTTGATCTACTTTGGTAGGTGCATTGTTTGAGAATAAAGCCTTGTCTGGTAATTTACCAATTTTACCAGAGATGGTTCTATTACGTTGAGCTTTGAGCTGTTTGTGTGTGTGTGTGTGTGTGGTTAGTAATAATAAACAAAAAACATCCATTTATCATTTATGTAATTACCTTGGAATCAAGTGTCAAGAAATCAGAATACAATTTTTCGACTCTCCATTTTTCATCAAATTGATCACTATTATTATCATCCTTGTATGATCCAACAGATAAAATAAATGAAACAACCTCTCTTCCCTTGTCATTTGGTTTAATATTGGATCCAACCACCTTGATACACACATTTGCCATGTTACCCATAAGAGAATTCTGTTGTTTAGTTGCTGTTGTTGTTGAAGAAGATACTCCAGCAGTTGATTGATCATCATCATCATAACTTACTAAATCAGTACGAGAGGAAGAATACAAGGAATTACTATCACTTTTTCCACGACCATAAATAGAATTTGAATTGTTGTTATTAGTTGAATTATAGTTGTTATTAATTATTGGACTAAATGGTGTATTATTATTGTTATTATTATTATTATTATTAGTTGTAGTTGTAGTTGTATTATTGTTGGTATTGATATTATTGTTAATATTAGTATTAGTTGTTGTAGTAAAATTATTGGTATTTGTTGATCTGAAAGAGAACGATGATGGAATCACAGGAGGAGAAGCAGCACGCATTGTTGGATCATGTTCAAGAGCAGCCCTTGCAGGTGGCATCATCGAATCTCTTTGACGTGCATTTTTACGTACTTCTAAAGAAGAAGAAGATTTGCTTGGAGAAGGTACAATAAAAGGTGAATGATTTCTTGTTGTGGTATTAGGTAATGGAGCACTATCTTTACGTTGTTGTTGATGATATTTTGGTGTAGTAGGTGAATGAGGACCAGGAGCAGGAGAACTAGGAGAAGATCTACCATTTAAACTGGTATAATCATCAATATTATTACGAGCAGCGACAATATAAGACTCAGGTTCTTGATCCATTATTTTTCTAGTAGAATTATCTAAACTAAAATCTTCAGCTTTTTCTTTCAATGGACGATAAGGTGAACGTGGTGGTGGCATTGGACTGACAGCAGAAGAAGCGAAAACTTCAATAGGCGATGGTGTAGTTTCACTACTGGGTGTAGATACAGCATCTTCTTGTTCCGCTATTTCACGAAGTGCTTGAGGTGAAATAAGTAAAGATGTAACTCGTTGTTTTCTAGTAATCTCTTTTTCCAAACTATTTACTTGATCTTGAAGTCCATCTCTTTCTGCTGAAAGACGAACATTATCTTTTTGAAGATTTTGAATCATAACTCTTTGTTTTTCTATAATTTTCCAAAGCTGATCATTTTGAGAGCGTAAATGAGGTATTTCATCTGGACCATAATTGACGGCAGGTTGATGTTGCTGAGACATTTTTCCTTATTGTTTATAAAGAGTGGAAGGGGGGGGGGAGGGTGGAGGAGGAGGAGGAGAAGAAGAAGGTTTAGATTGAAGGACGATAAAAGAGAGAGACAGAGAGAAGGTTTCTTTTTACTTGTTTTATATGTATATATATATATAAATTTTGCGCCTAATGGAGGAGATGAACAAAATTTATTTTATGATAATTCAAGGGGATAATAATGATAAAAAGGAGCTTTCAACTATATATAATATATATATATAAAAAAAGAAAAGAAGAAGAGGGAGAAATGAGGATATATAATAATATTATTTATAAAGGACCAAAGGGGAGGGGGGTTGTTATAGTTGTAATTAGCTGTAACACAAAACATAAAGATCAATGTAGTGCAAGAAAAAAGATCTTGTGTGTCCCATGTATTACAAGTATTATATTGTCATTTTAATTATATTCGGAAGTTTCGCTGCCTGCTGTGCTGAAAGAAAGCGTTTTCAAAGCGTTCAAATGTTTGTGAGAAATGAATAAAAGTTCCTTTTTTTTTCTTTTACTTTATACAAAAAATATGAATGATTTTGAACAAGATTGGACAAGTTCATTCAAGCAGAAGCGTGCTTCAATTTCTGCTGCTATTATGACAACAAATCCACTACTGGATATATCAGATATATCAAAATCAATGAAATTAAATATACCAAGATCAAATTCATTGGACAAATTATACTATTACAGCAATAAAAAAAATGATACATTAAAAAGCTTGTTTCCACCCTCTGGATATGATGATACAGATTCAGATGAGGATGATTATGAAGGCCCAAATGCTCAATTATTGAGATCATTCACTGTTGGTTCAAAGAACATTACCCATCATACAGAAATTTGGAAGTTCTCAACTTCAACAAATCCCAATGTAATACATCCTGATACAACTCATGCAAGTAAGAAACCGCCTGTTTTCGGCCATGAAATTCGCATTTCAAATGAGTTTGGTACGATTCATGCAATCACTACAAGAGGCTCTATTATAGTAGTTGGCACAAGTCATTACAACATCAAATCTTACAATATTAAAATTGCATCTGAAATATTATTCAATCCTTCTTTATTGGTACCTTGCCCACAAGAAACAACATCTACAGACATTATACGCTCCATATGTTTTTCACCTGCTATGCATCCAAATGACGATAATGAAATTGTTTGGGCTGGTACAGAGAATGGATCTATTTTAGCAATGAATACACAATCAAATGAAATCATTATCAAAAGAATGGCAACTCATAGTCAGCCTATTACATTCATGCTTCGAAATCGAAATATCGAATTATGGACAATGGATGACGGTGGAACTTTGAATATTTGGCCAGTTTTAAAAATTACGACTTGTGGCAGCAGCAGCAGCAGCAGCAGTAGCAGTAGCGCTATAAATCTATCAGAAACTACTCCTGAAAGATTCCAAGTTACAACAAATGCAAAAACTGCTATTTTAAGTCCAACTAAATCAAACATACTATGGTTATCATCGGGTAGATCAATTGATAGATTCGATAGATCAGTGCTTGTACCTGTAATAGAGATGCCAACTGAACTCGGAGATATTACAAGGTTGTTTACTATGCCGTTTCATCATAATCAGATATTTGCTGTACATGTAGATGGTCAAATTAGTGCTTGGGATGAAACAACATTTGAGAAATCTTTATGCATTACTGTATCCATGGATAAATTGACAGCTGTATTACCTGTAGGTTTATTTTACCTATGGGCAGGCTTTAGTAATGGCATGGTGGCTATTTATGATACTCGATCTGAACCTTGGGTTGTAGTCAAAATTTGGAAGGCTCACAAAAATGCAATTACAAAATTTACGGTTGATGAATTTTCGATTTTCGAAACAATGCCTGTGATTTCTGTCGACTCGGCGGGCCATATTGCAATTTGGGATGGATTACTAACAGACCATTGGATAGGTAAATTTGTTCGTATCATAAAGAGACAATCGTTACGGAAAATAATTGCTTTTTTTTTATAGAAGAACAAATGATTACTCATTTAAGCGATTACTGTGATTTCAGTCCACTTGAAACAATGATATGTTCTTGGAATATGGATGCAATTAAACCTGATGCTTTGACAGAATCAGATGTTGAAAAGGTGCATGAATGGTTAAACGGAATGGCAAACCCTGACATCATTATGGTGGGGATCCAAGAAATTGTAGACCTTAGCTCAAAAACCTTAACTGCGAGTAAGTAGAGTGTTTCTGTCTTTTAATACATTTAACATTATTTATAGCATAAATACAAAAAAAGAATCATTTTTATCACTTAGCAGAAAAATTGAAACCATCGAAAAAGCAGATGAATTATTGACGCATAGATACATGTTATGGCATGATTACTTAATGTCAATCATTGACAATAATTTTGGGAAAAATACATACAAAATCATCAAAACAGATCAAATGGTTGGATTGTTTAGTTGTATATTTGTAAAAACAACAATTGAAGATCGTATACATCAATGTGATAGTAATGTAGTCAAAACTGGATTTCGTTTGATGAACAAGAGTCTGCATGGAAACAAAGGTGGAATTGCAACACGACTTGTCATTGATGATTCCTCGATTTGCTTTGTCAATTGCCATTTAGCTGCTGGTCAGTCAAATGTATTAACCCGCAATGTAGATGTGGATGGTATCCTTCATTCCGCTCGATTTCCACCTTCAACGCTAACTGAAAATAAACAACAAGCAGCATTTAAACTTGATTCTGATGGCTCCAACATATTAGATCATGAAGCATGTTTCTTGAGCGGTGATTTGAATTATCGTATTAGTATAGAGCGGGATCAAGTACTAGCGTTATTAGCTGAAGGAAATAATAAATTTGAAGCATGGGAAACTCTGCAACAAGAAGATCAATTAAAAAAGCAATTAGCACTAAATCCAAGGTTTCGCATGTTTGGCTTTAAAGAGCCGCCTATTCTATTCGATCCAACCTACAAATATGATCGAGGTACAGATTTTTACGACCGATCAGAAAAAAAACGTACTCCTGCTTGGTGTGATCGTATTCTGCATAGAGGGCCTGCATCCATGAGCAATGTATACTACCGTCGTCATGAATTGAAAGCGTCTGATCATCGTCCCATTAGCGCTGGTTTTACAATTCATGCAAAGACAGTTTGTCAGGATAGATTGAGTCAAGTGAAGGCTCGCATTGAATTGGAATGGCAACAAACTGTGCTAAAGTATTTACATGATAATAAGATTCGTTATGTCACTCATTACAATTTATGTGATGAAAAAGAAGCTATGGGAAGATTGGAAAAAGTAGGTTGGGATGTTGAACGTGTCGTGATGGACTTGTATCGTGATAAGGGTGGTTATTTCGTTTGAATCAAAAAAGGTTGCACAAATGTGTCCCTGAATTTTGTTTGATTAAATTACCGAATAATAAAAAACGAGTTGAATTACTGTATTTAATTTGTTCTTGTGAAACAAGACATGGTCAATTTGTTGTCGTTTTTGATAAAATTAAGCTTGTGCTTAAATTAGTTGGCGGTTAATTGAACAACCCTAATTCTACAATTAGATTGCTGCGTGTGCTTTGCATTAACTATGCACATTTTTATTACCATGTGGTTATAAAACCCTAAAGGTTATTTACTAAAAGGTTTCATATTCCTCGTGCTTGAAGTGTTGATAGTAGACTGGATTTCGGGTAGTTATGAACATGTATGAATATAAAAATACAATTTATTAAACAAGTTTGATACTATTCATAGTCTATTTTCTATTTAAAATTTTAAGCTTTTAACATATGTTTATCTATTAGTTAAATGGATTTAAATTTGTACTGCATTTCTTTTAAATTAATGTGTGATCTAAATCTGATTCCTCGGTGTATTTATCGTGTCTCTTGTGTAATGCTACTTCAAAGTCAAATTTTAACATCAAATACAATTATACCTTGCTCCCTACGGCTTAAATAATATATACATATGTTCATTTTCCTTCATGTTGCCCAACATAAGCCATCAAATTCAAGGTTTTCCGCCAATTTGACAGAAATCAGCTGTTTAAAGCCATTTTCAATGCTTTTTGGTCTGTTTCTCAAGCGCGGAACCACCCAGAACTATTGCTCGCATCATATAACAACATTTCTAAGCATTATCTCAATTTTTTTTTTGTCATGAAAAATTGACTCATCTGAGGCCATTCAATCCTTACAATACCTCATGAAAATTCGATGAATTTTGTTTTTTCGATTTTTCACCCTAAAAATAAAAGATTTTTCTAAGGTGTTTATAGACAAACCCTAGCTAAAATTTTACGGCGGATCATTCCAAAGCGTTTGCACACGATTTTTATTAGTAAATTGTCGACATTTTTGGGGTAACTGATTTTGCACATTTTTCTAATTTCTGAAAAATTTTCAATCTAAAAATACTCCAAAAAGTATACCGTAAGAAGCACGACTCAAAGTTGTATTAGAAAAGTCTTAAATCGTATGCAAATCTTATGTAATGTTCCTGGAAAATCCAAAAAGAGATTATTTTTTTTCAAAACTGTCAAAAAAAATTTCCAGATGGCTCGAAAATTTCAGAGCGGAAATTGAATCAATTTAGCCCAATTTCAGTTTTTACACAGCTGGTGTATTATGTTGAAGGATTGTTTCTCGTATTTAACAATACAACAAACCGTTTTCAAGTCAACCAAAATATTTAATAGCTTTTATAGTATACACAAGTATTTTTGGTTTTTAAAAAAACAAACGCCTAAAGCATATTTATACATTTTCAAAAATAGGCTTAAAAATAATAAAAATCTCTTCTCACCAATTGACTTGCAATATTATGATAAGGAATTGCTATTGACATATAAATGAATTATCAGATTTCACAAATTTGTAGTCGAAATCAATGAACTTTTGAGTAAATGTATAGATATTCACAAACCTCGGATCAAGGAAAGTGTATTCATCAAGATATTTCAATGAGAGAAAAGCTTCCTTCTTGCTGCTGCTGGTCCTCATCTTCTTTTTGTTCATCCTTGTGACAAGTCTTCCTGATTTAGAGCCCGGTTTTACAACCTTCAAATTTTACAAGGCCCTCCCTCCACTCTTTTTTTTTCCCTCCAAACTAGATATAATATCATGGCGCTCAGAACAGCATTATCCAGTCTTTCACATAGATTTACAGCACCTGCAACACCCATGCAATGGATGCGTCAAATTTCCACTACTCAAGTCATTAGACAAGTTGAAGGTGGAGCCAAGGAAGAGGCCTCAACCCCTGCCATGCCTCACATGTTGGCACAAGAACTTCGTGGACCCAACGAACTTTCTACATCACTTGATGCCTACTCTGGCAGATCCATTGGATCAGTTACAAACCCCAACACTGCTTATAGACGTTTAAGTTCCATCTTGTCACAAAATAACGTTCGTAGAGAATTACGTGCTAATAGATATTACGAAAAGCCAAATGTCGCAAGGAGAAGAAAGAACATTGAACGTAATCGTAAATTGTTTGGTGCTATGATTGGAAAGAAGGTTGCACTTATTATGCAAATGAAACAAAGGTAAATTTATAATTGTAGTATTATATATTGATGTAAATCAACTAAACACTTTTTTATTATTTATTTATGAATTTCTATAGAGGCATGTAAAGAGATATAAATTATAATATACAAAATATATATATATAGTGTAAAATACATTCAATAAAATAACACACACACAGAAAAAAGAGAAATGAACTAGATATTACTTTTTATTACTTTAATTACTTCAATAACCTAAACCGAGATTAACGGGAGCTTTGATGTTTTCCATTCTACACAATTCTCGAACAATAAAATGCCATGCATCTTTTTCTAAACCAACACGACGACCATAATCCCATAATTTTTGACGTTTGTATTCATAGGTTTCATCGTCAATGCCTCTTAAAATTTCATCCAATCTATGTACTTGGTCACGACGAACACGCACGATAAATGAATCCCAATCAACATCGTATTCAAAAGGCTCAATGATACCATCTGCAATGACTACAGGAACAACACCAAAAGCCATAAACTCCCAAATACGAGTAGTGTCCAATGTCCAACCCATAGGACTTAATCCATACTTTGCACGACCTAATTTTTGAATATACTCTTGATCTGCAATAACTTCTCCAATTTCATATCCAGGATAATGCGAAAAGTATTGAAACATTAATGATCGAATACCATTTGAATACTCATCTTCGGGCTTGACATCAGGGCAACATCCTTGGAATAAAACAAATATATCTCTTTTACCAGATTTAGGTTGTCCGTCACTATTCAAATAGGTTAAGGGATCGACCCGTAAATGATGAATCATTCGTGTAGACGAAGGAATAACAATGTCTCTTCCATAACGATGACGATGCATCCATTTTTCTCTCTTGTCACCAACAGTTTTCAAAAATACAGCCGGTTGGAAGCGAACATTATTTTGGTAATAAGTAAATGTTTGGTCCATTGGATGAATCATAATGTGGTTTCTTCCATTTGTTTGATTCCAATAAGGTAAATCGTTAATAATCATGTCCATCATGGGATCAACATATTCGGTATCGACATTACATCGTTCATCCCATTTCCATCCAGTTTCGTACCAACAATTGTACAAATAACACGCTCCAAAGAAAGGAATAAAAAAGAAAGTGGCTTCTTCAGGGTTTTCAGTAACGTAATGCTTGTATATAGGACTTGAAGGATCTGTGAGTTGATTATGTAAGATAATCTCAGAGTTATAGTTTGATTCATGACATCTTTCTTCTTGCACTTTTTTTGATACTTGAAATGTTTCTGGGGCTTTATATACATATATTTTTGGTTGACAAACAGCTTGCTCTAATGGAGTTGGCCAATATGATGGTGTATCTCTAACCGGAAGTGGTGGTGCAGGTGGTGCAGCTTTTCTATTTAATTTATATAAAATGCAAGTTATTAAAAATGCAGCAGTGGCTCCTAACAGTAGGATCCATCTTCTGTTGAACCGCAGGACATTTGCCATAATATCTTTATAGGGTTGAAATCGTAAAAAGAAACCGAAAAATGTAATATATAATGAAAAATATTTTATTTGAAACGGAATCCTAAAACTTATCTACACAAAAGAGGTTGTACAAAAACACAAAGACCTCCAATCTTGTTTTTTTATGTAACACCTCCTTGGGGTGACCATATTATATAAATCATCTTGCTTCGTTACAATTGGTTTGTTGTACTTTGTACTATTGTATACATTTATTTGCAGCTCCTGTTTAGCACAAACCTGGATTGCTTTTACTATATTGAGCATCAATGGTGTATACATCTTAAAAATGATATCAGAAACTTGAATGTCTAAATTCAAGTTGTTCAGTAAGCCACTTGGTATTGATTTAAAACCTGTAAGCGACATGTAATAGCTCACACGTTTGGCGTGCAGTATATTTTATACAGAAATAAAGTTAAGGCATGTTATAATTTTTGATGCATGAATATCATATGAACCCCATGTTTCACCGTAAAACATTCCACTAGCTGTAAAGTAAAGTAAAGTAAAGTACCTCTTATTTAACAATAAGCACTCATGCACAAAACTACGTTTTTGTCGGTCAAGTAAAGCTTCGTGTGCAAGAATCGTACATTTAGTATCTAATTGAATATATATACCGAAAGAGATTTCATTAATTACGTATGAAACGTAGAAAGTTTAGCTTCGCTTTAAGATAATAAGCTTACGTTTAGACACACATTTGCTATATTGGCAACGCTGAAAGTACACTCGTGGTGCCTTTTGTATATAAAATCCCCGTGTATACTTGCGATGCTACCAAGCATATATTACTATATTCGATAGCAAGTTTTCAATAATATGTGCAGTGGATTAGGTTGAACATCTTGGTATCTGGCTGTGATTATTTGTAGATTTGAGGTGTACTTTGGTTGCAGAACATATTCACGAGAAAGTAAGCTACAGCCCTCTTTTATCAGCAAATTCTACACTGAATAATATCTAATAGAATATATGCGCTCACTTGATTTTATTGCATAACAATCCAATCATTAAATCATTAAAGGAATATTTTCTGTTAAATAATTATATAAGCATTCACATTTATAAATGCTGCGAACTTTTTGTCTACGGCTTTTTTTTTTTTTTTTTTTTTTCAAATACTCAGGTAATTATGGATTCTGATAGAACTCAACATTGCGATTAGGATGGCAGTAATTACATACTTTTAGCTATTTTCAATGTAATCAAAATAACAAAGTTTCGCTAGCGTTTCTATTGAAAACATTTAGTCAAAAAATATAACTTTAATTTACTTTTTATTTTTCAAAAAATATTGATTTTTTGGTAGAGTCATAAAGATAATAAAACGTAGCCCTGCTTTTTTATCTTCTTGGCTAGAATTGAGCTTCGATTCGAGCTGGAAAACGGCCAGTTAAAACAGTCAAACTTGATTAACTATAAGACGCTGTGCTGTTTGTAAAATCTAGTTATATATTACACATCACAAAAGATAAATATAGTTGGAAGTTACCCTGCATTTTTTGTTTCTGCAAAAAATATTAATTTTTCATCGAGAAAATCAAAATGATAGTTTACTTTTTTACAATTTAAAGCCTATAGTAACTGAGTTCCAAAATCAAATTGTAAAATCGGCCAAAAAATGATTCAAAAAACAAAATCATTTAATGGTTCATGAGCTGAAAAGTAAGTCGACTTAGCGTATTAATTAGTTTTTGTACAGTTTTGAATTCTGCATACATCTAAATAAAATTCAAAAGAATGTTTTACATTAAATTTTGCGTAAAATGCAATTGAAATTTTGGAGGTTTTTTGAAGATACACATCACTTTTTATAAGCATATTTAAAATATAATAAATTAACATAATGCGCAAAAAAATTATCTATCGATCGAGCTATTGCAAAAATTATTAGCTGCATTTTTCGTAGAGAAAACAAGATTTTTGTCCAATTTTTTTCAGATTCAGAATTTAGGATGAGGGTATACAAGGGGAATGGACGCTAGAAATGAAAGTATATTTTTGTACACATTTTTGAGGATATCTCCATGAAAAATTAATATTTTAAAAAAAACTAAATTGGATCCAAGAGAGCTCAACGAGCTTGATGACATGAATGCAAAAAAAGCGTTGCTCAATTTAACCAATATTTTGAAACCTACTATAGAAATGCCAAAAAAAAATGAAAAAAATAAAAGTGTTCAGAATTTTTTTATATTGAAATATGTTATAGAGCTCTTTAAAACAAGTAAATTTTATTATTAGAAAGTGTTAGTATAGCTTAATGTTTTCTAGAGATATGAAGCCTCAAAGTTTTCAATCCTTTAGCAGTGAAATGCGCGTAAAAAATCTGAAACCTTAGCACTGAAAAATTAATACCACCTGCAAAAAGTAGAATATTTCCGGATACTTGTTTTTGGATTAAAGCTGAACATCTCAGATACATTGGCATATAATTTTTTCTTGGTGTTATTTATTGAAAAAAAAAAGTAGAGCAGGGATGAAAAGTGAGACCCAGTTTTCAAGGAAAAAGCAGTGAATTTTACGCGTTTTTGAGTCTTTCGTGAGACATAAAATAAATTTAGGAATATGTAGCATAATGATGCAACCAATTTATAGCATATTACAAAAGACAGTAAATTTAAAAATGAAGCATCCTTAATCCCAATATATTCATTCAATGTATCAATGTCCAACATATCAGCTCAACTGTTTCCCATTTCCCATCACATGTTTCTGCTCATATTTATAAATCTTGCTTGCTTGTCTCTATTAAATTTAATCCTCTTCTGCTTTCTACAATTCTTTCAAAAATTTTGTTTGTTTTTATCAGAAAGTCACCATTTGAATAAACAACAACATTAATTAACCGGATTTTACCAGCCAAATTTACTAATACAGGCTTCTCGGCTCAGCAACATGCCAAAACATGCAAGAAGGCTTTACCTATCAGCACTATTTAATTCCATAATAAAGCTAAGCGTTGGTAGTACTACCCTTTAATTTTTCTTGAATTTTAATGAAGAATTAGATGCAGTAACAATACTTCTTGACAAATCTTTAGTAAAAAAAAGGCAATGGATATTTACCTAAGATCAACCCTTATCAACGAAATTTAGCCAACTAACTTTTTTTTTATCAACTTCGAGAGGAGTGCTCAAAATTTCATAGAAAATATCGCCACGTATTTATTGATTTGTATGGTTGATAGTTTAGCTATATTTACCATACTTATCGTCCGTATATCATCTTTACTTTATGTGGTTTTAATCCTGGTAAATTCAACGACAACAAAGTACATTGCGTATTTTAACAGCCTTATTTGATAAAGTTTGTAAAAATAAATAAATAAAAAGTATATTATTAATCTTAATAAAATTACATGTGTACTTGTATGTTCTTAATTGCATTAAGATATTTGTTAAGCTTTTCAAAGTTTGAAATAATTTGATTTAAAAATAGAAGATCATGAAAATCTAAATAAGAAAAGAGGAACATTAAATTAAAACAATGCGTATAACAGCCTCTAAATATATTAACAATGTAAACAATCAATTGAAAATTGCAAGTGATAAGTTTTCTTTTTTTTTTTTTTTTTTTTTTTTTTTTTTTTTTTTTTTTTTTTGCAAATTCACTGTTTAGAATGATATATTTGTACCTATAAATATACTTTATATATATATATATATATATTTGAAGACAGTGATAACACAGCATACATATAAAAGCGACAAGTTTTGTAATATCTCACATCAAAAACCAAATATAAAATTATCCTATAGCCATGATAGTAAACATTACAAGAAGTTAATATTTCCCACGGCACCTTTGATAACTAATTTTCTTCGAGAAGCAAAGAGGAGAAGAAAGATTTTCAGGAGAAAAAAAGCTATCCAAGTATCTCCCGCCACCATGTAGGTGGTTGTTCATGTATAATTTTAATATTGCAAATCTTTAAATGAGACTAGCAACGTGGTAAAGTGGTAAAATCTTTAATAACGTAAATTGCTTTTGACGTATACATTTCGATCCAGGAGATGGGAAAAGGTCTTTATTCCATCATAACAAATGTATTACTATAAATCGGTTCTTACATTAGCCATGCATATATACTTTTTTATTTAAAAACTGGTATATATAACATGACCTAAGATATTACAATACCCAAAAAGTTGGTATGTGACTAATTGAGACCAACAACACAAATAAACATACTTTATACGTAGATATTCAGATATATATATATTTGAGCATATTTTACATTTGTATTAATTCTATTACATCTTTTTCATGATATAACATGATATCATATAGATCATGTATATGTATACGGTATATGTAGGAGTGTATTTTATATTCTTTATTCTTATTATACATCAAGACTCCCTTCTTTGTTGATGTAAAAATAACGACAAGATATATATACAACAACAATGAAAGTTAATAAATGTGCATTGCATTATATTTAACATATTAACTACCGCCACAAGTTGTATATGTGTATACACGATACATGTGATATAAAGAACTTTCTCCTTCAATTTCTGTAATACTTTTACAATGAAATGCAGAAAATGGTCGATCAGATAATATATTAATAATCATTTTTGTACTTGTTCTTGTATATAGTTTTATATTGCAATTATACGGCTCAAGACTTATTAATATCTTTCTTTCTTTCTTGAGAAGAAAAGAAGAATTTCATCAGTTTATGCAGGGTTTATTGCATCTCAATTTACATTTCGAAAACAAGAAAAAAAGGGGAGAGAGCTCAAGTCAGTGATTAAAGTTTTAAACAAACCACCAAAAAGATAATCAAAATACGATTGACAGATAATTGCTGGTTCTATTTTGAGAATCCACAATATTAAAGATGCAATGGCTTCATGTAACAATATTAAAAATCGCACAAAGAAAATGAAACACTATACAGCCTTTAGCTACAAACAGATGTTGAACCAAGAAAAATATAAAAAGACGCTTGAATGATTCATTTTCTTTTCATTCAATTCAAACATCCATTCATTATAAACAGCAATATACTTTTCCTTTGACAATCCATTTCATTCCTTTCTTTAAAAAATGATCAACCCATCTTTTACTTTATCCTCTCAGAAATCACTGTTTAAAATATGCAAGGCAGAATCCATTATTCCTCGCTTTAAATCAACAAGAGCATATTCGCCATACTCTGCTTCTTCCTCTTCCTCTTCCTCCAAAATAATTGACAACAAAAATACCAATGCAGTAGTAGAAACCGAAAAAATTCCTCGCCCTTTAAACAGCTTCATGATCTTTCGCTTAGAGAAACAACGTGAAATTGTCGAGAAATGTCCTGGTGCTAATCATAGGGATATTTCCAAAATCATATCTAAATGGTGGAAGGAATTATCAAAGCCTGACAAAGAATGGTACGTTGCCGAAGCTGAAAAGCGTAAGATTGAGCACAAAGCATTGCAAGTATTTTCTATTTTTTCTATATTAAACTAATAGTATATGACTAAACCTCTATCAAACCAACAGGTATCCAGATTACAAATTCTGTCCCCAAAAGAGAGCTACTAAACCCAGAGCCTACAGAAAGCGTGCTACAAATGAATTTGCTGCTAGAGATTTTGAAAACCAACAAAGTTTATCAGCCTTGTTCAAAGGTGGAATGGTGGCCAAGACTCCTTCTTTTTCTTCTTATTCTGAAAATGATGACAATACTAACAGTAAATTAAACGAACATCAACAAGTTGCAGACACTCTAGTTCGTTTTGTGCGCGATAAGAAGCATCAATCTGTCAAATCCTCCAGCAAAGATTTCCAATTTATTAATGTTCAGCCTACTTCATCTGTCAGTACCAGCACTAATAGTAGCAGTGATAGTACCAGCAATACGGCAACCAATGACTTTATGCTTCCTTCACCTACTGTACCTCAATTAAAAGTTCCAGAAATCTCAGGTATCAGCTCTTCTCTTTATTATCCTACAACAGCATCTTATTACACTGTACCACCTGGAGCATATTCCGTTCCATCACAATCAACAGCCTGTATTCATCCAACCACTATGAATAGAGCTGAGCCTTGGGTTAATTACAACATTTACGCTAATTATTATGGTTCCACTAGCGATGTCTACTCACATAATCCATACATGATGAGCGGGAATGCTGGTACTGCAGCACCAACGTTACACTACATTGCCCCCAACTATCACTTTTTTTCAGCTCCTACTCCACAAACAGTACAATACAATACAGCTTGTCTCTATCCTTACGATAGTCATAGTAGTAATAATAGCAGCAGCACTAGTAGTACTGTCAGCAGTGCTACGGAAAATACAAATATAGCGCCTAATCTTTTGACACAACCTTTTCAATATCATCCTCAAATTTAATATTATTCATATATAGACAAAAATCATAATTTTTTTTTTTTGATTTGTAATAAAAACTGTAAAAAATCTTAAAATAAATTTATTAATTGTTTGTTGTTTATTTGGGTTGAAATAGTAACGAGAAGAATTCTTGACATTCAACATTTAGATTTCATGTAATTTCATCCCCTTAATAAGATAAGATGTTGTCTGTATTTTATATCTCTTACTGTGGACAGTAAATTCTCTTGAATAGATCGTCAAGGATTTGTATAAAGACAAGAGGCTTCAATTATTCCAAAACTGAATGTGAATAAAACAAAATCAACCTTCAAACTTTAATTCAAATTAAAAACGCATGGTTTTACAAAGACATGAATGCGTGTACCTGAATTAAAATACCAAAAGGAGAAGGAGGAGGAGGAGGAGGAGAAGATGCAATGGGAAAAAAAGGGGAAATTTTTGTTTATTGTTTATAATTTCAGAGAGATATTTGAAGCACATATATATATATTTGAACAGAAATAAAGTTTTCGGTAATAAAGAATCTCATCCTAGTCCTTGAACAACCTATACTTCTATCATGAATATAACTTTTTGAATCAGGATGCCTGACTCTTAAATCACAAATGTTGCTGTATCCCCAGCCAGGACAATGGAATTTCAAAAGTTTCCTTATTGATATTAAAGTTATTCCTCAACCCCGAATACAATACATTTTAATGCAAAACAGATATTTAATTTTGATTACAGATATGTTGTAAAAAGTATATTGTTTTGGGGTTGATCCGAGTAGCAAAACTTCTATACAATCTTGTAATGTTTATGGCAGGTTTTGTTATCTCAAAAGATCTTTATAAAGCTATTTAATCTTGAAACTCTAGCAATTGCAAGACTACACAAGCAAATTTCAAAACAAACGCTCCAGTACATAATCTTCGAGAGAAAGTTCTCATATTTGAAAAATGAGATTCTTATCCACTATTCCACATGATTAGACTTTATCTCTTTGTATCATTTAATCAATATATGTATATATCACCAACATGATTATTTTTGGTTTGAAGATCAAAAACAGGTTTGATTTGAGATGATCATGTTCATTTATAAACACGCAATATTACTTGATTCCCATGGTTTTCAAAAGGAGAACAAAAGAGATACATCTTGTACCTTTTTTTTTATACTTTAAACCTTGTATACATAAAATGATATTACTGTTTTGTATATATATATATATATATGAGTCATGGATTAGTATATGCATCCCCTCTCTCGTTTTAATAAATGTAGAAACGTCACATTGCATGGTAAATCAAATGCTTCTTACAACTAAGCTAACCAAAATGATGAAAAAACAGAGAGAATGTATCATGTATGTGCATGTGCCATATCTAACTATCAGTGGATAATGAAGTGTGTGTGTGTTATTTTGCCTTGGTGATACAGGGAATGAGGTGACAGAATATGAAAAACCTTGTGACAAAAAAAAAAAAAAACAACCCAGAGAATATAGAAAAGATTAGCAATCAAAGTTACTTTGTATAAAAAGCTACTTTTCCCGTTTTCACTCTCTTTTCTTTTTTCTTTCCTATAATTTTCTTGTAAAATCCTTTTTTTTTTCTCTCTCTCTCTCTATCAACTGTAAACAATATGCTCCGGGTTTACTCTGTTCTATATATTGAACGCTTATGGAATAATGATTCTATTGTGTCACAGAATAAACATTTGATTCATTCTTCAAACTCATCTACTCATTCACAAATTATTGTAACTGATGCATATACATCAAGAGAACTTCAAGTAGATGATGCTAATATACACGAAGTAGAAGAAGTAGAAGTAGAAGTAGAAGAGGAAGAGGAAGAGGAAGAAGAAGAAGAAGAAGAAGGAGGAGGTTTGTTCATATTTCAGCACATATAAATAGTTTGCATATATACTCATCATTTTTTTCTATCAGACTATCAAGAAAGTCCAGAAGAAAATATTCAAGCACAAGTCCAAGAACCCCTTGTTGAAACAGAAAACAATAATACATTAGAAGAAACTGAAGTATTAGATAATAAAATATCACCATTATCAGTTGATGCTCTTGTTCCACAACAACAACAAACTGAACACATTATCAATAGTCTAACCATTGATACAAATAATTTAGAAGATTTTTCTGCACATGCAAAAGCACAAGCAGAAGCAATGTCAATAACAGAACAAGAAGCACCTGTGGCAGCTGTAGCTGAAAAGTCAGCAGATCATCCCACATCAATTTCATCTTCATCATCTATTTTACCTCCTCTTACACCATCATCAGTTTATTCTGCTGGTGTAGCAAATGATGCTTCTGAAAAGCCAAAAACTACATCATTGATTAGAAGAGAAACACAAAAGATGAATGATAGACGCAAGAGTTTGACAAAGAAATTCAAGCGAGCTCTTACAGTGAAATCAGAAAACAAAAGAAAATCTGTGTAACTAAGTTTCTCAAGAGAGAGAATTTTTCGCTTATGCTTTTTTGTTTATATATACCTTAACCCCTTCCCTTTCTTTCATTATCATTCTCCATGTATCAACATTACTTGTATACAAGAAAAAAAACTCTCTTTTTAATATATATACCTTATTATTACTATATCTATCCATTTCATTTAAATTATTATATATATACCAAATTATTATTCTCATTTTATAAAAAATATATTATATACAAACATTTATTTAATATTATTGCTATTACTTTGTTGTGGATAAAATTAAAAATTATGTTAATGTATGCTTTTTGGGGAGGGGGAGGGAGTATAATGTATTTTTTTTTTTTGTTTACACTTGTGATTGATGGTGATCTTGTTGTTGGCAGCCATCATATTACTTTAAACGGCCCACCAGTAGCACCACCACCAATGGCATTTTGTACCATGCTCACTGTAACACAATTCGCGCAGGCAAATGGTGTTACAAGCCAAACACCTTGCAAAATTGAAAACATCACTGTTGGATCAGACAACATCCTTGTCTTCAGTAACTAAATGGATGATTACATCATCTCATTAAGCTTCACAAGGAAAATAAGCTTTTTCAAGGCTCATTGAATTCAATATTGGCAGATTTAAGAGAAAGAACCAACAAATTTCATCACATCACTGAAGAAAACATCCAATAATCAAGATTATGATACATACGGCATTGCTGGATTCATTCAAAATACTCAAACATGGATTATCGACCATTTGATAAGTTCATGTTTATTAAATTTAAAAAATTGTCTCGATATCACAAACCAAGAGACGTTAGCTTGTATTCAACAAGGCATCAAGAGTGTATGGCAGAAAATTAGCTAGTACATTTGAAGTGCGTCAAGCATTTGAAGGGACTTATATACGATGTTCTTATTTCACATTGCCATTTCTCAGAGCGAGATCCATAAAGAGGCTGAGACAAAAACGCTTAAGCCCAGCACACGCTTCTGCTTCTCAAAAGAGACAAAAGAAGAACCAAGTATTTCATACTACTGTATTTCATCATATACTATCCATATCCATCCTTTATAAATATCAGCTATAAATATCTTGTTAAATACTATAAAGTTTACCGTAAAAAGACAAATCAAGAGATAATAAAGGTAGTTAATGATTTAAAATACTCCTCAAACCCATCAAAAATACATCATACGATGTGTGCTTCTTATATACTGGTGTATAAACTACAATAAAACGTTATCCAAAGCGCAAAAAAAAAAACATTTGTTTATGGCAACGAACTTGTTTGTATTTATATTTAATATTGCATGTATGAAATATATAATTTTTGTTTGGGATAAATTTATAATATTTGATTTACTATATTAATCCTACTATGATATTCACTACTGCTCACAAGCGATGTAGTTATTATTACATTATTGTACATTGTTTGTATAATCCAATTACTAATTATCTCTTAACATTATCTTGGCGCTTATCGGTATTATCGGCAAGGGACTTATTATTACTCCAGTGTTTGCTGTTATCGGGTGGAGCAGGCAAATTAAAAGAAAACATTGAATTTCCAGTTGATGCTGTATTAGCATTAAACACTGCACAATCACGATGTGCTAAAAGTAATGTCTTTAAATTAATAACTTCTTCTCTCAACATGGTTGCTTGTGATTGAAGTTGTTCATTATCAGTAGATAAAAATTCAACTCTATGTTGTAAATTAGCAAGCCATTGCTTCTTTCTTTGACGACATTTTAATGCAGCTTGTCTATTTCTTTCTAAAAAGTGCTTCCTTTTACTTTCTTCGTCGTCATCTTCTTTACTGCTAGAACTAACAGAATTCGCTTTTTGCTTCCTGGCTTTCTTGGTTGTTGTAGAAGAGGGAATAGCGCCTTCAGTATAGCGACGATTATAAGGAGGAACAATGGATGTAGGAATAGTTTGCATGTTTGCTGATGTTAATGTATTAGTAGAAGATGGAGTAAACATATCAGAATTATGTAACATTGGTAAACTATTTCTATGCTGACTAAAATTAAATTGTTCTATAGATTTATTGTTGGTAAATTATGCACATTTAAAATCAACTTTATATATACTGACCCATGTCAACATTATTATTTTGCTGTTGATGCTGCGGAGAAGGATTTTCGCCATAATGAAAGGGAATTTGACTATTATTGTCATTATTTTCATACATGTTGTCAAATGGATGTTGTTGATTAGGAGTAAATTCTTGAGTTATAATTTCGGAAGTTACACCATCTGTCCATTTATATTTGCTAGCATCTGTATTACTTGACTGATCAATGGAATATTGTGGGTCAAATAAGTTTTCATACTGTTCTAATTTAATATGCTGGTTTGCTGTGTTTAATATTTGTTGAGGTGAGGTTATTTTCTTTGTAATATTCTCCTGTTCGTTATCTGCGTGCAAAAAAAAAAAAAAAAAAAAAAAAAAAAAAAAAAAAAAAAAATTAAAAGATATTTACACATCATTTACATTTATTTTTACCCATTGTATGTATTTATGCTGGCTCCAAGTTTTATTTTGAAAAGAAATATGTATATAAAAAGAGAAGAAAATAGAAAAATTAATACATTTTTAAATATTTTTTTTTTCATTCTTTAATCGTATGGATAAAATGGGAGCCATTGGAAGAAAATTTGTAGACCCTACTTAACACCGACCAAAATTTCGCATGGCATGTTTGGCTGGTTTCTCTGCTACAACAAGCTAATTAAAAGAAACTTTTGTATATTACTAAATGTAGGCTAACTTTTCTACGAGAAGATTCTTTCTATTTAATTATTTTACCAAGAAATCATGAAAAAAAAAGAGACAATTGATAGATTGAATTTCAATGCATGATTTTCATAAAGTTTTTCGCATTGTGATGTTTTTGTCTGTGTGTGTGAGAGAGTTAAAACATCACATTCAGTTTTTTTTTAAGCGGAGGTGTGCAGTGTATATATTTGACAGCATTTAAACATCTCGTAGCATTTGAAATTTTTCAACAGATTTAGCTTTAAACTAGATAATCATGTATTCCGTCTGAAACATTCTTCCCTTTCCGTCTATTTATCTCTTCAAGAAAGACGAAAAAGAAAGACTGAAAGAACAATGCGGTAAATTAATCAATATCGCAACTTTTCTTCTTCTTGTGGAATACAATAATCTTTGGTTGGGGATGATTCAAATCAATTTTTTTTCCCTGCTGATCATTCCTGATTTAAAAAAAAACAGAGAACCTTTGCTTTGGTTCGTGCAGGTTGAATAATGAATTTCATGCATCATTTATTAATAATTTAAACCCGGAAACTGAGGTCACTATTTCTGAAATAGTGAAAACCAAGAATGTTGATAAATATCTTATTTGCCAAATGTCACATACATTATACAATTGAAATTTTACCGTGGTCTATTTGAAATCGTAAATTTTTGTTTTCAGGGAACTATCGTGGAACATACACCTCCCTTGCTCCGAAATGAATATTAGGAGATTTTTCTTAACAATTTTTAACCGCACATTTCGAATTAGCTTTTCTGTATTTTAGATTATTGTCTTTCTAGATGAATACCTAACTTGATTAATGCAATCCTCTTAAAAAAAAAAAAAAAAAAAAAAAAAAACAAATACTGAAGTTTGCATTGAAACATTTCAAACCTAAATTTGAACAAACGAAAAACGAGACCAACACTCCACAACATGCCATTGGCTTTAATGTTTTGATGATTTGATGATATGATCGGAATATTTGATGTTATTCATTGGCTGTATATTTATAAGACAATCTGAAAAAAAAAAGAGATAAAATGTATCTGCAGCGATACTAGCTGATAGGGGAATGTCGAATTCAAGGGGAACAATGAAGAAAATAGACATTCCTTACTATTGGTATTTTTTACAGAAAACTTTCAAGACAGAAAAACTACAAATATACTGCGTGCTATTTTGAAATTCCCTTGAATGCATCATTGGCTTTACACCCAAATAGGTGCATATCTTTTCTAGAAAACCTGGTAAATGTTTATGCAAAGAAAAATATTCAGAACAGTGTATCTAATTCTGAAGAGCCAAATTGTTTCATGAGAAACTTTAATCTTCTATATTGCTTGAATTTCAAATATAATACGACTTGTCATATCGATCATATTCAAATAATGATCAAGTGAATATCCCGATAATATTTAAACAAAGAGCGCTCTGTATCAGTTACAATGGATAATGGATTTTTTAAACTCGAAACCTGGATGTTGAAATTATAATAAACTATTGATACTTTTATCAGTGCATACTCTAGAAATTATCGATACAGGTTTGTGGAATTTTCAATGCCGATTCAAGGACTTGTCGATACCAATTCATGGAAGACTCGGAATTTGTTAGAGAATTTATCGAGCCACATTCGAAAACAGATGCCCCAATCACGCATGCAGCAAAAAATATCTCCTTAGTAGTTCTGCGTAGAACACTCGCTGCGCCAACTCAACATATCTATGCTATTTTGTTGCTGTGATGATGGTGAATCTGCATTTCTGGCCCCATTAAAGCAGAAAACATTTAGATTTCTAATCTTGTTGAACCATCGAAACATAATTTATTCACAGATCTAAAAAAAAATAAAAATAAAAATAAAAGGTATACCTTGAATGTCAAAAAATATGTATGGAAAATCGATTCTATTATGATATGCATTATATCCTACAATCAATTCTCTAAAAAACTAATTTTAAAGCCTGCTGCTCAAAATATAGATGTGGGAGAAAACTGTCTATAATAGTCTCTTTTCAGCCGGTTTATATATCTCCATAGTGCATACGATAGTATGATCGGTTACTTTAGTTTAGAAGAGGTTAGTAGTTTAGCAAATATCAAATATCTTGATTTTAAAGTCGTTGAGAAGTTGTCTGTATCGTAAATATCCCTAAATTTAAGACTTTTACCGCTTAAACTGGTCTTTAGAAGTTCATAATTTTTTTTCTCAGATTGATCGATTTTTAAAAAAATTGGATCTTCGCTTTCTATTCCTCCATATTAAAGGCAATTTTTAGTTTTGAATTCAAATAAAAAAAATACGTATATATTTGAAATTTTACGCTCTATTAGCTCATATAAAAAAAGCACATAATTTATTGCAAAAATATTATATGAAAATCCTTTAATCTAAAATAAAATTTTTGACCAAAAATGCATTTTTTGTATAGTAATTACTTACTTTTTAAGTTTTTATATACTTTTTGTGATATTTACACACATCTTGCTCTCATATTGTTGTATATTTAAACGTCATTTTGGGTACAAAAAATTGATTTTTCTGTTTTTCGATCAGAATCATGAGGGTTCATAAGGTTTGAAATGGGTCCAAAAATGTTCGCTACAAAAACTGAATTTTCAGATTTTGTCTGTGTAAATAGCCTAAAAGTTGGATTTTTTGGATAATAAATTTCAAATCTTTTAAAATTGAGATGCGTAATCGTATTAAAAAACATGGGAAATGTGATGGAAATGGTTTTAACTTTGCATCTAGTTTTTACATAAAGATATTCTAGTTTAAAGCTAAAAAAAATTGCATAAAAAGCTTATTTCTGACATTTGCTTTGTGCCATAAGCTTACCATATATTTTTGAGAAATTGCTAATTTAAGTCAAAAGCTTACTGAATTGATTTATAAAATTTACATTTCATAAATGCAATTTTTTTTTATGATACTGAAGTTTGCATTTAGGCGTATAATCAGCCTCCTTGAAATTTTGTTTTCACAAAAATTTGCATTTTTGAAATGTTAAAAAGTATCCAGCAGATAGCAATGCGTTGCTATTAATTGCTGACCATCTAATAAAGCAATTCATTTAAGAGACAAAGATTTACGGTTTTCTGGTATTTTTCTGGTTGTTAAGAAGGTCAATAATATATCGCAGGTCTCACATCCGTAGAGATAGGATGTTTCCGGATACTCCTCTGTAACGATTCACATTATATGATGTTTCAACAATAATTGCATGAATTAGTTTCAGTTGTATAATTCATATAAATATGTAAATGTTGAATCAGATATAGAACATTAGTGAAAATATATGTTTCTTTCCTTTGTTAATAATTTTAATCAAATAAACTTATTATCACAACCACAACCGATCTATTACTTAATACTACTTGTCAAATATTAATCACGCTTAATACATAGTAAGTATTGACCAAAGTAATAGTCAACTACAATTAGTAACACCAACAACGTCCACCTTTGGTACTTCTTTCTTAATAGACTCAACCTATTACAAGATCATAGTACTTATTACATCCTTGTTTTTGGATTAAATTTGAACATCTATATCTCAGGTACGTTGACATACAACTTTCTCTTGGTGTGATTTATATACGTCTATGACAGCCCTTAAATTTAATTATAAAGCGTTTCTTGAAGAACGCATAATAAAAGTTATTGGACAAATTATTCCACACTTTTTGATATGTTATTTTAAATGCTAAGTCTAGTTTTAATATTGCCCCGGCTACAAATTTTATTGAATATAGCAAGGATGGTTGATTTATCAGAATATGTTTATGTTAATAAAACTAGAAAATTTAATCAAATAAGAGATATCGTTTATTGGAATGAAATTAATAGGGTTTACATACTATTTGATTTGGGGAATTAATGATGTTATAAGGTAGTTTAGATGTTATTCAATGTGTTGTCATGCTGGAATATCATGTTGGAATATCGTACTAGAATATACCATGCTTTTGAAAGCATGGTCTAGTTAATATTTAATTAAGTAACTTCCTCCGGTCCCGGTTCTGTTATTATTTACTTTTTTTGGATTTGACATGATCCGGTTTAAGAATGATACATCAATGGTTACTATGGTGATTGGTTCATAAATTTGAATGATGCAGAAATAGCCAGCTTAAAATTGAGAAACCGCATTTGAGATGGAAATAAGTCGAGAAAATACTAAGGTATTGCAATGATGGTTATTAAGTAAAGTCTACTTTATTTTTCATTCTCTACCAGGATATCTAGGCTTTGGATTGTTGTGAAGACTTTTTTATTTTTTTATAAATTTTGTGAGAGCACTTTTTCTGTTATAGAGATCCATGAAGGGATGACAGGTATGCAAAACTAAAACGATAGGATAGTACGCATTAGCATCTATCTAACGAATTTTACCTCGTCAAAAAATACTGATTTTTGGTCGAGAAAATTGAGATTGAATGATTGATTTTTGGTGATATAAAAAAGGATCCATTTTGGACGAGGATATACAAGGGTAAATTTTCGCTGACCAAAAAAAGTGATCAAAACAAATTAATATCCCCACGAAAAATAGAGCTACAGCTATGTATAAATACTCATTTTGTAGATAATTTTGTTGCGCATAATGTAAAAATAAAATATTTTAGGGTTGCATTTGAATGAAGGGTACTTTTTGATCAAAAACCGTTAAAATTTGACATTAAATTTACTAGAGATTTTTTGAGAAAAACATTCTCAAAGCCTACACAGATCGATTCAGAATTAAAAGCTGAATTCAGGATATTTAATACGCTAGTTTAACTTACTATACATTTTTGTGAGTAATTAAACATACAAGGTTTTTTTTGGATTTTTTTGGATTTTTTTTCCATTTGAACACTTTTTGGATTCAAGCTCAGTTACATGTGCATATCTGATTATACAATTTTATATGGTAATATTTAAAATCGGAGCGTGCCCCCATCTCAATAGATAATCAGGAAATAAAAAATGCAAGGCTATACTTGAGATGCTACATAATATTTCCAAAGGAGTTATTTTTATTCATGTTAATTTTTCAGCGAGTATAAAAGCTTCAAAAGTGAAGCAATTGTTTTACCCCGCTTAAAATGTCAATCTAAGATGTCAAATATTTCGAAATTTTAATAAGCTTGCATATCATGGCCCTCAGCCAAAATATTCCGCATCTCTAATGCTTTATAGTATACCCCGCTTTCCTGGATTTTTGTTTTCTATATATTTGATAAAACTTATTTTCATGAGATAAAAATTGATGAAGGAAAGGCTGGTATGCAACATTAAATCCATAATATAATAATGCAAATTAGCGCGTATCTAACGGATGTTGCCTTGCCAGAACTATTGAGATTGAATGATTGATTTTTCTCACGAAATTTATGCATGTTTATGTGTTCCTCACTTTTTATTTTTTTTTTATATTTTATTTATTTGAAGAAACCAAAAAGATTTACGAAAGAGGCCTATGTAAAAACAATTAATATGATTGCATTCACAGTATAAAAAAAGCATCAACTTACAAAACACAATTCCTAGACAAATATTTTCGAAATTGTGCTTCTTCAATCGAAATTTGTCTAAATTTGCGAAGGATTTTTGTGACATTAATTTTGTTTATTTTCCACTTTATGAGAAACATGTTAGATAAATGTTGAAAATATTTAGTAGCGAAATGAATAGAATTATACTCACATACAAATTTTCATCGTCGTCAATGCTTCCAAAGTTGGCAACACTGCAATGATTGCCCAAGTATGCATTTTGGTATTTTCTTTTCTTCAATGCTCTCCCATGTCATATTGCCAGTGCTTCTACCCTCATCTCAATCTTCTACACTACGTTTTCCAAGAACTGTCAATTTGAAATGTTATTATTTATATAATCTTTTATGCTGCTATTTTCATAAAATAATTACTTACTATTAAACTAGAGATGTTCTCGAGCTGAGCTTGTACTAGTAAATTTGGCAGGCAAAATCTGGCTCGACAACAACGCTATATTACACTGACCAACTTTAGTTGAGCTTGTCGAAGGATTGGTAATGTTATTAAAAACCACGACTGAACAATTAGGATTTATTATAAACACACCACTACTGTGGTTGAAATTATTGTATGTAATTAAACGTGCTTCGTCCTTTCTTGAGACTGACATCCCCTTGATTTCCTGCGTCATGAAATTTGTAAGATTGGCAAGTTTATCAAAAATAGAGCTATTACACTTTTCAGCAATGGCAACTTCCGCAAATCACTGTATTTTGAGAAAACTTGCTATGATAATTTTGTAGTAGTAACTATCTTTTTATCGTTTTTAGTCATGGATTCATTGCAGTTGTCTCTTTTTATTTGAAGGCTTTGTCACACCTGGTTGGAAGAGTATTCGTTCTTGATTTCTTCAAAAGCAGCTTTTATTGACCATTGTCCAATGGATGTTTTCAGAAAGCTAGTTATACCAGATGAGCCAAAAATTGATCAAGCTTGGTAAAAACTTGTCAGGTCAGGCCTATCATTTTATCACTGAAGCTAGGCCCAAGTTTGTTTTGCCGATATCAAAAAGCTTGAGTTAGAGATCGCAATCTTGAGTTACACGTACTATAAAAAGCTTGTTTGCCAAAATCCAACTCGACTTGGCTTTAAAGGCTATCTATGGCCATTGAAATAAAGAAAGAATAAAGGCTGCAGTAGTAGTATTTTTTCAATGTTTTTTGTTTGTTTACTGGTTTTGGAACAAATAGCCATTGTTTTATTCACAGGCCATATCTCTTGTTTCCCACGCTCCAGAGCTAAACAATCTATATACAAAGAATATGGTTATCTGTACCTGCAGCAGACTAAACATGTCCATGTCTATTTAAGTAGCTTTTATTTTGCTATCCTTCTTTCTCTTCTTCTTTTTTCTTTTATACTTTTCTAACAATGATTACCAAAATATTAAGATCGCGCTCACTGATTCATGCAACCAAACTAGCACGAACTTCACCTTCGTTGAACAACGCCCGCTATTTATCAACCTTTGATAAACATCGTTCTGTATTTGAAGCCCTTGGGCTTGACAAGACTAATAATAAGGGCGTTTTTGATGGTGAATGGAAAGGATCAGGTCCAGTTGTTCCTTCTTATAACCCTGTTAATAATGAGGTGATTGCAGAAGTGATTACAGTAAGTTTTCTAAAATATATGAGTTTCTCCCACGGTGATTTTCCCACAGTCGACTGATCCACATCTTTTTCTTAGGGCACTACTGATGATTTAAATGTTGCTTTTGAAAAAGTAGCAGAAGCCCAAAAGATTTGGAGAGAGGTATGGTAAATGAAAGAAAACATCTTTTATTTTTAAACTAAACTTCTTGGAAAACATAGCTTCCTGTTCCTAAACGTGGTCATGTTTTGCTAACAATGAGAAATGCATTAGTTGAAAATTTGCAACCTTTAGGAAAGTTGGTTGCATTAGAAATGGGTAAAATTTTGCCAGAAGGTGTTGGAGAGGTGCAAGAGTATATTGATATCCTTGAATATGCATTGGGCCTTTCACGTATGCTTCAAGGCGCTGTTATTCCGTCAGAAAGACCAGGCCATGCCATGTTGGAGACATGGAATCCCTTGGGTACAGTAGGTATTATCAGTGCTTTTAACTTCCCTGTTGCTGTTTATGGCTGGAATTGCGCTATTGCTCTTGTCACTGGTAATGGTACCATATGGAAACCTGCTCCTACAACTTCTTTGGTTTCTATTGCCGTTACTCGCATTATTGCCAAAGCACTAAAAGATCACGACCTTCCTCCTTCTTTGTGTGCCTTGGTTACTGGTGGATCCGATGTTGGCAGCGCCATGACAGAGGATAAACGTGCACATGTACTTTCTTTTACTGGATCTACCAATGTAGGTAGAGAAGTAGGCAAGGTAGTTCAAGGCAGATTTGGTCGCTCCATCTTGGAACTCGGTGGCAACAATGCTTTGATCGTGACAGATGATTGTGATTTGGATTTAGCTGCAAGAGCTATTCTATTTGCTGCTGTAGGCACTGCTGGTCAGCGTTGTACTACCACGCGTCGTTTGATTGTGCAAGAATCTGTCTATGATACATTGATTGAGCGATTAAAGAAAGCTTACAAACAAGTCAAGGTGGGTGATCCCTTGGATGAAGGTGTTCTCTGTGGTCCTCTTCATACAAAGCAAGCAGTTGAAATTTATAAAAATGCTTTAGAAAAAGTCAAACAACAAGGTGGTGAAATCATTATTGGTGGAAAAGTACTTGATGATGGCCCATTGAAGAATGGTAACTTTGTAGAGCCAACTATGACTCGTGTGCGCCCTGATATGGAGGTAGTTCAAAATGAATCTTTTGTTCCCATCCTGCATACAATGACATATAAGGTAATTTTGTACAAATGGCTTCCTTAGTGTGTGCATATAACCGCGGATTTCTAACCTTTTAATATTTATATAGACTCTGGATGAAGCCATTGCTATCAACAATAATGTCGCTCAAGGTTTATCCAGTTCTATCTTTACTAGTAACCCATCTACTATTTTTAAATGGATCGGTCCCTCAGGTTCTGATTGTGGTATTATAAATGTCAATATCCCAACAAATGGTGCAGAAATTGGTGGTGCTTTTGGTGGAGAGAAAGAAACTGGAGGTGGCCGTGAAAGTGGTAGTGATAGTTGGAAACAATATTGTAGACGCGGTACTTGTACCATTAATTATTCAGGTACTCTCCCATTAGCCCAGGGCATTAATTTCGGATAATTTATACTTCTTGTACTTTTTTCAAACAAACGAATAAAATTTAATTTTGGTGGGAAGATATTTTCCCATTCTTTAAGTTATCATTATTCATATATGGTTAAAGTTCATGATATAATATGTATACGTGAATGCTCAAAAGTAACTCGAAACATTCATGTCTAAAAGTATAACTGTTGCTTTTGGAATTTCAAAAATCCGAAACAAAAATGTTTCAAATATTTTTTCATGAACATCTTTGAATAATATACTAGAACAGATATATGGAGTAGATAGCCTAACATTTCAAGTTTATGCTCATATTTGTTTTTTCTAAAAAAAGTGGAGAAAAGATACGCAAATAATCATTTTTGTGCGAGCTTTAGTGTGACATTTTGCGGGAAAATCAAACCTTATTTGTATAAGTTTTTCTTTTTTTGGTGAGCCACATTAATAAAGAAAATATTATGCAAAAAAATATATAAACGAAAGTATTCTTTTTTATTTATTTATTAGTTTTATAGTAAGCTATTTGACAAAATTGCGAGATATGAACAAAAGAAATGTTTTAATGTAATGTTACAATGTGATAAAGAGATGAGAGATTTAGAAGCCAGTGTAAATAGCAGCACCAGAACAAGGCTTAGTGGCAATAATGGCATCATCCAATTCTTCTTCAGTGATGTTGGGATAAACCTTACGGAAGAAATCATTCTTGATGTGTTCAATAAGATTGGCAACATTGTCTTCAGTAGTCAAATGAACAGTACTTCCACCCCAACCAGCACCACTCAATCTGGAACCCAAGGAACCATTCTTACGAGCAACTTCACAGACTTGATCAATTTCGGGACATGAGCACATGAACAAGTTATTGCAAGAATCTTGAGAAAGATTCATAAGATCACCCAAAACCTTTAAGGTAGAATCACCCTTACCAGTTTCACAAGCCTTGTGGAATTCAATGACACGAGAAGCTTCAGACAAGACATGCTTGGTACGGTGGACAAGACGATAGTAGTCAGTTTGAACAGGGAAACGGGTCATGTATTTATCTTGGAGTTCCTTGACAGGAACATCGAGCATTTGTGAAACTTCTTCGAGGGTATAACCATTGTTGTTGGTGTTGTCCTTGGGATAGAATTCTTCAGCCTTCTTGAGGAGATCAGTGAATCTTTCGACCTCATTGAGAGAAGAATCCTTGTAATAAAGATCATAAACTTCCTTGAGAGTATCAACAGCAGGCAAATTGAGTTTCTTGGCGAGGAAGAGAGCAGCCATGTGAGTTTCAACAACACGAAGGTTGTAATTGCGAGGAGCAGTAACAAACTTATCAGCAGTGACCAAGGTGTTAGCAATGATGAAAGCCAACTTGGGAGAAGTGACAGGCAAAGGAACGGCAGCAGTATGCAACTTGGGGACAAATTCGACATGAAGAGCGAAATCCTTTTCAGATAAAACGGAAGCACTTTGATCCATACCACCAGAGTTGACACCAACATTACGTTCAGCAACAATGGCAATTTCAGTAAGTTCGGTCTTGGAGATGGTCAATTTGTTGGCAGTGACAACGGCTAAAGCAGAAGCACAAACAAAAGCAGCAGAAGAGGAAAGTCCACCGCCAGCAGGAACAGTACCATCAACAATCAAGAAGAGACCCTTGGGCTTATCCAACTGGAATTTCTCGAGCATACCCTAATAATAACCGAAGCATGAATCAATTTTTACTGAAATCTCTCGAAACCATTTATTTTTATTACCTTATAACCACACTTGAAGTAGTTGGACCATTCCAATTCAGAAGAATCAATAGTAACAACCTTTTCTTTACCCTCATAATCAAATTCTCTGGCATGATACTTGGGGTTGACATTAGCAATGCGGACCTTGGTATCGTCATCGGTGGTAGCACCAACAATGATAACATCACGTTCAATGGCCATAGGAAGCACACCGAAACCACAGTAATCGATATGCTCACCGATTAAATTGACACGACCGGGAGAACGAACGACAAATTCAGCTTTGCGACCATGAACTTTTTCGAATTCAGCAATAAGCTTCTTGTAACGTTGACTAAAAACGACAAATGTAAATGAACAAATATCATGCAAGACATTAAAATTACTTACTCTTGCTTGGGAACAGCAGAAGGATCGTAAATCTTGTCGAGAGAATCGAAAGAAGGAACAGGAGATGACATTTTTAATTTATTAAGATGGATAATATAATGAAGAAAAAGGGAAATTGTTGTGGAGAATTAAGTCCTTTTTATACCAAATTCAAGATGGAAACGAAGACAACGGATCCAAGTTTATCTGGGTTTTAGACGGGATGTGACTCTGTTGATTTCATAAGCAACTTTGTGATACCCCCCTCATGGAAAAAGTCAGTCGATTTTAGACTTTCCACGGAAAATGGGACAAACCCAGGTTTTCCAATTTATGCCAACACACATTTGGCTTGTTTTCCATCCCAAAAATTCATTTAGAAAATAAGAAAACTAAAGAGCAAGTTCCATTCGTCAAAATTACGAAAAAGTCTCCTTGATTTGAGAATGAATTTGAACATTTGATGTATTCATTTTTTATGTGTACTACACATTGATAAATCCTAGGATGTAAAGGGTTGTGGTTGATTACTTAATTTTGAGAGTTTTTGTTTACCACATATATTTTGATATCACTTTTTTTACTTTTTATCCAATCAACGTGGTCAATTTATTATTGATTGCTCTCGGTTTGGCTTTTAACCGCTGAACCGCAATCAATTTTTTCTGTTTGTATTGGTGGGTGAGTGTTGGGCAGGAGGAGGGCTCTGTTTTTTTTTTTTACTTCCTTCTTTGACTCACTCTATTATACATTATTTTCTCGAAAAGAGTAGTAAATAATCTCGAGTTACCTACTCAACTTCACGTATTGTTTCTCTATTGGATTAAATTTGTATTATAAACATTTGAAGAAATACCAACCAACCTTTTGTATGCTTTAGTTTTTATATAATATATTCTACTATATTTTTATTTTTATTATTATTATTATTACTATTACTACTATACTCCCTTATATCTCAAAACATCTCATAGTTTCAACTTGCTTTTGACAAGGTAAAAAAAAAGAGAGATTATTTTCTCGGGATTTCATTGCTATGGTTACTAATTATTCGTTGCTATGGTATTTTCACATCAATAGAATTCGAAAGAAATCGCTTTCAACATGAACAGCAATAATAATAGTAATCATAATAAACAATCATGGATGATTCCAGCAGGTAAATATATAATTTTAAACATGCAAATATATGGAGAATATTCATTGTATTTTTCTATTTTATCTTTAATAATAGATCATACGCCTGAAACGTTTAATTATATGGTATCAAGACCACCTGGGTCTGTGTTACCGATGCTGCCTCAACATCAGCATCAGCTTCAGCAACAACAGCAGCAGCAGCGACAACAGCAGCAGCAACAGCAACAGCCACTTTCATTACAACATCCCACACTACATCAATCGAATCATCAAGAACAATCTGTTTCTCCACCAGCGCAGGCGCATGAATACGACAACTCGAAGAATGGAAAAGGCGGTTCTCGAGCAGTAATCCCATCTAAAAGAGCAGCTCAAAATCGTGCGGCTCAGAAAGCATTTAGACAAAGAAGAGAGCAATACATCAAAGATTTAGAGATCAAAGCAAAAGAAATGGAAGATTGGCAAGATGAAATGGATAAATTACGTAAAGAGAATGGGGAACTTCGTGAGAGAGTAGCAACGTTAGAAAACCAAGTAGTTGTATTGACAGGAGGAGATGCTAGTAAAATAGCTGAATTGGAGAAATTAAAGGCTAGTAGTACACCTACACCTTCATTATTAACGCCTCCAACTATTGCGGAATCGATTACTAGAAAGAGTCCTGAAAGATCAATGTCTCTACCTATTACACGAGTAAGTGAGAGCGAGGCAAATGCAATAAGGGGCAGTGCATCACCAGCAAGCGTTACTTCATCTGCAACTGTGAAACGATCACATAATGAATCACGGCTGCGTCATGAACAAACAACAGAATCGGAGGATAACAATTCTCCAACTAGTAATAATATACAAGATGAAGCAGGGTCATTCACACGCATACCATTGAGAGCACCTAATCCAACAATAGGGTTTGAGGCTCCATCGTATCACCCAACTGATCACACACCTACTTTAATTGGAAACGATACCACAACTGCACAACGAGCAGATGATATTAATAAAAGACGTAAATTAGACGATCCTATTATAGGACAACAACAATCAACACCACATATTGGTCAGGCACCGATATCAAATGTTGACAATGCAAATCTCTCGAATAATCCTGCTGTCAATTCAATGATGCATAATAATACAAATAATCCTCTTTTGATATCAATTCAACAACAATCACAGGAACAGCCTCAAATGCAACATCCCACCAACGATTTTTGGAGCAACAATAATGCAAATGCTCAACATCCTATGCCCGACAATATGGCCCCAGCACCTGCTGGTGGTATGGGCGATTTTGATCTTGATTTTGACTTCGATCCTTTCTTTGAAGATGAATTTGGGCCAACAATTACTAGCAATAATGACTTTTTACCAAATGCTAACAGTGGTCAAGTATTGGACGATTTGTTTGCCATGTTACAGACAAGACAAAGACCTCAAATCCCAATGGTCCCTTCTGAAGAAACTACTGAATTAAGTAATGCAAATAATAGTAGTAATAGTAATTTTAATGACAGTTTAGGAAGGTTAGGTTGATCTAACTTGTCCTTGAATTCTCACTTATAACCCCTCCCCTCTGTTTTCCCTCATATCATTAACAATCATTAAATGTAAATTTCCTATTTTCTCTCTCTTTATCTGTCTCTTAGACACTATTTGTTTACTCACTAATCAACAACAATAAATTGGCATTTGTGTACAATTAAAAATTAACACATTCAAAAATCATTCGGCTCTTTAAAGAAGTAGCTTATATAATCCTATCTAAATGTTTATTAAACTTGGAAAATCTGGGAAACCGGTACTATTTTATAGTTTGTATAGTTTCATATACCATCTGTATCTCCCATCCCATAATAACCCTTCCTCCACAACTTTTTGCCATTTTTATACGAACGGCATCTTTTGTTGAAATTTTGCATTTTTTTTATGTTAATTTCCATAATCGAGCTTGACTAGATATTTGTGCTTTCTTACTGACTACTAATTACACAAGCTAAACTCAAACAAAACGTCATGGCAAACCCAAGGAAGAGGTTAAGATGGGGGGGGGGGGACAAGAAGCATTTTGTTGAAAAGATTTCTTTATTGGAAACCCCGAATTAGTTTTCTTTTTATGTAATTCAATATTATCATTGTAAAATGCAGGAAAAAAGTGATTGGATCTACATGAAACTGCTTTCCCTTCTTTTATCCAACTGGCAGGATATTGCTCTTTTAGTATGATGGTGCCACACTGTTTAAATAATGCATAAAAACTTTATTTCACGACATGATTCCAAAAGATTAGATATTAGCGTAATGGCCTAATTGGAAGATTTGGTTATTACTACATGTATTGAGGTATAGAGAATATCTAAGAAAAAAAAAGGTCGATAAAATGTTTATGTACAGAAACATGACAATTCTACTATGTTATGCCAAACAAAGCAGCTGTTTCAAGAAAATTGGATTATTTCCAATTTTTTGACTATTACGGAAACAAGTGGTATTCCTAAAAGTGAGACCTCATTCATCTCTGTGAGCTTTTGGTGAGCAACCGGCTTATTATTGAGATGCTCTTGGCTTATTCTTTGTAATGGGAACTACGTTTCAGAACCATGAGCATGTGTGAATAAACCATGTGCATTTCTTGTCAGGTGTATATTTTCCATCTTAACTTTTGAGGTTTTATAGAGGGCTTCTTGCATACTTGATTGTTTGAGCAAATCAATTTATTAAAACTTTGTGCTTTCAAAGTCTTTTATCATAAATCAACAATTAACCGTGGATGTTCCCATGGCCTATATGTTTTTGTAGTTTGAGCTCATTTGGATCAATATTTATGAAATACACTGAATTTTTAGATTGCCTCACGCAAATTAACAGCTAATTAACGAAATTACAGCCGGGAGATAGCCCTACTTGATGCCTATTTAGAATGCTTTTCAATTTAAGGTTCGAATCACAATCAGAAACATGCACTGCAAAATGAGCCAAACCCTAAAAACAAAAGGGTAAGATTTGATTCTAGATTTGCTACAACTCATGCAAGCTGTGTATTTTAAATATCGATCCAAGGCTTACTTACCCATCTCCCTATGAAATTTAAGGTTATTTGCATCAGTGTGTACAGAGAAATTATTCTTCAAGTGTTGAGGCACCTACTCGAGTCAAATATAAATTTTTCAATCTTCTTCAAGGTCTGAGCGTGCCCTTATTTCTATAACTAACTATTTACTAAACACTTTTTGGGATATACCTTATATATTAAAAAATAGTTATAAATTGGTTGCACTATACTACCTGTTTCTAAAGCTATTTTATATCTCACCAAAGACTCAAAACACGTAAAATTCACTGTTTTTTCCTTAAAAACTGGGTCTAACTTTTCATCTCTGCTCAATTTTTCTGTTTCATTAAATAACAACAAAATAAAAATATATACTGATATACTTGAGATATTCAAATTTAATCCAAAAACGCGTGTCCAGATATATCCTATCTCTAGCAGCTAGTATAACTTTTTTAGTGTTAATGTTTTAGATTTCTACTGCTTACTCGCTGCTAAAAATGTAAAACTTTAAGCCCTAATATCTCTGCAAAACATTAAGTTATACGAACAATTTGTAATGATAAAACTTACTTGTCTTGATGTGTTCTATAACGTATTCAAGTATGAAGAAATTCTAAGTACTTTTTTTTTCAAGTTCTTTTTTTTTTTTGGCCTTTTTGTAGCATATGAGAAAACATTCGTTAAATTGAACAGCATACACTACGGCCGACCTATGCTGCACAAGATGATTTCGTTGTGCCCACTGAATATGGCTAAAAAGATAACAAGTTGTACGGGCATAACAAAAGAAACTGCACACGAGCACAATGCTAAGCCTGTATGTGCAGAATTATAATAGATTCTGTCCATGTGCATGACATTGATCCCATGTGTGCATAATAGCAGAATTGCCCATAAGCATATCATTATCCCTATTTGTGCATAATAAGAAATCTGACCATGAGCATAACGAGCTGATCATAGTGATATTAAACGAGCCGAGCCTTTTTTATGCAGCCGAGCTTTTCTCAAGGCTCGTTAAAGTTAGACGAGCTTACAAAAAAGCTCGTTCAACCTCGACGAGCTTTTTTTTGCGCGTGACTAGAGCTCGTTTACCCCAAACGAGCTTTTTTATGCAGCGACTAAAACTCATCATCTCAATGCGAGCTTTATTTTACCTTTCCAGTGACAAATATCTAAAGTAAAGCAAACTTATGAATGTCAATTGACAATTATCTAAAGTAATAATGTCATAGCATTTACTAATTATTATTTAAATTTGAACTTTTTGAAAAGAAGTCAAAAGCTCGTCTTTCTCAAACGAGCTTTTTAAAAAAAAGTCAAAAACTCGTCTTTGTCAAACGAGCTTTTATTAAAGCTCGGCTCGAGCTCGAGTGATACAAAGCTCGGCTCGTTGTGGCGAGCTTTGGTCAAGCTCGTCCTAGGCTCGGCTCGTCTTTTATACTTAGCTGATCATATGGGCACAAATTGGTTTGTACATGAGGATCGTGCCGTTCTCAAAATCTCATTGCATTTTTTATTGGAATGCGTTGTTTTTAAATTACATTTGCTTTTATTAATAATATAGATTATAGACAATACAATCACTACGGCCGAACTATGATTCCCATGGGCATAGTGATCTGCACAGATGAGCAGAGCAATGTGATCAAAGTTTTTTAATCAATTTACTAAATACTACTACTGTAAATGGAATCAGCTAATTTAATTTATGGAATTTGAATACAAATAACGAGGAACAATTTGTAAGCACTTAAGTTGGTTCTGATAAAGCATTGAATAAATTGGCTTGGGACACAGATGGCAAAAAGGTGGCAATACGTTCCAGTGATGGCCATGTTTATGTTTATGTTTATGATATTGGAGAGGTAAGAGTAAACAAAAACTTAATGTAAATCACCTCTAGCGCAATAATCATAATGTAAGGCTATATTGTTATCGAATAAACTACCGCACAATATTAACGTGTATAAATGTTTACAGTAATAAGCTTGAATCAAATGGGTACAGCATCATAAATTCTTGAAAAAGTTCTCAAGTATTATAAAATCTCTTATTTTTAAGACTACCAAAGCTTATAAGCGGAATATTAATTTAGAAAATTATTTTTGTCCAGATCATCAATTTTGACATTTTTTAATTTTTTTTTTTTGGTTTTGCAAATCTAGAGTCAATTATAGTACCAATTATAAAAACAAAAAATATATACATATGCAGAATTTAGCGCTCTATTTGCTCAATAAAAAATAACAAACATTTTTATTGCAAAATATTACGTGAAAATCCTTTAACCAAAAATCCGTTTTTGGGCCAAAAATGGTAAGTTTGATTATTTAACATTTAATATTAAGCTTTCATAAGATGTGTATTAATTATGGCTAAAATTTTCTTTCACAATGTAGTATATTTAAACGTTGATTTTGATATCAAAATTTGATTTTTCTGTTTTTTGATCAAAATCATGAGTGTTGGTAAGGATAAAATGAGCCCCGAAAATGTCCGCTACAAAGTCTGAATTTTCAGACCGTACGTGGTTAAATATAAGAAAAGTTTAAAAAAAACCGCTTTTTTATTTAAAACTTCGATATACACCATATCATAAGAGACTTTGCCATTCAATCTTGCTATTCTCAATTACGGCGTTACGCTACGGGCTCCCTTTTTCATTTTTTTAATGAATCTATGATACAGTAGCCGCGCTATTATATAAGACTACACTATATAAGGCGGCTATGCTCTCTATAAGGCTAGGATTTTTGAAAACCTTTTTTTTAGCAGGGAAGTAGCCTTATTAGCCTTATTTTATATAAGCTGTCGCAAAAAAAATTAGCCTTATACAAAGCGATACGTGATCACTGCAACTAATTCTCACTGAACACGCAGGGAATACGCATGGTAAAACGAACATATTACCTCCATATTCAGTATATGGTAATGCGAACATATTACCTTACAGCGGAATACGGAGTAGTAATACGCTCATATTACAATGGTGAAACTCGCATATTGCATGCATATTCCAACATTTTGTTATTCAAGATTTTATACTTTCTATGGGCTTGCATTGGAATTATATACTAAAACCGCTTCAATTGAATACAATAACAAACGCATGCTAAAAATATGAAATACCTTTTTGAACCATACTTTACATGTCGTGTATATGATAGCGCCCCTGATCATGGTGCAATCAATTAGACAAATGACATATATATCAAAACAGGATTCTATCCAAATCAATAATAATAATAAACAAAGATATCAATTTAGTCAACTACTCATCTATATTGAAGTTGCACTATCAATATAAATAAAATTCAAGCGTATAAAAATTATCCCTTCTTAATTCAAGGTTACATAAAATAGATATAACAATAATAAACAAAACAACCATTTCCTAAAAGTTCGATATTGTCACACTTGACATACAATCCCTTATGGTTAATGCTCTACATGATCGACCCCATAAAATATTAAATCAATAACAATGTACTCAAAGCTAGAAGATTACTAAATATACATCCATGTTGTATTCCACCTACTGGTATCATACATTATCACCTTCTACAGTATCTATACATCTTACAATCTATTGACTACGACATGTATTGAAGTGCAAGTCTTGATATCGGATTTAAGAAACTCCTAGCGTATCAAGTTTAATCCAGTAATTACCAAGAACGCTTTGACCTCAATTATGACACCATACTATTTCATCCCAGCGGTTAATCAATCAAGTAGCTATCAAATCAACATCCAAGTACATTTAGCGCAGCATTGAAACAAGACAACTCACAAGCTCTGTAAGAACGGTTAAATTATGATTGATCCATTTCAATCCATAGATTACCATCAAACAGATCTAATGGTTCAATAGTGCCTTAAATTACATCTCAGAATCTCAATGTCAAATCAATATAAAAGGCTATACTTTTATATCTAAATAAACGATAGCTTGTTTTTATTATACAATTGAAGAACTGATTAATTACTCATTCTTTTATAATTGTATTCTTTTTTAAGTACTATTTATCAATCCTGAAAATATACAACAATCCATTCAAGTCTGATGGTATCCAAGTTCTCCAAATTACTATAAATACCCTTATACTTTTTCAATCATTTTAAATCTTCAGAAATCTTTTGTAATAAAAACTTTAGATGATTATAATTGTATTTCTACTGCTTTTATTTTTATATTTTTATATTTTAGTAAACAACGAAGTTGTTTACTACAGGGCTCTCTATATTCCTAAATCTTTTTTTATTTGCTTATTTATTTTGAAAATATTACCATTGTATTACAATGTTTTCAAATTTTTTCCTTGCTTACATAATTTTCTCTACACTAAAAAAAACCTGGACGCATTACCTGCAGGGAAAACGAGGTAATACAGACTTTAGTCGCAGTGGATCAAAGTTTTAGTATTTACTGTATCATAGATTCATTAAAAAAATGAAAAAGGGAGCCCGTAGCGTAACGCCGTAATTGAGAATAGCAAGATTGAATGGCAAAGTCTCTTATGATATGGTGTATATCGAAGTTTTAAATAAAAAAGCGGTTTTTTTTAAACTTTTCTTATATTTAACCACGTACGGTCTGAAAATTCAGACTTTGTAGCGGACATTTTCGGGGCTCATTTTATCCTTACCAACACTCATGATTTTGATCAAAAAACAGAAAAATCAAATTTTGATATCAAAATCAACGTTTAAATATACTACATTGTGAAAGAAAATTTTAGCCATAATTAATACACATCTTATGAAAGCTTAATATTAAATGTTAAATAATCAAACTTACCATTTTTGGCCCAAAAACGGATTTTTGGTTAAAGGATTTTCACGTAATATTTTGCAATAAAAATGTTTGTTATTTTTTATTGAGCAAATAGAGCGCTAAATTCTGCATATGTATATATTTTTGTTTTTATAATTGGTACTATAATTGACTCTAGATTTGCAAAACCAAAAAAAAAAATTAAAAAATGTCAAAATTGATGATCTGGACAAAAATAATTTTCTAAATTAATATTCCGCTTATAAGCTTTGGTAGTCTTAAAAATAAGAGATTTTATAATACTTGAGAACTTTTTCAAGAATTTATGATGCTGTACCCATTTGATTCAAGCTTATTACTGTAAACATTTATACACGTTAATATTGTGCGGTAGTTTATTCGATAACAATATAGCCTTACATTATGATTATTGCGCTAGAGGTGATTTACATTAAGTTTTTGTTTACTCTTACCTCTCCAATATCATAAACATAAACATAAACATGGCCATCACTGGAACGTATTGCCACCTTTTTGCCATCTGTGTCCCAAGCCAATTTATTCAATGCTTTATCAGAACCAACTTAAGTGCTTACAAATTGTTCCTCGTTATTTGTATTCAAATTCCATAAATTAAATTAGCTGATTCCATTTACAGTAGTAGTAGTATCAAACGTATCATTAGCACGCCTTATGATAAATGTCAATCTATACTTAGAAATATCCCACTGTCATTGTTATACAGTAAGCTATGAAAAGCTTGATCTTTACTACTACAGCAATTAAATAAAAAAACAAGATGATACTAATAGCATATGGTGAGTATTTAAGATCTAAGTAAGTTTGATGAAGTCATGCTTTTAAACCCTTTCAAAAATCCTGAAGCAAACACAACGTCTTGGTCCTGTAATTTCTATCCATCAAAATGTTGTGATTCCCACTACACAATGAATACACCTTTTATCTATCTTGACCCTGATGTACATTGTTGGGTATCAGCTTTTTACCAGTTTTATTTTCTCTAATTTATTAATATCCAGTCATATTGAAGGATGATTTGCAGCACTGCCAAAAGAAAAGAATGAACGCTTCAAGAGTTTTCTGCATATCAAATTATGCGATTTAGTGGCAATTATTGCACTTAATTATAATTTTTGAACTTATTGATGTTAATCAGAATTATCAGTATTTTCTTCATCATTCAAAAAAGTAAGCTTTGCTTTATACATTTACATTCACCCATTCAATAAATGACCGACATTGCATTTATTATCCGTTATATCAATCAACCAACTTCATCTTGATTCGATACATTTGGCAATTAAATGCCTAAACTACACTTGAGCCACCAGTTATCGCCACAAAAAAATTTCGTATACAGTATTTGATGATACGATGTATAGAAAAATCGACGCAACCATGGAGATCCCCAATACGCCAAGAAAACTAAAAGCATTCATCAAAGAAATTCCATCGATCCTTGCGTGGAAAGAGGCTGTAACAAGCCATGCTCTTAATTTGAATTAGTTCATTTGTATATCCATTAGTTATGTAGCTTTAAAAATATAAACAAATAAAGAAATAAAGCCATTCTATACCATTATTTATACTTGTAATTATTTTGATCAGAAGTTGGTCAAATTATCTGCAAAGTTTGAAATCTCCCGTTTTTTTTTAATAATTTTACTGCCTAAATCCACTGAATCGATTCAGTGGATAGTAAACAATTTCGTTTCTATCAGTCCACTATATTAGTAAAATATAAATACTATTGGATAAAACTGTATTTAGCCGGCAATAGCTTGATCTGGTAGCCATGAAATTAGAAGAAATATGGAGAGTAACTAAATCACGTGCCTAATTTACCTCAGTCTTTTAGTAAATTTCTTGTTATCCACTGTTCAATTCAGTTGCTCGAATACGAAAAGTTTTTATTAAAGATATTATTTAATACTATAAACTAGTAACGCCTTCTATTCTCATTTTTTGATCCAATATTACGGAAAATGGTTTATTTGATTTAGTGGACACTTTTCTCCCTCCCCAACGATTCCACTAAATCGAATCATGACTGTACTAGCGGAATTTGACCTAATTGCTAAATGTGGAATAATCGTACAAAATTTTATATTTTCAAAAATGCATCTACTTATAGTGCTTTATTCCAAAGTAAAAAAAAAAAAAAAAAAAAAAAAAAAATCCATTAGCTTGATAAAACGCAAAGAAGCAAGGAATCAAGTTCAAATACTCAAAGATAAAGCTTCAACTACATGAAAGTATTCTTTAAAAAACCGTTGCCTATCTGGGATTAATGTATTTTTAGCACTTCTTCCTCGCGATAGGAAGCCTATTGAATATAAATGAGGGAATAGCCAATTTATTATAATATAAAGATAGTAGTTATGTAGCTTGCTGATGACAAGAACATAATCAACATTGACAAAGACACAGCATGAATGTTTTGCAATAGTAAATATAGACCTATATCCTAGAAATATTCTCTTTTTTATTGAGGGAGCTCCTCTTCTATATATAGACACATCTATGATTAAAAAAAAAGATACATGCATACACATACAGCGTTCAAATACTTACCAGTTAAAATACCTTGCTCGACAAGTTCAACAGGATTGGGTCTTTCTTGAATTTTATGTTCCAATTTATCCTGCAATATATTTCTTTCTAAATCATGTTGATGTCTTTGAAGAGAAGGAGCAATTTTTGGATCTATATTTAATGCAAATCAACCAACAAATGTGTGCATGAATAAACAAGATCATCTGACCCACCACAAATCTTTTTTGTTTTGTTGAAACACACAAATATTTAATGTACATACCTTTTAAAATGTTTTGTTCAACCAAAGCTTCTGGTGATGGACGATGGTCAATTTTATGACGAAGAGAATCTTGGATCTTGCGTTTCTCCAACTCATCACGTTGCTGTTGAATAGCAGGTGCTACCTTTGGGTCTATATCATTTTTAATAAAAGTGTGTTACATGAGATTTAATATGTAATGCTTTTTGAAACCATACTCCTACTCTGCCTCCTCCTCCCACACACACACGCACACACGCACACACTGCATTCCTCTCATTTCTTTTGCATGTTATGTCTACACACCTTTAATAATATTTCTATCAACTAAATCTTGAACATCAGGACGTTGAGCCAACTGAGCTTCAAGTGCTTTGGAGGGATTTTCAGGTACAGCTAAAGTTTGAAATGGGATTTATCAATCACTATTCAGCTTTTCTTGAATATTTCAGGTGTATGCAAAGATACTTACTCATATTAAGTAAAATCAAAATGTTACGGAAAGAGAAAAAGAAAAAGAAAAAAAGAAATAAGAGGAAAAAAAGATAGCAAGTAAACTTTAATGCCTATTTATCCAGAATATGATATGTATCACGCGTTGTTACCTTACATTTAGAAATTGCAGACCATATAAACAGGTGAAATGACGTCGAATATTTTATTACATAACATTACACTTAATGGAGGTCAATATACTATTGATTTAGGACATTTATATTAATACTATTTACCTCAAAAGGAGCTGATTTTCTGTGGAGCATATTTGTGGTTAGTTGTTATTTTATCACAAAAATTGATGCTATTCTTTTGTCAACCATCAGCTTTATCTATAGTTTTGTCACTTGAGTCCAAATGTGAAGGTCTACCAAGATTACTGTAATAAGGTTTGTTTGCTCTGTGAAACGTGCATCTGTTTAAACAGAGGATTGAGTTTCATTACAGTCTTGGTAGAATAGATATTCGATTCATTCCAGTCACAGAGCATTGTACCATATATTCTCTTTTTCGTCTAAACAACAACATACAAATACAACATGTCAAATATAATGGGAAGCCTACCTTTACCAGGAGGTTCTCTTTCGAGCAAAAGAGGAGGAACAAAATTATTTATGAATTCAAATGGAACATTATTCTCTACAGTTTCATTATACATTACAGTTTCAATTTTAGCGACGTTTATCAACAAATTACTATTTACTTATTCTGAATACAAATTTCCATATCCTTGTTTTACTGTATTATTTCAGCTTGTTATCACATTGATATTTATGGTGATATGGAGTTTAGTTAGACCATTGTAGGTGTGTATTCAAATCTTTCATGTGTTTAGACTAAACTTGTTATACAGTCGTCATTCATTAGCTCGTATACCTACACTAACTTGGGATTCTACAGTCGCTATACGCGTAGCACCTCTAACCATTGTGTATATTTGTATCATTATATTCAATCCTTTATTCTTACAGCATGTCGAAATCACAACATATCACTTTGCTCATTCATTAACAATCGCCTTTTCAATTTTATTTTCATACCTAATGCTTCGTATCGAACAATCACAACGTATATTATCAGCATGTGTTATAGTTGTCTTTGGTACATGTGTGGGATCAATGGGAAATCTTAATTTCTCTCTTGTAGGTGCATTTTACAGTTTATCTTGGCCCGCTGTAGTTGCATTGTACGGCATTTATTTAAAAAAGACATTGGTTGCATTGAGAAATGATATATGGTAAGACATCTGGCCATTTAAATGCTTCTAAACTAATCGTTTCTTTAATAGGGCACTTGTACAGTATAATACTATCATGTCAATTGCCATTATGGTACCTCTTGTGCTATTATCTGGAGAACTGAATGAGATTTTCTCTACTGTTTGGTTTTGGGATGAATTTGGATTCTGGTTGCAAATGTTCCTTACTGCCATGACTGGGTTTGCTGTTAATATTTCAATGTTATTGTTTTTAATGAATACATCGCCTTTAACATTGAGTATAGCCAGTGTGTGCAAGGTAAAGTTTATTTCTTGAATAGTAAACTATGCTAATTTAATTAACAAACATAAATATGATAGACGAGCATTCAGGCACTTGTTGTAGCTATCGTTTTTGGAAATAGAATGACATTACTCGTAAGTTATGAATAATACGTTTCAAGCAGTTATTAAATGCTTATTATCCTACCATTAGACCATGAGTGGAATGATTATTACATTAACAGGATCAACTTATTTCGCATATTTAAGATTCGCTGAATCAAAACTTTAAACTGTGTACCATGAGAGATTTTTTAATTTATAGAGCAATAATAATAATAGTATAAATAAAGATGTTTCCTTCGAAGCCATCATTTTCCTAATTTAAACAAGAATTATAACATCGCATACACGCAGATTTAATACGATAGTGATTGTGGCACTGTTTATTAAATATAATATATACTATGTATCATTATCAGAAAATAAGAACTATTTATTGTTTATGCATGTAACAGTTATAGTTAAAAAACTATAATTTCTCTATTCTATTTGCAGTACAAAGTATCATTTATTTACAACTAAGCCTAGAATCAACGCTTTAGTAGGAAATCCTTCCAAGTTACGGTGCCTAATTGTCTATAAATAAAGAATTCTATGCTTACCGTGTATTATACTAAGCCTTGAGATGGGGTCACTCATCTATAAACAATTGAAAATGTATATAAATGAGATATGAGAAACAATATCAAGTAGCTTAATTTATATATCTCTTTTTTTGAGAATGGCATCCATACCAAACTTTGTTGTATTAATATTATATCTAGTAGTTTCTCATACAGCATTTGCATATTATGGCGACATTTTCAATAACACATCAAATATCCCGTCTTTAAATCTAGGTGTTTCTGTGGCAGTAGCAGATACGATATACATCTTTGGAGGTGTAGAAGGCACTTACCGTGGTGCCAAAAATTTCAACATGACAACTTTGAAATTTGACTCCAAAGAGAACTTAATAACCAACACTATTCGTAGTACAACTGAACAACTTTTCTGTTTTCCTTGTAATGCCTATTCTCTTCAAGACAATAAAACGATCGTTTCAGTCAATATGCAATATTCCAGTATTATTACAGCAAACGCGTTGGGGAATGTAACAACACTTCGAGTTGCAGGCCTATCATTCTACGATACCTCAAGTAATATATGGACTAATCCACAAAACAGTTCATTTTTACCACCGATGAGAGATGCTTTCATGTCAGCAATTTCTCCTGAAAGTGATGCTATTTATGTGATGGGTGGTTATCGCACCAAGGAATTCAACAGTATGAATGAAATCCATAGATTCGATCTCAAAAATACATCCTCCATAGTTAATATGACAGCAACAGATCCAAATTTAAATATAAGCATGATAGGCGGCTCAGCACAAATGCTATCGTAAGTAGTATATCAAAATAAACTCATGTAAAAAAGGAAAACACTAATAAACTAATTACAGAAATGGAATCATAGTTATTGCCTTTGGCATGGTCTCTTTTGAAGATAGGACTCTTCTTAGTACTTCACAAGTAACCTTATTTGATACTCGAAATAATCAAGTTTATAAACAAACTGTGTCCGGAGAACCGCCTCCACCAAGGTATGCTTTAGGAAGCGCTTTAGGTAAATATGGATATAATACCTTAAAATGAATATGCTAAATGACTTCTATGCTATTTATAGGACCTGATAAAACCACTATTTATTACTATGGAGGTATTACTTCTAAACTTGAAAGCACAAATCAAAGTTAACATATCTCTTTTAGGTGGTGATCAAATATCTGCAAGAAATCCTACTACAGGAGCTGCTATTGCTGATCTTGTTGCACTTGACACTACCACTTGGACTTGGGTCTATCCAAATATTCCTGGATTACCAGCAGTTCCTTACATTTATTCATCGTTAACATTATTTGAGAATACAAAATTGATTACAACAATAGGTATTCTACTTTTAATTATTTGCTATGTGTAATTTGCTAACATTCAAGAAATGGAACAGGTCTAACTGGATCTATTTATTCGAACGATATTGGTGTTATCAATAATGTTCCCCAATCCAGCAGGGAGCTTCAAAATAGCAAGATGCAATGGTTTACAAATAACGAAGAATTCGATGGACCTTACTTGACAAGGAACTATCAGAAAGGTCTTAGTGAAGGCGCTATTGCTGGCATTACCATTGCAGTTTTAATAATCATTATATTGCTATTGGCACTTTTATGGAGACGTGTTCCTAGAATAAGGAATATAGGAAATTATATTCAGAATGAGATTATCTGGCAACCAAGGTCAGTGATTTTATGATATTATCTGTTAGATGAAACCTAATTGAAAACTATAGATCTGGAGAACCGTTATGGGCAGAAACAGCACGCCTTTTGGTACGTTTTATTCTTCTATTTTTGTTTTTAGCATTTGTCGCATACTCAATATACAGATCCGTCGAAAGTCCAATTGTCACTCAAGAAATAAGGACACCTACCGATGTTGTCAGGTCTCCAGGTAAGATATATCAGAAAGGTCAGAATGCAATATCTAATTGTTAAACACAGATATTCGTTTTTGCTTTGATGGCTTTAATGATGAAGCCTCTCCTGCCTCTTCAAAAATGAATGTCTTTTGCAGTTTCCGAAATGGCACAGATTGCTCTAGTCAAATAATGAAACTAGACATGACAAAACATAGCCCAATTTATCCAGATCAATTAGGAGTTATTGCCTGTTTTATGTTTATGTCTACTGAGCCTTACTCTTTTATTGATGATAAAATGAGTTATAGTCAGTTTACAAGCACAAAAATGTTGTTCAGCTTTCAAGGACCACCAAGACTGGACAGAGATGGGATACCTGATGGTTCAGGAGTCATATATATCGACATGTATCCCTCAGGATACAATCCGAATGTTGTCGCGTACGGTTTAACCTCTGTTTCTGTTCCAAGCCAACTGACGACCCATCAAAACAGGGAGTGGGAGCTTGATGAGCAAGGTGCTAATTTGGTGGATTCAATCCTCCTCAAGCCAAGTGTCAGAACTTCGGCATCGTTTGATATTATTGAGATGCAAAAACTGCGAAGAAATGATGGTTGGAACTACGTAGGATTTTCGTCTACTTATGATTACAGCTTTGATGTGAACAGATTCTTCAAAGATGCACCTCAGAACATTGCTTTACTCAACGGCTCCACACTATTAGCACAACTCACTATTCAGCCTAAAACATTTACTTACAATATCAATAATGAACAGAAAGTCTTTACTCTTTTAAATGCATTTGCACAAATCGGTGGTGTGCTTGGTCTATTTATTGCTATACAAACAATTCTTTTCGGCTTTAGACCTCAATCCCCTTGGGGCATTGTTCATCGTTGGTCATTTGGTAGACTTCGCATAAAGCTCACAGACAGATTAGCAAAGTATTTCAATGCCATTGGAACTCCCGTACCACTTGTTAATCCTGTCAGTAACAGATTGAGTACTACATTCAAGAGTGATAAATATTCACCTACATCTGGCTACCCTTTTGCAGTTGACGAAACTACTAGTCAAGAAAACAGAATGCATCAAGTTGAAGAACGTCTACAATTGATGGAGCTTTTGCTGAAGTCTTATTACTTGAACGACGAGGTTTTCCGTTCCCTTGATCAAGCTGTCAAACGTGGAAATGATGAAAGATGTCGAAGTGGTATGGGTGGAATAAAAAGAAGAAGCACCGATTCTGTTATGGCACAAGATGAGTCCAACGAAGTCCTTGAATTGGCTCGTGCTAAACCTGATGTAGAGAATTTTTCTACTGCTAGTATCAATAGACGACCATCTGGCACTGTATTTCCCCAAAAAAGGGGTATTTATCAGCCCGGCTTAGCTCCAGATCACTTGAATCTGTATGATAATTAGATAATTAGTTATGTTTATTGTTATTCTTCTCGTACCCTCTTAATTTTAAATAAATGGTTTCATCACTATATCAAATCAAAATTTAAATTAAAAAATGTCCAAATATGCCTGAGATGTTAAAAAAACCTTAACAATAATTAAATGGTCTTTTAATTTATTACTGAAGACATAGTAAATCCTTAAAATGTTTAAAAACATGTTTAATTCTCCAAAAAAAAAAAAAAAAAAAAAAAAAAATAGGGTCCGAAAAGTTACACTCTTTTTTTAATTTTTGATTTTTTTTCAGAAAAATCAGATCTCTACATTTTTTTCTCGACATCCCTAGAAATGTTTAGGTAACCACATCTTCTGATATAAATTGGTGCTGAAAAATTAATGGTGTTAATCTCATGTTTGTAGCTAGCTTCAATGCTGAGATATATCCACTCAAAATTTATGCAAATTTGCGGAAAATCAGTGATAGCTCTTGATTCCATAAATAAACATATCAACTAAACCTAATAAAAAGTGTTTAAAATTTAAGTTTGCTTATATTTTACTAATGGTATAAGCAGCGAAAAGTATTTTTGAGAGAATTAAGTCCATAAAACCCCAAAAAAATGTCTTAAATGCTCATATTTTTCTAAACAACTTCACAGTATATCTTTAAATTCTACTAAAAGTCATAGTACAGAATGACATCAATTCAGAATTTTTTGTTTTTCGGAAAAATATCAATTTTTGATGGAATAAAGTTTATGACAAATTGTAACATAATTTTTTGACCCCATTGCCCATCCAAAAGTCTTAGTTTTCAGTAATTTGTAAAATGTTTTTGCAGAAAATGTTTTTTATAAATTACATGTATAGATGAAGAATTTTGAGGGCTACAAGACTATTTAATTGACTATAAGCTGTTGATATATGATCTGCTGTGTAAATATGAAAATATCACTTTTTTTTTTACTCGATTTTGTCATTTCACTGCTTAAAAACAATTCAACCGCCGCTTTCGGGGGGAGGGGTTGAGTGGGTGCATAAATTGCTTACTACTAATAAACTCATTCCAATGATGTTGAACAACGTGCTTGTACATAATATATATCATATTTGGCATAACCATGTAATTCATTCTTTATTCATATACGTATGTGATTGCTTAGGCTTTCAACTTCTTTTTCATGCCTTTCCAGAAGGCAGCCTTTTGACTACTACTTACACTATGACCATCCTCACTATCAGACCAATTTTTAGAATCGATTTTTCTTTGAATGCTATCATAATCACTAGGTTCCCAAACACGAAGATCATCAATTTCTTTAGATATTGAGAGTCTCTGCTGTAATTGATCTGTGAATTCCTTATAATAAGCAGCATCAGCCAATTCTTCATTAAATTCAGATTGGATAGAAGGTCTACGATGTGTTGTTTCTGCTGCAGTATCTCCTTCTGCCCCTCCCCTAATGCCTCCAACAGCATCCATTGATATATGTTTATTACTGGTATGTTGAGCGTGTATACTTGGACCTCTGGATATTTCTGATAAAGTTGATTTAGGTCTATTAGCAGAACGAGATGACGCACTAGGAATAGGAGGTAATGGTAATGATGGTGGTGGTGATGCTGGTGGTATTGAGTTTCCCTTCCAACGAGAAATATATGATTTTCGTTTATTTTGACCCTCATGGGATATATAAGATGATCGTGCCGAGTTTGTTTCCAACTCATTATCATTGCCTTCCTCTTCTCCTTGTTTCTCCCAAATCACGGTTGTTGTATCATTTAAACTTTGAATACTACCGCTTTTATTAATCATATCTGGCTTAGGTGTAGGAGGTAATTGTTGATACTGGAGTTGTTGCAGTAATTGTACTTGTTGTTCATGCTCTAATTTATTTATAATTTCGTTTTTTGTGAGGATTTTGTCTAGAAGAGTCTGAACTTTTGTATCAATAAATTCTGTTTGGATAGCGTTTGCTTTTTGTATTTCTCGAGCAAGTTGTTCTAATTCCTCAATTTTATTGTCATTTAAAGTGGATTTCTCGGTAAAATCTGATATTGCGGAACTGTATTCTGATTTTAGCGGCCTTAATTCATTTAGTTCTCTAGTTAATATTACAACGTCTTGTTGTGCCTTTAAAAGTGATTCCACATCGCCACTAGAGCAAATTTGACATTGCATATTATTGATTTCTTGCGTATCCAGCTGATCAGTCATTTGTTGTATAAGTTTATCTTGCAATACTAATATTTCATTTTGATTATTGCTTCGGGATTCCAAGACCTGCAAGTTATTCATCGATGCAGTGTATAATGCTTCTAGTTCCTGTACACGCTTTTCGAGAGTTTCCTTTTCAGTGTCAATGGGTGAGTTTGTCACGAGGTAATCTTCATTTAATTCTCTCTCCGATGGAAGTTCTTGATCATCCTCATATACTGACGAAGAAGATGTGCAGATCGCACTGAGTCTGTTTGTAGTGAAGGAGGGTTTTCGGGATAAATGATTATTATAATCGTTATGAAGGCTTGAATTGCTTGATTTCTTGATTGGGTTATTTGAGCTATAAGAAACAGTTTGAGATCTAGAAATTGACTGAGACTTTGATTTGTTATAAATGTCTTGGGTAGCAGTAGAGGGATTATCAGTTGTCAAGGAGTTAGAAGGGGATAAAGTAGGCAAAAGTGATGCCCGTCTAGGAGGAGGGGTTGTTTCTTTGAAATTTTTATTTAATACAGAGACTACAGCTAGGCTTTTTATACGCTCAAGTTCTTTATCACGTTGAGTTTTTGAAGCATGGAGTTTTTTTAATTTCTTTTCATCAACAGTATCCATTTCTATGAATAACAAAAGAAAAAAAAAAAAAGAAAAATTAAGGAGAGGAAAAAGGGCCAAATGCGCACACACATGTAAATTGTAATATTAAATATAAATTACAAAGTGTAACACAAACTAACAAATGTAGTATTTAACATACATTTTTGCTTGTTTATTTTTTCAACCCAATCCATCTTGTCCATCATTTTACTTTTCAAATAAAGGTTGGCTTGCACTGCAGGCAACACATGTAAATATTCTGGTTACTAAAAACCTTTCTCAAGCTACAACACATTTGGTTCAGTAAATGAATACGTGTTACATTATCTTTGTCCTCAATGGATTTTCAAACATATCATATTATTGTGTATCCATTTTCGATGTTTTGTGGTTTACTTTGAGGTAAAGTCTACAATATCTTTTTGGACACAGCCTAAATAATGGATTACTTATGGAAGTGATAACAATTTATGTACATTATATCTTATTAATATACCAAAGTGCATAGTAAATTTTAGTTGCACTTTGCCGATAATTTTCTCAACATATAATAACTTGTGGAAGCTGTCATCACTGATCCTTCAGCACATTAAAGAATACGAGTTGAAATTATGATTAAATTCGTTTAATTTTCTAACGCAAAAATCTGAAACATTAGCAATAAAAGAGTTTATTCCGTCTGATAAAGATTAGTTATTCCAGGAAACGTGATTTAGAATTAAACTTAAACATCTCAAGCTCATGTACATAATTTTTTAGATTGTTGTTATTTAGTGGGAAAAAAAATTGTGCACGGATGAAAAAGTCAAACCTCCATTTTCAACTTTTTTGGTTGTTTGGATCTGTTAGTAATAGATGCAAGTAAATTGTTGGCTTATTTCTTGTCGCATGGGCTGATGGTAGAACATGCAAATGGCTTGCTTACGGCTGATTGATACCATAGCTGTTGTAAAAGATTGACAATACGATCGAGTTCAGTAGAATAAAAGTAAAATGATAGATTGAGTTTGACTAAATAAACAAGGTTTATGCTAAAGCGCAAAAGGATTTTAATTAACTCAAATTGATACCGGAAGAACTGTAGTTACTGATTTATGATATTTTGGTTTAAAGAAAGAAATCCCTTTAATAATTTATTTGGGTACAAAAATTAAAGAATTTAAACCTTGGAAGCTTCCTTGAAGTAGTTAGCAAGGGGACCTCTTTGAGGAACGAACTTGACGTAACAACCATCAGGTCTGAGCAAACCAGCAGCACGAGCTTCAACATATTCAGCACGGGCAAGAGGAGTGAAACCCCACTTCTTGGAGATAATGATCTTTTGTTGACCAGGGAACTTGTACTTACAACGTCTCAAAGCTTCAATAACGACAGCCTTGTTGGAGTCCTTGGTACGAACAGAGAAAATAACTTGACCAATGTTGACACGAGCGACAAGACCGTTAGGCTTACCGAAAGCACCACGCATACCAGTTTGCAATCTATCGGCACCAGCACAAGACAACATTTTGTTGATACGGGTGACATGGTAAGGGTGGACACGAATACGCATGTGGAAAGAATCCTTACCGGAAGTCTTGGACATGTACTTGTTGGCACAAATACGACCAGCTTCAAGAGCTTCAGCAGACAATTGTTCGTATTCGTTGGAAACCAAGTGAACACAGAGAGGGAAATCGTCGACAGATGCCTTCTTACGACCTAAATCGTAGATTCTGAGCTTGGCATCAGGGACACCACGACAGTATCTGGACTTAGGATAAGGCTTGTTCTTACAGTAACGATAACAACGAGCGGGACGGCGACCCATGATTAAATTCCTATTCATTCATAATAACATTTTTGTGGTAAGTCCAACTGTAATATTGTATGTAAAAAAAAATCCCCATCCATAAATCCATCCTTTCTAAAGAATCATCTATCATCAATCCCAATTATCGATTCATCCCTGTCCATTGATTTATGTATATGCATACACTCTCCAAATAAAAAAAAAATATCATCATCACTCACCAAGTACAAAGTACAAAAAAAAGAGGAGGATCAATAGCTTTGCCGTACACTTCCTTACCATATACTCTTTCCCATTCCACAGATTTTTCGGCGCTGATTTAAAGCAAATTTCACAAATGCAGCACTATGATTATGGTCCGGCCCGGGTTCATATCATCGTTTGAATAACTACAAAAAAGAAATGTTTCCCCTAATTTTATGTGTGTATGTCAATATGAGTTATAATAGTAATCGTAAAAGAAAACCAGAATATATTCCACAAGAAAAGTATGATGTCGATGGAACCTTGATAAAAAATGAGGAAGCTTTTAGAAAAAAGCGCTGGGATTTGAAAGAGATTGTAAGAGTTTTCATTTATCAAATAGTGGCTTTTTGTTCATGAATCATAATAATAATATAGATAAATGACCCGGCAAAAAACAGAGAAGCATTGAAAGAAGCTCAAATTTATTTAAAAGAGAAAAAGAATGAGAAAGAGTCTTCATTTTATGATTTAAATTCGAGCAGAGCTTGGACAGAAGAGACAGATGATATATTTTTTTCACGCAGAAACCGTGGTTTGGTTTCATGGTTAATTCCTACAGGATCAACAATTTATTACGAGTTTGAAGGTTAATATACAAAAATAAAAATTACCTACATGTAATTGAATACGTATATCTTCAATTTTAGGCTTTTATCTGAAATTAAAGCGAAGTGTTTGTGATGGAAAAATCCTTCGAAAATCAACACACGATGATCGCATGAATATTGTCCGCCAGGAAGGCGAGATGATACGGCACACATTAATATTGTTTCAGGATTTCCAAACAAAGAAAAGAGAGGGGCTAAAAAAGAAGATTGAAGAAACAAAAACTGCCCTTCCAGTAACTCCATTCGCTAATGCAATTGTTCAAACACTCAAACAACATAGAATTTTATTGATTGCTGGTGATACTGGTTGTGGTAAAAGTACACAGGGTAAGCTTATTCAAGGATCAATAAATTATTTTTGGCTCATGTCAAATCCTTTATAAAGTTCCACAGATCTTGATGAATGCTGGGTTCAATAAGATTGCTTGTACACAGCCTAGACGAATTGCATGCTCATCCTTGGCAAGAAGAGTGAGGTAAATAAATTGTTTTGCATGCATATATTTTGAGGAATTTACCGAGATAAAAATGCTTATATTTAGTTATGAGACAATGAATGAATATGGATCAAAAATTGCTTATCAAGTGCGATTCGAAGGAACAAGAACAAATAGAACTCGTATACTATTTCTGACAGAAGTAAGGCGTCAAAAGCTCTTTGTTTCAAGATTGAAATGCTAACATTTTTCAAAAAATTTAGGGTTTACTTCTTCGTCAATATGCCACAGATAATTTATTATCAATGTATGATGTTATTGTGGTAGATGAGGTTCATGAGCGCCATATGATGGGTAAGTAGATATACATTAGTTTATATTATTAAACTCTAACTCTTTGCAATCTACAAAGGTGATTTCTTGCTTGCATTATTGAAAAAGACATTGTCGCAAAGAAGCGATTTGCATGTTGTGTTGATGAGTGCTACCATCAATGCTGAACTATTTGCTCAATATTTTGATGCACCAACATTAGTGGTAAGGTGTTTAAGTTCTTAGATTTTCTGTAATATACTAATATTTTGACAAAAAGATACCTGGAAAGATGTACAGTGTCAAAGTCCATTATTGGCCATTTGAAGAGGAAGATAAAAATCTCATTGACGAAGCAGCTCACAGAAAACGTCAAGCAGAATTAGTCAAAGTAACTATAAAAATCATATAATAATGTAGTCTGAAATCTTACAATGTCTATGCAAAGAGATCAATTCCTAGTAGATCGTCAATGGTTAAAGCCGGTATTTTGAAAAGTCAATAAATGAGATAAGTATATCTGCTAACGAAGATATACAGATCCATACATCAAAGTTTTAGAATACATAGATCAATCTGTTCCAGTGAATGAAAGAGGTGATCTTTTGATATTTATGTCTGGTATAAATGAGGTAAAGCGTCAAATTATCATATAGAATTGCTAAATTTTAAACCCACGTATTATAAAGATTACCACACTTGCCGAAGAATTGAATATCTATGCGCAGAAAACAAAGTAATTATCAAAAGCATGAAATTATAGAATGTTTGATTTATTAATAAAATCTTAGAAAATGGATTGTCCTTATGCTACACTCTTCATTGACTGTTGAAGATCAAGAAAAAGTATTTGACTCTCCATCAGAAGGGATACGTAAATGCATTATTAGTTCAAACATGTAGGTTTTAGCTATACAATGGTGCCAAATGTCAACATTTACTAATGTAAATTAACCTGTAGCGCTGAGACTAGTATCACAATCGATGGCATTCGCTTCATTATTGATTCAGGTAAATGGTATGCAAATATTAAAGTTAAAGTATCAATAATCGACCATACTCTTTACAGGAAAAGTTAAGGAGATGAACCATGATCCAGCTTCAAAACTAAGCCGGCTTTCTGAATTTTGGATTTCCAAAGCAAGTGCAAAACAAAGAACGGGTCGTGCAGGCAGAACTGGACCAGGGGAATGCTTTAGGTTTTACTCTGAGAATGAGTTTAATCATTTTCATGATTTTGCGATACCAGAAATACAACGAGAAACTCTCGATCCTCTTTTACTTCAGATTAAGTCGATGGGATTAGGAAATCCCAGATTATTTGATTACATAGAGGTAAAAATACAGCTTCAAATTTGTATTCAAAACTAAAAAATTCTGTCATAAATAGGCTCCATCAATGGATTTTATTAATTCGTCAATGGATTTCCTCTCCAACCTTGGAGCGATTGATGCAAATGAGAAGCTTTTAGGCCTAGGCTCAGTTTTATCCAAACTTCCAGTTGATTGTATTGTAGGCAAAATGCTTATTTTAGGTGTGGTATGTTATTTTAAACCTTTGTAAAACCTTTGAAATTGAATTAAATGTATGATACGTTATAGGTATTTAACGTTGTAGATCCTATATTGACCATCGCAGCGGGCATGAGTGTACAATCCCCTTTTACCAGAGTAACTCAAAATACTAATCGAGAATATATAAAGGTAAATATTACACTGTAAGCGTTTTGCCCCATCTCGCTATTAATCACAATTGTAGAATAAAAGTGAGTTCGATTCTAAGGATGGTGATCCATTTACAATGCTAAATCTTTGGCAGCAATGGATTGAGGTCAAGGGTAGTAAGGTAATAATACTAACTAACTAACTCCACGGCAACGTATACACTAACTTTACTATATCAGAATTCATCTCGCAAATGGTGTAAAGAACATTTAGTAGAGGAACACAGATTATACGAGGTAATTTTCGATCAAAAAGATTTACGAAAACAATGATCATTTGCTGACGAATTACTCATAGATCACTAAAATGAAGAGACAATTCGAAAAGGTTCTGAATGATTTCCAACCAGGTTTGCTGGAATCATTACAATCAATGAATGATAGTGATGAATCTGACAATGAAGAGAAGCAGGTAATCTGTTAAACTGAACCATTTAAAGCATATTTCTAAACATCAATTATAGTTTTCAAAATATGACGCTCGAGAGCAGCTTCGAAGAGGTCGATATGACGAAAAGTCTAGTAAAAAACGACGAATTTTAAGGATGGAAAATGTGCATGATGAAACAAATCTCGGTGGTAATAACAGAACAATAAAATTATGCTGACTCATCTCACTAAAAACCATCATTTATTAGATGAAGATGACAGTAGAGATATACGCGATTTAGAATTTTCACTTGCAAACAACATTAAACAACTCAAATCTAGAGCATATTCTTTATCAGAAAGAGAGATTCAGTTGGTTAAATTGGTGCTTTGTTCATCGCTATATCCACAATTAGCTATTGGTGATGAACACAATCCTTATAGAAAAAGTAATGAGATTGTATTTCAAGTACCAGGTATATCAACGACAATATAAGCCAAATTTTCTGCTACTAATTCTCCTTTTTATATAGCCAAGAGCTTTTTATCTATACATCCCAGTAGTGTTATTGCTTCTCATCCAGAATGGGTTCAAGGACACGATAAAAATACTAGAAAAGGTAAGTTTTACAGTTTGAAATTATTTATATGAGTATACAAACATGCCCTTTTGGCAGATGATCAAACTGTGGAGGATTCAATGTATCAACAGCTTTTATGCTACTTGCAGCTATTAGAAACAAACAAGCCGTTCTTAGTAAATATAACAAGAGTTCCAGGTAAGGTTCACTCAAATTTGATGGTTGTAATATCAATTTTTTAATCCTTAAATGTAGGTATTCACGCGCTGTTACTGTTTGGAAAAGTCAGTAAGTTACATTAGTCTTCTAAAAAAAAAACAATGCAATTGTACTAATTTGCTGCTGTTTTCAAGTTGACTTGAACTTTGACTGTTCTGTTGTGGTAGTTGATTCATACTTCGTGATAAGATTTCGAACATCGCAAGTTGCAGAATATGTTATCTATTTAACGCATAAACTTCGTCGTGAATGGAACAACTTGTTGAATCTTCGTATCAGTCGCGGTTTGGGAGAAGTATGCATACATAACAACCTCTGTTCAATATTTACATCTAATACATTCAAAAATAGTCTATAGATGAAACTATAGAAGATTTTATTATTAGTCCATCCACAAAAAACACACTTCCGTCGACTATTCAGCAAATACTAAATGAAAGGGAAAATGCTGCAGAAGTGAACGAAATTATAGATATGTGGACTCCAGAAGCAGAGAAAAAGTATCAATTGCAAATGCAATCCCTTAACAGTAAGAGCCAGAAATTATGATATCCATGTTATTGTGCTGAAAAAAATGTTACTCGTAGGAAAATTGGTCGAGTTTATGGATACTTCGATTTCAGCAGAGCTTAATGCTGCTAAAGCCTCTGAATTATTGAAAATGGTAATACTATATTTTGTTTTTTTCATATCAAGGACCTATATTTACGTTAAATGATACATGTAGTATCCCAAATATATCGAATCTAGCGAAAAATTAGAAGATGGACACGCATATCCAAGAGAATGGAAACCAAAAGATGGTAATGTGCATATTTTGTACTGATTTCAATTTGTAAAAAACTAACTTGGAGTGCGTTTATAAGTTGTTCGAACTGGAATACAGATTACCCCCAATCTATTCTACAACAGTATAGATATGCCATCATCTGCCTCGGCGATACCTGCCGCTGCTGATTCTATACCAGTGCACATTAAAACTTATTGGTATTGTCAAGGATGTCGAAACACTTATTCATTCAACAAAATGCAAGCTACAGAGCATGTATTAGAGAAATGTAGTAGTTTACCAAAGCAAAACGTTACTAATGATGATCATCGTTTTCGTCAAATTGAATAAAATTATTCCTTTTTTTTATTTGCCATAACAGAATGCGCATACACTTTATACATATATATTTATATTCTGATTTGATTATCTGAAAATTCACGTATTATTAAGTTTTGAAGAGACATTTTTGCGAGTGAACAATTAAACTCTATAGTATGTAGTCTTTAATAATAGGGATCCTTTTCTAATAAATCAACAAGAAATATTCCATGTGTTGATTTGTTTTGCTACACTCTATAATCGACAAGCCGTTGAATCGCTCTGTTCCTTTCGGAAAACGTTATACTCCATATGTTAGAATAGATAATAGTTTCGTAGGTTCTTAATCGAGCAAAATTTGAAATTTCAAAAAAAAAAGTTCATAGTTTTCCATCTTCAAAATGGAAGCGTGCTCTCTTTCTATAAATAATCTCGTACTAAAAACATCTCAGGATATACTTTAGATGCTATAAAATAGATATGAATTAGTCGCATTATGCTACCTATTCCTAAATTTATTCTATATCTCACGAAAGACTCAAAAACGCGTAAAATTCACTGCTTTTCCCTTGAAAACTGGGTCTCATTTTTCATCCCTGCTCTACTTTTTGTTTTCACTAAATAATACCAAGAAAAAATTATATGTCAATGTGCCTGAGATGTTTAGCTTTGATCCAAAAATAAGTATCCGGAAATATCCTATTTTTTGCAGTTGGTATTAATTTTTCAGTGCTAATGTTTCGGATTTTTTACGCGTATTTCACTGCTAATGGATTGAAAACTTTGAGGCTTCATATCTCTAGAAAAAATTAAGCTATACTACCACTTTCTAATAATAAAAATTACTTGTTTTAAGGTGTTCTATAATATATTTTAATATAAAAAAATTCTGAGCACTTTTATTTTTTTTCATTTTTTTTGGCATTTCTATAGTAAGGTTCAAAATATTAGTTAAATTGAGAAACATTTTTTTTGCATTCATGTCATCCAGCTCGTTGAGCTCTCTCAGACCCAATTTAGAGTTTTTTGAAATATTAATTTTTCGTAGAGATATCCTCAGAAATATGTACAAAAAGGTATCTCCATTTCTGGCGTCCATTTTTCCCTTGTATACCCTCATCCCAAATTCTGAATCTGAAAAAAAATTGGACAGAAATCTTGTTTTCTCTACGAAAAATGCAGCTAAAAGGTTCAGCAATATCTCGATCAATAGATAATTTTTTGCGCATCATTTTAGTTAATTATAGTTTAAATGTGCTTATAAAAGTGATGTGGTACCTTCAAAAAACCTCCAAAATTTCAATTGAATTTTACGCACAATTTAATGTGGAATTTTTGTTTAATTTCTATTTAAATGGATGCAAAACCCAAAACTGTACAAAAACTATTTAATGCACTAGGTCGACTTACTTTGCAGTTCATGAGCCATAAAACAATTTTGTTTTTTGAATCATTTTTCGATCTGTTTTACAACATATCGATTTTGGAACTCAGTTAGCATAGGTCGTAAGCTGTGCTGTGAACTATTATTTTAATTTTCTCGATGGAAAATTAATATTTTTCACTGAAAAAAAAAATGCAGAGTAATTTTGAGTTGAATCTACCATCATGTAGATGTTATGTCAATACTCATCATAAGTCTCACATCCAAGATCTCAGTCTACAATTAGTGTTATAGCAAATCAATGCAGATCATTGATTTACATCATATTCTTAGATAGTAAAATCCTATTAGTAGTTATAATTAATATATATAAATACATCCAAAGGATGTATTGTTAATAAAAACGTAATATTCTGGCAAGATTATTTCTTAAGACTCTTTTGACATTTCAGTGGATACAAAAAACGAATACATCAATTTAGGTGCTCACTTTTTTACAATCAATTTCAGGTCAGTTTTGATCAATGCTTGGCAAGTACGCTTATATTTTGATATTAACTCTTTTATATTTAGACAGATATCAATGACCCATAGAGGGAAGGTACCTATTGTGAAAGTCGCAAACTTACAGAAGTTGTGCAATACTAGATGCAATAAAATTGAAGTAATAATTTTATAAAAATGAAAAATAAAATAAAAAATAAAAGCGTTGATAAATGCAATTATAGTCTTTCCGTGGTTTTATTGTGATTAAAAGAAATTTGAAGAAAAGAATAATATCTTCATAAAGTATGCTATATTTATAGGAATAATTGCAAAATAGTGGACGTTTGTGTGTTGATGCCTAATGCCTATTTTACAGGTGTTCAATCATAATGTCTTTTATTGACATTCTTTTATAAGATATGTATAGTATTGACTTGGTTTAAATGAATGAATAAACTCATGTTAATATATTTAATTTCTAAAGAATATTTGTTTCTATTTAGTGGCCAACAACCAAGAAGTGGAAAACAAGATGTTGTCTTGTATATTGTATATCACTACCAACTCTCAAAGGTACACCATAATCCTTACTTGTAAATAGATTTTACTGTATTATTAATAGAATTTAAAAAATAGTATATATATCACAAAGGCTATGGTAATCCATAAACCTTTGCTTTTACTTTATATTTTAAATAAATACCAAAGAGTTATAATTGTAGTCGCAACGCTTTTTTTTTGTTTAATTACTATTTTTGTAGCAAAATTGAACAGATAGAGATATGGTTCATGCAGAGATGATTTATGAATATGTGAGAAAGCTCAGATCTATGGACACAAAAAATGATTTAAATTGCGATGCTTCTTCGTCGATCTGTACGAAATTTTTTTGTGACGATACCTGGTGGCTCAAGTGTAATTTAGGTATTTAATTGTCAAATGTATCGAATTAAGATAAAGTTAGTTGATTGATATAACGAATAATAAATTCAATGTCATTTATTGAATGGGTGAATGTAAAAGTATAAAGCAAAGCTTACTTTTGAATGAAAGTAATAATTATTTTAATTAACATCAATAGGTTCAAAAAGCATAGTTAAGTGCAATCATTGCTACTAAATTGCATAATTTGATATGCAGAAAACTCTTGAAGCATAAGTTCTTTTTTTTTGGCAGTGCTACAAATCATCGTTTAATATGACTGAATGTTAATGAATCAGAGAAAACACAACTGGTAAAAGACTGATATCCAACAGTGTACATCAAGGTTAATAAGATAGATAAAGGGTGGATTCATTGTGTAGTAAAAATCGCAACATTTTGATGGATAGAAATTACAGGCCAAGATGTTGTGTTTGCCTCAGGATTTTTAAAAGGGTTTAAAAGCATACTTCATCAAAATTACTTAGATGTCAAATACTCACCATATGCTAATTAGTATCATCATCTTGTGCTTTATTTAATTGCTGTATTATTATTAAAAATCAAGCTTTTCATAGCTCATAACAATGACAATGGGATATTTTTGATTTCAGATTGACATTTATCATAAGGCAGGCTGATGATACGTTTGATACTATTGTAGATGGAACAAGTCAATTTAATTTATGGAATTTGAATGAAAATACCGAGGAGCCATTTGTAAGTACTTAAGTTGGTTCTTCTAGTAAAGCATACATTGAATCATTGAATAAATTGGCTTGGGACAAAGAGGATAAAAAGCGGCAATAGGTTTCGGTGATGGCCATGATTATGTTTATGATATTGGAGAGGTAGGACTAAAACCCAACGTAAATTATCTCTAACGCAATAATTATAGAGTAAGACTATATTATTAGCAAATAAACTACCACTCAATATTAACATGTATAAATATTTACAGTAATAAGCCTGAATAAAGTGGATACAGCATCGTAAATTCTTGAAAAAGTTCTCAAGTATTACAAAATCTCTTATTTTTAAGACTTACAACGCTTATAAGCGGAATATTAATTTTAAACAATATTCTTGTCCAGATCATCAATTTTGTCATTTTGGCTCACTGCTCATAGAAGGGGCCCTCTAATCCAATGAAAGTGTCTGATTCAGAGGTTATTGGGTTTTAAATGCTAGTTTCAGCCAATAAAACACAGTTTTTAATTCTAAACGACCAATGGAATTGCTCAAATAGAGGTTATTGGGTTTTAAATTGGGTGTTTCTGATCCAATTAGAATTTGAGATAAATGTGGTTATTGAGTACTAATGTTGTCCTGAATCATGGTGTTAATTAATGCGCTGTCCCAAAACCCATGAAGGGAGGGGCATGCAGCGTATATATAAAGCCTACAACTTTATTCATTACTGTCTTAATTGAAATATTGAAAAAGCTGCATTAGTTTTGAATATTTTATAATATTTATTTGACCATTTAAAAAAAATTATTATTAAAAAAACTTCAAAATGACAAAATCTTCAGGTACTGGTCGTGGTCGAGTTAAAGGCTCCAAAAATGTGCCAAAAGAAGACTCATCTCAAAGAAGAATAGATGTATTTCTTCAAACTACATTAGCAGAACAAAACTCACATGCAAGCATCAATCCTGATACAACATCAACATTTGGTGAGCCATCAACCTCTGCTGCTATACCCAGTAGTTCCTCTTCTGAAGTAAGTGTATACTTTATATAAATTAAATAACATTTGATTTACATTAATGCTTTCTAATAAAGGAAATTTCTGCTGCAAAATTGAACGGCAATGAAGAATCATCATTGTCAAGCAATCAAAGTAGTGTGCAAGATGTTAATGGAAACTTTGAACCCTTGGATTGCAACGGAAATGAAGATAGTGATGATGACGAAGATAACGATGCTCTTCCTGTTGATTATGCTTCGATCGAAAGGGAAGAAGAAGAGTTTCTCAACATTGCCGAGGGTAGTCCAGCCGACCAACTTTCCAAGAAAATCCTTGAAAGGTTAGGAAAACTTTGCAATCGTGGTAAGCCTCCATCAGAATATACAGATGGAAAAACCTTTTGGGTATCCACCAGCTGTCCAAGCTTTGCCCTTGGTGGAAATAAAGCACCAAAGCCGGAGGTTCTGTACACACCAAGAATGTTTTTGTGGTTTCCACAGTATTTGACGGCCCCAGGAAAGAAGCTAAATTGCTGTAAATCTGGATGCGGTGGTCACCTAAATGTAAAAGGGTTCACTCCTAAAGCTCGTCATGTAATTGATATCAAAGAGTAAGTGCTTCAAATCAAATTTAATATATAATAACAATAAACTCATAAATTTTGTTGTTTGATTTTAGTTCGTTTTACATGTTGACATCTCGCTTTGTCTGTTCTAAATCTGATAAGCATAATTACACAGGCTATGATAGTGACCTTATTCAGCAATTACCTCTTCGTGTGCAGAGCGACTTTCCAGCTTTGCTAACATTGAAATCTGGCATCTCAAAATTGTTGGTTAATCTTATTCGCCCTTTAATGCAGAATTCCGTAGGCCCAGGAAGAATACATAAAGTTCTTCGAGAGAATCATTGTTTGAGATACGATGAACTTTATTTTCAATATCTCGATGCGGCATACGACTTCCAGCACTCTCTAGATGAGCGCCAAAAAAAAATTTCCTTTGGATATGCTCCTGATAAGATCGCAGACTTTTCAGAATTTGAGGATTCAATTGGATATTCTGGTAGTGTACCCTCTGCTGCATATATTGGCTATGTATACACCTCGTATATGGAAAATTTGAAGGCTCGAATTGATGCAGAGATGATGAAGCTTGGCGGTGTTATCCTTAAGGGCGATCATACCTTTAAGATTATCAAAAAAATTGCTAAACTTAAAGGCGTTTCAATATTCACTGCATTATACACATTATGTAACGAGTTTGAGGAAATCAGAATGATGGTTTTAGCGCCCACAAAATCATTGCTTCATCTTGAGGAACGGTTTATTCAAATGATGAAGACCTACCTGAAAAACCAAGAAGAGCTGCCTCGTGTTTTTTATACAGATAACGTTGTAGCAGACCAGCCAAGCCTTGAGCGTTGGATACCATCATTGAAAGATAACGTTGTTCATATTAATGAAGCTATAACTGGAAACCCAAGTCTTCCTCATTACGAACTTCCTGCAGATGTTTCAATTGTGTACTTACAATCAGCCATTCAAATGAACAACATGGCATCTCAACTTTTTAGGTTCTTGACACCAAATCCCTATGGCAATCAAATTGTACCAATCCATGTAGGATTTGATTGTGAGTGGACAACTAAATTTGTCAACAAGAAATCAATAAGGCAAAAAATCTCATTGATCCAAATTGCGTTTCAAAAGTCTGTGTACCTGTTCCATTTGGATATCTCAAACCCCATTCCTGGGCAGTTGAAGCTATTTCTCGAGGACACTAATGTCATAAAGGTTGGCCGTAGTGTCAAGCAAGATCTAATGAAGCTCGAAACGAACTATAATGTTGAGAAGTCTTCTTATGCTCGAAAGGCGTATGTTGATTTGGCTAGCCATTATATGGAAATGGGCCATATCCATACTTTAAAGAAATGTTCACTCCAAAGCCTTTGCGAGGATATATTGGGACAGTATTTACCAAAGCCTAATAGCATCAGATCCGGAGATTGGGAAGCTGCCACTTTAGATGCTGATCAACGCCAATATGCTGCCTGTGACGCTCGTGTTGCGCTGTGTATGCTGGAAAAGATGAGAACATTTGAAGTACTAAATCATCCGGTAAACCAGAAATCGAAGGTTGGTACTGTTGTCAATGTGTATGCCACAGCAAAAACATGTCGCGGTAAACAGTTAGCAATTGCAGAGATCTTGGATACTCCTCTTGACAGTTCTATCAAATGCACATGCTGTGTTGAGGTTAAGATCTTGAAGGTTATCACATCTGATGCTTTGGCGCCAGTCTGTCATCATGACAAAAGAATTTCAAAGAGGCTTATTAGAACTTTTTCTGACCTTGATGTACAGGACAACATCACAACAATGCGCATACAATTTAGTTGCTTGAAGACAACCAAACTCCCTGCAGAAAAGGAACCATTAATTGATAATTCAACATTTCCAACTTTGGTTTTGAAGGATGCTTTCCATTTGATGGATTCGCTTCCAATTTCTGAGAAGCATGGTGCTCAAAAAGTATTTATGGCTCGTTTTAGCGATGCTCTGTTTGTAACAAGCCAGGATGACAAGAAGAGAGTGAGCAAAGCCCTTGAACGCCAGAAAACTACGTGGGATAAAGTGGTCAGAGAAAGCCCAGGTTGGATAGCAAAGCGAGTAAGAAGGGCAATCCCACCTTCAAATGAGTTACTACCTGTGGTGGAAAAACTTTTCCAGGATCTAGGAAATGCAGTGTGCGCAAAGAGTGGGCAACCTTTATTTGATAATGCATGCAAGGCTCAGGCGAAAAAAATCTTGGAAGCGATAGAGAAAGGACATGTATCGGATCCTGTGGGCGTACCTCTCTACTACGTTCGATATGTCGACGATCTTGGTTTGCCAGTATATAGATGTGTTCGCGGCACCAACAGCTTAGAAGGAGGTGTTCACACAAATATTATACGCAAGTTTTCCATGTACAATGCATCCCCAAGGCTCACAGATTGCTTGTTGGCCGATTATCGCCTCAGGCACAATACCGATGTAAGTACTATTATATTCCCATAATGACTTGATTAATAACATTTATTTGAATAGGTGGGTTCACTCAATAGGTATAATATTATACATAAAAGCCACTACAACCCCTGGCTTGTTCAAGGTATCAATCACTTGAAGAGTGAGCTTGGTTTAACTGTAAAAGGGTCATATTATGATCCTGACGGCACGGCCATTCACAACTTCCCGGTTGGAGAGTTTTTCGGTATCTGTCCTGTGCCTGAATTTACCATTACACATCTAAAAATGATTCCCAGTAATAAAAGCAATGATCGCTGCTTAATTTCTACTTCTTTGGTTGAAGACGTTTTGCAACTCTGCGCATTGCCCATGGTATCTGTTCGTAGAAAAAAGTTGTCGACATATCAGTATTTGGCCGACATGCAAGGCACAAAGTATCCGGTTACCTCCATTCATACCAAAAAAGAGCAAGATAAGTTTTGGGAAATTTATAATCAACTAGGATTATTTAGCAGAGCAAAACCTGATTTCGTTGAGATGGCAAAAGAATGGTGCCTAAGATGTAATACGGTTAATGAAGCATTGGGGGAAGATAAATTTCCTACGGACTACTACAAGCTTCCAGAGTTACTTGAATCATTTTACAACAAATCTCAGAATAATGATACTTATAGTAACAGCACTAAGACGTCGAAAAACGTATCAAAAATTAGTGCAGCTCTGGTAACTGTGGACCCTGCTAATCGTCCAGATGTTGTAGTGAATCCTCCTGTTCCGCTTTCTCGCCTGGTTAATATACCACCTCGAAAATCATCGAATACAGCCAGAACTCCAACTAATAATATAATTAGTAATAAGAGAACTCATGGCTTGGTGGTATCTCCTGCACCTATTAGGCCACAACCTACATCTTTAATCCAGAATAATGTGCCAATGGTTGTAAAAAAAAGAAAACTAGGGAATTTAGGAAAAAAGTGCTTCAGATGTGAAAAGTTTAATTTTGACAACATGTACAGTTGCCCTGGTAAACAAATTCCAAAGAAATGCCAGTTTTATTCGCCTTCTCCTTCTTTATAGCTTTGTTTAAACGCATACAAATGCAAACTATTTACTAAAAACGATTTATAAATAAACACAATTATAAAATACTTTTTTCAATATTATACAATTTATTTTTATGAAAAATATGTTTAATTTATTCTTTATCGTGCTATATTAATGTCCCTGAAAACAACTGCATGCTGTTCTTCTTTTCAAAATACCGTATGTGATTGATTTTATGTTTTATAAAGCATTAGATACGCAATAAATTAAAACAAAGTAATCTAAAACCATCAAATAATATTTTTATTATTGCCTTGGATAGTTTTGTATGATGTGTTGGTATGAGGACATTGCATATAATCAATTTTACGATATAACACATCAAAATCATCATTTTTTGGTTTCGGAGGGCGATAGCCCTCCGAAACCAAAAAATGAAATCTAGTCGGGCACGACCCCAACCATGTATACGGAGCCGTCATTTTCTGAATTTTTTTTTCTGATTTTGCAAATTTAGAGTTAATTATACTACCAATTATAAAAACAAAAAATATACACACATACAGAATTTAGCGCTCTATTTGCTCAATAAAAAATAACAAACATTTTTATTGCAAAATATCACATGAAAATCCTTTAATCAAAAAACCGTTTTTGGTCCAAAAATGGTAAGTTTCATTACTTAACATTTAATATTAAGATTTTATAAAATGTGTACTAGTCATGGCTACAATTTTCTCTCATAATGTAGTACATTTAAACGTCGATTTTGGTATCAAAACTTGATTTTTCTGTTTTTTGATCAAAATCATGAGTGTTGGTAAGGATAAAATGAGCCCCGAAAATGTCCGCTACAAAGTCTAAATTTTCAGACCGTACGTGGTTAAATATAAGAAAAGTAAAAAAGAAAAAAATGCTTTTTTATTTAAAACTTAGATATACCATAGTATAAGAGACTTAGCCTTCCAATCTTGCTATGCTCAATTATGGCGTCGTCCTACGGGCTCACTTTTGCAATTTTTTAATGAATGTATGATATGATAGACGGTTTTTCTGGTAGAAAAATGTATATTTTATGATAACATATATTGCCTATTTTGTTTAGTTTATGGTTCATGTGCCGCAATGCTGCTTTTACATTGACTGAAATGTGCAATTTAGCAGAGTTTTAATTGCGCTAAATAATGTAAAGCCTTGAAAATTCTTTTCTACGTGTGTTGTTTCTCTCTTTTTTGTTTTTATATTCCAAGGATATATTCACCGTTTTATAAGGCATGTTTTACCAAAACTACTAAGAATTAGACAAGAATAAAAGGTGAGGTTTTATTGAATGTAGAGAATGAAATTATATATAGAAGAGATTATCCAGTGATACAACAGCTATTAATGATGTAACAATAACAATATCCTGATAATACGACTACTGTAGCGCTATATCTAGATTCTGATATAACAGTATGGGTTGTTCCAGATATTCTTTGAAGATCTTTATAAAATTAAATAACGGCTCAAAATTGAATTTTGAAGTTGCACTTAATGCGTAGTAAATACACGAACAACATATCTTAACTTCATTAACCAACAGTTGTTTTTGAAGGATTCTAGCACAAGTGTCGTACTGAAACCTCTCTTCCTCTGCTTAAATAGAATAAAGTAACTGGAAAATGCTTGCAATCGATGAATATTGATCCGAATGGGTTGCAAGTTTTGAAATATATGCTACAACTGTAACAGCACTCAGGGCTGCAATTTTATTATCCCACTGATTTGCTGGTTAATTCATAGAAATCAAGCCCTCACTTTTTTCTAAGCGGGTTTTGTGGTCCAGCAGACCATTTAAAGTTAGAAATAGCGGTAAGTCAGCCAAAACCAACATATTATATATATGGTAATGACAACTACTGAAATTAATAAGTAAATGTCCTCTTTATGTAGTATAATCAACAGTGTAATGCAATGCGTTCTACTTTTTTTTTTAAAAAAAAACCCCAGATTTCAATAATCGATTTAAATAACTGCAAACAAATAAATACCATGAAAATCATAAACCTTTGTCAATAGTCTGCAGTTTCCATTATTCAGCATTATATGCTGTGATAAAAACAATTTTTAAGCAACATTTTTAAATAATGATATAAAGTAACTAATCAGTCTGATGATGTATATGATACATAAAACCTTACACATTTATATTAGAAATACTGTGCAATTCATAAATTTGTATTCATTTGCAAAAAATAAAATAAAATAAATAAACGTGTGCCATGAAATGTATCGATTTCTCGCCTTTTCTATAATATTTTTCAAACAAAAAAATACGAAAATGCTTTAAACATTTGCTCAGACATTCTTCTTTATTTTAGTTCGTTTTTGCAATCTTTTTGTGTATAAATCCGTTAAAGAATTGATGACAATATATGGAATTTCCTTACAATAGTAAAAGATATAATAACAAAAGGCGCTCGCTAATCGAATCAGTAATAATAGCAGCCAAACTGAGAAAATAATATTATATGCATTTTTGAGTTGAGTATGTAATGGTTTATTAAGTTTTAGTAGCATGCAATATAGCTTGCTATATGTATGTAAAAGAAAATTATTTTTTAGCTCTGATTTTCACGCCATTGAGCCCACCAGTGGCCAACAATCCCAATCCAGTTTGACGTCTGCGTTCATCATAGATAGAAACAAAGTTGGTAATGAACTTTGTTCCCAATTTCCAAGTATTTTCATAGTCAAATTTACTCGGTTCGAGTACCTCAAAAACATCAGTACAGTATTCACCACCTGAGCCAATTTTCTTTGTATAAGCCTCGGTAGGAAGGGTAATATCATATTTTTCAAAAGAAAAAGTCAAGTCTTTTGCGTAACAACATTTGAATTCATACTGATCTGTTTTATCATTGTACTTTGCGTCTAATCCTTTATGAATTTTAGCAATATCTGTATGAGGAACTTGGATATTCTTGACGCTTGTATCAAAAGAAACTATGGTTTTATTAAATTTCAAATCAACGGCACCTTCAATCTTGGCGCATGTTAGCTTGGCTTTCCAAAAAGGACTTGACCCATAATCGCAGGTAGGAAGATCAATCCAAGCAATGTCACCATTGATGCGGGATTCATCAAAACCAAAACCAAATTGGCATACTTTTCCACCGACATTGTTTCTCTTTCTTTTGTAATCAACTCCTGAGGCACCATAAAATGTACTGGGCTCTCCAACGCTTGAAAGCGGACCTCTTTTGTCAAATAACAGGGCTCGTTTGGTTAAGCTTTCTTCTGAGCCACGAAGACCCAAAATTCCAGCTAAATTTAATTTAGGTTAATAAAAATATAACTCAAATACAAGAGAAATATATATTAATTACAAAAGGTAGCAGAATCATTGAATCCGTTGACTTCAAAAGCTTTGCCGAATGTAAAGTCGTCAATTACTGTGCCACCGATCTTAAAGATATCCTATATAGAAACTGTATAAGTAATAATACAAAGTGTTTTGTGTCTAAAAGTATTACATTATACAAGTTTCCAACAATGGTTCCATCGTCATATTCAAGAGTGATCTCTTTGTGTTCATTTTCAATGGTTGAAGACTTTCCGGCATCAAATAACGGAGTTTTTCGTGTGGAACAAAACTCAGAATGACACTATTGAATGATTTAGACGTCAATATAACAAATTAAATGGTGTGTTAAACATTACATACCATGATACCAGCTACCCAAGTATCCTCGCTGCTGGTATCCAAGAGCAATGGAAGTGTTTGACCAGGAGTACCTGAATAATACGTTTAGTATTAATGCCATTTTTTGATTATTGAATGCCTAGTCATATACCTATTTCAATTTTTGCCACCCACTATTAAAATTATTATATATTTAGTACATGTTAATGATTTGAATTATATATTCTCGTACGTTTGGAACATCATCTCCACAAGGAAAAGAAAGAGCAGCGGATACGCCTCTTTTTATGAAGTCTGCTGGATAAGCCATAACTGCGGCTCCAATCGCTGACGCTATTATAATGCTAATATTAATAGACAATTTCATTTGAAAGGCAAGTAAATATTTAGATATTTTTTACAAAGAAAATAAAATTCGACATTTGTATTTCGTAAATGTTTCATTTATATACTAAACGTTTTGTTTATAATGTTTGTATATTTTATTTTGTCCTTGTTGGGTCCGATCCATTATAACAGATACCCCGTTGTCTACACTTTTTAACCACTCTTTAACAATGGCGAAGCATCTATAAAACTCTTTGCAAGGGCTAAGTTAATAGACAAAAACAATTGAGTAAATAACAAATAAAACAAACTTCTTTTTTTACACTAGTGTATTGTTGCTATTTTAAACCCTCGGCTGCTAAGCGACAGCTAATGTCTGTATACTCTTGCAATCAAATGCCCGTTTGATTTAATATATAGCGCTCTTTCCAATCATGTAGAAAAAAGGCTGATACAGTACTTGGTTGTGTAAAGACTATTTTTACACATTTATTTATATGCAAATCTGCTGTGCCAAATTACTGTAAATGAGTAGATGAAAAGCTAATTTCGTATTATGCTGCATCACCCAGATTGTTTTTTTTTTTCGTCTTCTCTTGTAGAACACAACCGTGAAATGCTTTTTTATCTATATCATCATAACAACAACAGAATAAATTTTTGCATTCTTCTGTGTTCATGTACAACTTGGCCATCGATACATAATTTGCATTATTAAAATCTTTCAATAGTCTACTGACCTGTGGTAAAAGGTGAGACGGTTGGCCAACCATTGCTAACATAAATGCTATTTAAATAAGTGCTGATATATAATGTATAATCCCATGATATGTCTATCAATAGAACATAAACACAGGTGATGAAACTATAGTTTTTTTAAATGAATTTTATTAAAATGATGTTCGGTGTGAACAAGCCATAAAAAACTGGTTAAATATATGCCCAAATTTTGTACAACCTAAAACCATAATAAAGAAGGTCTATGTATCATGCAACAAAAAACATTAAATACAATTCTCGTATTAACACATTTTGACGAATTGGATGATCTATCTGTTCCATTAACTTTTCCTTTTATTATTTATTAGCGATGTTTTTACAATTACATTTTTTAGTGTTTTCTATTACACAATTACACAATTACACACTCACAAATAGTTTGATGATTTATTGTTTACTATCATAATTCTGCATGTGCATTAAATTATGATAGGTCATCTATATCTACTCATCTGTATTTCTTTCCTTTTATATATAAGAATTTGATGTGCTTCTAGACCGTCGTATTAACACGTTTAATTGCAACTATCATTTAATTTCCATGAAACATTTGGTAGGGTTTTAATATAGTTTGATGCTTGATAGATATGCTAATTCATACAAATGAATGAATCATTTGAAATTCTTCGCAACTTGAATTGCAAATCCCATTCAAATTAAGGTTTGTGTACCTGAGCGGCTGTTTAATAGGTTGAACCCCAGTTATTTTGTTAAAATGCTAATGTTTTTCGATAAACTGCTCAATAGCAGATAATTGTTGCATTAAATATACAAATAAAAAATTTCAGCAGTAACTTGAACATAATTAAACGCTATTTATTTAAATAATCTGTTTTTAGATAAGAAACTCGAACGTATAAACTCTTTAAAAAAGATAAACTGTTGATTCTAATTTGGTCACAACAATAAAGTTTTCAAGTGTAACAAAGAAGAAACCCACACAATCTTATTTTTTTCTCTTTCAAAACAAAATAGTGAATGGTATGTGATACAAACGATATTTTTGTATGCATCTTTTTGTGACATTTAAGTTTTTGATTATTATAATCAATACTATCGCCCCGAAAAAAAAACTATATAACCCACATATAAATGCCCTGAATAATCTACATACATCGAAATAGCTGCATTTTTTCATGCACATCAAAATCAAGAAAGGTACGTATGTACATTGGCTGTAGCTGGAAAATTATATATGTATTAAATAAGTAATGATTACATAGGAGAAAAAAAAGAAGAAGAAAAAGAAGAAGAAGAAAAGAAAAGAAAGTGAATTGAATTAATAAAAAAAACTTATTGTCTTGTTTATCACTTTTTTGTTTTTTGCTGATTTGTTTAAAACCAATCAGTAATAAGTGTAACAACAATCAAAAAAGTGAGAATGAAAAAAAAAAAATTGTGTGAGAGTGAATAATGTGTAAATTAGCAATTTATAAAATTGCTATACATTGGATATTTTTTTGTATGTAACTTTTTTTCTGTGTGTTTCAAGGATTAAAAATGTATCTTATTAAAAGAGCATGTATGCGGCAACAACACCAACAAGAGTAAGAGCTCCTTGACTAATGGCCAAAATGGAAGCACTTGAAGGCTCATTTGTAGGGGTAGTAGGCACGGCAGAAACAGAAGTTGCAACAACGCTTGTGGGAAGAATTGGAGTAGAAGTAGAAGCGATAGTACTGGTCCATGGAGCAATTGATCTAATAATAAATAAAATGTTAATCTTTGAATTAACCAATAAACGTTGTAATTCACTTACACATTGGCTCCAGGCATGGAACAAAAGTTAGAAACGACACCTTCTTGTCTAGCTAAACCTTCGTCATTAGGACAGTTGTTCCAACAAGTTAATTTCTCCTTATTCCACTATAATTTTTTTGGATAATGAGTTAGATTTAAAAGTACATTTAGGAGTATAACTATACATAAAACTTACTCTACACAAGCAAGCAAAATCTATATTATAAATTTAAATATAAGTATACAAGATTGTTACACTAAATTTCTCGAAAAAAAAAAGTAATATTTTACCTTGTTCGAGACAGGTTTTGATGTAATTATCTTCATTTTGCAAACATAATTCGAATCTAATGACATGATTAACATATGGAAAAAGTCTAATTACACATCTTTAGAGCCATTGTAATTACTTACGTGCTTTGAACAGCGCATGCAGATACAGTAGAAGGAACGGCAGCAGCACTGGCAGTAGTAGCAGCTGCAGCTGGAGCAGCAGATGAAGAAGATGGAACAGTACTGTTAGCTTGTTGAGCTGAAACAGAAGCAGTTAAAGCAACCAAAAATCCAACAACAGCGACCTTCATTTTATGTTAATTGATGATATATTGAAAATTGATGTATAAAAAGTTAAAGAAAGGGAGCGAAAACGAAAAAAGAACACAAGAGGCAGTTTATAAGCAAAAAATCGAAATTTGAGGGGGGACAACAACCCACTGCAAGGTGCAACACTGCTGTGTAAGGGGGTTCTGAATGAGAGGAGTAACAAACTATGCATGTCAGATCTTCTATTTTGCTTTTTAAATGTACTGCCTTCTTGATGATTTGCCTTTATATAATAAAAATTATTTGTTGATTTAAACATGTATGATAATTTTATCGTTTTCTAACAACTGTTTTTTTTTTTTACACTAATTACAAAATTTACACAAGAAAGTTATAATTAACCTCTATAGTCTTATAAGGGTTATCGTATTATTTAAGGAAAATGTCAAAATAAGGAAAACTTAACAACATTCACTGTATGTAAGTTTTGTTTGTGTTCATGTACTGATCATACTATCATGAACATATACAAATGTAATGTAGTATCTATACAGTGACAATAAATTGTCTCTCTCTCTCTCTTTTTTATTATTTTGTTTTGTGAATGATACATGATATAAATGCAATATAATAAGATAGCAATTATACAGAATAGAATACTTACTATTTTACAATACAATCAATTGAATTCATCACATAATATATAATATTCAATTTTATTAAAGAAAATCGAAATATTTTTTTTTCATTGCATCTCCTTGAAATCCTTATAACTTTGCCTTTTTAGCTGCCTTCTTAGCAGCAGACTCCTCTATTAAAATAAAAAAAGACGTTAATCAACGTTATTTATAAAGAAAAAGATCTTTAAAATTTACCTAAAAATCGCATAATGCTTTCAATTGAATCACTACTACCCATACGCTCACCCAATGCTGTCATTTCTTTTTGATTTACTTGTTCAAGGAAATCACGATCAACACCCTTTATCAAATCTTTGGTAACCTTCAAAGCTTCAGTAGAAAATTTGCTTGCTTCTCCCGCCAATCCCAAAATGGTTTCACGAAATCCCTCAGTGGGAATAATTCTACTAACCAATCCACAATCAACCAATTCTTGGGCAGTAAACGTCCTTCCCATAAGCTATATAGTATATGAGAAATAATGGCCAATACATCAAATATAGAAAAACCTGCTTACCAACATTTCATTAGCCTTTGATGGACCCATAATTCTATTTATTCCAATCCAGTTAATTAATATTACAGATCGACGATTTTTCTTCCTTTACCTTGGGAATAAGACGGATGAACAGCCTTCGGCACAAAACGCTGTATAAAATATTAGCATAATTTTCGTTTGAATAACAATTTCACTCTTACCAAGTTTCATAAATGGAGTACTGAAAGAAGCTTCAGAAACAGAGTAAACAACATCACACAAAGCAAGAGTAGTTGTACCAAAGCCAATACTTGTACCTAAGTATTGCATAAACAACATTTTAAATATGCCCCTTCTCTTATTTTCCCCCTTTCCCTTCTCTTATCAAAAACTCGTAATATATTACCATTGACAGCACCGATTAAGAGTTTGGGGAATTTGATCATTTCAGATACAACATTACTATAATATACATATTTTATGCATTAGTTATCATGGCAACCATTCAGTCATTTTACATAGTTACGTTGTAGTTTGTCTTCTACGGGCCATTTCCTCTTCAATATCTCCGTTTACATCTGGAAGTGCTAATTCTTGTCCTGATGTGTAGAATTTACCACGTCCTGTAAGGACAACAACTTTGACATCGTCTTCATTTGCTGCCCATTTGAAAGCAGTAAGCCAATCCTATGTACAATGCATTCACGTATTAGATCAAATTGGAACTCCATTCATATGTATAATTACTCTGTAGGATTGAGGGGAAAGAGCGTTATAACGTTTAGGTCTATTGTGAGCAATCTCAGCAACACCATTAGGAAAAAGAGTTATTTCAATGGTTTCAAGTTTAGGAACAGGCATTTTTCAAGTGATCAAGGGGAAAAAGAAAAGAGAAAACTTGTTTAAATGATAAACAGAGAGAAGCTTATAAATGTATACAGAGTAAACACAGTCCAATGAAAGAACTAACCCCTTCTCTTTAAACAATCCCCACACATACACATCCATAATAATCACATGTGAAAACACTAATTCGAATGACAAAACATCTATATAAATTTTTGATTTAAAAGAAAGAGCTTGAACAAAAATATAATTTATTATTGTAAAGCAAGTTACAAAGCAACTCTTTAACGGTAACGACGGAGAGAAAGAGTGTTGCGACGCTTCCAAGTGGCACGACGACCAGAACCCTTGGTGTTGTTGAAACGATGACCCTTTCCGTGACCACGAGACTTCTTACCGATGGCAGTAAGACCACGAGCTTCACGACGCTTGTGAACGGGGTTAGCGATCCAGTTGATGTGAGCATCACGACGGATGGCCTTGTGAGAGGGATCGACGAGGATAACTTCAAAGTACTTGTAAGTAGCATCTTGGTTAACCCAGTAGGAGTTCAAGACACGGAGATTGGCGCATTTGCGACCAATACGCTCCTCAGCAGTGGAACGGAGAGAACGTTGGTACTTGAGTTGAGAAACACCCTCATTGACGGGCTTACCGAAAGTGGCACCCTTGGGGACAGGTCTCTTACGACCACCACGACGGACACGAATACGGTAGATAACGAAACCTTGCTTGGCCTTGTAACCCAAACGACGAGCCTTATCGGGACGAGAAGGACGAGAAGCACGGTGGATAACGCTCAATTGTCTGAATTCCCAACAACGGACACGGAGTAAGAAACGAGAGACATCAGATTGCTTCTTTCTAGCAAGCTCTTCCAAATATTTGTAGGCACCCATTGTATATCTAAATCACAAAACCGTTTAGGAAATCATTCATAAATCATCATATTTTGTCATTCAAGAATCAACACAACATTTGGATCAAATGAAAAAAAAAATCGTTGAGAAAAAATAAGCCATCCATGTTGATCAACATTTCGTAGCTCATTCAATCAATCTACAATCAATACATCTGCATTTATCTTGAAAATATCCACATGTTGTTGACCCATCCTGACAAAGTTTACTATTAATTACCTTGGAAAGGGAAAAAGGAAGGATGCTTAGTTTACAGCATTCGCCATCTAGTGTATCACTTTCTGGGATTAAGCATTTGCTGCCATTGAAGCGCTTGGACGGTGTCCGGCCCGAGAGCGGCTCTTTAAAATATCCGGATAGGATTAATATAAGCATAAATTTTACCGTATTTCATAAGAAACTCTTCCCCTTTCCCCTTATTCATCGTAGTATTTTCTCTTTTTCACTCTTTATTCCGCATTAAAAATAATGGCAAAGCTTGGCGATTTACCTAGAGAAATCATTTCATTAATATGTAGCTTACTAAAGCAATCAGGAAAATACAACTGTACATTTGTAAATAAAGAGTTTCATGACGCCTCAATACCAGAATTATGGAGAGAACCCAATTTATCATCTACAAACCTAGTTAAACAACTTTTAAAATGTTTGAAACTATGCAAACATCAAAGAGGAGAATATATTCGAATCATGAAATTAGGATTCAAAGTAGCATTGAATGATGAAGAGTTACTGAATTTAATACAACTCATGCCCAATTTGGAGGTTTTAGAATTACGTAAAGCAGATGAACTCACTGATAAAAGTATCATGCGAGTATCAGAATATTGTACGCAATTGAAATCATTCGGAATAACTGGAGCTATGGTTACTTATCGATCTTCTCACTATTTGGGCCAATGTCAACAATTACAAAAACTGACATTAGCATCATGTCCAAACTTATCTTCGTTAGCATTATTGCCATTTGTACAGCTTAAAATTGAATATTTGGATTTATCCGGTTGTAAATGGTTAAATGTAGAGGATACAGCTTATGATCTATGCTCATTTCAAAACTTGACACATCTCAATCTTGTCTGTTGTGATGTTATTAATGCAGATTTTATACATCATTTAACTGCAAAATGCTTACCCAATCTACAAGATTTCTCAATTACGGGTGGTACAGTTATTGAAGATAGTGCAGTTATACCCTTTGTTAAAGCGCATGGAAATATTCGTGGTTTATTCTTATTAGAATGCGCAATTACAGATCATACATTAGAAGCTATTTCGATTGCTTTGCCATTATTACACAATCTTGACTTATCATTTTGTAGAAGATTAACATCAAATGGTGTACGACATCTTATTAGTCATTGCACTAATTTGAGATTACTTGGTCTTAAAAACTGTGGAATTACTCAAAGTGATTTTCCTGAAATTCCAAGCTCTGTGTTTCCTGCAATTACTGAAAATTATCCTCACTTAAATACATTAAGCTATATAGAATTGGGATATATTCGAGCTCAACGTCAACAACAACAAGATCATGAAGATGAAGATGAAGAGATGGCGGAAGATGAAACCTACTCGATGATGGATGATGATGAGGAACAAGAAGAAAGCGTTAGTCAAAGCTATACATATATACAGCAATATCTTGATACAGAAATTGTTTAAAATATCACGGGGGTAGCATGCCGTGTAACAGCTCGCTTTTATACAAAAAGAAGTAAATGATGGTTTAGAATGAATAAAAACAAAACAAAAACTAAGTCAGAACTGTATTACATTGACTTCTTCCTGAATTAGATATTAGTTTATTTTGAGTGCATATTATGTATTTTGACGATATAAAAAGTCCGTGAGAGTAAATGGTTATAATTATTGATCTATAGACAATTAGTATAACTAAAAAGACAGACAATGTAAAGATGATACCAAAATAAGCGATGAGATGATCAACAGAGATCATGGAGACACACATACGCTCACACAACACACTCACGTTAAACTCAAACTCACACATGTAAAGTGCACACATATAAAGTTTTGTATACCCTTTCGCGCGTCCTTTATCATATATAAATCTCTTTGAAAAAGACTCTTATTTTCTTTTCTTTTCTTTTTCCATCACTTTTTTTTGTCAAAAAAAAAAAAAAAAAAAAAAAAAAATATGAACTGGCATCCTGAACAACATGGCTTGAATGAACTATTAAACTTATTACAAGATGCAATACATCCAAATAATAGGGGTCAACTCTTGGTTCAAGAGGTTAATTTTTGTATTTTGATTTTCCTTGTAGTTTATATTAAAAAATATTTATAGAGGCTAGCTTCATTTAATGCAATCCCGGAATACAATTCTTATCTGATTCATATATTAGTCTTAATGACTGAACAAGATAGTTATATAAGAGCTATTGCCGGTTTAACTTTAAAAAACAACATTCTAAACAACTTTAATTCGACGCCAATATTCGTATTAAATCATATAAAATCAGTATGTATTCAATCTTTTGAATACCCTGACCCAGATTCCACTATAAGAAGAACCATTGGATCTGTGATTACTGCAATTATTGTACGGGGACAGATCATGAATTGGCCAGGAATGATGAGAATACTAGTAAACAAGTTGGATAGTTCAAATTTATTGTCTATTGAGGTATAATATTGTATGAAATACTACACAATTTGATGTATTCCATAGTGATATTTAAATTTCTCGTTTATTGGTAGTTGGCTTTAGATACAATTCAGATGATTTGTGAGGATAACGCATTGGATATAAATGAGGCAATAGATAATCAAACAAATAAGCCAATATTAGACTACACGGTACCGAAATTAATACCATTCAATAACCATTCCAATGTTCGTTTTAGAGTAGCTTCCATCAAAACTATTAGCCATTTTATACAACTGCAATCAACATCTCTACTCGATAACATGGACAACTATCTTCAGTCATTGTTCGATATTGCATCTGATGAAACAACTGAAGTACGTCAAGAACTGTGTCGTTCTTTTGTCATGTTACTCGATAATTTCACTGAAAGCCTTCTGCCATATCTTGACCAACTGATTGAATACATGATTTTTTGTAACCAATCCGAAAACACTAAAGTTGCATTAGAAGCTTGTGAATTTTGGCATCAATTCGCCCGTTTAGAAAGCATCCATGACTATCTACTACCATTTCTACCCCGTGTAATTCCAGTTATCTTGAATTCTTTGATATACACTGAAGAGGATTTGCTTATGCTCGGTGGAGACGATGATGATGATGATCCAAATCCACAAGATTTACAACCAAGGTTTACAAGCCGATACAAGTCCAGCTATAATAGATATAAACAACAGCATAATAATAGACAGGATAGTGGCAATAGTAGCGAGGATGAAGATGAGGATGAAGATGAAGAGGATCCAGAAGATGAAGAATTCTTTTCAGAATGGACATTGCGTAAATTTAGTGCAACTTCATTAGATGCACTAACATCATCTTTCAAATCACAAATGACGAGTATTCTATTACCACTGCTAAATCATGCCTTATTTAGTGATGATTGGAGAGTGGTTGAAAGCGGAATACTTGCATTAGGTGCAGCTGCAGAAGGTTTGTTGTTATTATTTTGTTATGATTATACTTGAATGTTGATTTATAATTATTTATATTTACAAGGCGGCATTGAAGATATTTCTCCTCATTTACCTGAACTAATACCATTTCTCATCAAGAATCTATCAAATACTAATGTAAGAGGAAAAAATCCCTCGCAAATACACAAATTACATTATATTTACCATTTTTTCATTCAGGCACATGTAAGATGTATTTCTTGTTGGACCGTGAGTCGATTCTCTGAATGGATTGTAGCACAATGCAGCAATTCCGAGCAAGGTCGTACACAATTTTATGAGCCTGTACTTCGTGAATTATTGCGACGAATTCTTGACAGAAGTCGTCGAGTTCAAGAGGCAGCATGTTCAGCATTTTCAACCTTGGAAGAACGATCATCAAAACAAGAACTAGTACCTTATTTATCTGTCATTTTGAACCATTTAACAAGAGCATTGAGATTATATAGAAATCGAAATTTAAGGCTTTTGTATGACACTATTGGGACACTAGCAGAATCTGTTGGATCATCTTTAAACGAGCCTAATTTTATCGCAGTTTTGATGCCACCATTAATATCTAGATGGAATGGTCTTGAAGATACAGATTCGGATCTATTTCCGTTATTAGGAGTATGTAAAAAGGAAGGAAAAAATGTGAATGAGAATGGTTATTTATAATTTGTAGTGTTTGACAGATATTGCTACATCATTGGGGGTAGGGTTTTTGCCATTTACTGAACCTGTGTTTACAAGATGTGTAATGCTAGTATCAACAACATTACAAAATATTATTCAAAACGAAGATTATGATGAGTTTGACGATTTAGATGATGAATTTATCGTAATACCTTTAGATTTATTGTCTGGTATTGTACAAGGATTGGGTGATAAAGTAGAGCCTTTTGTTCAGCAATCTACAATATTGCCGTTACTAGCAGTTTGTGCTCATTACGTAAGAAATAAACACTCTGAAAGTATCAAGCCATACTAACGTTTTATGATCTGTAGGATTCCCGATACGAAGTTCTTTCTCCTACATATGCTCTTATAGGCGATATTGCAAAAGCATGCTTTGTCACATTACATCCCTATCTTGAAAACATGTTGCCAGAACTTCTCCGACAATTAGAAAACGACGATCCTGCATTCAAATCAGTACGAAAGAACGCCATTTGGGCAGTAGGAGAAATATCGATACAATGGAATCGAGAAAATATGGAAAAATATGTTGAACCAGTTTTACGAGCACTTATTCCACTGATCCATCCTCAATCACAAACTGTGGACTTACAAGAAAACGCAGTAAACACAATTGGTCGATTAGGTATCCATAATGCCGAAAGAGTAGCACATTTTCTTCCTCAAATTTGTCGAGCATGGTTATATAGAGCAAGAGGAATGCGTGAAACTGATGAAAAAGATAGTGCGTTTCAAGGTTTTTGTAAAACAGTTCGCATCTTTCCACAAGCTTTGAATGAAATGGTAACGTACAACAAGCCTTTTTTTTTTTGGAATGATGCAAAGTTTTGTGTTTGTTTATATTTGTTTATTTTAGGCAATTCGTACCTTGTTTGATATCATTGGGCAATGGCAATCTCCTTCAGATCAACTTAAACTGTTGTTTGAAGAGGTAAGCTTTTGATGTTTAAATTACTATATAAAACTAACTTGAAATATTAAAAAGATTACCGTTGGTTACCGTGGACTATTGACCCTGGCGCAATGGAATCAAGTAGCCGCTGGCTTATCACAAAACAAGGACGAGCCAGAGCGTTAGAATTTATATATTTATTCATTTATTATGATCCTTCTTAAAATTATATATTCTGTATGTGTTATTCATAGTAGCATTTTTCACTTAATTCAAACTAATAGTTATCTTTCTCAAAAGCATGCATGTGCACATGTTGCTGAATTGTCCGCCCCCTCCCCCCTTTTTTTTCATTGATAAAAGCATTTCAATACACATAATAAAATTATTAAAAAACTTCAAATATTGATTGATAGTATTGAAATACTCCAAAATAATTTGAAGGTATTTTTCCAATGTACGTGTATATGTAAGGCATGATTCGCTTTAACATGTCGAAATCTACAAGAAAGCTATAGACGTAACTCTCGCCCTTTTGGGGGGGAGCAAATATTCACTTTATAAATTACATATTGCTTTATTTTATTACACTCTACAATTGACAAAACGTTGATTTGTGTGATGCTTTTGCTGCTCTGAATAATTATACCTTGAAAAACATTACAACCCATAAATTAAAATGGATTTTGATATTTTTTTGTAAGTACCCATTCTCAAGTAGAATTTGAATTTCCAAATTCAATTCTCATAATTTTCAACCTTCAAAATCGAAGCGCATCACTTTTTTTAATACCTAGCTTCATACTGGACACTTTTCAGGGTATATATTAATCACTTCTAAATATATATGAATTGGTCGCATTATGCTACCTATTCCTAAATTTATTTTATATCTCACGAAAGACTCAAAAACAGGTAAAATTCACTGCTTTTTCCTTGAAATTGGGTCCCACTTTTCATTCCTGCCCAACTTTTTTTTTCATTAATAACTCCAAGAAAAAATTATACGTTAATGTACTTGAGATGTTCAAGTTTCATCCAAAAATGAGTATCCGGAAATATCCTATCTTTTGCAGTTGGTATAAATTTTTCACTGCTAATGTTTCAGATTTTTACTCGTATTTCACTGCTAAAAATTAAAACTTTGGGGCCTCATATCTCTGCGAGAAATTAAGCTATACTATCATTTTTTAATAATAAAACTTACTTGATTTGAAGTACTCTATAATATATTTTGGTATGAAGAAATTTTGGGCGCTTTTATTTTTTTCATTTTTTCGATATTTCTGTAATAGATTTCAAAATATTCGTTAAATTGAGCAGTGCTTTTTTTTACATTCATATCACTAACCTCGTTGAACTCTCTCCGACTCATTTTAATTTTTTTCAAAATATTGATTTTTCGTGGAGAAATCCTCAAAAATATGTGCAAAAAGATACTTTTGTTACTAGCTTCAATTTTTTCCTTGTATACCCTCGTCCCAAATTCTGAATTCAAAACATTTTTTGACGAAAATTGTGCTTTCTCTACAAAAAATACAGTTAAAAAGCTTATCAATGGCTCAGTCTATAGATAATTTTTTTGCGCATTATCTCAATTACTTATATCTTAAATATGGTTATAAAAAGTGATGTGTATCTTCAGAAAACCTCTAAAGTTTTAATTGCATTTTACGCAAAATTTAATGAGAAACATTAGTTTGAATTTTATTTTGGTGGATACAAAATCCAAAACTGTACAGAAACCATTTAATACAGTAGATCTACTTACTTTGCAATTCATGAGATAGTAAACAATTTTGTTTTTTGAATCATTTCTGGTCAATTTCACAAATAAATTTTGGAACTCAGTCATCATAGGTTTTAAGCTTTAATATGAACTATTATTTTGATTATCTTGATGAAAAATCAATATTTTTTGCTGAAACCAAAATTCAGGGTAGCTTGGAATTGAATCTATCTTGTGAATGCAAAAAATCAACGCTTTCATTTAAGTTCCCAATTTTTTACAAGCAATTTTAGGTCAACTTTGGTCAATGTTACGACACCGCACTTATATATTTCTATTTTCAGACAGATATTAATGGCCCGTAGAAGTAAGATACATATTCTTTAAAGATTTTACGTAATTCCACTCAATATCGGGCGAAAGCATACAAAGACCATTTGAAAACCATCTGAAACCTACTTTTTATAACTGTAAAAAACTGACAGCAAAAACCTTATCTGATTGAACTTCGAACCTAATAACTTTCACTTTTACATAATAATATATGTACATCTCTTTGACACGCTTACCTCAAAAGGCAGCTTCCATCCACAATCTACTGTGCATTGAGAAAACCATGGCTAAAAAGCACATATATAGCTTGCCGCGCATTTTTATGAAAAAAAAATTAAATACGATCTCAATGAATACTAATCCAAATAAGCTGCCATTATACACGCTGCATGTATTGTATATAATAGAAATAAATAGGTGCTACAAGTATTTCAGATATCAGTTTTCATAGGTCATTATGCATTCAGTAAATTTGAATAAGTCATTTACCTGCTCTGTACCCCTCCTATCAAGACCAGTAAGCGCGCGAGCTCTCGCTGAATAATATGGATTAAAATGAGCTCCTGTTGCAATGGTAACTACTTCTAGTGTTGAACTATAGGATTACAAAAAGTTTAATCTCCCTGAGTCACTGTGGAAATTAGGAAATAAAAGCGCGTACTTGTTCAAACTCTTTTGTATGGGGCATTCCAGTTTTTTTTGAAAATATTTATAAAACCAAATAGCGATCGCAATCGAGCTGTGCGAGCATAAGCAAGCGAGCGAGCCTCATATTCGGGCTCGCTTGAATTGCGCTTTTTTCAGGTTATTACTTGCTTTGGCTTGCTTCATTAAATTTTTTTAGCAATTTCCTGCTTGGCGCTCGACGAAAACATTGAAAGCTTGCTTGTATGCTTGCTCGAAATGCTTTAAATTAAAATAGGCTTGCTTGCATGTAAATCTGCTTGCTTTCCTGCTTTCAAATCAAGTAAGCAAGCATGTAACACAGGGAAATTTTATTCAATTTACGCAATTTTAGCTTTAAAAGTTTCAAAATTTAGCACGCTTTGAACCAATATCACGCTGAATATATATAGCACTATGCTTGCGCTTGCACTCAGGTTTGCTCGCTTGCTTATATGCTCGTGCTCGACTTGCTTGACTTTTTGAAAATTAGATAATGTTTGATCTATGCTGGCTTTCTTGCTTTCAAAACTGAGAATGCTCGATATACAACTGCTCGACGAGCCCTTGCTTAGGCTTGGGCTTACTTGAGTAACTTTTAAATGTTTAGACTCGGCAAATGCTTGCTGAAATTGCTTGCGCTCGTTTGGGCTCGGTCATTTTGAAAGCGCTAGTTTTGGTAAAACAGTAATGTGCGTAGATAGTAGAAAGTGATAATTATACAAGGAATGCTATCCCAGGTTAGTTAGCTCATTTTTACAATAAGAATTACAATGCAACTCAAAAGGTTTATTATTATCTTAAAAGTTACGGTAATAACCTGTGCTCGTAACACAGAATTTGGAATGGGGGTATGCACATTATTTTTTTCGAGCAAAACCGAGGATATTCGTTTGTACACATTTTTGATGACATCTCCACGAAAAATCAATATTTTGAAGAAATTTAAATTGGGACCTAGAGAGCTCAACCAGGTTGATGATATGAATATAAAAAAATTCTGCACAATTTAACGAATATTTTGGAATCTATTACGAAAATGTCAAAAAAATGAAATAGAAAAAAAGATGCCCAGAGTTTTTTCAAACTCAGATATGTTAAAGAGAATTTTAAAACAAGTAAGTTTTATTATAAAAAAGTCTTTGGGTGTCTTAATTTTTTGCAGAGATATTAAGGCTCAAAGTTTCAATTTTTCATACTGTATTTAAGCTGTAAAAACCAAAGTTGGAAGAAAAAATTATCGGTTTTTCCGAATTTATTCGACAGATGCTATAGCGATGGCCTGTAGACAATTAATTGTTATTTGTAGCCCTTAAAAATATGTATTGAATCAAGCTAATTTCAATAAGAGGTTTTTACTATTTTGTTAAGAAAATCGCTCAAAATCGCGATTTTTAGATGGGGGTTGGGGTCAAAAAACAAGAGTACACCTTCAAATCTTCACTACTCCTTGAAAAATTAATTTTTTTGAAAAAACTAAAAACAGATCTATATATATTGCTGCTCGCAATTATTTTTATGGAACTGACATTTTGTTTGATAACTTACTGGAAAATGATATTAATAATTTATACGTTTTTGGTGTGTTTTATGGGGTAAATCCTTAGAATTTTTATTTTGGCTCTATTTGTATCTAACAAATAATATACCTATAATATAGACAAAAACTTTTATTATAATTGCAAGTAATGTTTACTTAATAAAATCAATAGGTATGCTTGTTTTTCTGATATTTTTATCTATTTTTTTTGCGGAGATATAGCCGTTCAAAAAATTATAGGAATATCAGAAAAACAAGCATACCTATTGATTTTATTAAGTAAACATTACTTGCAATTATAATAAAAGTTTTTGTCTATATTATAGGTATATTATTTGTTAGATACAAATAGAGCCAAAATAAAAATTCTAAGGATTTACCCCATAAAACACACCAAAAACGTATAAATTATTAATATCATTTTCCAGTAAGTTATCAAACAAAATGTCAGTTCCATAAAAATAATTGCGAGCAGCAATATATATAGATCTGTTTTTAGTTTTTTCAAAAAAATTAATTTTTCAAGGAGTAGTGAAGATTTGAAGGTGTACTCTTGTTTTTTGACCCCAACCCCCATCTAAAAATCGCGATTTTGAGCGATTTTCTTAACAAAATAGTAAAAACCTCTTATTGAAATTAGCTTGATTCAATACATATTTTTAAGGGCTACAAATAACAATTAATTGTCTACAGGCCATCGCTATAGCATCTGTCGAATAAATTCGGAAAAACCGATAATTTTTTCTTCCAACTTTGGTTTTTACAGCTTAAATACAGTATGAAAAATTGAAACTTTGAGCCTTAATATCTCTGCAAAAAATTAAGACACCCAAAGACTTTTTTATAATAAAACTTACTTGTTTTAAAATTCTCTTTAACATATCTGAGTTTGAAAAAACTCTGGGCATCTTTTTTTCTATTTCATTTTTTTGACATTTTCGTAATAGATTCCAAAATATTCGTTAAATTGTGCAGAATTTTTTTATATTCATATCATCAACCTGGTTGAGCTCTCTAGGTCCCAATTTAAATTTCTTCAAAATATTGATTTTTCGTGGAGATGTCATCAAAAATGTGTACAAACGAATATCCTCGGTTTTGCTCGAAAAAAATAATGTGCATACCCCCATTCCAAATTCTGTGTTACGAGCACAGGTTATTACCGTAACTTTTAAGATAATAATAAACCTTTTGAGTTGCATTGTAATTCTTATTGTAAAAATGAGCTAACTAACCTGGGATAGCATTCCTTGTATAATTATCACTTTCTACTATCTACGCACATTACTGTTTTACCAAAACTAGCGCTTTCAAAATGACCGAGCCCAAACGAGCGCAAGCAATTTCAGCAAGCATTTGCCGAGTCTAAACATTTAAAAGTTACTCAAGCAAGCCCAAGCCTAAGCAAGGGCTCGTCGAGCAGTTGTATATCGAGCATTCTCAGTTTTGAAAGCAAGGAAGCCAGCATAGATCAAGCATTATCTATTTTCAAAAAGTCAAGCAAGTCGAGCACGAGCATATAAGCGAGCGAGCAAACCTGAGTGCAAGCGCAAGCATGGCGCTATATATTTTCAGTGTAATCCTTGCTCAAAATGTGATGCATTTTGACATTTTTAGTGAAAATTACGTAAATTGAATAAATTTTCCCTACGTTACATGCTTGCTTACTTGATTTGAAAGCAAGCAAGCAAGCAGGTTTACATACATGCAAGCAAGCCTATTTCTATTTGAAGTAATTCGAGCAAGCATACAAGCAAGCTTTCAATGTTTTTGTCGAGCGCCAAGCAGGAAATTACTAAAAAAAAATTAATCAAGCAAGGTATTACTGGGATCAATCTATAGGTAATACTGTTCTAATTTGTTATCTAGAATAGAATATTCTTGATGTGCTCATATGCAGCATCCAATTGTAGACTTTGGTTATATATTTATCCTTTCGGGAACATCGGTAGATGTTATCTTCTTCGATTGCTTATTAATTGTTGTGTCTAAATCATATCTGTTAGATTCAGAATAATGAAGTCGCTTGTATGATTGTAGTATAGATAGTGAGTGTATATCTGTGATTACAACATGGCAGTTCATTTAATGGACACACTTGATAGGGCGACAAAAAAGGGTTTTTATAGTAATGAATAACTGCAAAGTTCACCATTCTGCATTTGTTATTGATGCTATTAATAAGAGAAGGTATAAACCTTTGTTCATTCCCCCTTACTCTCCTTTTTTGAGTTCGATCGAAGAATGCTAGTCAAAAATAAAGAGCAACATCAAGAGAAACCCACTTGATAAAGCAGATACTTTGACATCTCGCCTTCCTGCATCTTACGGATCAGTTACTGTTCAGGACTGCCAAGGTTGTGTTAGACATGCTGAGACCTTCTGGGATAGATGCATTAGTAAAAAAACTAGGCTTAAGATAAATGTTACCACTATATGTTATCTTTTCTTACGTATTTCATCCAAAATAAAAATTCACTTTGTACCAAAAGTTTATCAACCGTACCAATTAAGACTTAAATCCTGTATATTGTCCCAAAAATCCATGTTAAGCATCTTTACAAAGGGTAACAGAAATATGTTCGTCTACAGGAAAACTCAGACAACCGTATTGTAAAAGTGATTTTTAAGTATCTTGTGTGGGCTATCATGGAAAGAATATTTTGAGAATTCGACCTGAAATTTCAATGTTTATATAAGATAAAAATCTATGTATGTACAGCAGTATTGTGCTATATGCATTTTATTTTTAGTCATGATCACTATTATACACATTGATGTTACTCCAACTGTTCATAACAATCATCAAGTTGTGTTTGACGTACGCCATCAATAATTGAAATTTCCTTCAGTCCTTGACATTTTATCCAAATAAGAAAATCGTCCCGAGTGCCTTTGGATACGTCTTGTTTTCCCTCGTATTGTGGTAATTTCTTATTTCCCCTTCTATGACTCCAGTAGGTTTTTGTTTCAGTTTCAATTTTCAATGTGTACAGTCCAGTCCGAGACATAGACTTACAAAGGTAAACATCTCTCCATAGATCTTCTGTATTCACTAATACTAATCCTAAGCTTTTCAATTTAGTCGATGGCAAGAAAATTTTTAATGTATAAAGTTCTTCTGTCAATATTCTACAACCATCAATAATCAAAGTGCCTAATGTTGGCAATTGCGATGATAAAGTAGGGAATATGCCGTGATAAATTACTGAATTCTTAAGTGTTAATTGCTGGATATTTGATCTTTGGTATTCCAGATTTTGCAACATATCGCAAAGTATCATTTCACCAAGAGATATCACTGTGTTTGAGGTATATGTGGTAGATAAAACAACTTTGTTCAAAATGGCCCAGCTTCTTTTATCTGATGAATTGTTTAATATATATTGTCTAACTGAATCTGTTGAGTTTTCTGCCGACAATGGATCTTGAGCGGCAGCCCACACGTCCGTATAGAATTCCTTGATTCGTTCAATGTTTATCAGTTGTATTTGATTAGGAAAATAGTCATGCAGCCAATTGGTATGATAATAGTAATCATCATCATCATCTTTTGGCACTTTAACTTCGATTTTAGAGGAATTGCAATCTTTCTTGAGTTTAATACCCCATGGTGCATCGTCTTGATCATTATCTCTGTCTTTCAGATTATATTCAATTACTAGGAGCCTATCATCACAGGGCATTGTCGATGTCAATTCAATACAACACTGCATAATACGCTCTTCGTCTTCCAAGCTAAAGCCAAATTCATATTCTTTGAGCAATAAACACAACTCTGTCAATCCTTGAAACCATTGATCTTCAGAATAACCAAATGAAACCACATTTTTTATTACGATTTTATCCAAACCCTTGAATTTAATTCCAAGGTAACTGATCGAATGTAAAAAGATAGCAGTTTCCATGTAGATTTCCTTCACACTATAATTGGATTTTATGGCTTTTACTGCTTCCTCATCCAATTCTTGCTCCTCTGACATAAAAGGTATGTAATACGCAAAAGAAAGTTTGTTCACAGTAGGACTAAATTTATCAATAACCTGGCATAAAAAGTGGTACGACTGAAATTTGACTAAAGTAAAATGCACGCTTTTTAAAGAAACAAATTGATGCAGACGATCTATTATATGATCATAACACCATTGCATAGGATGAGCAGGCTGAACGATAACGTCTATAGCCAATTGTAAATGCGTTAAAGATTGTTTCAACTTGACAGCCACAAATCCATATAATGTTGAATCAGTAATGGTATCTTCTTTCAAAATTGATTTGATGTTCCTTAATCGATCTTCTTGTTCTGTCAATAAATATGGCCAAACTACTTGGATTGATGATTTATCAGTATACAGCTCTTCAATCTTGGGACAGGATTTGAGTATATATTCAAGAGTATGCAAACAGCCTCTATAAAGATTAAAGTAACTTCTAATAGTCATTTTCTTTACAAAGACTCCTAAATGTGGTGCTATATTTTTAATAGTATAAACAAATTGTTCAAATCTTCTCCATTCTTCAGTGTCATACTCGGTCAAGCCTTTTGTAAATAAACTGATATCTTTATATAAAATTGCCTGAGCTGGTTTGCTCCATCCTTTGCATACGAGTTGACATTCGAAAAGTTGATTTTTTGACGCAACATCTTGATCCATGCAATCAATGTATTCAAATATAAAAGATAAGATTTCGAAAGGAAGTCTTTCCCAAGCAGATGGCATAACGATGAATATTTTATGGAGATATAAAAAGACGAACGAGAAGTATTTTGGCAAAGTTTGTTGATTAAACAACTAGTGTACAAGTTCCGATGAAAAACTGAGTTTAACAGTGCGAGTTTGGATGTACACTCCCCCCTCCCCTATACAAACTAATAAAAAAAAATCACAATACACATCTATTTTGTAAGAATCGAAACCATATAATCAATTTTTATGACAATTAGAATATATTTTGAAAAAACAAATCTTTGAATATTTAGTAAATGTATTATTTGACATATATATAGATATACGGTACATGTTTTATTAAAAACTGATTAAGCTTTTAACTGGACACCATTTTGTACAAACATTTTTAACACTTCCATGGCAGCAGAACGCACTTCTTGCACTTGACATTGCTTCACCAATGCCATCAACGTTTTATCTGCATCAAATTTAACAAATTCATCTACCACACTTTTTCCTTGATGTTGAACTAAACAACGCATTACTTCAATTCCTCGATGTTGCACATCCACAGTTTCTTCCAAAGAAAGCCATCTAGCCATTCTTTCATAACATTTATCAACCTTTAATATCATTTCACAAGTACCAGGACTATTTGCCAAAATTGCCAGAGCGCCAGAAGCAGCACGTCTAGTTGCAGGATCTTCATGATCTGATAAAATCATGAGCAAACGAATTCTATTTTGCGATTTTGATGGATCACTGTATCTCTCAAACACAGGATCACAAAATGTCATGTTACAAACCATTTCTGTAGCTGCACGTTGAACCATGTCGTTATTAGATAATTGTAAATTCTCAAAAACGGACATTCCTTCTGCATGCTCAATCAACTGACGTACTCGGTCATCCACTGAAGCTAAATTTGTCAATGCCATCAAACCCTCAAATTGACGCAATTGGGAAGTATCTTTACATAATTCTAAAAAGGGTCGAACTAAATCTAAAATAGTGTCACCAACAAATGCAATGCGAGGATCTGTAGTGATGGCAAGTTTTGCTAATGCCTGAGAGGCTAAAATTCCACTGTTGGTATCGCGAGATAATGGGAGTAAACCTTTTACAATGCCTTGCTGTAATAATTGACCTCGTGTGGGTTGTGGTGTTACTAAATTGAGGTAGGTCTGTGCGGCTACAGCACGGATATTGACACTGCTGTTTTTAGACAAAACCATGAGTGCCATTGCTGCTCCTTGTTTGATGGCTTTCTTGATACGCTCATCTACTGCCTTGTCATCTTCACGGGAATCCTCCTTTTCTTCCTCCTTGGCTGGCGCTCCTGCAGCTTGTCTTTGTTTAGCATTAGCTAAATCCCTTAATTTCTTCATTTGTTTTTGATGATCATCCATAACAGGTCGATACATGGTGAGATTTGCCAAAATTGTACCAATACCAAATAACAATGGGTTTGAGCTAGCAGTGTCCTGGCGTGCAGTACTGATGGTTAATGTAGATAAGCATTTAAGAAACTCTCCATCATCGCCTAAAGATTCTTTTACATCAGGTTTCAAACAAGCGTATGCTAATCCCTCTACAGCATTCAATATCAAAGTTGCATCGGATGATTTTGATTTAATAATATCTTTGAGTGAATTGACTAGTGTATCATTGGTGAGATTCATTTTACGCATAGCGTCTTCTAATGTGGGTGTAGCTTCTGTAACATTTGAAGTAGAGGTATCATCGTCATTGGGTAAATCAGATTGAGCACGAAGCTTTGTGAGTGCAGTACCAGCAGCTGCTTTCAATTGAGGGTCTGTTTTGGTCTGGCCAGCCATTTTAACTAACCAATCAGTAGCATATTTAAGAATTTGTTTGCGACAACTTTTATCTGATGAAGCAATAGTCAAAACTTCAGTAATAGCTAATTGTACAGGTACGGTTTCAAACTCTACTACATCCATCATTTCCTCAATAGTTCCCTCTTGACACAAAATAGCAGACCCTACTGTCATGCTAGTTTGAAAAATGGCTGTCAAGGTACGATAGGCTAGTAATTTAGTTTCGTTTTTGCCTTGATCCATACAATGGGAAAAGCATGCGGCGCATTGTTCAATAATAAAAGTCATGGGATATGATTTAATATCGCCTTGAGGGTTAAAAAGTCGAGTAAGTATCATAAAAGACAAGCTCTTGATACGAGGTGGAGTATCGAGTGTACCACAAGCTGTCAAAACAAGTACGAAATCATTGGAGCTTACAAATTGGCGAATACTAGCTATATCTTCTGTACTCTCGAGATTTGATAAGTGTTTTTGAAAAGATGCAACTCGAGGATCTTGTTCATTATTTGTAGTTGATTCTGGTTGCTGTTGCTTGTGTGTATTGAACCGAAATAGTAACTCTTTGGCTTCTTCTTGTACTTGAGAATCGCGTTTGAGTGCAGTTTGTACATCTTCTGTTGCTTTGCTGATTTGATCCAAAAATTCATATACTTGTGCTCTTTTAAGAAGAATTTGTGCTATAGTTTTATCATCCTTATTATTTGCTTCCAACTCTTTTGTAAGCTCAAGAATCTGCTTTTCTAAAGTCTATTTCCATAAATTTATCAGTTATGTTTAGCATTCAAGAGCCTGATTTTAAGCAAACCTCTTTATTTTCTATATATAAAAAGACAGTTAGATATAATCCCGCGCCATTTCAGCTTATTCTAGCTTACCTTGCACCATATTTTTGTAATAAACTAATGAAATAAGAGTGTATTAGATTGCAATATCCAAATTGCGGCTATTTAAACGCAGGAGATGAATCTGTAAATTAGGTAAGGGAAACAAGTAACATCAATCCATTTTTACGCGTTACAAAAAACAATGGCACAGAATATTGGCACTCTTCAGAGAAAGCTTAGTACGCTGATAGAAGAGTTTAAAAGAGCTCGCAATACATGGGATGAAATCAATTCACATTCTTTTCCAGCAGCAAATACATTAACAAATTTGGTTATTCAATCGAGGTATTTCTATTCAATTATTCAATTCGAATTGTATTTAAATGAATAGTTTATTAGATATGTAGATGAAACACAATATTGGCATCCTCAATTAACTATGGAATTCCCCAATATTATTCAAAAATTCGATTCTAAAATGCAATTACTCATCGAAAAACAAAATGCTGTTTTGATAGATTTAGTAGAGAAAATGGCCAAACAACACACCAAAATGCAAAACCAGTACAAGGAATTATTAACTATTTATGAACGCACAAAAGACTTGCATGGAGTAGCTTTTGTTACTAAGCAAGCAATTTATCAAACATGTCCATTAAAAACTTTTGGTAAAGCTTGCTGAATGTGATTTTGTATTCATTCATCTAACATTTTTTGCTAGTGGAAAGATTAGAAAACATCACAAATATGTATACACAAGAATTGAAAACGAAGCATTCCCTAGTATCTTCAACTGGGTTCACTAGCATTTTAACAAGAGAAGAAGGTGTAGTGCTATTATCAATTTGGATCAATCAACCTAGTATAGTGAAATCGACGTTAAAAGATTGGGACGATATTTGCTCCACAGAAATGGGTTTATGATGTCGGGATGAGGCAAAAATACCATAGTCCAAGTTTTTATAGGTTTTTCAGAACGTATGAGGGCATAATTTATTATGATATGTTATAATACAAAATAACCATCAGATATTACTCTCTATTTTTGTTTTTTTTTGTTTTTGTGGTTTAGCCGTAAAAAATGACTTTTTCACAGAGAATGTTATAATTAAAGTTTCTCGGCTCTGAGCGCTAATAATTAGCTGGAGTGTACTTTGAATTGCTTTATATTAAATCAAGTTGAAATCATACCATGTAGATATACTGATAAATTAGAATAAGAATTGCATTGTAATACATTGATAAAATAAGGGCTATATTAATTACATGGTGAATGGGAGATCACCTCATACAAATCAAGTCAAATTTCTAACATTATATCCAGAATGTCAAATCTAACTTGTTATTCACATGGCATCATTCACACTCACTGACCATGCGCCCCTTGCTCCTGAAAGTCTAAAGCTAAGAAAATAGAAAATTTATGCAGTGTATCAACCAAGATTGGTTTAAAATATGCGTATATTTGCGTGGCCCTTCCGTGAGTATTTTTGGTGAGATTGGGTTTTAGTTTCTGTGCGACTGAATGTTTACATAAAAGCTAGCTCTAGACCTGCAGAAGTTGTAAAAAAAAAAAAAAAAGATGTATTTGTATTAAGGAGTATGCTAATCTTTTTTTGAATCAACGTCTTCCGATATAATAATGAATATACATGTTATGTCCAGTTTTATGAGCAATTCGAATTCTATTAATCATCGATATCTGATCGTTTATGATTATTCTGCTGAATAAAATCACCCGTTTTTAATTATAGCTGGAGCTCAATGAAAATGTTTTACCATGATAAAATGGCAATATAACATGTATAAATACCATGCATTTAATAGATATAGACTCAATTGACGATATTTGTCCCTAGTAGTTTCTAGTACATTATTTGGGAGTACCAAAATAATACAGGGATGCAATTGACACTTTTCAATTATACAACTATGCAAGTGAATTTAACAAGTTTTAAGAGACTCCCTCTATTCCCCTTCCCTCTATAATACATCATACATATAGCACCAATATATCTACACTTACATCTACAGTGATACAAATAATACCGAGATTTCTTTTTTATAATTTAGTACGGATATCAAGGAGAGAGAAAAACAAAGGGGAAAAGGTGGAGTTTAAGAACAAAGAAGAGGTGTAACAGTGTTCAATCCAATAAAACTATACGATTTGCATCAGAAGGGTTACTCAAAATATATATAGAACTTTTTTTACAGGTAATGTTTGAAATTAATGCCATTGAATGGATATGAAAATAAGCTATTTTTTTTTTTGTAAAAGTTCAAGCAGTAATAAAAAAAAAAAAGATGAGCTGCAGATATTCATAACCTTACAACATATGAAGATGCAGGCTTATTATAAACCTGATAACAAGATTTATATTTTGTACAACGTTAATAATTAAATCTATGAACACTACCAGCAAAATACTATATAACCATGCTTCCTTTTTGCCCTCTATTTTTCTTTTCTTTTACAACACCCTTTTTTCAAACAACAAAAACTTTACTTTTTTAAACAAATAGTCAGTTGGTTATCACTCTTTAAATACCAACTAATTCTATTTTTTGCAACATACTTTCCTTCAACTAAAACAGCAAAAAATTACCTCTACTCTCCTTAAAATCAAGATGAACAACATTGAAACTGAATTTGGCTTTGACGAATATATCATGCCCACAACTTATTCTACCATGCCTAAAGTTGGATCTTATGATGCCCAACTTTATCCTTCAGGTACATATACTATATATAAACATTCGAAGAAAAGCTCTTTGAGATTGATCAAATGACGTAATTTTGTAGCATTTGGTTATTATGATACCAATGGACTTGATACATTGAGTCAACCTATCATGATGACACCTGGTTCATATGATATGTATCAAACTACATGTCATGTAACCGCTCCTCCTCCTACTACTACTACTAATGTTCAACATCAGCAACAAGGATCATCCAGTCCTGAATCCATGTCCAGTCGCCTCTCACCTCAAACCGTCTCAACACCTTTATTATCACCTCATCATCAAGCTACTATTACTGAAAAAATTGCCAACGTTAATAAATTGCCTGAATCATTCCTGCCCGAGTTTCATCAATATTCCAAAGAAACTTATGAGAATGGATCCTCCAACAGCAAGAAACGTAGACGTACTAACAGTAAAAAGGATCAAGATGATCAAGATCAACCTAACCAAAGTTCATCTAGCAGTGATCTTGAAGATGATGCTGATGGTGTATCTGCTCAAGAAGTTCGTCGTCAAATTCATATTCAATCTGAACAAAAACGTCGTGCTCAAATCAAGGATGGATTTGAAGAGTTGCGTCAACATTTACCTGGTTGTATCAACAAGAAAATGAGCAAAGCCGCTTTATTACATCGCAGTAAGTTTTCCCTTTTTTTTTCGTAGTGAAAATATTTCATCTAATTAACCTTATTTTAGCTGTTCAACATTTGCAACATTTGAAAAAGAATCAAACTTCTTTGTTGGCTGAATTAGAACGTATGATGAATGAAAATGAACAATTGAGAAAATTCCAAGAATCTGTTTTGCAAAAACAAGCTCTTGAAAGAATGTATCAAATGGGCATGTAAAAATATCTATTTGTAATCTTTCTGTCTCTTTTTTCTTTATTTATATGTCATTTTCTTTTTTTCTTTATATTTTTTATAATAAGCAACACCAGGGTTTGTTATTTTGATACCCAAAATTGCTTGCATGTTCAACGTAGATTCCCCTTTTTTTATTTTTATTTTCTTCCCCTTCTCTCTCTCTCTCTCTCTCTTAAGTTATTTATGATTTGTTTTGCTCAAAGAAAAACATTCAATTTTAATTTTATTTATGGTCCTTTTTTTTATATTATCTCTTTCCCCAATCCCCCTTTCCCCTTTTTTTTTTCACTCAAAATTTCACAATGATTCAAAAAAATAAAATATATAATTGTTTATATTTCAATTTATCTGCCTTTTGTACTAAAAATGCTTGTCATTTATAATAAAACGCACATACCAAATAATATTGTACTAACTAACTATATTTTTTAATAAAGATTGGTAACACAACGTTCAAGCTTAGTCAGTTTAGTTTACATAAAGTAAACTCTTTTATAGTTTTAGGCCTCAAATGAGATATATAGTGAGAAGATAAAAAGACATTATGATCGAACTCCCATTTGATCCTTTCTCTATATCAGTGTTGCTAACTTTTGTATTTGGGATAGGCCTTGAATACTCCAAAATAAACATGAATTAATTTCATTATGTCATCTGTTACTGAAAATATTTTACATCTCTCTATTATTTGGAAAATAGGTCAAACTTGCTGCTTTTTGCTTAAAACATAGGTCCGACCTTTCATCCGTGCTCAACTTTTTTTTTCACTAAATAAAACCAAGAAAACATTATATGTCAATGTACCTGAGATGTTCAAGTTTCATCCAAAAATGAGTATCCGGAAATATCCTATCTTTTGCAGTTGGTATAAATTTTTCAGTGCTAATGTTTCAGATTTTTACTCGTATTTCACTGCCAAAAATTAAAACTTTGAGCCTTCATATCTCTATAAAAAATTAAGCTATACTAACACTGTTTAATAATAAAACTTACTTGTTTTAAAGCACTCTATAACATATTTTAATATTAAAAAATTCTGAGCACTTTTATTTTTATTTATTTTTTTTTGACATTTTTGTCGTGGATTTCAAAATGTTCATTAAATTGAGCAGCATTCTTTTTTACATTCATGTCGTCGAGCTCATTGAGCTCTCTTGGATCCAATTTAGTTTTTTTCAAAATATTGATTTTCCGTGGAGATATCTTCAAAAATGTGTACAAAGAGATACCTTCCTTTCTAGCCTCAATTTTTCTCCCAGTAAACCCTCATCCTAAATTCTGAATTTGAAAAAAAATTGGCTAAAATCTTGTTTTCTCTACCAAAAATGCAGCTAGAAGGTTCGGCAATAGCTCGATCGTTAGATAATTTTGCTTTACATCATATTTCTTACTTATATTTAAAACGTGTTTATAAAAATTGATGGGTATCTTCGAAAAACCTCCAAATCTTCAATTGAATTTTGCGCAAAATTTAATGTGAAAAATTTGTCTAAATTTAATATAAATGGATACAGAATTCAAAACTGTACAAAAACTATTTAATACCCTAATTTGACTTACTTTACAGTTCATAAGCTTTTAAACAAACTTGTTTTTTGAATCATTTTTCGATCTGTTTTACATATCGATTTTGGAACTCAGTTAGCATAGGTTGTAAGCTGTGCCGTAAACTATTATTTTAATTTTCTCGATGAAAAATTAGTATTTTTCATAGAAATAAAAAATGCAGAGTAATTTTGAGTTGGATCTACCTTGTGGATACAAAAAATGAATACCTCAATTTAGGTGCTCACTTTTTTACAATTAATTTTAGATCAGTTTTGATCAATGCTTGGCAAGTACGCTTATATTTTGATATTAACTCTTTTATATTTAGACAGATATCAATGAACCATAGAGGGAAGATACCTATTATGAAAGTTGCAAACTTACAGAAGTTGTGCAATACTACTAGAAGATATTTTGGGAGATTATAATATCTCCATCCTTTTTCCTCGGCCATCTCTTCTTTTTAATCTCACTGGGCTTTTGGATGCTCGTGCGAGGTTTTTTAACGGCGGACGCCTAATTCCACATAATTCAAACAATGAGTTATGATCTAAACTGATAGATATTGCAGATTTTAGGGGTAATAACTAGGCTGGTTAGCTTGGTATACAGCAACAAGCAACAAGAAAAAAACCTTTTATTTTCTCATCTGCAAGCCAGATTGATGGGTGACAGTGTCGGTTTTCGAGGATATTAAACAGCCAATTTTGAAGTCAATTCCATTTCTAACTCATATTGAAATGTAATTCTTATAAATACAGTAGTCTTTTAAACCAAGACCTAGAAGCTCTTGGTTCTTTCTTTTACCATTAGTTTTTCTGGTAATAAAGTCTATGTTCTCCATGATAAATGTTACTAGTCTTTATTATTGTTATTTCTATAAATAAGATTGTATGTATCCATAAACTTTCAAAGGATTTACATTATTTAGCGCAATTAAAACCTTGCTAATAAATTGCTCATTTCAGCCAATGTAAAAGTAGCATTACGGAGCATGAACTATAAACTAAGCAAAATTGTAGGCAATATCGGTTACTACGTTACTACTACTGTATAACAGAAACATAAAATTTTCTACTAGAAAAACCGTCTGCCATATCATACATTGATTAAAAAATTGAAAAAGCGAGCCCGTAGAGCGACGCCATAATTGAGGAAAGCAAGGTTGAACGGCTAAGTCTCTTATACTATGGTATATCTAAGTTTTAAACAAAAAAGCGTTTTTTTTTTATAACTTTTCTTATATTTAACCATGTATGGTCTGAAAATTCAGTTTTTGTAGCGGACATTTTCGAGGCTCATTTTACCCTTACCAACACTCATGATTTAGATCAAAAAACAGAAAAATCAAATTTTGATACCAAAATCAACGTTTAAATATACTACATTGTGAGAGAAAATTGTAGCCATAACTAATACACATTTTACAAAAGCTTAATATTAAATGTTAATTAATGAAAATTTGTACTTCTGTCCCAAAAACGGAATTTCGGTTAAAGAATTTTCATGTAATATTTTGCAATAAAAGTGTTTGTTATTTTTTATTGAACAAATAGGGCGCTAAATTGTCTATATGCGTATATTTTTTGTTTTTATAATTGGTAGTATAATTAACTCTAAATTTGCAAAACCAGAAAAAAAAATTCGGAAAATGTCAAAATTGATGATCTGGACAAGAATAATTTTCGGAATTAATATTCCGCTTATAGGCCTTGTAAGTCTTAAAAACAAGAGATTTTATAATACTGGAAATTTTTTTCAAGAATTAATGATGCTGTACCCACTTGATTCAAGCTTATTGTGATAGATCAATTGGTTGTCAAACTGGATATATAATATGGAGGATTATATGTCTGACTTTGATTCTATGATTGGATATGAGAGGTTGGTGTTACTAATTGTAATTGCTAGTACTAGTATACGATTATTACCTATGATTGATTATATGGGATTATATAATAACTGGTTATAAGTAACAATGATAATTAAGTAATATATATATTTATTTGGAATGTGGTCATAAATATGATAAGAGGAGAGGAAAGAACAGATAAATTCACTAATGTGCAATTGATCCGTTCTTGGTTGTTATTTATATGATGTGCAATATGCTTATGTGATGTAACTGGATCATTACACCTATTACTGTAAATCTTTATACATGTTAATATTATGAGAAACGATATATAAAATAAAAATATACTTATAATTAAAGTTTATTATTAATAACACGTGACATGTGATAATAAGAAATTAATCAAATTATAGAAATTATTTATTTTTTTTGCAATTAATAATTTTAAAGAAAATAAGATCATAATTAATTATTATATTACTTTTGATATATTTGTTAATTATGTGTTATATGTAATATTCTTTCTAGATTCATTTTATTCAATATTAGAATATTCCACAATTTTTTTTTCTTTATAAAAATCGATTAAAAAAAGCACCTCGTAAGTTTATGGTAACTTACAAGTTTCAATATATGTGATTATTTTTAGTATTTCTATGTCATGTGATTTTTTAAACAATATGAAAATATAATAATATTTGTAGTATTACACGTTTCTCTATGTGGTAGTTTATTTGATAATAATATATTCTTACGTTATAATTATTTCGTTAGAGGTGATTTACATTGAGTTTTAGCCTTATCTTTCCAATATCATAAACATAAACATAAACATAAACATGGCCATCACTGGAACTTATTATTGCCGCCTTTTTACCCCCTTTGTCCCAAGCCAATTTATTCAATGCTTTACTAGAACCAACATAAGTACTTACAAATGGCTCCTCGGTATTTGTATTCAAATTCCATAAAATAAATTGAGTGGTTCCATCTACAGTAATATCAAACATATCCTCAGCCCGCCGCCTTATGATAAATGTCAATCTAAAATCAGAAACATCCCACTGTCATTGTTATAAGCTATGAAAAGCTTGATTTTTAATAATACAGCAATTAAATAAAAACAAGATGGTACTAGTAGCATTTGGTGAGTATTTAACATATAAGTAAGTTTGATAAAGTATGTGTAATGAGTCAAACATTTCAGTGTCATTCATGCAGAATCTTGCCTCATTCCTTATATAAATACTACAAGGAAATAATCATTGCATGATCCCTTGTAGATTTATATATCTTGTTACACTCCCTTTACTTTTATTTATTTACTAATAAATATTTAAAATACTGAGAGTTTATGGATACATACAATCTTATTTATAGAAATAGTAATAATAAAGACTAGTAACATTTATCATGGAGAACATAGACTTTATTACCAGAAAAACTAATGGTAAAAGAAAGAACCAAGAGCTTCTAGGTCTTGGTTTAAAAGACTACTGTATTTATAAGAATTACATTTCAATATGAGTTAGAAATGGAATTGACTTCAAAATTGGCTGTTTAATATCCTCGAAAACCGACACTGTCACCCATCAATCTGGCTTGCAGATGAGAAAATAAAAGGTTTTTTTCTTGTTGCTTGTTGCTGTATACCAAGCTAACCAGCCTAGTTATTACCCCTAAAATCTGCAATATCTATCAGTTTAGATCATAACTCATTGTTTGAATTATGTGGAATTAGGCGTCCGCCGTTAAAAAACCTCGCACGAGCATCCAAAAGCCCAGTGAGATTAAAAAGAAGAGATGGCCGAGGAAAAAGGATGGAGATATTATAATCTCCCAAAATATCTTCTAGTAGTATTGCACAACTTCTGTAAGTTTGCAACTTTCATAATAGGTATCTTCCCTCTATGGTTCATTGATATCTGTCTAAATATAAAAGAGTTAATATCAAAATATAAGCGTACTTGCCAAGCATTGATCAAAACTGATCTAAAATTAATTGTAAAAAAGTGAGCACCTAAATTGAGGTATTCATTTTTTGTATCCACAAGGTAGATCCAACTCAAAATTACTCTGCATTTTTTATTTCTATGAAAAATACTAATTTTTCATCGAGAAAATTAAAATAATAGTTTACGGCACAGCTTACAACCTATGCTAACTGAGTTCCAAAATCGATATGTAAAACAGATCGAAAAATGATTCAAAAAACAAGTTTGTTTAAAAGCTTATGAACTGTAAAGTAAGTCAAATTAGGGTATTAAATAGTTTTTGTACAGTTTTGAATTCTGTATCCATTTATATTAAATTTAGACAAATTTTTCACATTAAATTTTGCGCAAAATTCAATTGAAGATTTGGAGGTTTTTCGAAGATACCCATCAATTTTTATAAACACGTTTTAAATATAAGTAAGAAATATGATGTAAAGCAAAATTATCTAACGATCGAGCTATTGCCGAACCTTCTAGCTGCATTTTTGGTAGAGAAAACAAGATTTTAGCCAATTTTTTTTCAAATTCAGAATTTAGGATGAGGGTTTACTGGGAGAAAAATTGAGGCTAGAAAGGAAGGTATCTCTTTGTACACATTTTTGAAGATATCTCCACGGAAAATCAATATTTTGAAAAAAACTAAATTGGATCCAAGAGAGCTCAATGAGCTCGACGACATGAATGTAAAAAAGAATGCTGCTCAATTTAATGAACATTTTGAAATCCACGACAAAAATGTCAAAAAAAAATAAATAAAAATAAAAGTGCTCAGAATTTTTTAATATTAAAATATGTTATAGAGTGCTTTAAAACAAGTAAGTTTTATTATTAAACAGTGTTAGTATAGCTTAATTTTTTATAGAGATATGAAGGCTCAAAGTTTTAATTTTTGGCAGTGAAATACGAGTAAAAATCTGAAACATTAGCACTGAAAAATTTATACCAACTGCAAAAGATAGGATATTTCCGGATACTCATTTTTGGATGAAACTTGAACATCTCAGGTACATTGACATATAATGTTTTCTTGGTTTTATTTAGTGAAAAAAAAAGTTGAGCAGGATTGAAAAGTGAGACTCAATTTTCAAGGAAAAGCAGTGAATTTTATTTATTTTTGAGTCTTTTGTGGGATATAAAATAAACCTAGGAAGAGGAAACATAATTCGACCAATTTATATGTATATAACAGCGTCTAAGATATATTCTGAAAAGCGTTTCGTATGGAATTAAATATGGAAAAGAGGACATGTTCTGATTTTGCAGATCAAAAAATTTTGAGAGGATACCAACAAAAATTATTAAAATCCATTTAACATAGGGAGTCTAACGTTGTCTGATACAGTCATCCAAGGCCAAGTCAATGGTTTGTCAACTTCAAAGTGTAAGCAAAGAAACAAAACGTAGTGGATCAATGTAACTGTCTGTATTATTTTTATTGGTTTATGAATTGAAGACTTTAGATGTGTCATGCCGAGGAATTTCAGGCTTGAACAAGAGAAAAAGGACAGTCTTTTAGCAACCTCATTTTAATATTATACTCAAGAGCATGGAATTATCTAGATCACTATTCCAATCAGCTATATCTCTCCAAAAATATGCGATACGAACAACCAAATTTAACTTTTTTGTTGTTTTCGTGATGTAAATCATGATTAAAAAAAAACATTTTATAGAGAACATTTACATTAATGCTCTTCTTTATCACAACCGAAAACTTCCCCTAATGTGACTGTACAAAAAGGGGTTTGTTTTGAAAGCAAAAAGCGTGAAAAAAAAAATTGTTTTCCTTGCTTGCCCTTACTACAAAAAATCGAATCATGTCAGAACCAACAGATACACCCGGTGTAAAGAAAACAACCAGACGTTTTGCACCCGTAAAGAGAGGTGGTAAAAGTCCAGCAGCTCAAAGACGTGCAGCAGCGGCCGCAGCAGCAGAAGCAGAATCATCTTCTGTCAAACAGGAAGCATCAGAAAGCTCAAATACCGCCGCCGCTGGTACATCAACCGAATCTTCTACAACAGCAGAAGGAGGAAATGCTACTGCCAAATCTACACCTATTGGCACAATTCGTCCTGAAGGTTCTGGATCTGGTAGATTACAAAGTGTCAATGATGGACAAAAGACAAGAGGTGGAACTATGAAAGTATGTTTTTTTTTGACATTTCGATATCATTTATTGACAAACATTGTTATATATTAGATGAAATTTAAACCTACCGTTCCTCATAAAAGAAACAAGAAAGAAGTGTCTTCTTCAGCAATTGATGATGCACTTAGTAGACCTGGTGGTAATCATCGTGGAGGAGAAAGAGGTCGTGGAGGTCGTGGACGAGGAGGAAGAGGAAGAGGAAGAGGAAGAGGATTAGTTATTGTCGATGAATCTACTGCTTCAGGTATTTTCTCATTGGGTCCTTCAGCAGTTTCAAGAGGAAGACCTGGATTTGGAGGCGCTGGATTTGCCTCTTATGGTGGTGATGTACCTTCTAAAGCAGAAGGTGATGATGCCAATTCTGACATGGTGGAAATGTTTACTTCTTCTGCTGGTAAAGATAATCCTGTTACATTTAGACATATTTCTCGACTTGAAGGAGATATCGATCCTGTTACATTAAAGCAATCTGTTGGTAAAATTCCATGGATGACAGTTAAATCACAACAGAAAGAAAAGAAAAATACATCAGCAACAGAAAATAGTGATAAAATAAAAACGGAATCAATTGATGATGTTGATATGGATGCTTCTAATAAAACCACAACAATAGAAGATGATGACGATGATGATGTTAGCAAAGTTCTTGATACAATTGATTCATTAGTAGACGATGCAGAAGAAGAAACAGAACAAAAGGAAGCGCCTCCTGTATTCATGGACAGTGATTCACCCGCTCAAAATATATTTGCATTAGACGAAAAGCAACGTCTTGTTTGTGTTGCAGAAGAAGAATTATTATATTTCCAATTACCTACCGTCGTACCTAAATTCGAAAAACCCAAAAGCGATGAACCAGCTGTTGATGTTGTCATGGCAGATGATGTTGATAAAGTAAAAGAAGAAAATACCGATAGTAGCCCATTACCAGCCGCTGCAAAAAAGGCATCGTCATCATTATTAGAAGATGCAATGGCTAATTTGGGATTAGAAGATATGCCTGATGGTAAAGTTGGCAAATTGATTGTATATAAAAGTGGAAAAGTCAAGATGCAGTTTGGATCAATTTTAATGGATGTCAATCAAGGTATGCAATCTACCTTTTTAGAGAATATTATGGTTGTGGATCATGAAAGTGAAGACTCAAAGAAAGCCATTGAATTGGGTCATATTGTGCAGAAATTTGTTTGTGCTCCCAATATGGATGCGCTTTTAAATGAGTCGTTGAATTAAAAAATAAAATAAAAAAAGACTTTCCTTTTCTCACACAGTTCTTAAAACATGTTGACAGCATTTATTAGTTTTGCTTGTTTGATTGCTATATTAGCATATGCTTATTCTAGTCTTGCACAGTTTCAAAAACTGTTGCCATTCTCTACAAATAATATTTTGATTGTAACAGCCCATCCTGATGATGAGTGCATGTTTTTCGGTCCAACTATTACTTCTATTAGAACAATGACAAAGTCGCGTATTCATGTATTATGCTTATCAGCTGGTATAATAAATAGCATGGAGCATTTGATTTTGCAGTTGACATTATTATCTTACTAGGCAACGCTGATGGTCTAGGCGTTATTAGAAAAAAGGAACTGGTCAAGAGCTGTCAAACATTTGGCATCCAAACCTCTCATGTTAAATCTCTTGATTTACCGTATGTAAAATTGCAGAAATACAAAATGACATACATTTCTGATATATTAAATATAGTGAGTTACAAGATGGTATGCAAAATCAATGGAATGTCAATGTGATTTCTCAAGTAGTAAAAGATTATGTAACAAAGCAGAAGATTGACACGGTAAAATAATTAAAATACAACCTCCCCCCCAAAAAAAACAAACACACCTAAATGTTTTAGTTAGATTATCACTTTTGATGATCATGGTGTTTCTGAACATCCCAATCACATTGCAGCATATAACGGAGCAAGGTAAATAAACAAAATAGAAACTCCAATAATACATTGACTAATCATACAAAAAGAGCATTTGCACAACAAGAAAAGACCAAGAACATTAAATTCTACAAACTTACGTCTGTTTCATTGATTCGTAAATACATTGGCATTTTTGATTTAATAATTCCAAATGACAAGAAATCAATTGAAATGATTTCACCTCCATTTGCGTATTTAACAACCCATAAAGCAATGCGACAACACCAAAGTCAATTGGTTTGGTTTAGATGGTTGTATGTCACTTTTTCAAGATACATGTTTATCAATGATCTAGTTCAAGAAACAGATTTGTGATTGGAACCATTAACAAACAATAAAGGGAGAAAAAAAAGAAAAAATTTTATACGCTAAAAAAAAAAAGGCTAATCTTCATACACAGCAAGTGATGATATGGACAAACCATACAAACCAAATGGTACTCGCTTTCTTTCAATTATTATAGTGTACACACACCCATTCGATATCATTAAATAATTTTTTTTTTTTCATTATTACGAAAAAAAACTTTCCTTTTTTCCCTTTTCTCTTTCCTTTTGTTTCTCTCCCTCTCTTTCATTTTATAATATTCCGAATTATAATAAAAAATCAATTTCAACATGAGTTTAACAGAAGATAATAATAGCAACAATAATAAAAGTAAGAAAAAAAAAAAAAAAAAAAAAAAAGCAAGAAAAATTGAAATGCCAAATAAAGAAATAACCAAATCTTTAGGTGATAATAAAAAGCATCAAGATTACAAGAAGCGTATTCGAGAAATTGAAGAGGTTTGTATTCAAAATTCATGAAATAAAATGGACAGCACACGTTAACGCATATTCACTGTTAGGAAAATGATAATATAACTGCTCAACTTGCTAAAGCACGCCATCATATTAAAAGACTTCGAGTTGAAAGAATGTAAGAAAAGAATAACATTCAATGTTTCATCATCTCTTTAATTTACGCATAATATCTAGTGTTTTGTTGGAGGAAATTGACGATTTAAGACAAGTTCGCCCTGCTCCTCGTTCTAATAAAAAGTCTAATGGATTATCTGCTATTGCTGCTGCTTCTGCCGGTGCTGAAAGTGATTCTGAAATGTCGATTTCAGAATCAGTTATAGTAAGTTGTTTATTGATTTTATTGCCTCTCCCAAAAAACAACAATCATTAACATTTCAAAAAGTCTGATGTTAAAGGAACCCGAAAAAATGCTTCAGCAACACCTAGAAAAAAGAGAGATCCTAATGCACCAAAGGGTCCTGGTAATGTATTCTTCCTATATTGTCGTATGGAACGTGATAACATTAAGGATGAAGTACCCAATGAAAGTTTGGGCGAGGTGACTCGTTTGCTTGGTCAAAAGTGGAAAGCACTTACCAAAGAAGAAAAGCAAAAGTACTATGACATTTACAAAAGAGAACAAGATGAATATGAGGTTGCTATGAAGAGTTATACAGCTGCTGGCGGTGGAATTGAAGGCGCTGCAGCAGTTGAAGCAGCAGCAAATAAAATTAAGCAAGGAAAAGAAGAAGAAGAAGGAGAGGATCACGACGATAAATTAGATATAGATGATGAGGAAATTGATATGCTTCAAGAAGATGATGAAGATGATATAATTGATGATGATGATGATGACGAACTCATGTATGGTGTTCCTGATGAAGAAGATGATTTACCAAAGCCTGTTGATATTTCATCTATTCCTCCACAACCATCAACTACTAACCACATCTTCCAACAACAACAGCAACAACAACAACAACAACAACAGCAACAACAACAGCAACAACAACATCTTGCTCCTCATGCTGCTTTTGTTTCTCCACCTTCTTCAATAGCAACAGATCAATCTACTCCTATGCCTGAAACACCTAATAATGCTGCCTTATAAAGTGGATAATAGATTTTCTTTCACATCCTTCTCGATTTTTTTTTCTTTTTATTTTTATTATTATTATTATATATATATAAATCAAATTTCTACTAGTTAATAGGTTTAATCTAAAATGATCCAAAACAAAAAACAAAAAAATTAGATTATAACAAAAAAAAAAAGCACTAATAAAAATCAAATTTTACCTTGAAATGCAGTGAAATTAAAGAGAAAACAAATGCTTTCAAATCTTGAACAAGATAATAAAATGCACGTAAACCATCAGGATCTTTACTATCTTGAACTTCCACAAGTGAGCTCAATTTGGATGTCTGTCAAATTACATTTGTTAAATTCTGTAAGGGGTCAAAACAAACTATCACCTTACCTCAAATGAAATGTGTTCATTACCGAGACGTACTTCGATTTCTTGACTACCAACTACATTTTTGGTTGGCCATTGACTATCATCTTCTCTAGAAACGTTGTAAATATACATTGGTTAGTTCAATTGAACAGGGATATGTGCTGTATGTTAAGGAGAACTCACTTCATGACTTCACTGTCTTCAATAATTCTCTTCAACTCGTCAATAACAGCTGCACTAACGTACACTAAAAAAAAAAAATCAACATTTGATTCCCTATAAAATTCAGAAAAAACTTACTTTCTTTCTTGATCAAACTGTCGTTTCTATAGTTGGAGTTATTAGCATATCGACAAAGGCCATCAGACCTAAACTCGAACTCTAAAAACTCATGACCATATCGTCCACGATGGCCGCTGCTACATAGGGAATGAGTATGTAGGTATAGAAACGTATTTCTTTCTAAAACTTACTAGTATCTAACGTAGAATTCGGATTCGCCAGACATGTTTTTATGGATTATTGAATGAAGGGTAAATGTGAAAAAGAAAATATATTGCTCTCGCGTTTAATGGTAACAAGGAAGGATAAATCGCTTGTCACATCCAGCCTATTTGATTCACGGCTTGGACAGGACCTTACTTTTTTAAAGAGTTTTCACGCCATATTGAAGTAATTAAAGCTACAGAATTAAAATTTGCTTTATATATTAACATATCATAGTATACTTTCCTATTTTTTTCTTTGCAAAAAAGCTATTATTGAAGCTTGTTTTGCCGTTAATTTAATTCATGTTGATGTGGTATGAGCCTTTTGATAAATATTTGTCGGAGATTAAATATATAAATATCCCCGCCCGTTTTTATTCTCCGATGTATTTTGGTTGTTTTCTTTGATCATTTACATCTACTTGCAAGACATTTAAAAAGTTCTAGTTAGCTTTTTTTTCATACTATAACATCCAAAATGTTTGTCTATGCAATTTGGTTTTAAAAAAGCTGCATCTAATGCTTTGTGAAAGCCGTTTTAATTTGAGGTCTCAGCCTTGAGATACTCGTCTAAAATCAGCCATTTACTGCACTAAAAAACCACATTTTTGGAAAAAAAAGACATTCTAATTAGTTTTCATATAGTCATTATTATTTTCTAAAATTTTAATTTGTATTGGCTAATTTCAATTGATAAAAATGAATCCTACAAAAGTTTGGCATAATATAATATTTAAAGCGGCGATTATATCAATTTCAAGCTTTTCAGTATGAGCTTCAGCAGAAAAAAAAAAAAAAAAAAGCATGCATTATCCTTAATATTTACTTGAATTGATCAAAGTATGCATTAATTACTTTGAGGTATTCAAGTATAAATTAAAATATGTAAAATTTATGCACCATTTATAGATACTTTGTTGCTATATATGTGGTATTTCTCTTGAGTAATGAAAAAAGAGAGTAAAAATATACACTAATTCCTTGAGAAAATCAGGAGAGAAAAGTATAACTTGAACTGTTCAACTCATCTTGAAAGCTCTTTGTTACAAAGATGATTTATAAAAGGTTTGGCTTAGAATATATATATATTTATATATAATGGCTTACCACTAGTGCAGGTTAGAATTCGAGTACCCAGCGTCCTATATTTAATAAAGCCTGTGCTTGAATCAAATCAAGTTAGGGCGTGCCACATTTGTGGATGTTGCTGTTGCTTGCAGTGAGTATATACTTAGTTTTAAAACAAGGTTCACATGCTTCTCAAAGATCAGCACATTATATACACATACAGTACACGAAAGGTATTAAAATGACGTTAGCTTGAAACTTTTTAAAGTAAACGATTTATTTAGTAATCTCCCAGATTTTCTGTGCATTTATACACGCACACTTGAGGTTTTCAGCAGCAAAACAAGAAAAATAAATATTTGACCAGTGTTTGGGGAGATGGTAAAATGTTACACAATTGCATTTTCTGTACTCTTGCTTTAGTGAGAATATTACATACATTAGTAGCAGAACACTTTGATTTTCGAGTAGTTTTATATTTTATAACAACATCAAGACCAGACTGACATTTATTTAAAAACCCATTCGTGTATATACTGTATATACACAGCCACAGAAAACTTATAAATATACGTACACAAAGGTACAGTTGAAATTAAGATTAAGTAATCTTTATCAAAAACATGTAGTATAAATGTGCGCTGTATTACCCTTCGTAGATTTTAAAAGAGCACTGCAAATCCGAGGATTTCACCAATAAACTATTAGGTTACCTAAATAATTGCAAACATTACACAACAAGGGCTGTAAATCTTGTTTGTGGGTATAAATGAGAGTATCATATAAAAAATAATTTGCAAAATACAAAAAAAAAAGTGTGTACAATTTAATAATTTGATAGATACTGTATATATACAGCCAAATTAAAGTAATTGACTTTTTACGGATATTTATGTTTCTATTTCTCCAACATTTCATCTCGTTGTATATTGATTTAACATGTATTCCCTTGCGGTCGGTCATATATTTTATTAAACATTGTATTGTACTATTGCCTCTATTCCTTAAGTAGGCAAGGCCAGTTCCTGAATTTATTGATTTCTTGTAATAAAATGCATTTTTATTGTAATTTATATGAAAATACGTATATTTGAAAAGGTTGTTCCTGAACTATAAAATATTTTGATCCCTTTTACTATACAGCTTTTTATACATGTACTTGTGGTTTTACTCGATTACCAAGCAGCTTTATGTATTCAAGTACAGTATAACACAACTTCTTTTTAGTGGTGTTCACTTTTATATTGATACTTGCTACCATGTCTATTTTATTAAGGTTTCACATAAACATTACTTACTGCTACCCGATTTTCGATACTAATCCAATTTGAATTAAATATATATATTTGCAAATCAAAAAGTGTTAGAGTTTGCTCCTTTTTCTCTTTTCCATTGATTTTGTTTTTCTCTTTACTTTTTTTTTTTTTTTTTTTTTCATCATTCATACAAACAAATTAACATGAACCATAATGATTCATTTTGGCTTGTATGTGATGAAAATAATCCGCAAAACTGTCATTGCGATTGGAGAGTTACTATAGTAGATTGTATAGAAAGAGAACCTATGTTGTATATATATATTGTGAATGCAATTTGGTCGTTTATAGTAGCAGTGATGGGTGCGTTTTTGATTTAGAAGATATACAAACAGAAAAAGTTTATTAATCTCTCTGTAAAAAAAAAAAAAAAGCTGCTGGATTATTATGGCATAGAGTTATCAACAAAAGGTTACCTATATTTGATTTTGGATCTCCATTTGGATACTTTATCAGACCAAAGCCAATTGAAGCCATGTTATTATTTGGAGTCATCTTTAATATGCGTAAATATATATCTTAAACAACATTTTGAAAAGCATTATAATATTAATCGACACTTTTTTTTTGAATATAGTCAGAGTTGTAGATGCTGTACTACTTATTACAGATGCAGCACCTAATGCCATATTTAGAGCAAGTAAATATACACATTACAATATACCTACAACGAAATCTAATAAACATTGTATAGTTTTATACGAATTACCATGGCAATTTGGTATATGTGCATTTGCATGTTATTTATTTGGCATTGCACATACAGTATCAAATGTATGTTTTTACATTGATTTCTGATACAATTTTGACTAATATCTATTACAAAAACAGAGCAGCAAACTCATTGAAAATAGTTGGTTTAAAATCTCTATCAAAATCGACATTATATGCTCAATCTTCATCACATTACCATTCCTTACCAACAATATATGTTCAATTGCAGCGGCTGTTTATGCAGAACAAGGCAACTTTGCAAAAGCCAAAATATTTACAGATGCATTGTATTACTTATGGGCAGCTTACTGTTTTATATTAGCAACTTGGATTTTGTTTGCAGGTTTAAGGTTAATCAAGATTCTACAAAAGCATTTAGACAATCAAGGCGATGATGCTAATAGTTTATCTATCCACAAGATCAAAAATGGTCTTTTTAAAGTAAAAAATACATTGCATATTTGCAAATACTCGTGTATATATATATATATAAATATTGACTATTTACTTAGGTTCGCATGATCATGTCAATCAGCATTACATCCTTGTTTATATTCTCTTTTATTAAATGCATGTACGGCATTATGAGAGTAAGATTACTGCTAGATCATGGTTTAAACTTGGCAGTTGCAATTGTTTGGACATATGATGGTACATTGGCATCAATGCTTGTTGTAATGACAGTGCTAATCAAGTAAGTTTTAATTTTAATACATATTACAACTTTTACTAAATTGAACAAAATATTTAGTCCAAAAGCACTGGCCTCCTTGAGTTTATCTTCTTCAAGCCACGGTAGATCATCTGAATCATACAATCGAACTACTACTAGATTGAATTTCGCCATCTACAAAGATGATTCTACATTAGCTACAGCAAGCCATCCTGAAGTCAGAAAAGACAAAAACTATAATTTCTACAGACAATCATTAGATGATTTATCTCAAGAGCAAAAAAATTATTACTATGCTTCCTCCCCTCCACATAATATTATAATATCAGAATTTAATGAACAAAAGAATATATCAGCTACACAACTTGTGCTACCATCACATCAATAATACAAATACAAATAAATTTTACCTATTGTAGTTTATAAAAGTCGAGAAAAAACGTGGCATTTACCCCTTTAAAGGCTCTCGACATTCTCAAAATCATCCCATTTGGTGTAATATCCCCCTCTCTCTCTCTCCCCCCTTTATTTTTGTCAATAGAATAAAGTCGCCCCCATCTCTCCTCCAACAAAAAATCTTCTCTCTGTCTCTCTCTCTCTCTCTCCTTTTTTCCGTATATATAATAAAGTTTACCTTTTTTTTTTACAAGTTTAAATAGAAACTTGGAGGATATGCTTAGTTAGAAAATGACACGTTCCTTAATACAACAACAATCCTTTAATCAAGACGATTTAGCTAACGAATGGGAAGAAGCTTATCAAAACAAATCAAATATTTTAAAGCGTTCTACAATTAATAGCAATACTACAAATAATACATTCAACCATTATAACGCTATTTTCAGCGATGATGATGAAGATGAAGATCAGCAACAACAAACACAGCAAGGTCTTACTTCTCGATGGTTTCATACACAACAACAGAATAATTCATCTGCACCTACTATCCCTTCGTCTTCTAATGCAACCTATATTGATCCAGTGCTCAGTTCTTCAACATATCACATACACCAAGCTGATAATGCATTACTGACTTTGAAACATGTCATTTTGGAAGATGGTTGGAAAAAGGCCCTCAAACATAAAAGTGGGGTAATGGTTCATATGAAAAACGGAATTCATAAAGGGGATAGAACTCCAATATTTAAAGGCGAGGCAATTATTCAAGGGTTTTCCCCACAAGCTATATTCTATGTAATTGGTATGCGTAAATTATGGGATGAACAGTAAGTTTGCTTTTGAGATGGTTATGTGTGTGTGTGTATGTCCTACTAAATCATCATAGATATGAAGATGGAAACCTTGTAGAAAACTTGAATGATACAACCTCACTCACTTACGAGGTGATGAAACCAACGACTACCAGCAAGTAAGTATTTATATATTTCTTGAAATAGAAAATACTTGTTTATCATGGACCTCATCTTGTATTTTATTACAAAATATACTCATACATCCCCTTAAAAATATGATTTCATCAGATCAAGAGATCTAGCATTAGTTGAGAAAATTGAATGCACTCAAAATGGTGCTATTGTATTTGCATGTACAAGTGTAGAAACTCCAAGAATACCTAAAATGAGTGGAAGGACTCGAGCTAATACAAAGGCAAGTAGCAAAAAAAAAAAAAAGATCTTCAAAACAATCAATTAATTTGAAAAAAATAGTTACAAGGTTGGGTATTGGAACCGCTGCATGGTGGTCCTCATCCAGCAACTAAAGTAATATTTGTTGTACAAGAAAATATGAAAGGTTGGGTCCCAGGATTTGCGAAAAAGACATTAGCTCGAAGACCATTAGTTATTGCAAAAGTAGCAGAATATTTGGAAAGAAAGACTGAAAGAATACGATCTCAACAAACTAATAAAAATGGACTATTACAGTCTATTAATAGTGGACATAGTAGAAGGCCTTCTGTTATGAGCAGTAATTTACAATCACTTTCACCACAACAACCACTTCGTCATTTTAATAGTTCTAATCGATTGTTACAACAACAACAACAACAACAACAACCTTCAACATCGTCAGAGCAACACTTGCATCATTCTACTATTTTGGTAGCACCACAGCAACAAATACCGCAACAACAACAACAACAACAACAACAACAACAACAACAGCCAACACCAATTATTGGGCCTCCACAACAACCACAACAACCACCATCGATTAATAAAAAACACATTTCATTTGCTGATCATGATATAACATATACAGCAAATCAACCACCACAAAATACAGTAGCTATCGATAATACCTCTACAATAAATCCATATCATCATAAAAATGCATTACCCGTGCCAGCTAAAAATAATCCACGAGGAGGACACTTGTACCCTTCTCATCGTCATCCAATTCAGAAAGTAGAAAGCATTCAATTGCTTAAAAAACTTACATTTTCGCTTGATAATTGGAATCTAACAAAAGAATTAGATGATGGGTCAAAACATTTTACTTTTAACTCACATATATTGTCAGATGATGATGAAGAGAATGAATTCATGCTGAAAAAACAGCAACAACAACAACAAAAGCATACGAGCAAGAATAGTTCAAGAAAGGTACCATTTATCCGAGCAGATGGATTGATCAAGGGAGGATGGACTGCAGAACAATTGTGTTCTGTAATTCATTGCTTTGGATCAAGAAAGATTTGTAAGTATTCTCACAAGTTAAAATGCAAACCGCTAACATTTTGCAACAACTAGGGGATCCTTCTTTTGAAGATGGACAAACAATTGAAAGATTTAGTCAAAAAGAATACTTGGTACAATGGTTTTCAGGAAGTATGCTTCCTATTACCAGTATTGATTTATCAGCAATTACTAGTATTGAAACGGACCCCATTACTGGCACAGTGTATACTGCCACTACCAGTGTAACTGATCAGCAAATACCACTTGATGAAGCGGGCCATCGTATTCGTGCCTATACTGATTTATATGGTTGGGTATTCCGTCCTAAATTTGACAAGCATGGTCATACCGTACAAGTAGCTGTCAGTTTTGTTTGTAATATGGATTTCAAGTACGCATTACCTCAACATGTTTTACAGACATGGATGGATACATCTTTACAATCCATTACTCACATGCATCACTACTTGTCTCAATACGGCTGTCCTCCTTATATCCGTAGAGTAGCAGGCAAAGTTGTTCAAGAAGGATTTGATGCATTAACAAATAATTATCAAATCATCTTCATTGCTAAACACCAGCCCTCTAATTCTTATCGGGCACGTAAACAACAGCAACGACAACAAAGCTCCTCTTTATGGTGCACAGATATTCGATTCCATCGTACCATGTTTCCTCATGGTTTGGATATCAAGATCATGCCAGAGAACATAGCTCGTGTGCAAGTATCTCCCAAAGAACAAAAAAGCATTAAAATCTTTACCACAGATGAAGCGATTGATGGTAAACAAGTGACATTTACATTAACTCCATTGCATCATAATGAGGCTACACATTATACAACATATCGATACAATGGAGAATTGTTTACTCAAAAACAACTACAAGCAATTGATAATTCTTCTAAATCAGAAGATGGTGAAACTACAGCTACTTCTGAACCTCCTACACCAAATGCTACTACCACACAATTTATCAAACAAATCATAGTAGACGGTGAATCTTCTCTTTCATCTACTTCAACGGCTGGTATCAATGATACTGTTACTGAAGCTGTGGTTAGAGCCCTTGAAAAAGAAGGCGAGAAACAGAAACAAGATGTTGCCCCTTCCATCACAGTTACCAAGGTTGAGATTGAGAAAATATTCAAAAAGGATGTGAATGAGGAAAAGAAAAAGAAGGAGGCATCAACAGAAGAAATAGAAGCATTGCCAATTCCATTAAAGGTGCCGAAAGGTTATTTACTTGTTCCTGAACATCAGGTAAATGTTGTATATATTGTAATATGTTTTGGTAGTTGACACTGTTTTTCTTATATATTATAGAATAATAATATTATCATAATTACAGATGAACTTTCATTTAATGGTCAACAAATCTCTGCTATTTTCCTTGCCATGGTGATTTGTTATTATATGGGTAAATTCACATCTTGTGGCTCTTGTTAAACCAACTCATGTAGACTGTCATCACTATTATTATTACTACTGTTACTACTGCTACTACTATTACTACTATTACTACATTACTATTACTATATCAAACATTGTCATTATTATTACTATACTACTATCTTATTACTATTATTTAATCCCTAGTTCCCCCCCCATTTCCAATAAAACAGAAACAAAAAACCTCTCGCTTTTTTTTTTTATCTCTTTCTCGTCCAGTGATAAAATCTTCTCATCATTGATATATCAATTGAATCTTTTTTATTTATTTATTATATATATTTTCTAAATTACAAATGTCGTAATTCATGTTGTGTATTTCGTTGAGCGTGATAGTTTGAGTTGATTTCGTTGATTTTGCATTTGTGTTAAAAGGAGGGAGCGGGTGTATATAACGATCTTCTAAAAAAAAAATCAATCCAAATAAATTTATTCTGCCTTTGCTGATTCTTTATCATCAATAATGTTTAATTTTGGCAGATTTGACTTTGCTGCAGTCAAAGAATCCTTTTGTTGCTTTTCGAGATCATTCTTTCTCTTTTCAGCTTGCTTCAATTCCTCAGTCTTGATACGGGTAATACGAGCAAACTTTTTTTTTGTTAAAAAAAATGTTAAAATTTTTTCCTATTCATGTTATATGATAAATCTTTACCTCTTTGGTATGATGAAGACACTCAAGGTAATCGTCACGTTGATCAAGACATTGTTGAGGAGCGTCGGCAGTAGCATAACACTTGTTGAATTCTTGCCAAAAGTGGAAACAACGACCACGACCTATACATACAAAATATTTAATATACAATAATACGGAATTTTCTATTGTTTGTAATTGATAACATTACCGCCATCTAAACCAAAACCGGAAGCCATCTTTTTCTATTTAAATTAATATAAGTTTTGTAAACGAGAAAAGAAAGAGGGGAATCTTGTTGATTCTTGTTTTGTTTTGTATCGGTTTGTCAAATAACAAGAACCCACCCCGCAAAAACAGATTAGAACAGGGTCGTGACGTATAAAAGGATTGGAAAGCAGCAAACAGGCAGAGACCTCCCCCATTGTGAAAAGTGTTGGTAAATTGGTTATCATCTTTTTGACTTGTATGGAAAGGTCACTTGGAAAAAGACATATAGAATCACAATTTAGGTGAAATTTTCGCAAGATTTATCGCATTTTTTTATCAAACGGAAACTGCAATACAACATACATCAAAGCTAAACATTTCATCTTGAATATATTGTTACAATCCAGAAAAATGACATGTCTGGTAATTTAAAATGTCAATGATACTCAATTGAAGTACCAAAGACCAATATTATATCTGCATATATTGAAAGAGTATGAAAAGTCAACAGTGAGATTATAAAATAAGCTTTATTGGAGTTCATTTATTTACAAATCGGAGCGTTAGACCATCTCCAACTAAACATCAAATCAAAAGGTAAGTAAGTAAGCTCAAGGGACTACAGAATGTATAATAGCTTTTTTATACATCTCAGAGCGAATAATGTCATCTAATGAATCCATTAAATACCAAAATACACTGATAAAATCACTATAAAGAAAGAAAAAACCGGGACTCAAATTTACGTTTTTTGGGGTCATGATTGTCAGTTTGATTGTCGATGCTTAGCAACATGGAACTTGAGATAAAAAAAATACGAGAGCTCACCTTAGATGTTACAAAGCAATGCCAAACCAAATTTTTTTATGTTTTCCTTAAAGCATGTGTATAAAAAAACTCTTTAAAAAGTTAGTTCCATAATTTTACTGCTTAAAACTCAATTTTTTTATGATAATTATCTCGTTTCAAAAATAAGCTTTGGCGTTATTTCCAGTAATTAAACTCTAATTATAATTTAATTTTCTATAACATATTCGAATATAAAAATATTTGGAGACATTTTGTTTTTTATTTCTTTTTATCGTGGGAATAAAAGAGTGGTTGAAATATGATAGCAATACCTAACATAGGCCCATATGATAGCGTTAATTGGCATGTATCTGAAGGATTTTGTTTATCAGAAAAATATTGAATTTTGATGCAGAAATTTGAAAAATGTGCAAAAACAATATATGTTCAGTTTCATAACTGGGTTCCAAAATTGATTTGATGGTGAAAAATGAACGAAAAATGAACCAAAAAAAACAATATTTAATAGCTCATGAACTGCAAAGTAAGTCAACCTAGCACATTAAATGGTTTTTGTGCAGGTTTAAATTCTACATCCATATTAACAAAATTCAAAAAAATGTTTCGCGTAAAATTTTGCGTAAAATGCAATTGAAATTTTAGAGGTTTTTTGAAGATAGAGAACACTTTTTATAAAAACATTTTAAATTTAAATAATGGAAGTAACGCACAGCAAAATTATCTATTGGCTGAGCTATTGTTGAACCTTGTAGCTGCATTTTTCGTAGAGAAAATAAGATTTTTGTTCAAAAAATTTTGAAATTCAGAATTTAGGATGAGGGTATACAAGGGGAAAATTGAGGCTAGAAACAAAGGTATCTCTTTGCACACATTTTTTAGAATATCTCCACAAAAAATCAATATTTTGAAAAAAACTAAATTGGGTCAAAGAGAACCCAACGAGCTTGATGACATGAATATATAAAAAGCGTTGCTCAATTTAACAAACATTTTGAAATCTATTACAAATGCAGTGGAATTACATACTAAAAACGCTTGATAAAATAAAAACAACCTAAATTTCAAGTGTCGCTCATAAAATATGATGCCACTTGAAATGTGAACAACGATAATAAACAAACGCTTCAATTGAACACAATAACAAACGCATGCTAAAAATATGAAATACCCTTTTTGAACCATACATGTCGTGTAGATGATAGCACCCTTGATCACGGCGCAATCAATTACACAAATGACATATATATCAAAACAGGATTCTATCCAAATCAATAATGATAATAAACAAAGATATCAATTTAGTCAACTACTCATCTATATCGTAGTTGCACTATCAATATAAATAAGATTCAAGCATATAAAAACTACCCCTTAAAAATCAAGGTTACATAAAATAGATATAACAGAAATAAACAAAAACAACCATTTCCCAAAAGGTCGATATTGTCACACTTGACATACAATCCCTTATGGTCAATGCTCTATACAATTTACCCCTTAAAATATCAAATCAATAACAATGTACTCAAAACTGGAAGATTACTAAATATACATCCATTCAAGTCTGATGGTATCCAAGTTCTCCAAATCACTATAAATATCCTCATACTTTTCAATTATTTTAACTCTTCAGAAATCTTTTGTAATAAAAACTTTAGCTGATTATAATTGTATTTCTACTGCTTTTATTTTTATATTTTTTTTATTTTAGTAAATAACATCGTAATTTACTGCAACAAAAATGTCAAAAAAAAAATGAAAAAAATAAAAAGTGCTCATAATTTTTTTATACTTTAATATCTTATAGAGTGCTTTGAAACAAGTTTTATTATTAGAAAGTGTTCGTATAGCTTAATTATTTCTAGAAATATGAAGCCTCAAAGTTTTCAATACTTTAGCAGTGGAATACGCGTAAAAATCTGAAACATTAGCATTGAAAAATTAATACCAACTGAAAAAAATAGGATATTTTTGGATACTTGTTTTTGGATTAAAGTTGAACATCTCAGGTACATTGGCATATAATTTGTTCTTGGTGTTATTTAGTGAAAAAAAAAGGTTGGGCAGGGATGAAAAGTGAAATTCGGTTTTCAAGGAAAAAGCAGTGGATTTTACGTGTTTTTGAGCCTTTCATGAGACATAACATGAATTCAGAAATAGCTAGGGTAATGCGACTAATTCATATCTATTTTGTGGTCTCTGAGGTATATCCTAAAAAATGTTTATTATGAGGCTAGTTATAGAAAGAAAGCATACTCCAATTTTGAAAATTCAAATTTAATATTAGAATTCATTTCAACTTATTGAGTGTAGTTTTTTTTTTGTGTATTACAGCAAGTCAAAATACTGTAGGTCGTGAAGGACAGAACGAACAAAATAAATTGTAATTTTTTTATTGGTTAATTAGTAGGAAAAATGATCACACAAATATCATAGAGTGTGATTGTTTAGCTTCTACATAGAAAAAATTTAAAAATCAATTGTTCTTATATATACTGTATTAACTAGGAATGGGCTTCGATTCGAGTTTGAATCGAGTTTTAACGGAAACGGCCATTCGATTCGAGTTGGAAAACGGCCCGTTCTTTTGTAACCCAGATAAAAGACGGGGTGGGAGCAAGTATTGGTTTGCCTTAAGGAGGCTGTTAATAGCAACCTTGTCAAGTTAATATGGGATTATGAATTGATAATAGCATATTTGACAGTTTCACAACTTGAAGTATTTTTTCAATCCTGTTTTCGAGCTTAGCTAACAAAAAAAGAAAAGAAGAAACTCGAATACCCTCATTCGAGTTTGCATAAAAAACGGCCCGTTAAAGCAGTCAAACTCGGTTAACCGTAATACGATGCGTTGTTTGTGAAATCCTAGTATTAACAGATATTGTTTTCCTATTGATATCGGACGAGATCTGTTATTTTTAACATTAATGACCGTAACTTTTATAGATTATAAATTTTTTGTTATTATATTACTATCAAACAGATCTAATGGTTCAATAGTGCCTTAAGTTACATCTCAGAATCTCAATATCAAATCAATATACAGTAAAAGGCCATACTTTTAATATCTAAATAAAAGATATCTTGTTTTTATCATACAGTTGAAAAATTGGTTTATTATTCATTCTCCTTTCATTGTATTTTTTTTAAATATTATTTATCAAACACAAAAATATAGGACACAACAGGTAATTTTGTTGCATCCACCGGTTATTTGTAAGATAATAATGAACTTTTTGATTTGTAATCCTTATTGATAAGAAGTCAACTAACTGATCTGTGGCAACATTCTTGATTGTTCTTGTTCTAAAGTAAAATTCAGGAAATGGGATACAGTAGTAGTAGTAAAAAGTGATAATTATACAAGGAATGGTATTCCAGATTAGTCAGCTCATTTTTACAAGAATAATTACAACGCAACTCAAAAGGTTTATTATTATCTTAAAAGTTACTATAATAACATATGAACGTAATACAGAATTTGGAATGAGGGTATACACATTATTTTTTTTGAGCAAAACCGAGGATATTCTTTTGTACACATTTTTGAGGATGTGGAATATGTACACATTTATCCACTATATTGATCTCCATTTCATCTGATTCTCAATTAAAGTACAGCTGACATGAATAGACATTTCACTACTAAATGATATATGCTGATTCATACTAATATAAATTTTCTACCAAGCTTCTATCCTAGCAACTTATAGTTAAAGGCCAATCAACACACTGTGGATTTAATCACATCATTATGATCAAGGACCCATGAATCCTATGAATACACCGATTGGTTACTATCAAGATTTATGTCTGACAAAGGATATTATTGGCTATGTATGGACCTAGGAATGCTTACCTAATCTCTCTGATGAAAACTATATAAAGAGGACATTTATTTATTACAAAAGTCCTCAAGTAGAATTTAATTTGATAATAAAACCCTAATGTTATCTAATCGAATTCCTATTGTTTTTTTATACTTTTTTCCGTGAATAGCTTTCTCTGTTCCACAGAGGACATCTCCACGAAAAATCAATATTTTGAAGAAATTTAAATTGGGACCTAGAGAGCTCAACGATGTTGATGATATGAATGTAAAAAAAACTCTGTAAAATTCAACGAATATTTTGGAATCTATTACGAAAATGTCAAAAAAATGGAATAAAAAAAAATGTCCCGAGTTTTTTCAGACTCAGATATGTTAAAGAGAATTTTAAAACAAGTAAGTTTTATTATAAAAAAGTCTTTGGGTATCTTAATTTTTTGCAGAGATACTAAGGCTCAAAGTTTCAATTTTTCATATTTAAGCTGTAAAAACCAAAGTTGGAAGAAAAAATTATCGGTTTTTCCGAATTTATTCGACAGATGCTATAGTGATAGTCTGTAGACAATTAATTGTTATTTGTAGCCCTTACAAATCTGCATCGAATCGAATTAATTTTAATAAGAGGTTTTTATTATTTTGTTATGAAAATCGCTCAAAATCGCGATTTTTGGATGAGGGTTGGGGTCAAAAAACAAGAGTACACCTTCAAATCTTCACTACTCCTTGAAAAATTAATTTTTTTGAAAAAACTAAAAGCGGATCTATATATATTGCTGCTCGCAATTATTTTTATGGAACTGACATTTTGTTTGATAACTTACTAGAAAATGATATTAATAATTTATACGTTTTTGGTGTGTTTTATGGGGTAAATTCTTTGAATTTTTATTTTGGCTCTATTTGTATCTAATAAATAATATACCTATAATATAGACAAAAAACTTTTATTATAATTGCAAGTAATATTTACTTAATAAAATCAATAGGTATGCTTGTTTTTCTGATATTCCTATAATTTTTTGAATGGCTATATCTCCGCAAAAAAAATAGCTAAAAATATATGAATAGCACCATAATTATTGCAGCATTAACTTGTATTAGAATCCGCTCTTACCTCAACATATGAAAAAATTTATGGGAAAAATGTTGGAGATCTGATTTTTAGGAAAAAAAATCCATTTTAACTTGTGGAGTGTAACTTTTGTAATTTATGGAGTGTACCGTTTTTTATGGAGTGTAACTTTCTTGACTGATATCTCTCAACCCCTTATGGCATTGAGTATTTACCCCTTCAAGTCAACCTAAATTACTTTCAAATGCTTCAACCAATGATGTTTTAATATTTTCTAATCGGTGAATAAATTTTGCCCAAAATTAAACAGTTTAAATAACGTTTTTAATAATAGTTGCCATATGTTAAAAACTTTAATTTTGGGCAAAATTTATTCACCGATTAGAAAATATTAAAACATCATTGGTTGAAGCATTTGAAAGTAATTTAGGTTGACTTGAAGGGGTAAATACTCAATGCCATAAGGGGTTGAGAGATATCAGTCAAGAAAGTTACACTCCATAAAAAACGGTACACTCCATAAATTACAAAAGTTACACTCCACAAGTTAAAATGGATTTTTTTTCCTAAAAATCAGATCTCCAACATTTTTCCCATAAATTTTTTCATATGTTGAGGTAAGAGCGGATTCTAATACAAGTTAATGCTGCAATAATTATGGTGCTATTCATATATTTTTAGCTATTTTTTTTGCGGAGATATAGCCATTCAAAAAATTATAGGAATATCAGAAAAACAAGCATACCTATTGATTTTATTAAGTAAATATTACTTGCAATTATAATAAAAGTTTTTTGTCTATATTATAGGTATATTATTTATTAGATACAAATAGAGCCAAAATAAAAATTCAAAGAATTTACCCCATAAAACACACCAAAAACGTATAAATTATTAATATCATTTTCTAGTAAGTTATCAAACAAAATGTCAGTTCCATAAAAATAATTGCGAGCAGCAATATATATAGATCCGCTTTTAGTTTTTTCAAAAAAATTAATTTTTCAAGGAGTAGTGAAGATTTGAAGGTGTACTCTTGTTTTTTGACCCCAACCCTCATCCAAAAATCGCGATTTTGAGCGATTTTCATAACAAAATAATAAAAACCTCTTATTAAAATTAATTCGATTCGATGCAGATTTGTAAGGGCTACAAATAACAATTAATTGTCTACAGACTATCACTATAGCATCTGTCGAATAAATTCGGAAAAACCGATAATTTTTTCTTCCAACTTTGGTTTTTACAGCTTAAATATGAAAAATTGAAACTTTGAGCCTTAGTATCTCTGCAAAAAATTAAGATACCCAAAGACTTTTTTATAATAAAACTTACGTGTTCTTTTAAAAAAAAAAAAAGGTTTTTATCATTTGCTCCGCGTAAATTACAAAGTTTTGAGGTTTTGAGTGTAATCAAGCGGCGGGCGCAATCATCAATTATATAAGAATAGAAGGATAAGATATGAAGAATAAAGTATAAAATTAATAAAAGATAATATAAAATAGAAGAATAATAACTATACTAAAAGAAGGATATTGAGAGAGAGACTATAAAATATCATGAACTTGATCTTCGTCGATCATTTTGTAGATGTCGAGTCGGATACTGTTCAGTACGGGAGCAGTTTCAAAAGCCTTCTGGTTAAAGACAAACCGATAGTGAGCTCTCCAAATGTTAGCTAAAGTAATCATAACTATGAGATGAGAGGGTGCCTGGGGCTTTTGAATATATCGGATGTTGTAAAAGTTAAAAGAAAGGATGGAATGGCAGATATCATCAATGGTAACAGTGCGCCAAAGAAACTCAAATATGATACCTTGCCAAACGAGAGCCTTATTTGAACAGCGGAATAGGAAGTGATCCAGGGTATCTGAGGCAGACGAGCACACAACACATATGTCCAAGATATGGCGATCAGGAGAAATTCGGTGTAAGAGCGAGAGATGTGGAATATAGTTGTTAATAAACCGATATATAACATTACGCTGAATCATTGTAAGTGACAGAGACCAAAAGAAGGTCCAGGCAGAAGAGTTGATAGCTCGTAAGTGTGGAAGTACAACTAAGAGAGAAGAACAAGCCTGACGAAAAGTTTTGGAATGACTTTGCATGGGAGATCCATTTGTAGCATCCATAGGTAGTAGCTTTTGAACAAAAGGACGCAGAGAGACTGAAGTGGACGTGATATCTGTAACAGCAGTTGGATTACAGAGAGGTAGAAAAAAGGGTTGCAACTTAATATCGCCTAATTCGATGCCTCAAAACAATTGACGAGGTGCCTGTTTCCAAAGGAGCAAACTAGGGTCAGCAGTATCTTTCCAGTGTAAAAACTTATTAGAGGAATGCAGCTGAAATATGTCTGAGACAGCCATTGCTTTCAACTTTTAGGGCAATCTGTATGAGCTGGTAGACACCCGGCGGTACAGGATGGTGGCGAGAGTCAAACTGAGACCAGTGGCATGATTGATGGTAACAGAGTCATAATCTCTAGGCAACATGTAAATAGCTCTATATAACATATCAATGGTTGTCACTCTTCGCTCTCCCGTAAGATGCTTGCGGGCCAAAGGTAAGAGCAAAGTAAGTTGAGGAGGCTTAACACCGTTGTGATTGGTTATATGGTATGAGAGCATGGTCATGAGAGGATTAGAATGGGATGTAGAGGTGTCCATTTGGAGAACCGGTTGAACCCAGCGAAAGTACAAAGCAGTATATTGTTAGTTTAATATCTAGCTCACCCAGGCCATCCTTGTGTCGAGGAAGAGTCCATGTGCTCCACGGTATAGCTGAAAAGATCCCCTGTTTCAAATACTGGATAGCCACGGAAGTGATCTGTTGTAGGTCATGGAGGGTAAGTGGTGTGACCCTAAAAACATACCAGCACTTTGATAAGATCAAGGTGTTAACGACAGTGAACAGCTAAAGAGTGAGTTTGAACTGTACATTTCAGAGTAGCAATAAGAGAAGTGACAAAATAATTGTGTTGTGGAGCACTTTGGATAAGGGGAAACCCGAGATAAGTTCAGTGGTTGGGCATCATCTGCGGAATAAAGATGATGGATATTCATCAGCCAGAGAGCGGTTCCAGAAACCACGAGTATTCCTACCAGAGAGAGAAGGCTTCCACCTTGGAATAGTTAAAACGAGCATTAGATGCATGGCAAAACAGGTCCATGTAGTACTTCAAAAGGCGGAGGTCTTGCTTATCGTGTGCAAATACCAGAGCATCATCCGCATAGCAGAGAATTTTGGTAGTCAAGCTAGCAGGGTCACCTGAAGGGTTGTTTTGAATGAATTGGTAACCATTGAAGTCTTGGTCTTGCAGGATACTTTGTAAAAATGGTTCAAAGGCAAGATCATAACATATACACGAGATAGGATCACCTTGCTTGAAGCCTCGTAATTTGAGAACTTCTTCAGTGAAGCAGCCATTGATATTGATCTTAATACGTGTCGTATATTTTCAGGGTTGATAAATAATACTTAAAAAAGAATACAATTATAAGATAATGAGTAAAGAATCAGTTCTTCAACTGTATAATAAAAACAAGATATTGTTTATTTAGATATAAAAGTATGGCCTTCTATATTGATTTGACATTGAGATCCTGAGATGTAATTTAAAGCACTATTGAACCATTATTAGATCTGTTTGATAGTAATCTATGGAATGAAATGGATCAATCATAATTGAAGCCCGAGCGTTGTTCTTGGTAATTACTGGATTAAACTTGGTACGCTAGGAGTTTCTTATATCCGATATCAAGACTTGCGCTTCAATACATGTCGTAGTCAATAGATTGTAAGGTGTATTGATACTGTAGAAGGTGATAACGTATGATACTAGTAGGTGGAATACAACAATACGATTACCAGCCATCAGGTGGTAGATACAGTTAAGGAAGCTACTAGAAAAAACTTGTTTTAAAATTCTCTTTAAATGTCTGAGTTTGAAAAATCTGGGTATCTTTTTTTTTATTTCATTTTTTTGACATTTTCGTAATAGATTCCAAAATTTTCGTTAAACTGTGCAGAATTTTTTTACATTCATATCATCAACCTCGTTGAGCTCTCTAGGTCCCAATTTAAATTTCTTCAAAATATTGATTTTTCGTGGAGATGTCCTCAAAAATGTGCACAAAAGAATATCCTCGGTTTTGCTCAAAAAAAATAATGTGTATACCCTCATTCCAAATTCTGTGTAACGTTCATAGGTTATTATAGTAACTTTTAAGATAATAATGAACCTTTTGAGTTGCATTGTAATTCTTATTGTAAAAATGAGCTAGCTAATCTGGGATAGCATTCCTTGTATAATTATCACTTTCTACTATCTACGCACATTACTCTTTTACCGAAACTAAATAATAAGAATTAGACAAGAGTAAAAGGCGAGGTTTTATTGAATGTAGAGAATGAGAGTATATGTAGAAAAGATTATCAAGCGATACAACAGCTATTAATGGTGTAACAATAACAATATCCTGATAATACGACTACTGTAGCGCTATATCTAGATTCTGATATAATACTCATTATTCAGGGCTTAATTTCTGTATTCACAAGATAGGTCTAATCGATTGCTACTCTGCATTTTTTGTTTTAGCAAAAAATATTAATTTTTCGTCGAGAAAAATCAAAATAATGGTTCTTATCATAGTTTAAAGCCTATCATAACGGGGTTCCAAAATTTATTCGTTGAAATGAACGAAAAATGATTCAAAAAGCAAAATTGTTTAATGGCTCACGAGCTGCAAAATAAATTGACTTAGACTATTAGATAGCTTTTGTACAGCTTTGAATTCTGCATACATCTAAATAAAAATTAGAAAAATATTTCGCATTAAATTTTGCGTAAAATACAATCGAAATTTTGGAGGTTTTTTGAAGATACACATCATTTTTTATAAGCATATTTAAAATATAAATAATTGCGATGATGCGCAAAAACATTATCTATTGATCGAGCTATTGTAAAATTTTCTAGCTAAATTTTTTCTAGAGAAAACGAGATTTTTGTCCAATTTTTTTTCAGATTCAGAATTTAGGATGAGGGTATACAAGGAAAAATAGAAGCTAGAGATGAAGGTATCTTTTTGTACACATTTTTGAGGATATCTCCACGAAAAATCAATATTTTGAAAAAAACTAAATTGGGTCCGAGAGAGCTTAACAAGCTGGATGAAATGAATGTAAAAAATGCGTTGCTCAATTTAGCGAATATTTTGAAATCTACTGCAAAAATACCAAAAAAAATGAAAAAAAAAATAAAAGTACTCAGAATTTTTTATACTAAAATATGTTATAGAGCGTTTTAAAATAAGTAAGTTTTATTATTAAGAAATGTTAGTATAGCTTAATTATTTCTAGAGATATGAAGCCTCAAAGTTTTAATTTTACACAGTGAAATACGCGTAAAAATATGAAACATTAGCATTGAAAATCCATACCAACTGCAAAAAATAGGATATTTTTGGATACTTGTTTTTGGATTAAAGTTGAACATCTCAGGTACATCGGCATATAATTTGTTCTTGGTGTTATTTAGTGAAAAAAAAATATAGCAGCGATGAAAAGTGAAACCCAGTTTTCAAGGAAAAAGTAGTGGATTTTACGTGTTTTTGAGCCTTTCATGAGATATAGCATGAATTCAGGAATAGCTAGCATAATGCGACTAGTTTATATCTATTTAGCAATGTCTAAGATATATCTTTAAAAAATTTAATATGAGGTTTATTTTTGAAAAGAGAGCACATTCCGATTTTAAAGAATGGAAACTATGAAAACTATGAAAACTCAAAATTCAAACTCTAATATTATATTGTATTTGCGTCAACTTGAAAATAATGATGAAGAGATACCTAAATAATTGTTCGTCGTAAACACAATCAAAATTGTTTGTAGATATGTTTCGCAACTAAATCATTAATTATTAACTTATACATTTAAATCTGGTTTCCCAAGACTGAGGTCAACAAGAAAACACTCAAAAAACATCTGAATTGCATATTACTCTCTAACCTAATGAATAAAGCAAGCTGCAAATCTAATCAAAGTAAATGTACTTAGATATAAATATACGGAATTTTTAAATTTTTTAAAAAACGTTGACTATTGATGGAACAAAAAAACTAAGAAAATGCACCTCGAATTTTTGACCTCCTTTTGTATCCAGAAATAGTAGTTTTTAAGGATTTCCAAAGAATTTTGGCATAAACGTTAATTAAAAAATACTATTATTTGATTTAAAATTTGAAGGGTTACAAATAACAATTAATACACCAAAGCATGTTGCTATATGTTTTGTTGCGTAAATCTAAAAAAAAAAAAAAAAAAAAAAAAAAAAACTGCATTTTTTTCTGCTCGATTTTGATATTTACAGCTTAAAATATTTGAATGCCGTCAATGGCAGCGAAATCAATTTCATGCAGGCTTGTTGACATTACTATCATTTTTTAAAAAGGTGAATTAAATAGTTTTCGATAGTTCAATTGAAAGAAAAAAAAATATGATCGTGTATCCAAAATACGAGAGAACAATCTCATGTATAAAATATAAATTTTTCTTCAATTTTTGAAGCGACTAAATGCTTTAAAATTCCACTTTTAGTTTTTGTAACACGATGTCCCAATTTTTGTTCTCTGTTGTTGAAGCGGATTTACGCCTCATTTTACAGTTAAAATGTACCATCTTCGGATTTCAAAATGGCTGGGGATTTCAATTGATGTTACATCTTGAATAAAAATAAAAGACATCTCACCTTGTATAGGTATAGCTCATAAACAGAAAAATTAGCAGATAAAACAGTTGATCCAGACTCTAATCAAAGAAGCTATCACATGCTGATTTAAATAGTGATTAATTTACTAAATTTCACTTTACACATTTACGCAAGAAATACCAAGAAATCTATAAATATGCAATGATTAAAGTTTACAGTCTGTGTAAAAGAATATTTTCCATCTACGTTTTAAATTATTTAAAAGCAAAACATAGGATTCTGTAAAAAAAAAAAAAAAAAGATTATGGTTACAACCTTCGCTTTTATATTATATTATATTATATTATATATATAAAATCAAGTATGTATACAGTACTATGTAGTAGAGGGAGGAAACATTAATTATATTTGTTTAAGGAGAGTTTAGTAATATTATTTTGCCGCCAGATCAACGTTTATAATAAATTATTGTGCAAACTATATACAATACAGAAAATTAGCAATTTGTAGAACATTGGTCTTTTTCTTTCTTTCTTTCTTCAACATACATAATTACTAGGTACAATACCAACGGTACCATCTTGTTTCTTTGCTTGCCACCAATTGCCGCTTTTATTCAAGATCTCCAAAACTTCTTCTTTTCCAAAACTAAGTTCATTTGGATCATCAGGATTTGCAGTATCTATAAAAGGGGGGGGGGGTTTGCATCAATAAATTATAATTCATATATGCATATTAAACTTACAAGGATGAAGAGCAATTGCGGTTAAAATATGTTGTTGTTGTTGTGCCATACCAGGAGTTGGAACAGGAGGATTTAAAACAGGAGATTGTTGATGGTGAGGTTGATGGACACTTGCAATTGAAGGTTGTTGTTGATGAGTATGATAACTTATTGCTTCTGGTGAAGATAAAGCTATTTTGCTTTCTCTGTCTTTAGGACTACCATTACTACCATGCATTCCAATATTTACAACATTTTGTGATACAGGAGAAACAAATCCCGAGTAAATGAATTGATACACCAAAGATTCTTCTGTGCTGCCAAATAAAATGACCCAGAAAAACTTTTTTTTTTTTTTTTTTTTTTTTTTTGTCATTTAGATTTATGAATAAAATTAAATAGTTCTGTAGCTTTTTTTTTTTACCTGCATAACAATCAAGATAACGGCACCTGCACCTGCTGCTTGATTTCCACCTGAAGAATAACCCATCAATCCGTCAATAGTACCTGTTAACATTGAGATACTGATACCTAAAAATACTAAAAACTATAAATGTGTTTAAAAATCAGAGATTTTCTTGATGATTTTTCTAGATTTACCACGACTTGATAATGATGGAAAACATGTCTGAAAATACTGAAAAAAATGCCACCAAGTAAAAGCAATTCATAGATAACGATCCACCAGAGTAAACCAGCTCTGCCTATGATACAAGCGCCAATAAAAGTGATAAGCCAGCCTACCTAAATGTTTTTTTTTTTTAGACTTGTGTGCATATCTGTGCCTGAAAAATTTATTTTACCACTGACATGAGGACCGAGACTAGAACAATTGGGTTTTTTGTGATATGTGTTGTATTCAATTGCATTTTATTTAATTTATGAAACTACAATGAAGGTAAAGGAAAGGAAGGAGGAAGAAGGGACTTGATTGTCCTAGCAAAAAACAATAAAAAAAAAAAAAAAAAAAAAGAAGAAGAGAAAGAGAAATAAAGAAACTTGTGCACCTTTTGCTATTATGAAGGTCGCACTTTTTGAAAAATCAGTGTTGCACAATTCAAAGAAAAGAGTGTCCTTCTTTTTCAAAAATAGATGTCGGTATAATTTTATTCAAAAGGATGGACTGCAAGGTAGTCATTAACAACGTCTAGTTAAATGTCGCAAAAACCCTTATGGATTTGAAAGGATCCAAATTATAAATGACTTACCCAATTCCATATCATAAATTGTGTAGGACATTATGAATTAAATGTATTGCATCTTTTAGTATAAACAAGAATTCAAGTAGTACAGTAATTTAACAAATATCTTCGTAGGTTAATCTTGATGTTTCTGCTCCTTTTCGCTTCAATTCCAGGGGCTAATGTGCTTACCCAAATACGCCAAAAACTACGCTAAAGATTACTAGAATTGGGTTTATTGGAATCAATGCTTCTCACAAATAAGTAGGGTTGTCACTACTCGAGAGATTAATAGCCAAAGTTTAGCATGTGCTATATTAAGCAGGCATACACATCTTTTATCGTGATTTCCAAAAAGGATAGATAAATAAAAAAAAAGCTGGGTCGTTGAAACTTTGCCTCATGGTTGAGTACAGGTAATTTATGAATCATTTATTGCATTGCTGAGGTAATAGTGGCGCGGGCGTCGGTAAATCATAAAACTCAACGCTTCGCATAAAGGTTATTGAGTGCTTTAGAGAGTCTGTCTAGCTTCTTCTTCTCCTCAAGCAAATAAAATAGACGATTATATAGCAACAAAGCAGTATTTTTGAGTCTTTTGTGAGGTATAAAATATTTTCAGGAAGCAAGTGATTTTCTTATGTCAACAAGAAATATTGAGCTTTCTACAAATGAGTAGAAGCGGAAGAAGTACACTCAGGAACAACGTTTGATTCAACAAGGCTATTCTAACCAAATTTCTTGAGCTATCCATTTCTAAAAAATGACGCTGGAAATGTCCATACTCTTGGAATGGACTGGGTTGGTAAGTTTGATTATTCTTGGATATATCTAAAGAATGAGATCGCTAACCGTGGCTACATGTTTGGAGTAAAGAAAGTCGGCAATATACACATAGGCAAACACATCTTCAACCTTTTAATAACACAACACATTTATCAATTGTCTTTTTTCCGTAAGCTCACCTAAAAGCTTATCCTCGGAAAGATCATCACATCAAATTGAAAGGCATACTTTTACCAGGATTGACTGGCAAAAGAAAATCAATATTTCTTTTCAAGTTTTACTAGTGGCATTGATAGTGCTGACAGTGCCTCAGGACAACTGTCGCCAAATGTCTATTTAACACCTACTATTTTCTTTATCTACCAACACAATTATATCACATTTTAGGGATAAATTAATGTTCTATGATCTGTACTCTATCCGTCGCATCATTTCTCTATTTATATTTGTTTCTATAACTGTTCTAAAAAGCTATATATGATTCAATTTTGGTTTATATTCAATTTCAACAGTAACAACGGCTCAAAAAATAATAGTAACTAGCTCAATTTAATCTTGACAGGAATAGTAATGTAACAAATACCAATTTAAACCAGGTAACGCAAGAATATATAGATCTTTCTCGATAATTTTTTTGTTCCAAAAAAGAAAACTTTATTGTAATATTATAGACAAAATGGTCTTTTTAAGAGTGAAATTTAACGGTACTATTTTTTTTTTTTTTTTTTTTTTAATGGGTTATTAATATACATGTCAAGCAAAACATTTGATAAAAAATTTATACCTTGTTGAAACCAATGTCACTGGCATATTCACGGAAACATTGACGACAGACATTCAAATTGTACTTGCGGATCAAACCAGCACGATGAGCGCAGACACGACTATAGTTGTGATTAGTTTTGACTAGCCCTGTCAAAAATATTTGAAAAAAAAAAAAAACTTACCATTGACGAGAGCCTTTACCGAAGCTCTTGGGGTGAGAATTCCAAACATTAGCGTGGGCCATTTTACTTTATAATATAACGTCGATTTTCTTTTTTTTTTCTTCTTGCTGCAAGAAAGAAAAAAAGCTTCAAATGTTTTGTTAAGGGACTAAAAAGAAGAAAAACAACAACAATTAGAAAATTTTTTCATATTTTGGCTTGCCCGGATTTCTGTCGGGGAGGGGAAGGAGAAGGAGAAGGAGGAGAAATCCCGTAGTTTTCATACAGACTAAAAAGAAAGTCTCTGAACCCAACAACGAAACAAATCTTTCTTTGATATTATAATTCACAATGCAAAAAATGAAATTTGGCTTAAACCTTCAAAAAAAGAAAACATCTGGTGCTAACCCAATGCTTCGTCGCGCAAATGCATTTGGTGATGCCAGTGATGATGAATTAGACGAAGAAGAGGAGGAGGAACAAAATCACAGTAAAAAGAATCAAAAAGCAAAAGCTCAAGTAAATAAACAACTTTCGAGTTATAATACAATGACTAAAAAGATTGCTGAAGAACAAGCTAAAGCATTAGAAGAAGATCCCAATATTTTTGATTACGACGCAGTTTATGATGATCTTAAAGATGCTGAAAACAAGAAAAAGGAAGCCGTAAAACCTTCTTCAAAAAAGGCGAAATATATCACTGGATTATTAGAGATGGCAGAAATCAGAAAGAGAGATCGTGTGCTTGCAGAAGAAAAGAAAGTAGCAAGAGAAAGAGAAGCCGAAGGAGATGAATTTGCCGATAAAGATGTTTATGTTACAGAAGCATTTAAAAAGCAAAAAGAAGAATTAGAACGTATTGAAAGAGAAGAAAAAGAGCGTGAATCATTAGCAGATAAAACAAGAGGCATGGATCAATTTTATAAACAAGTTTTGGAGAGGAAAGAAGCAGAACATCAAGCCTTAATGAAGGCTGTAGCAGATAAAAGCAAGAATAGAAAATCAGAATCCAAATCAACGGTAGTAGATGATGATTTAAAACTTGCTGCAAAAGCAAGTAAAGAAGGCAAAGATGTCATGGTTAATGATAATAATGAAATTGTGGACAAAAGACAATTGTTGGGTGCTGGTTTAAATGTTAAACCAAAATTTGGTACATTGGGTTCATTGGCTTCCTCAGATGATCGTATCAAGGAACGCATGAATGAGTATGAAGAATATAAGCGAAAGAAGGTAGAAGAATATGAATCAAGAAGAAAGCAAGGCAAGAGCAGCGATGAACGCGAACGTCTAAGCAAGGAAGTCGAGAAACAAATGATGGAAGCTAAACAAAAGGAAAAGGCAGAAGAGGAAAGAAAGAAAAAGGAATTTGAAGAAAAAGCTGCTGCAAAACGTACAACAGAAGATGTTGCTATGAGTGCGAGGGATCGTTATTTAGCAAGAAAGAAACAGAAATTAGCAGAGAAATAAAGTTGTTTTTATTTTTAATATTATTACTATTATTATTATTATTGTAATTATTATATTAAGACCTTGCTTCTTGAAGTATAGCATGGTAATTTGCTGAATTACGTTTTAAAATGTCCATGACAGGACCTAATAAACGAATGAACGCTGATTTTCCTAACGTAACACATTTCAATTCTCCTTTTGCAACAACAGTAGCAGCTCTTGGCTTGTCTGTCAACAAGGCAAGTTCTATATAACATATTATTAATACAAGATAAAGCATGATAAAACTTATCTGTTAATTTTACCTCCAAAGTAATCTCCTTGTTTCAATTCATTTACTAATTGAGCTTGGCCTGAAGCATCTGTTTTATAAAAAAGAGCATTCCCACGTTCAATCAAAAAGAAATTCTCGCCTACATCACCCTGATTTAATACGACTTGATTATCATAGAAACTGACAGGCTCCAAAGCATCTGCAATTTTATGTATTTCAGCCAATTCCAAAGATTGAAACAAGGGTACACCTCTCAAAAATTCTTCGTGCATTGTACGTTTCTTTGCATTATGATCCATTAAAATAGAGCGAAACGATACACGATCCAAAGCCCAGAGTACAACATCAGAAGTTGCTTTAATTGTAGCAGCACGAGGCGCATTATACATTAACGCCAATTCACCAAAATTACCCTCTCGTTCATACTTTGTAACTAATTCGTTGTCTATAAAGCAATCCAATGTTCCGCTGGATACAATATAGAAAAAGTCGCCGACTGCTCCTTGTTCAATAACAATATCACCTTGATGAAACTTTTTTTCTTCCATACAATCAATGACATCCTGTAGTTGATCTTCTTCTAATGTCTTGTATAAGAAATGGCATTGTAAAGATTTAGAAATCATATCCATCTCTTCTTGCGATTTTGGGATTCTCTTTTTTTGCAATTTATGAGATGGTTGCAAAGATTCTGCACTGACAGAAACTCGACGATTTCTAAAGCTTGTATTTTTCTGGAAATTGGGTAAATTATCAGAAACCATATCTTCATCTTCATCATCTTCATGAATAGTAGGGTGAGGAGGAATTTGACTTGTTTCTTGTACATTTGAATAAGGACCTATACCACCAACACCAACTACATCATTCGATATATTTTGATGTGTTCTATTTTGAGATCTTTCTTCGAGCAATTTCTGTAAAAAAAAATCAAAGCAAAATTGAAGTGTGTCTTCTGGATTCTTTAAATTAATTTCTTGATTCAAATCATGAATTAAATTCTGATACTCCTGCGACAATGCAGGTTTTGTAGAAAATGGATGTACATTGTCAGGCATTTTTATTTGAAAAACAAAAATGGTAGATGGATAAAGAAAAAAAAACAAGATATTTACTCGGACAATTTATTATTATCTTCTTAAACCATTCTAATCATGCAACAGAGAATGAGAAACACGAGTAAGACATTTCCAATCAAATACACTTACTTTGGTAATTCGAATTTTTGGCCTTCCTTGATAACCTTCATATAATAAATGTAAAAGAAATCACTATACAACGCTGTTTGGATAAATCCTGCAACCCAAGCAATCCAATCCATATGTCCTTCATCAATATATCTATAAACCCAATTCAACAAATAAAGTCCTCTATAAGCACCTAAAGCAAATAAATAATGTGTTGTAATTGTTTCCGCCTCTCCGGTTCTTTGTAACATGAATAATTGTGGTAGAATAGCAACAGATTCCAGCCAGATCGAAAAGCTCCAAAGCACCTCAGTTACTGTATATACATAAGTAGATAATAAACCAAGTATGGCTGCACCAACAAGTAAATATTCAATTCTAAAAGTATCTAATCCGGCATCATATGTAGCATTGTATTTGAAACGCATCAGGTACAAAATGTAAAGGGACGACGCGATGAAAAATATTTTCATCACTGTATTGTAGATTGATACACTCTTTACAACCAAATCCAAATAACGTGTCAAGAAAACAATTGAATATAGCAATTGAGTTTTGAACGATATGCCTTTATAGAGCAGTGTCAGCTTTTTTTTTTTTTCAATTTACAAAACACACAACACACTTACCAATGCAGGATTTTGTCTTTCTTATTTTTAATAATAAAATAAAAATAGATGCTAAATGCATAACATCTGCTACAAGTCTAAATATATTCATTTTTTGTTTTGTAAAGTAAAAGGGAAAGAAACCAATATTCAATGCATTTAGAACCCATTTTAAAGGAGTTGATTGACCTTTTGATGTGACTTTAATTAAACTGTAAACATGCGTAAAAGTAGGGAGAAAGAGGAGGAGGAGGGGGGGGGTATATGTCGTTTATTATAAAGTTTGTATAAAGAACATGAATATGCTACAAATAATGACAAATAAACCCAATCCTGACATTATTCTAGTAGTTGCTGTAAACACCTTATTTTTTTTTTTCTGCATTCAATAATTTTCATAAAATGGATGCACTATCGAAATTGAATGTAGGTACATTATTCAACAATGCCAATGCAAGTGAAAATGTTGCAATGTAACTGTGTATGTATAAATATTTAGTCGGAAATGTTACATGTATTTTTCCTCTTTTGTGTACCTGGTAAGCAGATTAAATTGGTATGATAAAAGTGTAGACAAATAACGGTGTTTTGGATGTAAATTACTCACTTGAACTATGTAAATACAAGTAAATAAACAAATAAACAAAATCAAAAATCAAATTCAACTTGCCACTGTCCAATACGTCTTTTAAATATCCTTCGTATATAGATGTGATATATTCTTTACTCTCTTTCTCTGCAAATATACAAACTCTTTGACCATACATTGATGGTGTAACAGGTATCACACATGTGTTATTGTTACCCAGACAATCAGCATCGCACTGTAACATAAGATGCTAATGTTTGTAATGTATTCAAGTATCCTCCCTGTATTGCTTCCATATTTCCTAGCGATATATTCTGAAAGTAAGAAACCATTGTATCGGTTGAATTACCAAATGGTAAATCACCTGCAAATTTACAACATGACGTATCGTTTGTTTTAGCGTTCATCATGATACAGTAATCCTTTGTAGGTGTTTTTGAAAAATCTATGCTACAAAATGATCTCCAATCATCACCCTCATGAGGCAAAAGTGTATTATTCAATTGAAATATATGTGCTCCAGCAGGTGTAGGATGTTGACTAAGTGGTGAATTTGCATGAATTTTTACGATACTGACTCCATTTGATAAAAGAGCTCAACCCAAGTTACACCAAATGTATTGGCTTGTCATATTCAACAATTTACAGAAACCACACAATATCAAGTTATACTAAATCCCAGCACATGCAACTTGCAGCTTCTTCCACAAGTTAAGCATTCCCGAATATGATTCAGCAATTGAAATGAATGCTCCATGATAAATATAATTAAATAATATACCAGAATATCGTAGGCTGAGGCCGTGCATGCCATGATCTTGACGCAAATGTATGTGTTACACTAACGAAATAATCATTGAATAATGAGGTGTGCTAACTGATATATATCGAATAGCCTTATGTGAATTGTGGGCCATTATTATTATCAGTGCCATATGTTTTCTATTTGAAAATGTATTAGTAATTGATTATTTAATATTTAATATGTACTAAATTTGCTGTAAATGTCGTTGTAAGCCTTTTGAATAAAGCAAAATACAACATGTAAAATCAGCCACATGATTAAATGCTGCATTATCGTCGGTAAAATACGTAAATCCAACGATTACAGGTCGTTTTGTATGCCATAAATATGCTCAGATGTAGCAAGTTTCGATATTAAATCTACAATATCTCTGGAAATAAGCGGATTTTCAGCCTAAAAAACAATGCAATCGTCTTCTACGACCTGATAATACATTATAAACCACTTTTTAGACATTTAAAAATCAAAAAGTTGAAATCGATTTTTCACTGACCTTTCCCTTATGGTTGTAAGGGTCGAGATCCAAAATTGGACTAAATTCAATTTTTGACATCAAAAATGACATTTTCTACTATAGTGTTCCTAAGCTCAAAATAATTCTAAAAACGCGCTTTATTATATCCAAGTATTATTTTGAGATTTGATTATTCAAAATTTTGACTTTTCCCCTAAAAATATAAAACAAGGTTTCTTGCTATTTACTCTGTAAGTATTTGCTAAATTTAATTTTTAATGGCACCATTAAAAATAGCGCATTATTTTACATAGAAAACATTATAGCTTAAAGCAGTGTTTGTATAATAAAATGATTCGTAATATTCGCGAGAAGATGCGATTTTGAAAATTGGATGAAAAATGAATCATTCTGAAATTGACAAGTTCAATGTCCGCTAATTGAGATTTTTAATCATAGTTTTCATTTTCAAAGAGTTTTAATACCCCAAATTAAGGTATAATTAAGTTGTAATTTAAAGCTATCGTATTTAACAGATGCTATAGCTTACATATTTAATTTTTTTATATCCAAAATGTCGAAAATAATAACAAAAATGGCTTGTATCTTGAAAAACCAGATTTTGAGGGTATTTAAAATTACGAATATTTTGTTGGTAGCAGGTTATTGTCAAAAGCATAATTGAGACTTTTTAGCCACACTAATTGAAAGCCTGCATATGTTGTTTACACAAGCTATTTCCAAAAAAAAAAACGAAAAACAAAATACAAGCCCATCTATAATCAAAAAAATGATACTTTCTTTTTTTTTTTTTTTTTTTTTTTTTTTTTACACACATACACACATTCAAATGTGATCAATGATATCACAGTTTTAGTATTTTCACTCAAGGAATACATAATTATTTAAGTTTTTATTATTTGGTGTTATTACGATATTATTATTATTATTATTAGTTATTTAATACTAGTTGTTATACTTGATAATGTGGGTTGTTTCTTTGCAGCAGCACCATCACCTATTTCCATGGTGTTTAATGCAGCATCCAAACTAGTCATACTAGTTGGACGACTCAGTGGTCTTCTTTCTGTAGGACTTGCAGGTACACTACTATTATTGCTCAATCGATGTTGTTGTTGATGATGACTATATTCCAGCAACTCGGCTTGTGATAATCTTACAGATAATTTAGATGAAGAAGATGGTGATCTGTTGCCGTTGGTATTTGAAATATAAGACCGAATAGAAGCTGCACGAGATGGTGCTCGAGGGAAATTGGATATATGATGTTCAGCTAAGAATTGTTCCAAGAAATCAACAATTAAAGGTTCTTTCATTGCAGATAATTTATATTCTTCAAATGACTATAATGTTTGGCAGGTTTTTTTGGTTAATGATTGGTTTTTTTTTTTTTTTTTTTTTTTTTTTTTTGTGTGATTTTACCAATCGTCCATCATTATCAACATCAAAGTCTTTAAACATGTGTTCAATCATTTCCTTGATTTCGGTTGTTCGATCTTCTTTTGAAAAGGTACCCGACTGATAAATTAATTAGCATTGTTATTATATACATTTCTTGATGTTTTGTAATTTTACCAATTTCAACATGACTCTTTCAAGTTCTGTATTTGTCAAATAACCATCCTTATTCACATCATACAATTTGAACGACACTATATATGTATGGAAATGAATAAATATAAAGCTTTGATTTTCCCACACATTTATTTACAACATTACATGTTAATTTTTCTTCTGGGTTTCCCTTCATAAATATACTGAGGCCGTCAACAAATTCACTGAAATCAATAGCCTTGTTATTATCCACATCAAATGCTGAATACAACTGTTCCAAAAAGGCATCGTCGTTTGAAGAAACTGACGGAACGTATTTCTTTACAGTCTAATATCAAGCGCAATAATAAATGTTAGACATATCGCTGAAAACTTTATATAAAAGACCAACCTCTTTGAATACTTGTTGTGTTATATTAGCATTATTCGAATGAATAGTTGCGTCTACCTTATGTCGGAGATCATGAATCTCTTTTTTCGTAACTGCTCATATTGTTATTACTTCATGTTTATCAGGGGTATTATAAGAAAATAGACTTACAGTGCGTTTTTTTCGATAAAATGTTATTTTCTTGACGTTCTCTACTCTTTGTTTGTCCCATTTCAACTTTTTAAATAACTATATATATATCTTATAAAGTGAGAGAAAGAGAGAGAGAGTTAAAAGATTGAAATAGGCAAAACAATATAAAAATAGAATTGTATATTAAAAAAAAGAGAAGAAAAAAAAAGGCAATTTTATGGTAATTATATTCTCCCTTCATTATTGTTGCTACACAGAGTATTGTATAACTCCCATCATTTGTGGTTTTTGAATCCCGTCCCAGACAACAAGCAATGAATTATCACATATCAAAAGGACTGTATATAAATGTTGATTATATGCAAAAAAAAAAAAAGACATGACCATAAGAAAGAGCCGATGATTCTTCTCATGTCAACCGAAAAAGAGAAAGTAAATAACGATATTCTTTTTTGTTGGGTAGTTTCTCAATTGACTTTATTGACGTTCTAGGTCTTTTAGATTTTCAGGCACCAATGAAATTCGTTTACAATTTTTGATATAACACTTGAAGTTCTAAACTAGTACTTGGTTGCTCAAAAAGTCAAAGTATGAATATAGAAAAAATGTTACTATAAAGATATGCTTTGATAGATATTGATATTGAATAATTTTATTTGTAATTCCTAGTTATAATCGGTTTGAAAAATGCGAATGTCAGCAATATTCTTAATATAAAAAGCATTTCAAAAACATTTAGCTAACTTTTAACAAACATTCAAAGCGCTAAGCCCAATATATTTGGTTTATTGACAGCCTACATGTAGCTAAATCAAGTAGATCAATTTACCAACGCGCCTGAATTTAATGCGATTTTCGTTGTAGGTTTGAACTCCTTCATTTAGAGATAGAAATGACACAAGATTATCAAGCAAACTCTTTTATTATACTTTTTCTAAAATAAACATCAAGTATATAAACATGGATGTTTCCTTGGAAAGATTACCTAAAGAGTTTCTACACCAGAGTTTTTAATATTCATGCAAAAAATCGCTACAAGAATTATAATTAACTTGCAAAAAAGTTGGGGTCAATTTGCCCAACAACAACAACAACAACAAAAAAAAATTACTATTAATATAAACCCTGAAATCGTCCAATAAATCAACTGCTAATGCAGTCAAAGTGCTAAATATTGAGAGCGATCATTTGCGTATTCATACCATTCTACTTGAGTTCATACGTCAACGTCCAAACTTTTGTACTAGAAGCAGAACTTTCTAGTCTCACAATTGATGAGGATGCGGTTTTTGTTGGTTGTGATATAAGCGACTTTAGTGCCTATTTTGATCTAACATCATTAATTGTTAATATCTCGCATTACTGAAAACTTGATCATGTGCTAGTCAACGCATTACTAGCTGTCATCTCAACCAAAAAGAAATGAGCCATTCTTGAGCTAGGTAAATGTGCACTAAACTTGAACATTTTTTCTCAAATATCTCAACAATTAAGCAATATTAATCTTTTTCATCCTTTCCCATAATGATTTTAAACAATTTGAAGTAATTGGACATGCTGATATGCCCTATACAAGTTTTGAAACATTGACAATCAGAAATGATAATATCAAAGCTTTTGTTGTCAAAATCAGATTGATTTCATAAATTATTTTTCTTTCAGTTGATTCCGAAAATGGCGTCGAACATGTACCTGTAGATCTTTACATGGACTATGAATTTGAAAGACTGAGTCGAACGACACCTATCGTGAGAATTCATCGCATGCATATTTCAACATTTCCGAGTCTACATGGTTCGATTAAACTATAGCTAATTATTTCTGTTGGCTTGAGAAAGCTATGAAAATCTGTATTTTCAATAAAAGAAACAGAGCAAAGCTTTATATATATAACATTTTTATGTATACCATCCATCTTATAAAATATATCATAAGATGCAAATAACTGACATGCATGTAATCGAATTCTGCGATTTTAAATGGTTTTTAAAAATATATATGCCTTCAAATCCAAATTGATTATACACATTTGGTTTTACAAAACATTGCATATATCTATATATATTCATCTATCAGAATTAGGAAGTAGGAATTACTGAATTACTAATTTAGATATCTGTCAAACCATGATGTTTAACACGCAAATCAAACAATGCTACATTCCATGCGTCTATTATCATGCTACTATTGAAGCATATAATTATGATTCCAGTATATTCACGCAATATCCATATGCTCGTTCTAATTACATTACCATTCATATTTAATATACTCATTCAATTATATAGTATACAAACCCTTTCTATAAGCTCATAATAAACGGTACTTTTTTATTTGAATAATTTCATACGTTTATCTTTCGATAAATCATATAATTACTAATATAATAAGCATCCTACATTTTACTGATAATTATAATTAATGATTGTGCTTTTATTGTCTATTACATAACTCTACCAACTTCACAGCTTTGTGAGATCATAATAACAAATCAACCCAATAATACAATTTACCAGCAAATTAATGAAATGCTAAAATATTTGATCCTGGATACTATTGCAGCTGTAGTATATATTCTAAAACTTTCAGCCCATTTGAGTCAATATTCATTGGTCACAAGCATTTTTTCCAGTTGTTTTATTTGTTTTTTTAAGTGGAAAAAGAGGTAGTTTTACTCAAATATATGTGCTCAGCTCCTTCAAAAACAACTGTTAGATAATGAAATTAAGATATGTTATTTTTATATTCATTGTGCATTAAGTGCAACTTTAAAATTCAATTTCGAACCATTATTTGATTTTATAAATTTTTTGAAAAATATCTGAGACAACACGTATAAAATAATTGAAAAAAGTGTTCGTCTCCATTTCTCCATCTTCAGAACAACTCGGGAAAGCTAAACCTTTTGTAATTCTGTAGATAAAACCTAGATGTACCTTCCATTGCAAGGGGAGCTCATTTGAAACCATATTCAGCGAGAATTAGCGTGTTTACTGACCTTGGTAGGTATAAATTGCGGGTAAGCAGCTTGTTGTTCAAACTTACCAAATGCACAATAATGATCCGTGGAAGCTGAAACCTGAAGCATATATTCATCAAATATAACACTTTAAATATCTGCAAAGTTAGGGCTTACTTGAATCCATATTCATGGAGAACAAATTTAACATTGCTTTCAATAGAAATGCGCAGCAAGAAAGGGGCACGTTGGCAATTACCAACTATCAAAGGTACACCATAATTATTACTTGTTAGCTTGTTATATATTAATAATTGATTTTACTAATAAATCAATTTTTATAGGTCAAAAGTAAGTTTGTCCTGGTAAAGCGTTGAATAAATTAGCTTGGGACAAAGAGGAGGGTAAAAAGGTGGCAATAGATCCCAGTGATGGCCATGTTTATGTTTATGATATTGGAGGGGTAAGACTAAAACTCAATGTAAATCACTTTTAACGAAATAATTATAACGTAAGAATATATTATTATCAAATAAACTACCACAAAATATTAACATGCATAAAGATTTATAGTAATAAGCTTGAGTCAAGTGGGTAAAGCATCATTAATCCCTGAAAAAGTTCTCAAGTATTATAAAATCTCTTATTTTTAAGATTTACAAGGCTTATAAGCGGAATATTAATTTCAAAATTATTCTTGTCCAGATCATCAATTTTGACATTTTCTGAATTTTTTTTTCTAGTTTTGTAAATCTAGAGTCAATTATACTACCAATTATAAAAACAAAAAATATACACATATGCAGAATTTAGTGCTCTATTTGCTCAATAAAAAATAACAAACTTCTTTATTGCAAAATATTACATGGAAATCCTTTAACTAAAAAACCGTTTTTGGATCAAAAGTACAAAATTTCATTACTTAACATTTAATATTAAGCTTTTATAAAGTGTGTATTAGCTATGGCTACAATTTTCTCTCACAATGTAGTATATTTAAACGTTGATTTTGGTATCAAAATTTGATTTTTCTGTTTTTTGATCCAAATCATGAGTGTTGGTAAGGATAAAATGGGCCCCGAAAATGTCCGCTACAAAGTCTGAATTTTCAGACCATACGTGGCTAAATATAAGAAAAGTTATAAAAAAAACCGCTTTTTTATTTAAAACTTAGAAACGCCATAGTATAAGAGACTTAGCCATTCCATCTTGCTATGCTCAATTACGGCGTCGCTCTACGGGCTCGCTTTTGCAATTTTTTAATGAGTGTATGATATGACAGACGGTTTTTCTAGTAGGAAAATGTATATTTCTTCTATGATAATAACAGATATTGCTTACTTTGTTTGGTTCATGATTTATGCGCTGTAATGTTACTTTTACATTGACTGAAATGAGCATTTTAGCAAGGTTTTAATTGCGCTAGATACTGTAAAGCCTTTGAGAGTTTATGGATACATACAATCTTATTTATAGATAGAAAGAATAATAATAAAGACTAGTAACATTTATCATGGAGAACGTACGCTTTATTACTAGAAAAACTAATGGTAAAAGAAAGAACCAAGAGCTTCTAGGTCTTGGTTTAAAAGACTATTTATAAAAATTACATTTCAATATGAGTTAGAAATGGAATTGGCTTCAAAATTGGCTGTTTAATATCCTCGAAAACCGACATTGACATTTATCATAAGGGGGGGACTAATGACACGTTTGATACTACTGTAGATGAAACCACTCAATTTATTTTATGGAATTTGAATGCAAATACCGAAGAGCCGTTTTTAAGTACTTATGTTGGTTCTAGTAAAGCATTGAATAAATTGGCTTGGGACAAAGGGGGTAATAAAAAGGCGGCAATAATAGGTTCCAGTGATGGCCATGTTTATGTTTATAATAATGTTGGAGAAATAAGACTAAAACTCAATGTAAATCATCTCTAACAAAATAATTATAACGTAAGAATATATTATCATCAAATAAACTACCGCACAATATTAACATGTATAAAGATTTACAGCAATAAGCTTGAATCAAGTCGGTAAAGCATCGTAAATTCTTGAAAACATTCTCAAGTATTATAAAATCTCTTAATTTTAAGATTTACAAGGCTTATAAGCGGAATATTAATTTCAAAAATTATTCTTGTCCAGATCATCAATTTTGACATTTTTTAAATTTTTTTTTTCTGATTTTGCAAATCTAGAGTTAATTATACTACCAATTATAAAGATAAAAAATATACACATATACAGAATTTAGCGCTCTATTTGCTGAATAAAAAATACCAAATATTTTTATTGCGAAATATTACATGGAAATCTTTTAACTAAAAAATCGTTTTTGGATCAAAAGTACAAAATTTCATTACTAAATATTTAATATTAAGCTTTTATAAAATATGTATTAGCTATGGCTACAATTTTCTCTCACATTGTAGTATATTTAAACGTCGCTTTTGGTATCAAAATCTGATTTTTCTGTTTTTAGATCAAAATCACGAGTGTTAGTAAGGATAAAATGGGCCCCGAAAAAAATGTCCGCTACAAAGTCTGAATTTTCAGACCATACATGGTTAAATATAAGAAAAGTTGAAAAAAAACGCATTTTTATTTAAAACTGAGATATATACTATAGTATAAGGGATATAGCCGTTCGATCTTGCTACGCTCAATTATGGCGTCGCTCTACGGGCTCACTTTTGCAATTTTTTAATGAATGTATGATATCACAGACGGTTTTTCTGGTAAAAAAATGTATGTTTTCATGATAACAGATATTGCCTATTTTGTTTAGTTTATGGGTTGATGCGCTGAGCGCTGTAATGCTATTTTTACATTGGTTGAAATGTGAAATTTAGCAGGGTTTTAATTGCGCTAAATAATGTAAAGCCTTGAAAATCCTTGTATACGTGTGTTGTTTCTCTCTTTTTGTATTCATATTCCAAGGATATATTCACCGTTTGATAAGGGATATCAGACTATCAAGCTGGTATTCTTTTCTTTCATCTGAATACGCATTCTATCATAAGGGACTAATGTTCTTAATATAGGTAGCAGTCGTTATATTGGAGACTGATATTTTCATTTAACCGCATTTTAGGATCAGATATCATTATTTACTACTGTATTGTTGGACGTATTTCTTGATTACCAAATCAAATCGAAGGCAATGATATTTATATCTAATTAATGAAAAGTTAGAACTAGTTACAAACCCACGAAATGTTTCAGAAAAATATTAAAATTTCAAATGATATAGAAGCAAAAAAAAAAAAAAAAAAAAAATCTAATGTTTTGTCTAATAACCATAGTTTTGATCGTAGCTATTGTATACTTGAAAACAAATCTTTTTACCGCTGACAATTGTAAACTAAAATAGTTAGTTTAAATAAGGTTAATTTGTTTAAATTTTATGTGTGATAAAGTAACATATATAATATTACATTTGACTAGCATATAAATTTAAGCAGTAAGAGTTATATATTTAAGTTTATGCTCGAGCAAAAATCATTGTTCCTGCAGACATTATAGCTATAAACATATTTACAAACGATGATAAGTGTTGCAATGAAATGACACCTTTTATAGACCAAAGTCGCCATTGTCATTTCAGAAAAATAACTTATCTCGATTCGTACCTGAATCTCGCTCCATAAGGACTGAGTTCCAATCAGATCCCAATAAGCATAACGAGGAAACTCTATATTGCTGGTGCCTGTAAAAGAAAGTATTCCTGATCAAAATACAACCTTCTACAACACGACACCGATGATATAAAGCTGTACTTATTTTGCATTAATAATATATTCCAAAACTCCTGTTCATAAAATCGCAGTTGCAGTAATTCTAGATAAGGAATCACATCCATAAAAATAAGCTCAGTTGCATTTTAAATTATAACTGGAATGTTGAAAGATCAACATCCATCTAATAATATTCTATCATATCAAACAAAGTATCAAAATCTCAACCAAGTATCTTATAAAAGAATGTCAATAAAAGACATTATGATTGAATACCTGTAAAATAGGCAATTAGGCATCAACACACAAACATCCACTATTTTACAATTCCTATAAATATAGCATACTTTATGAAGATATCATTCTTTTTCTTCAGATTTCTTTGAATCACAATAAAACCGTGGAAAGACTATAATTGTATTTATTAACGCCTTTATTTTTTATTTTATTTTTCATTTTCATAAAATTACTTCAATTTTATTGCAAGCGTAAATATATTGGTTCTTGCATGTATTGCTCTACATCAGCAACGCATTGAATTGTATTGTCTATAATTTATATTAATAAAAACAAATGTAATTTAAAAACCCATTCCAGTAAAAAAATGCAATGGAATTTTGAGAACGTCACGATGCTCATGTACAAACAAATTTGTGCCCATACGATCATCTCATTATGCATACATGGGATTAATGTTATGCACACGGACAGAATATATAATTCTGCACATACAGGGTTAGCGTTGTGCTCGTGTGCAGTTTCTTTTGCTGTGCCCATGTGAATATTGTTATCTTTTTAGCCATATTCAGTGGGCACAGCATCTCAGGCTATAGTATGCAGCCCACCTGGGCACAACGAAATCATCTTGTGCAGCACAGGTCGACCGCAGTGATATGTACTAGAACAAAAAGGTTTGATACTAGAATATAAATGCATTGGTCCAACAATGGCCTAACAAAATTAACCAATGATTGACCTACTAAAATTGATTGTAAATTTTAAACACCAAAATTGAGGTAATCATTATTGTATTCACAGGTTACATCTAACTTTAAGCTTTTCTACATTTTTTGTTTCAACAAAAAAGATTGGTTTTCCATCAAGAAAATCAAAATAGTAATCTAACTACAGCTTGGAATCTATAATCACTGAGTTCGAAAATCGATTTGTTGTACAAAATAATCGAAAAATAATTAAAAAACAAATTCGTTTAATGGCTCATGAACGACAAAATAAGTAGTCCTAGAAACTTAAATGGCTTTTGTACAGTTTTGAATCCTGCATCCATCTAAATAGAATTCAGGCAAATGTCTCACATTAAATTTTGCGTAAAATGCAATTGAAATTTTGGAGGTTTTCTGATTATACAGGTCACTTTTATATGTATATTTTAGATATAAGTCATGGAAATGATGTATAATAAAATTATCTATCGACTGAGCTATTGCTGAACATTATAGCTACATTTTTCATAGAGAAAACAGGATTTTTGTCAATTTTTTTTTCAAATTCAGAAATTGGGATGAGGGTATACAGGGGAAAAAGTGAAGCTAAAAACGAGGTATATCTTTGTCCACATTTTTGAGGATATCTCCGCGAAAAATCAATATTCTAAGAGAAAATAAATTGGGTCAACGAGAGATCAATGAGGTTGATGAAATAAAAATAAAAAAATTGCTGTTCAATTTAACGAATATATCGAAATCTACTACAGAAATGTAACAAAAACTGAAAAAAACAATAGTGTTCAAAATTGTTTAATATACACAATAAATAACTAGAAAATAAAGTTAAAACTAGATATATTTATTGAGTATATTGTAGGTAAAAAAAAAAAAAAAAAGATAATGATCCTTCTCGAAAGACATCAGGATTCAGGGTATTTATATGTTTTGGAAGCGCGGATATAGAGCCTACAATACAGAGTAGTGTTGGCAACGAGTCGAGTCGAGTTTTTCAGTCTCCTGAAACTCGAGAGCTCGAGGAAAGCTCGAATAAAACTTGACAGCTCTAAAGGCTCGACTCCAATACTAATACAGAGTGTACGAATGAATGATTTCATGACCTTGAGGAACTAGTTGATTACAACACGATGATATAATAGATTGACCAGAGCAAGTTTAGTAGGATACGACCAAGTTAAGTATAATATAGAATATTCATGCTTGATTAATTTTAGACGGTGAATGTTTATACAAATGGAATAGCCGAATTCCATTTCCAGGAACGAATTCATAATTGGCTCAACTTCAGGATTTCAGGCTACACCATTCCATCATAAACTAAATGTAATATAACTAAATGAAATAAAGTGCAATACGTCATTATAACTTCATACTCATCGCTCTATGCTAAGAATCATGTCTAAATAATCCTTTGTGCACTTTTATTAGTAATGCATGTACCCAGTGTAGTCTATACCCTAAACAAAAATTTCTTTATACTCAAATATGTTACAGAACACTTCAAAACAATTAAGTTTCATTATTAGAAATTGTTAATATAAAGTAGCTTAATGTTTTGCTGAAATATTAAGGCTCCAAGTTTCAACTTTAAGTAGCGAAATGCAAAATCCGAAACCTTAGCATTCAAAGGATTTATTCTACCTAATTGAATGATGGTTCGAAATAAAATAACAATGTATTTAATTTGAAAAGGTTAAAAGTATTTGCATATATTATTATTAGCTTTATAAATTATTTTACACTCTAGTTACAAAATAGAAGAATGTCGAGCAGATCAATCAGTCAAAGCCCCTGAAGCGGTTTTAGTGGGTTTGGACTCCTTCATTTGGAAAAGAGAACTCTTTATTTTATATATTTTATAATAAAAATTGAGTATACATTATATGCACATGGAAGCGTCTTGGGAAAATTCACCAAAGGAAATTCTACATCAGATATTCCAATATTTAAGTGATCACGAAAGGATGTTACATCAGCTACAATTAACTTGCAAAAACTGGAGTCAAGTTGCCCAAGAACTTCTTTATCAAAAGATTTGTTACTTTGAAGACGCACAAAAAGCATCACTTTTATTACGAACACTGGCATCACCTAACAAATCAATTGCGCATGTAGTCAAAGAAATAATTGTCGAGGAAGATCATTTGCAGATTCATAGCAATCTACTTACTTTCATGCGTTTATGTCCCAATTTAAAAATAGTAAAGCAGACAATCAATTCATCCGCGAACTATTTTCCGCACATGTTAAAATTACATCAGGAGGGCTACTTGCAGAATTTAGAAGAAGTGGATGCACCATCACGTCTAAATTACTACCAAGAGATCAGAGATTATAATAAGCTTATGCTTGCGTCAATAAAATCAATAACATGTTTAAAATGTTTCGAGGAACCTTCAACAAGAGGCATTTTTCCTTTGGCGGATCGTTTGGCAGGATTTACTCATCTAAGAAAATTGGAAATCACCATGAAAGATGATGTCTCCCTTTTTGAAATAAGCAAGTTTATTCAAGGTAATCATCTTTCTTTTCTGAAAAGTATCTATTTATCGACGGAATATTACATAGTCGATCGTCATTTGGCTGCAAGCAATTTTCCCAGCAACAATGTCCATGCACTACCCCAAGTCGAGAAGGTTTCTCTAGAATTACAAATATTTCTAACTGAATACATCCAACTTATTACGCTCTTGTTTCCTAATTTAAAGAATCTGAGTTTGCGTATAGAAAATGCGACAGATGAGGTGCTTAACCGTACTAGAGCAGCAGAAGACAAAAATTCCAAGATTGCTTTCCATGATTTTTTTCAATACTTATCGCAAACTGAATCCTTTAATCTTGACAGATTCGCAATGTCCCCTCAATTAACGTTGGACTCATTCACAAGTTTAACAAAGTTTTTCCACGTTCGTTCTATATCTATAGAAGCAACTTATACTGGAATTACGGAATATGGAGTCTCTATCTATAAACCAAAACAATCAAATCATGATGGGAAAAATAAGCCTTACTGTCATTTCAACTATAAAATGGATCTCAACGAATTATCAGAAGCAACTTATCAGCGCTTATTCGAAGCTATTGCATCAGAAACAAAACTTTCAGCTCTCAAAATTGATGGGGGAGGAATTCCTGACGAACAAAAAATGAATAACTTTAGTACCTACTTTGATTCTATCATTACTAATTGTCAATGCCTTATTGATGTGGAACTTCGCTATTTGATACTCAACTCACTGCCAAATACTGTCATCTCGACCAGAGCTAAATTGAACTCTCTTTTCCTTTGTTTTTGTGAAATCGGTCCGAACACTCTTTTGCATATATCCCAACGAATAAGCTACATAAGTAATTTTACCATTTTCCAGGAAGAAGGAACTTCAATTATGGACATTAGGAAAATTGATATGCCGTATACAAATTTCAAAGCACTCAAGATCGCGCATGATGAGATCGAAAGCTACATTGTGAAGATTTCGTCAATTTCAGGAATTACTTTTCTTTCAGTTGCGTTGAAAAGTGGCGTTAAATGCCTACCGAACGTTCTCAACTTACACCTAAAGTTTGAGGAATGGAGTACAATGATGCCAACTGTGAGTATTCATTGTATGAGTATGGTGGAATTTGCGAGTCCACATGGTTCAATTAAACTATAGTTGGTTATTTATGATTGACCTGAAGAGGCAATAAAAATGTAAATTATAGTTTTTTTTAATAAACATTTTCTCATTTATTGAAAATCACAGTATTTTTGTTTACAGTGGTGACGTTTGGATATGTAATCAAACAGCTAAGCTTAGCCGAATTTGAGATAATTTTGCTGCACTTTTACTGATCCAAAAACACATGACTTTCAACATTTGAAGTATTGAATGCATGGGGGGTATGCAACCATTGCCTTTGTTGCTTATTAAAATTCAGCATTCTTTTATCTATCAGATCAGCAATCAACTCCAGTCTTTTACAGAGCAATATACACAATATATAGCGTCAAATTTATACTTTATAAACCCCAGTTAATCGTCATTCTTATTCCCTATAAGAAATAAAAATGTCATCATGTTTACAACCTTTTTAAATCAAATAAAGTTTCAAAGACGGTCCAAAGTGGATAAAATTTGTGGAGTAAATATGTATTAGTAATGAATTGCTCGATTGGATATACTCTGTTCTGGAGCGATGGTATCAGGAGAAATGGTAAAAGAAGTGATACCTTATAGATATACATTACGATCCTATGATTGGCTGACCGAGAATTTCATTCCTAGGGAAGAGTCATAATTTTAGCCATTTTCGTCCGAATAGACCCTACTCTTTTACGATAGAATAAAACAAAAGTAATGCAATTTTTCTTTGAATGTATTCAAATTTAGACTCTTTCTAATATATCAACGATGACCATTTGCATATGAAAAAGATAATGTTTCATTATTGTGCAAACAGGGCAGGTTTCGAAAAGGGAATAATCGAGACATTTCGGAAAGTGCTCCGCATTGATATTTTTACTTCGGAGGTATAAGGTCCCCGAGAAATGACATGCAAATATGGTATATAAACAGATCCAATAATCTGTGTCATTTCTTTCTTTTTTTTCTCTTCACTTACATTATCCCTACTCTTTTTTTTTTATCAATTAAAACAATATGCTTAGATCTGTTACAACACATCAACTTTTAAAGACGGCTGCTTCTCCTTTGGTCATGTCTCGTACTGTATTGCCTGCTGCAGCTATTTCAATGGCTCGCAGATCAATTGCTACCTCAAATATTCAAAATCAAGCAACTGTAAAGGAAAAAGTGTCTGATGTATTCAATTCAATGCCAAAAGACGTTTTCCGTGAATTACTGGAATCAAGACCTATTCCAATGCGTGAAGAGTTCGTTGAAGGACAAAAAGTAACTACTGAATCTTTGGAACAAATTGATTTCGGTAAAGGTAAACATTTTGTGCCTCGTACTATGAGTGATAAGTTTGCTTTTCATCTTGTCAAGGCCTTGCGTACCTTACCTGACACATACTTTGGTGATAATCACTATATGCGTTCTGTAATGCTTGAGACCGTCGCTGCAGTGCCTGGAATGGTAGGTGCTATCTTGAGACACATGAAATCTCTTCGTAGCTTGAAGCAAGATAGCGGTTGGATTTCACATTTACTTCATGAAGCTGAAAATGAACGTTTCCATTTGTTCCTCTGGTTAGAATGTCTTCAACCATCCAGTTTTCAACGTTTATTGATCTTGGGTGTTCAAGGTGTTTTCTTTAATGCTTATTTCACATTGTATCTCTTTAGTCCAAAAACTGCTCATCGTATGTGTGGTTATCTCGAGGAAGAAGCCGTAATCTCTTATACTCATTTCCTTAACGATATCGACGCTGGTAAACTTCCTAATGGCCCTGCACCTCAAGTTGCTATCGATTATTACAATTTAGATCCTAAAGCTACTGTACGTGATACCGTCCTTGCCGTCAGAGCCGACGAAGCTGTTCACCGTGATGCCAATCACTTCCTATCTGACCGTATTATTCTCAAAAAGGAAGATCTTCTTACAGAGGTGAAAGAAGAACGTGATAAGCACATGGCCCAACGCGGAACTACACCAACCTCCTTTGCTTAATCATTTATACAACACTATTTATACACTTCGCAGTTACTTTTAATCATTCAGATTGTTTTTAAGAAATGACAAATTTTTCTTCTGTAAATAAATAAAAAATACTTGAAAACTAAATAATATGATTCATGTAATATTACATTGATTTGAAAGTCATCAAAAGGTTAATACAGATTTATGCAGCGGTTTGTGTCACATACTCTGGCACAAAAACAGACGATTAAATGCAAACTAAAATGAATGTCAATATTTTTTTTTTCAATTCTTGTTGATCAGACAGATGAATTAGTGCAAAAATACAGAAATTTTTAGCCCTAAACATCTCGAATTAAACATAAAATTGTTAAAATTATCTAAATCACATTTTTTCAAGAATTATTCCACGCACTTTTTGCATGAATCTAAAGCTGAAACCGTTCTAAAAAACCATTTCCTAGATCACATACTTCTTACTATAATCCATCATTGGATATTTGAAAACCATAAGAAACACAATGTAATTTCGCTTTTGAATTCTGACAACTAGGGGTTGGGGGTGGTAGCTACTAAAATTCCCACATCAACTACCTACACTATGTAAAAATGTGGATAGCGAGAAATTAAGCGAAATTATTAATGCCGTTTACTGTGAATATGCAAAATAAGAAATACGGCAGTATGCTTGAGATATCATAGTTAAATTCAGCTTTAGTGGTTTGTATTTATCATACTCCATAATTTAGAAACAATTCTTTAATATCGGTACATTTTTCCACTTTTTAGAAGCCAAATTTTTACTGCTTAATGCCTCGACGAAAAATGAAGATATAAATCTAATTTTTTGTGAAATACCTCAATTTTTGATGGAGAAACAAAAAAAAAGTGTTAAAAAATATTGGTCATCATTTCATCCAGACATTTCCCATGAGCATTCATAGTTCTTTTTTTTCGAATACAAAAAAATCAAACAAAATCCAAAGTTTTACCTAAAGCGTGTAACTTATTACTGGACTAATGTTGTAAGGATCCATGAATCCTTAGCCACGTATCCATGCTAAACAATCAGGCAGTCAGTTAGGCAATATGAGCGAGTTTGGTGCCTATTTCGATTCTATTATCGCTCATTGTCAATGCCTTACCGATATGAAACTCAGGTTTCTGCCTGTCAGCTTATTACCAACTACTGTCGCCTCAATCAAAAAGAAATTGGACTCTCTTATCCTTGGCAATTTCGAATTGAACTTGAACACTTTTCTCCAGATATATCAACAAATAAGCTACATAAAAGAATTTAAGCTTATCCATGAGTATGAAGGATTGTTTCAAAGCTTACGGAAAATTCACATGTCCTATACAACCTTCGAAACATTCAATATCGACATTTACGAGATCACCAAAAGCTATATTGTCAAGATCTGCTCAACTTTTAAAATAACTTTTTTAAATGACAATTCAAAAAGTGTCACTGAACGCTTACCTGAAGACCATCAGTTGTGCGAGACTTCGACAAGCCTAATACAGTGATGACGACCGTGAGTATTTATTGTATGGATATTTCAAAATTTCAAATGCATCTAATTTAATTTCATTATAGTTCATTATTTAGGCTTGTTTGAAAATAAATAAATAAAGAGATGTATTTTTTAATTGCAAATACAAAAAAAAGATCTATTGTAATGGAACGTATAAACATACATGAAAAGGTTAATTCAGCAGTTGATGATGGCATGTATGTATTTTGAGACATGCCATTTTTATGGCTTTTAAAGTGATTATTTTTTCAATTCCAAGTATCATACAACACAATTGTTACTACTTTTTTTTTTGTTACATAAACCATTGAATTTCTGTAATGTTTTATATCTTCAGAAAAATCAGCCTCCATAAGTTAAAATTGATTAGATGTAATTCTTGTAGGTAACAATTTCAAAAAATAAATTGTCGAAAAACTAATTTTCGAACTTAGGAATTTTCAAAATCGGAGCGTGCCCCGTACTAAACACTTCTTAGAATATAACTTCATAACGGTGAAATAGATATTAATTGGTCGTATTATGCTACATGTTCATAAAATTATTTTAAATCTCACGAAAAACTCAAAAATAGGTAGAATTTACTGCTTTTTCCTTGAAAACTGGGTCCCACTTTTCATCCCTGCTCAGCTTTTTTTTGTACTAAATAACATCAAGAAAAAATTGTATGCCAACGTACCTGGGATGTTTAAATTTAATCTGAAAACGAGTATTCAAAAATATCCTATTTTTTGCAGTTGGTATACCTTTTTCAATGCTAATGTTTCAGATGTTTACGCGTATTTCACTGCGTAAAATTAAAACTTTGAGGCTTCATATCTCTACGAAAAATTAAGATACACTAACAATTTTTTACAATAAAACTTACTTATTTTAACGCGCTATATAACATATATTAGTTTAAAAAAATTCTGAGCACTTTTTATTTTTTTTTCATTTTTTTGACATTTTTGTAGTAGATTTCAAAATGTTTGTTAAATTGAGTAACGCTTTTTTTATATTCATGTCATCAAGCTTGTTGGGTTCTCTCGAACCCAATTTAATTTTTTTTAAAATATTGATTTTTCGTGGAGATATCCTCAAAAATGTGTATAAAGAGATATCCTTGATAGTGATATTAAACGAGCCGAGCCTTTTTTATGCAGCCGAGCTTTTCTCAAGGCTCGTTAAAGTTAGACGAGCTTACAAAAAAGCTCGTTCAACCTCGACGAGCTTTTTTTTGCGCGTGACTAGAGCTCGTTTACCCCAAACGAGCTTTTTTATGCAGCGACTAAAACTCATCATCTCAATGCGAGCTTTATTTTACCTTTCCAGTGACAAATATCTAAAGTAAAGCAAACTTATGAATGTCAATTGACAATTATCTAAAGTAATAATGTCATAGCATTTACTAATTATTATTTAAATTTGAACTTTTTGAAAAGAAGTCAAAAGCTCGTCTTTCTCAAACGAGCTTTTTAAAAAAAAGTCAAAAACTCGTCTTTGTCAAACGAGCTTTTATTAAAGCTCGGCTCGAGCTCGAGTGATACAAAGCTCGGCTCGTTGTGGCGAGCTTTGGTCAAGCTCGTCCTAGGCTCGGCTCGTCTTTTATACTTAATCCTTGATTCTAGCTTCAATTTTCCCCTTGTATACCCTCATCCCAAATTCTGAATTTTTAAAAAAATGGCCTAAAATCTCATTTTTCTCTATAAGTAATGCAGCTAGAAGGCTCCGCAATGGCTCGGTCGATAGATAATTTTTTTGCGCATTATATTTACTACTTATATTTAAAATATGCTTATAAAAAGTGAAGAATATATTCAAAAAACCTCAAAAACTTCAATTGCATTTTACGCATAATTTAATGTGAAATATTTTTTTAATTTTGTGTATTTAGATGCAGGATTAAAAATTGTACAAAAAACATTCAGTGCGCTGGTTCAACTTATATTGCAGTTCATGAGCCATTAAACGAATTTGTTTTTTCGATTGTTTTTTGATCGATTTGTTGAATAAATTTTGGAACCCAGTTATCACAGGCCGTAAGCTGTAACGCAAACTATTATTTTGATTATCTCGACAAAAAATTATCATTTTTCCCTGACACAAAAAATGCGGAATAGTTTTCAGTTAGATCTACCTTGTAAATACAAAAAATTAACACATCGATTTGCATGCTTAATTTTTTACAATCAGATTTAGGTCTGAATAGACTTTTATTTTTTGGTACATTGACACATTTATTTTAGACCAGACATCCATAGCCATAGATAGCGTTCGCAAAATGATCGAGCCCAAGCGAGCGCAAGCAGTTTTAGCAAGCATTTGCCGAGTCTAAAATATTTGAAAGATACTCAAGCAAGCACAAGCCTAAGCAACGGCTCGTCGAGCAGTTGTATATCGAACACTGCACTCTCAGTTTTGAAAGCAAGCAAGAAAACATAAATCAATCATTATGGTTAAATATACACAATGAATAACTAGAAAATAAAGTTAAAACTAGATATATTTATTGAGTATATTGTAGGTAAAAAAGATAATGAATCCATCTCGAACGACATCAGGATTTAGGGTGTTTATATGTTTTGGAAGCGTGGATGTTATGTCAATATCATATCCTAGGTCGCACATTCAAGGTCGCAGTCAATATTCGGTATTATAGTAAATCAACAGGTGTACACGTTGATTCACATGCGTCTTAGTAAATTGGTGTAATGTTCTTAGATAGTAATTCTGTGTAATAGTTATAATGAAAAGTATATAAATACATCCTCTGGATGTATTGTTAATAAAAAGTGTAATATTTTGGCAAGATTATTTCTTAAGACCGTTTTGACATTTCATTTTTTTAATCTACCTAAAAACTTCTATTATACTCTAAACAACTCATACTATTTTACTTTTTAAAATGAGCAACAACACTACTATTAAACAAGCTACTGGTACCTCTGCTACCAAGGCTCGTCAGCCTGCTACTGGTACTACTTCTCAATCTGTATCTTTGGATATGGATTTTGATCTTGGTTCATCTTTGTCTTCGGGACAAGATGTAAATGATGCATTGAGCAATGATGCTCTGCATGATAACTATAATACTTGTAGCGAAGACGCTCGTATTACCAAGGAATTGAGCGATGACGCTCTTTCTATGGATGATGATACTATCATGAGTGATAGTGAACTTGATCTTGACCATGGTGTTCAAGAAGTTACTTTCCTAGGAAAGGAACATCAAGTGAAGTTGTTGAATGAAATCAAACAACTGCGAGTTCAGTTGTATAATGCAACTGCATTATCAATTAAGCATATTGATAATGGTACTCTAGCCTCAAAGGCAAGTGCCTTGAAACGTCAGTTAAAACTGGTAAAAGAGAATTATGATCTTTTATTTGATGAAAGTACCATGATGGGTACTGCCACGGGTGAATCATCGTTAGTTCCTTCTGACACTCCATTTTTACAATGGAAAGGACATAAGTTTAATACCAAGAAATTCATTTTTCAAAGTATGGACGCATGTTTGACTCAGTTCGAAGATGTATTGGAATCTCGTTCAATTTCAGTTGAAGCAAACTGGAAAAGAATCATAAAGCCCAAAATGTCGACTGGGATGGCTTCTTGGACTCGTGAAGTAATCGAGAGATACCCTAGTATTTCTTGGGGTCAATTTAAGTCCAAGTTGAAGGCTAAGTATAGTCCTTCTGAGGCTGAGGAAAAGAAAGCTGCTCTCAACAAATTGAAAAATTTGAAATTGGAGAAATGTGAAAGCTTAGAAGTCTATATCGACAAGTTTACAACGTTGAAAGACTTGGCTGGTGTTACTGAGAACACTAGTTTGACTGATTATTTGTTGAAGGGTCTTGATGTGGATTTGTATAGTCCTGTATCATTGAATATTTCTCAATCGAGAGATAAAGAGAAGGATACTTTGGATTATGCAATCTCTCAGCTTCGAAGTGTTTACGATTTGTTGCGTCGTGATAGTTATTACCGAGAGGAAAAGCACAGAAAAGAAGAAGAACTGACCCAGAGAATAATTAGGCAGTTGAAGCAACAAGGTGGCCATTATGGTTCATCTTCTCGTGGTGGTTACAATGGTAATCATAATGCTGGTAATCGTATTGGTAAACAATACAATGGTTTTGCAAAAAAGCCAGTAAGAAGAGCTGGTAAATTCCATACCAAACAAAAAGCAAATAATGGTGGTGATACACCAAAATGCTTTGATTGTGGATTTACTCCCTTCACGTATGCGCACAAAGCAGTGTGCAAGAAGAATACCAAGAACACTGTTCATGGGAAAAAGAAGAAGTCTATCGTGCCTACTCCTTCTCGTGTTACTGAAGACACTGATGATTCATCTGATGATGAAAGTGACCAACATTTTGCTGTGGCCACTATTGCTGCCCCAAAGAAAAAGGGAAAAGAAGTATCTCAAATGGATACCGATAGTGAATGTAAGCAATTTGATAGTGATTATTTTAGGAAGATGCCTAATAATAATATGAATACTAATGGTCTTCTTTATTTACCTGTTATTTTAGAAACAAGCGCTGGCATCAAGGTCAACACTTGGTTTTTGTTGGATACTGGTTGCACGTTTAGTGCAATTTCACCACAATTAGTTTCTTTTCTAAATTTAAATATTTGTAATAAAAATGGTATTATTAAATTGGCACAAAATAACAGTGTAGTAGATCGTAAGGGTCAAACTGAAGAAGAGCTTATAATTAATTATGGTTCTAAAATTGTTCATTCAAAATTTGAAGTTTTTGATTTATTTGACGATGTCCATTGTGTATTTGGAATGGATTTATTGTATAAAGTTGGTATTACGTTAGGTAATATTGCAGCAGATTGGTCAGATCGTGTTGGTTATGAAATACCAAAGATTGAACCCAATCCTTATAAACCAAATGAAGATCCTTATGGATCTGAAGAAGAACGTAAAATTATGATGAACGAATTACAACCATTTATTGATGCAAATACTAGTATTAGTCCTAAAGCATATTGTAATATTCCTGGTAGTGAAATTACATTGCCCATAAAGAAAGATACTCCACTTGCGAATACATGTCGTAGACAATTTCCAATTGCTGAAGCATTGCGACCTGTTATTCAAAAACAAGTTGAAAAATGGCGAGAAAATGGTGTGATTAAAAGAGCAAAACCTAATACACCTCATAATTCTCCAATTTTTACTGTACGAAAGAAAAATAGTGATGGTGAATACACTGGAAAAGAGCACCGTGTGGTAATTGATTGTCGTTTGATAAATAATGCATTAGATCCTGAGAAACTTGAACGTTTCCCATTGCCCTTGATAAGTGATTTGCATCGTAAGATGTCGAAGCATTCGCTCTATACTGTCATTGACTTATCGCAATGTTTCCATGCATTTAAAATATCCAGATCGTCAAGATCGTATTTGACGTTCACTGATATGGAGGGATTGACGTGGTCCTTCTCTCACTGCCCGTACGGATTGACTATGGTCTCATCGCACGCACAAAAAATACTTTCTAATTTGTTTGCTGATATCAGTGATACTACCACTCACTTTATAGATGATGTCACTATACATACTGAAAACGACCTGAAAAAGCATACAGAACTAGTTAAAATCGTTATCGATCGCTTGACTAAAGCAAACTTACGTATAAATACTGAAAAATTGCATATTGCGCAAAAGAGCATTTATATATTGGGTTTCTGCTTATCTAGTGAGGGTTTAGCATTAGATCCTCGAAAGGTTTCAAATGTTTTGGATTGGGAACCTACCGTTAAAAGTAGCCGTGAATTGAGTTCACGTTTAGGATTGATTAACTTTTTTCGTTCTAATTTGCCACGCTTGTCGATGTTGACAGCACCACTAGATAAATTGAGAAATGCACCTGAGATTACTAAAGTATGGACACCAGAACATACTAAATTAATGAAGCAATTGCAAGAATTATTAGTCAGCTCAGCAGTGTTGAGTGTGCCTAACTTACATTATCCAATCTGTGTTGTTACAGATAGTTCTGCCTATGCAATTGGCGCTGCAATGTATCAAGTTATTGGTAATAAAATAAAATATCTTGGTTTTATTGCACGCAGTTTGAGTCCATCAGAGCAAAGATGGGGAAGTTCCAAACGAGAATTAGCTGCAGTTGTCTATGCATTTAAAAAGTTTCATCAATGGTTGTATGGAAGACGATTCCATCTCTTTGTGGATAATCGTGGTATTTTATTTCTACATTCGCAACCTAAATTGGATCGAATGGTTGAGAACTATTATGATACAATTTTTGAAATGGATTTTGATATTACCTTTTGTAGTGGTATTAACAATATCTTGGCTGATACCTTATCGCGTCTTTTCTGGCCATACAATACGCTGGTGGAGAGTGGTGATAAGCGTTTAATTAAAAATCATGTTAATGAAAAGAATTTAGTTAAACAAGATATTGATACAAAGGTTAAAGGAAAGAGAAAACATGTAGTAGATAATGTAGTAGAAGAAAAGAAAAAGAGGAAATTACATGTTGTGAATAAGGGGAAAGATAAACTTAAGGAAGCACATGATAACCTTATTGCATGCGATACTTCCGTTATCTCCGGATCACCAAAAGTAATCATTCCGAGGGAAACCTCTGATCTTTTTAACAACGCTAAATTGACAGCGTATGTAAACAAATTGAAGAATAAGAACGAAGAGTTATTATTCTGCGTTAGTCATTTAGATGTTTATGAAACGCCTGCAAGTGATGAAGAAAAACAAAATATATTAGAAAAAACACATTTACTTGGGCATTTCGGTATTCATGCAATGGAGCAAGTTATACACCAAGATTTGAATATGCATTGGAAAGGCTTAAGGGAAGATATTACGAAATATATATCAAATTGCCATAAATGCAGACAGTTCAATTTAGCTAAGCATGTCTACCATCCACCAAAGCAAGAAGCTCCTGAAGGGATAATGGATCATGTTGTATTTGATCTAGGTGGATTTGATTGCACTACACCAAGGGGAAATAATTTTATATTAGTAGTGCTAGATCTATTCTCGAGATTTATTATCTTACGTGCAATTCCAGATAAATCAGCTACTACTGTTGCAAAGGAATTGGTATCTATCTTTTCATTGTTCGGCTACCCACGTATCGTTGGTCATGATCGAGGTGCAGAATTCCATAATAAATTACTTGAAAAGATACTTAAACATGCTGAGGTTGAGAATAGAGCAAGTTTACCATTTACGCCCCAAGGTAATAGTTGCTGTGAAGCTGCAGTAAAGTCTGCAAAAACAATAATTATGAAGATGTTGGAAGGTCGTAGCAAAGATTGGGATTTGTACCTTAATGGAACAGCATTAAGTTTAAATGTACATAGATCTAGACTGCATGGGATGATGCCATTCATGGTAATGTTTCATAGAGCACCTAATGAATTTAAGGATTATCGAGGAGATAAACCTACACTTCATGAAAGAGAAATCGATGTGGAAGCATTTAAAAAGAAGCTCGATTTAATTGATAGAATTATTGTTCCAGCAATTAGAGACCAAATACTAAAGACACAGGATAAGAATAGTAGTTACTTTAGAAAGAGACATAGAATCTTGGAGAAACCTTATCCAATTGGACCTACTGTAATGATCAAGAATATAGAAAATAAGAATAGGAAAACTGATCCTAACTATGAAGGCCCATTTTATATACATGGAATAACTAAAAATGGAAGCTATATTCTTACTGATAAAACTGATACATTCTTAGCTAGAGATGTACCTACACAACAGATCAAGTTGATCAGCACGAATGATGCAAAGGAAGATAACTCAGATGTGTATGAAGTACAAGCTATTATAAAGCATAGAGGTACTCCACCCAATTACGAATATTTAGTAAGATGGAAGAATTTCACAGAAGATCATGATTCTTGGGAACCACCAGCATCATTTGATTCTCCTGATGTTATTAAACATTATTGGGCGAAAGTAGATGCTAATACGCAATCTAATGGTAAGGGAAAGCAAGCTCCTAAATCAATTAATACAAGAAAGATTGCTACACGCGAGGAGAAGTCCAAGAAGAAGCGTGAAAGATTATTAGCAGAAGATACGATTTAAATGTTAGATGAAGGCTATACCTTTTCCTTTTAACATTTCCTTTTTGATCCCACTGGGTTTTTGGAATGTGAGGTTTTTAATGGTTGCCCCTGAATATCTAAATTTGAAGTTTATATTATTGTACAACGAAGATCAATCAACAAGAAGTACATTATCATATATCAACAATATTGCCGTTTTTATTTTTTTTATTTTTTCTTTTTTTCACGTTATGTCAACCAACTTATACACAAATTACAATTACAACAAACTACAACAACTATCACTATCTTTTATCACATAATGCTTATGTTGGTGTGGGATGGTGTTATGTCAATATCATATCCTAGGTCGCACATTCAAGGTCGCAGTCAATATTCGGTATTATAGTAAATCAACAGGTGTACACGTTGATTCACATGCGTCTTAGTAAATTGGTGTAATGTTCTTAGATAGTAATTCTGTGTAATAGTTATAATGAAAAGTATATAAATACATCCTCTGGATGTATTGTTAATAAAAAGTGTAATATTTTGGCAAGATTATTTCTTAAGACCGTTTTGACATTTCAGTGGATATAGAGTCTAGAATACAGCGTGTATGAAGAATGATATAATAGTCTTGAGGAACTAGTTGATTACAACATGATGATATACTAGATTGGCCAGAGCAGGTTTAGTAGGATACGACCAAGTTAAGTATATAGGATGTTCATGCTTGATTATTAACTTTAGACAGTGAATGTTTATACAAATGGAATAGCTTAATTCCATTCCCAGGAACGAGTTCATGATTGGCTCACTTCAGGATCTCAGGCTACACCATTTTATCATAGACTACATTTAACATAACTAAATGAAATAAAATTGACATACATTATTATCACCTCATACTCATTATTCTATGCTAAGAATCATGTCTAAATAACCCTTTGAGCACTTCTACTAGTAATACATGTACCCAGTCTAGTCTATGTCCTAAACACATTATCTAATTTTTCAAAAAGTCAAGCAAGTCGAACACGAGCATATAAACAAGCGAGCAAATCCAAGTGCAAGCGCAAACTGTTGCATCCACAGATCTGGGTACATTCCTTGTTTAAGATTACGACACAGTTTGATATGTTAAGTTCTACATTGCTGTGTATTATGTTATGAAGCTCCGTTTATACAGAAGTGTGAAACTAGTGTGTGTCACCTAGACTTGATTGGATATATGTATATATATAAATAGACTCATTTAAACAGGTCATATAATTAGAGAATGTGAATACAAAAGAAGATGTTTCGATCTTATAATAAAGTTCTTTAGTTTTAGTGTGCTCTTTCATTTTATAACAGTTTTCCTTTATTTTTATTAAATGATTTAGTACATATTTTAGCATTGGGATTGATATAATCTCCTGGCGTAACACAAACATAGTACTATATATTTTCAGCGTGATATTGGTTCAAAGTGTGATAAAACACATATAAAATAATATATAAGATGTTGCTTATTTTCTTTAAAACAAGGTAAAGATCTTCATGGCTATTGAAAATCTTTTGCTATTTATATTAATTGTCTAATCTAAAGGAAGTGGAAATTTAAGAGTAATGGATCATTGTTGCTGACCAATGATTATCTAGAGAGTGTCGGTTTTCGAGGATATTAAACAGCCAATTTTGAAGCCAATTCCATTTCTAACTCATATTGAAATGTAATTCTTATAAATAATCTTTTAAACCAAGACCTAGAAGCTCTTGGTTCTTTCTTTTACCATTAGTTTTTCTAGTAATAAATCCTACGTTCTCCATGATAAATGTTACTAGTCTTTATTATTATTCTTTCTATCTATAAATAAGATTGTATGTATCCATAAACTCTCAGAAAGGTTGATTAAATGTGTTGAGTTGTTATGTACATTGGTAAATGACAAAGTTATTGGTTCTTCATGAATATTAAAACTTATAGACTTGTTTATCAACAAGCTCCTTGGTTGTATCTTTGAATAATACACTTTGATATGGTTGCATAGGATGCCAATTGTATGTACGCGAGATTGACATTTAATTTGTGATTCAAATAATAAACTTTTGCTATAATGATAATTACCGTTCTATGACAATATCACGCTAAAAATATATAGTACTATGTTTGTGCTTGCACTCGGATTTGCTCGCTTGCTTATATGCTCGTGTTCGACTTGCCTGACGTTTTGAAAAATTAGATAATTGCTTGATTTATGTTTTCTTACTTTCTTTCAAAACTGAGAATGCTCGATATATAACTGCTCGGTGAGCCGTTGCTTAGGCTTGTGCTTGCTTGAGTAACTTCCCAATATTTTAGACTCGGCAAATGTTTGCTGAAACTGCTTGCACTCGTTTGGGCTCGGTCATTTTGCGAGCGCTAGTTTTGGTAAAAGAGTAATGTGCATAGATAGTAGAAAGTGATAATTATACAAGGAATGCTATCCTAGATTAGTTAGCTCATTCTTACAATAAGAATTACAATGCAACTCAAAAGGTTTACTATTATCTTAAAAGTTACGATAATAACCTGTGAACGTAATACAGAATTTGGAAAGAGGGTACACACATTATTTTTTTCGAGCAAAACCGAGGATATTCTTTTGTACACATTTTTGAGGACATCTCCACGAAAAATCAATATTTTGAAGAAATTTAAATTGGGGCCTAGAGAACTAAACGAGGTTGATGACGTGAATGTGAAAAAATTCTGCACAATTTAACGAATATTTTGGAATCTATTACGAAAATGTCAAAAAAATGGAATAAAAAAAAGATGTCCCGAGTTTTTTCAAACTCAGATATGTTAAAGAGAATTTTAAAACAAGTAAGTTTTATTATGAAAAAGTCTTTGGGTATCTTAATTTTTTGCAGAGATATTAAGGCTCAAAGTTTCAATTTTTCATATTTAAGCTGTAAAAACCAAAGTTGGAAGAAAAAATTATCGGTTTTTTCGAATTTATTCGACAGATGCTATAGTGATAGTCTGTAGACAATTAATTGTTATTTGTAGCCCTTAAAAATCTGCATCAAATCAAACTAACTTTAATAAGAGGTTTTTATTATTTTGTTATGAAAATCGCTCAAAATCGCGATTTTTGGATGAGGGTTGGGGTCAAAAAACAAGAGTACACCTTCAAATCTTCATTACCCCTTGAAAAATTAATTTTTTTGAGAAAACTAAAAACAGATCTATATATATTGCTGCTTGCAATTATTTTTATGGAACTAACATTTTGTTTGATAATTTACTGGAAAATGATATTAATAATTTATACGTTTTTGGTGTGTTTTATGGGGTAAATTCTTTGAATTTTTATTTTGGCTCTATTTGTATCTAACAAATAATATGCCTATAATATAGATAAAAAACTTTTATTATAATTGCAAGTAATGTTTACTTAATAAAATCAATAGGTATGCTTGTTTTTCTGATATTCATATATTTTTAGCTATTTTTTTTGCGGAGATATAGCCGTTCAAAAAATTATAGGAATATCAGAAAAACAAGCATACCTATTGATTTTATTAAGTAAACATTACTTGCAATTATAATAAAAGTTTTTTATCTATATTATAGGCATATTATTTGTTAGATACAAATAGAGCCAAAATAAAAATTCAAAGAATTTACCCCATAAAACACACCAAAAACGTATAAATTATTAATATCATTTTCCAGTAAATTATCAAACAAAATGTTAGTTCCATAAAAATAATTGCAAGCAGCAATATATATAGATCTGTTTTTAGTTTTCTCAAAAAAATTAATTTTTCAAGGGGTAATGAAGATTTGAAGGTGTACTCTTGTTTTTTGACCCCAACCCTCATCCAAAAATCGCGATTTTGAGCGATTTTCATAACAAAATAATAAAAACCTCTTATTAAAGTTAGTTTGATTTGATGCAGATTTTTAAGGGCTACAAATAACAATTAATTGTCTACAGACTATCACTATAGCATCTGTCGAATAAATTCGAAAAAACCGATAATTTTTTCTTCCAACTTTGGTTTTTACAGCTTAAATATGAAAAATTGAAACTTTGAGCCTTAATATCTCTGCAAAAAATTAAGATACCCAAAGACTTTTTCATAATAAAACTTACTTGTTTTAAAATTCTCTTTAACATATCTGAGTTTGAAAAAACTCGGGACATCTTTTTTTTATTCCATTTTTTTGACATTTTCGTAATAGATTCCAAAATATTCGTTAAATTGTGCAGAATTTTTTCACATTCACGTCATCAACCTCGTTTAGTTCTCTAGGCCCCAATTTAAATTTCTTCAAAATATTGATTTTTCGTGGAGATGTCCTCAAAAATGTGTACAAAAGAATATCCTCGGTTTTGCTCGAAAAAAATAATGTGTGTACCCTCTTTCCAAATTCTGTATTACGTTCACAGGTTATTATCGTAACTTTTAAGATAATAGTAAACCTTTTGAGTTGCATTGTAATTCTTATTGTAAGAATGAGCTAACTAATCTAGGATAGCATTCCTTGTATAATTATCACTTTCTACTATCTATGCACATTACTCTTTTACCAAAACTAGCGCTCGCAAAATGACCGAGCCCAAACGAGCGCAAGCAGGTTTACATGCAAGCAAGCCTATTCCAATTTGAAGCATTTCAAGCAAGCATACAAGCATGATTTCAATGTTTTCATCGAGCGCCAGACAGGAAATTGCTGAAAAAAAATTAATCAAGCAAGCCAAAGCAAGTAATACCCTGAAAAAAGCGCAATTCAAGCGAGCCCAAGCATAGGGCTCGCTCGCTTGCTTATGCTCGCAATGCTCGATTGCGACCACTAACCATAGATAAAGCGTATTATACGTCGGTATTAACATTTGAAGGGAATCGACTCAGTACTAAATAAGCGATAATAGAAAAAATTACGAAAACCAGTTGGTATCCTGCTGTCATCACGGACGATGCTATGCTAAAGGCGGGAACAAAAGGAGATGATGGGTACTTTGCTTTCACCACAAATTGTTGAAACTGGGTAAGATCGTTTATTTAAATAAAAGTAAAAGAAGATTGATAGAATAATTGATAAAGTAAAATAAAAATTATAAATTAATCAAGTATTTTTCATATCATACATCTTGGTTGAGCCATGGGATTATCCTTATAATAGTCATTACCACAGAATAGTATATTGAAAAACTCCCCAGTTGTTTCTGATTATGTATATTGTCAAATTACTAGATTTGTTACATTGATCAGCAACTACAAAGTAATAAAATGAGGCACTTGGTGACATACATCACAGTTAATAACCTGCTATTTTTACCCATTATTATTGAGGGCAGTGAAAGAACTGGTTCTTGATGAACATTAGTCCAATAAGCTTAAATTATAATGATAGTTATGCATAGGTACCCGCCACGAATGATTCAAATTTCAGTCTCCAAGAGTTCTTGTGCAAATTGTAAACTGGAAACACCCGCTTCATAAAGTATTTTCCGCTTTATTTGTAAAGATTGTTTCAATTTTTTAAAAAAAAATTGATACAAAATCAACCTGTGATTTGGAATTAAGTTTTGAAGTGACCCCAAATAAGCACTGAATAGGAAAACAGCCTGTTTAAATTTCACTTGCAAACAGTTAATTTCGCGTAAGTCCAAAATAAACAAATGGAACTTGTTTTAATAACGTCTAGAAAAGCGGGAAAAACCAGACAAGGTATTGTTTTCAATGTATATAGGCATGAAGGAGTTCAAGTAACAAAGAAAAGTATAGTGAATGATGAGCTGTAGCAATGATTCAAAATTCAGTTCCCATGAGTCAATGTTCATTGTGTAAAATTGAAGCATGCTTTTTTTTTTTACTTCTCTTGAGCTGTGTTTACATCGCATGGAAAGTAGATTTGATGTGGTAGGTCTTGTTGACACACTCAAAGCAGACTCAAGCGATAATACTGATTCTCGTCGAATTGATATTTTCCAAATTAATGATGTTGTATATATCATTACTCCATCAAAAATTCAGATTAATACAAATGAAATTGATTTGGTAAAAGCTTAAAATCAAACGAATAGATGAATGTTAAAAAAATATAACGTATTAAAAGAAGGCTTAATGGTGTTTTTTGATTAATTAAAACCATCAGTTATTTTGCAAATTTTACATTTTTGATCCCAAAAATGCACTTTTATGTCCAAGATAGCATTTTTAGCGTGTTGTATTCTGGTTAAAAGGATATTCAAAATTGGTGGAGATATCGATAATTAGAAAAGCAGGAATCTTGGTGTTTTTCAAACATGATGTGATGTGGCAAAAGTATTTTTCAAGCAGCAGTTTTAAATAAAGGTAGTATATGAGACTACTTACTAATATCACTAAATCTATGAACTGTCTGCTAGTGTATATATGCAAAACTTTTCACGTTGTATATTATATAGAAAGTATTATGCAATTTTCAAACCATTATTTGCCTGGGAATTATCATGAAATAATTAGATCAGTTTGATAACAAACATATGGTATGTCTAATTTATTATATATGATATATACATGAAAATTCACTCATTAAAAAACTCTTTAATAACAGGAATAATTGGGGTAGCTTATCAGCTCTTTAACTGATATACAGCATATATAAAAAACCGACTAAATTATCTGTTTATAATATGATATGATGGTGGAACAAACAATAGTAAAGTGCAAACTACGAATATTACGCCTTATTTTAATGAAGCCAAATGTCGAGTCGAAGTATTTAATAGTTTAGTGTCATTATTGACCCTTTTTTTTACGGTACAGTATAAATCATATAAACTAATTATGGAGTTGCAAAAGTTCTTGTTTGACAACATTAGATTGACAGCTACGTAAACGCATTAGAATTCCTGTATTTATAAGTATGTTTGTAATCATGTATATATTACGAATCGATATATACTACGTTTATAGTATATAGCAAGGATACTGCGTTGTGTTACTCGTTGCTTACTGGTTTCAATATATGTTGGAAATGACAGTTTCGTAATAGAACAATATCAACGAGCCGATTTTTTACTTGTCAAAGCACAAGGTCGACTTGTTAACATCTGTAAATTCTATATATTACATGTATATGGTATATGTACAGTACTCAATAATTAAGATAAGGAAAGGATCCAATTTATTGTTCAAATCTTTACATGAAGGCGTACTGATTCGGCTAATAATTTTTGCATATAGACATATGACATATTCCGAAATTTGCTTTGTTGTTACGTGATTTTATATCCTCCATGGTTAGTAGCGCAATTCCGCCCTTCAGCATAAGCTATTATTACTTTATTTTTAAAATCATATAGTCGTATTTCACAGCTAAAATTAGATAAATACAATAATTTAAATAAAAAAGGATAACGCGCACCCAAACAAAGAGGATGAAGAAGGACGACCAAAGAGAAGAAGGAAGAGGAGGAAGGCAATAGAATGAAAGAAGAGGAAAACAAGAATATACAAAAAAAAGTGATACAATTATTTAATAACTTGACTTTGCATTGTCATTAAGTATTATTCTAACTATTGGTACAGTATGATGAAAAGTTTTTTATAATTAAGTAAAACAGGCCTGCCACAGCATGAGCTGTACAACGCGTAGCATTGTTGACCAGCTTTTTATAGCATAAAAATTGTTTATAAATAGCTTGAATTCGTTTAGCATTTTGTTATAAGCATAAATTTAAACTATCCCAGTAACGAAAAGTATAGCCCAAACCTTGTGAAACCCGAGAAATTATAATAAAAGCCAAAAATTTAAATTTTAGGTTACCTAAACCGCATAAAAAAGACAATGCATAGAAGACGAGCTTGAATCATCTCACTTTCTCTTTTTTCTCATCTCATAAATATTTTGTCCAAGCATAAAATGCAACCTAAAGTAGGCATTCTTCCCTCAGAGATACTGACTATAATCTTTGAAAATTTGCCAAAAGAGACCTTATTCATTTGTTTATGCGTTTGCAAGACATGGTTTCATCCAGCAGGTCAAATATATTACCGCCGCTTCTACATTGATAATAACAATAATGGTGGAGACATTACAAAATTGGCTCAATATATCGATAGTATTCCAGATCTGTCGATAGGTTACAAGGTAAAAGGCATACAGATCGATGGGCAGCAGCAAATAAGGGGTCGTTTCATTTCGGGAACAAGAACAACACCATCGTCAAAACAAGAACTGCAAACACTACTGCAACTATGTCCTAATCTGTACGAACTAACTTTTAGCATCAACTCAATTTATTGGAAGCACATTTATGAAATGAACCATCAGAACGATAACATGATCCGACCTAGAAGAGTTTATACTACCGGCAAGCAGCGATGTTATGAAGAAGAGTATTTTTATAAAGTTGCGCACCAATTCAGATCATCCATAAGTGAACTAGATATACATTGCTCCTGTGACTCATCTATATATAACAATTTTGGAAGTTTATGCTCTTATTTAGCCGATTTCCCTCTTTTAAGAAGCTTGTCAATCAAGAGCGGTAGTCGGCGTTACATGATTTATTTTCAACAATTATTAGAAGCAAGCCCACATTTGAAAAAACTCAACTTTCAACTGGATCACCCATTTTTTGAACACCCCTTAACTGTTGAAAAGGATCGCCACTTCTGGCCAGAATATCCTTCTATGCAGGAACTCGATATATACATATACAACTTTGAAGTACAACAATTACAATACATTATTCAAAGATTTACAAGCCTTAAAAAGTTCAGTTTAAGGATAAATCAAAACGATGATCACCAAATGAAGCAATGGAAAGATGAAAAGATCAACAATTTGGAGTCAGTAGCACAATTTTTCAAACATGATTTTATTAGATTTCTTAAAGGTCTCGATTCTTTGCACTTATATTTCAATATCCATAATCAGTCTTATATAGAAAATCTCTTGGAATCATTCTACCTACCTTGTTCGATCAGTAAAAGCAACCCAAACATTTTTATAGATGCTGTTTTTGAGGTACATCATGGTCGAACAGAAAGAACGCAAATTGAAATAATCAAGCAAAAGAAAGAGCAACGACAGAGCATCAATTATACATTTGTTAGAGATTTCTCAGTCCCTGATCCTTCGCTTGATGAGGGACATGTAGAATCAACTCAGCCTTTGCCTTATATATCTCATTTGAATTCATATGGGCAGCTTCTACGAAGCCTTAGAATCATAATTACAGCACAAAAGAACCATGAACAAGCATCAAATATCGACCTCGTGCTTCGCTTATGCCCTAACCTCCAAGAACTAGTCATTGTGCTTGAGCGCTCTCCCGTAGCTTATTTCTCGCATGATGCTTCTTTGATGCATCATCAACACCCATCATCTTTTTGCTGCAACTACAACTCAAGTACAGCATTAAATTCAAAATTGTCCAGCTTGACAATAAGAGGAATGACTATCAACTCAGAACTATTAAATACTATTGCTTTACACCATCCCAATTTGAAAAGCCTTAGTTTAACCAACTGTTTGTCAGAACCAAGCGCTAATATTAATGAACCAAACGCACCAAACGATAGTAACATATCTACTTTTGTATATGATTTATCTAATTTACGTCTTGAATCGTTAGTATTTGACATTTTTACACATCGCCATGATAAGAAACTCGTCAATCCAATGGTTTGCATTGTTGTTGAGAAAGAGGATAGAACCAGTAATCATTACCTTGCAACAGAAAAAAAACATCCAGTTACTGGTGATTTATTCCAGAGTATTACAGGACCACATTATGAAGATCTTGCATCTGATACTGAACTTGCATTGACAGTTTTATGGTTCAAAGTAAAGTCGTTAAATGAATTGGAGTTACAGGCTGGTAGAAATCAGTCAAACATTAAAAAGATAATATATTAGGATAAATCCATATAAATTAATAAAAAAAAAATCTAATTCAAATAAAAACCTCTCTATTAATGATGTGAAATAAAACTTGAATCTGTAAATAAGGGGAATTTTCAATAAAAATTCTTGAAAGAGTTTGATATTTAAAGAAAAATTGACCAACTACTGATAAAACATTCATAAATTTGAATATAAAATCTTTGAATCAAGTGAAAAAAAATTTCTTGGTAAATTATAATGTCTATATTAATAAACTAAAGTAAAGTTTTTTGCCTGTTAATATAGTGAATCCCTTATGAAAACTTTTTAAAAGATACTAACCAACACATAAAATATGAATGGAACCTTTTTTCGTCTTTCAGAACCTGGGTTTCAATGTTACCAGCTATTTCAAAAAAATTTGCCAAAAACACATGAGGGCTCATGAAAGAATAGTGTTTTATCTTCTTCTATTTGAACATAACAAGGCGTTACATTCTTTGAAACGTTCTAAATACATAAACTAGTTCATTTTTTAAATATATCATTTGTTAAATTATATAGAAAATGTCTTATGGATGGAACAGAGACTCAAACGGTAAATGTTTATTCATTTGTAATTGTGTTCATACAATAATTTCTAACATGATTATTTGATAGCTGCTCCACAGCAATCAGCAGCAGATCTTGCTAGCTCATTTTTAAACTCTGTAGGTCAAGAACTTCATGGTTCTACTGAAAATCCTTATGGTGGCCACGAATCCCAAGGTAATACAATTGACTAACCTATTTCCATTGTTCATTAAACACTAACCCCCTAGTTATTTAGGCCGTTATGGCGAAGAGATGGGTTATCACGGAGGAAATGATGATTATCGTAGAAGAGATGGCGGCAATGGTGGTGGTAGTGGTGCTGGAGAAATGGATAGAGGAAGTAGAGATGGACGTCATAGCAGAGATCGTTACCATGATAGATCTCGCGACAACCGAGATAGTAGACGTAGAAGGTCAAGAGACAGACGTGAACGTTCTCCTCGCGACCGTCATCATGGCAGAAGCAATAGGGATGATAGAGATTACCGCAGCAGCAGACGTAGAAGAAGTCCTAGTCCTCCTCGTCGTTCTAGCAGAAGACGTAGTCCTAGTTCTCGTCGTCGTGATGATGAAAATGTTATTCCTTTGAGTAAAAGAGAGAGAAAACTTCACAATTGGGATATGGCACCTGCTGGTATGGAAGGCATGTCAGCTGAACAAGTTAAATCTACTGGTCTCTTTCCTTTGCCTGGTCAAGTTGTTGGTACTCGTACCCCTCAATCCTTCCAACCTCCTCCTCCTTCAGACCATATGATGCACGACGGATCTCGCATTCGCGTTACTCAGGGTGCTGCTGGTCCTGTCGCCTTGAATGCTACATTAGCTAGACAAGCAAAGAGACTTTATGTTGGTCAAATTCCTTTTGGTATCGATGAAAAGCCTATGGCTGATTTCTTTAATGAAACAATGGAAAAATTACATTTAGCAGATACAACACCTGTTTTAGCTGTTCAGATTAACCATGATAAAAATTACGCTTTTGTTGAATTTCAAACACCTGAACAAGCAACTTCTGCCATGGCATTTGACGGTATCATGTTCCAAGGACAACAACTCAAGATTCGTAGACCTAAAGATTATCAAGCTCCTGTTGATGGAGAATATGCTGATATGCCAAATCAATTACCAGGTTTAGTATCAACTAATGTACCTGATACACCAAACAAAATCTTCATTGGTGGTCTTCCTGTATATTTGAACGATGATCAAGTAGTAGAATTATTAAAATCGTTTGGTGAATTACGTGCATTCAATTTAGTTAAAGATCCAGTGACTGGAGCAAATAAGGGTTTTGCCTTTTGTGAATATGCAGATCCTAATGTTACAGATTTAGCTTGTCAAGGTTTGAATAATATGGAATTAGGGGATCGTAAATTGGTTGTTCAACGTGCTAGCGTTGGTGCTAAGCATGGTTTACTTCCTACTGAATATGCTACTGGTCAAGTACCTCTTACTGTTGCAGATTATTTACCCATTTCAAGTGCAAAGGAAGATGAAGCTACTCGTGTTTTGCAATTAATGAATATGGTTACACCCGAAGAATTAGAGGATGATGAGGAATATAAAGGTTTGACACATTTGCATATACTTGGAGTTAACAATTAACTAATATGTTATTGAATTATTAGATATCTGGGATGACATTGCAGAAGAATGTTCCAAGTTTGGTACAATCGTTGATATGAAGATCCCTAGACCAAGTAAAGATGCATCAGTTCCTGGATGTGGTTTGGTAAGATTTGGTCTTTTATAAAAAACAAGCTGCTTACTCATTTAAATATTTGATTAGATCTTTGTAAGATATGATGATCCTCAACAAACACTAGCAGCTTTACGCTCACTTGCAGGTCGTAAATTTGCTGATAGAACTGTTGTTGCCACTTTTATTGACGAAGAAAATTATTTAAGTGATAACTTTTAGTTAATCACTTTTCTATAATATATACATACATTTTCCCTGACGTTTAGTTACCTCTCTCTTTCTCATTTTTTTTTGCCGTTGCCTAGTTTTTTTTCACTTTTTTCTTTTATATATTATATACATTAATTTTAAAGAAATTTTATCAACAAAGAAGCTCCAATGACCTGTAAATTTTATTTGTGCTAACTGTTTTGCAGCACATAGTTCTGTGATAAAGACTACTACTGGATAATGCAATTCCAACTGAATCTCAAACTAAATATATGCAACTTTTAAAGAGTTTTTGCACAGTCTCTAGTAATTCTAAAAGACTGGAGTTTTGACTTAATTACTGACTCGTATATTTTGATTGTATTTGCATTTTTTGTTTTGCAATTGTATCGTTCAATTATGCGTTTATAACCTTTTTAATATAAGAAGAAACAATATATGTCGGCGTTTAAACATCAAATCTTCAGCTGTCTGATTTTCCATCGTTTCGCCAAGACAAAACTCTTTTACTTATTTTTTGAAAAACTCTATTATGTAAATATCAAACTATTTTCTAAGCTTATCTATAGAAACTCTGATGCTGAATATAATGATACTACTTTTGGACTGTTTGGTAAATTTTTCGCTGATTTTTTGCGAATAAACGAAAAAACGGTTTTTGGGCCAAAAGTAAATTTTTTGCATAATTAACAAAACATACAACAGTATCATGCACAGCAGCAAGCTCTTGGAAACATTTTGGTATTACATATACTATAGTAAAAATTTCCGTTTTTGGGTTGAAAAAGCCCTAAAATCGATTTTCATCGTCCAGCCCCTTATAGATGCAAGGGAAAAATGGTCCAAAATTCAGATTTAACTTTTATCCCAAAAAATTCTAAAATCATGTACAGATATATCAAAGTAAGCGAGGGGATGATTTTTCACTTAGAAACCAATGGTTTAAAGTGCCTGTATCACAAGATATCGCCTCTTTAACATTATCGTCCAGCTAAATTTCAATGGCAATAAAAATACGCAGCACAATCGATTAATTATAAGGTTTTCGTCCCTTTTTTGACATCCATCAACTCCGCACAGATTCGAGCAGTTTTATTGGATAAGAAAATGAAAAAAAAAACTTTTCCATTGAAATAGCCACAAATGTCCTTCAAATTTCAATCAGGAAATCCACCGAAACTCATCATTTGATCGAATTGCATGTATTTAATCAACGGATATTTCTATATTCACTATAAGGAAGTAATACTGATATGATAAAACTGGTTAATGTACCTGATTTATAGTTGATTTCAAGGTGAAAATTAACTGAGTTTGGTAGGGATCCCTCTCTTTGTGACAAGCATAAGCTATCCATAGAACTGGAGTAAATGAAGAAAAAAAAAAAAAAAAAAAAAAAGAGGAGGATAAAGGGATAACTTAATTCTGTACCCTGGTATCTTTTTATATTTTATCTTTTCTTTATATAACAAATGTTTCGTAAAGTTTTGATTCCCTCTGCCATCAAGTTATCTGGCCCCCGTGCTTTCACTTCTTTAACCAGAAGCATTGCCACTAGAGTTACCCCTAATACCAGTAAGTTTAAATATACATTTTATCGTCCGTACAGTATGCTCATGCCATGTATTAGTCCGTCCTCTTCTTAGATCTCAAGAACTTCGTCCTCAATTATTAAACTCTCTCAAGGTCTCTCCTTATGCTTTCCTTCATACACAATCTACTGCTCCTGCTACTGCTGTAGCTGAACTCATTAAGGATGAGGTTATCGAAGATGAGACTCACATTGAACCTATTCCTGAAAAAAAGAGATTTGATGCCATTGAAGCTATTCATCCCAACACACAAAAAGCTATCCGTCAAGTCTTCAAGTATGAAGAGATGTCTGCTGTTCAAGATGCTGTTCTTTCTAAATTACCCAACAAGACCGATATGTTTGTTAAAGCAAAGACAGGTACAGGTAAAACTCTTGCTTTTTTGACAGCTGCTATCGAAACAGCCATCGAAGGACAAACTCCTCAAGATTTCAAGCACTTTGAAGGCACTTCCATCATGGTTATTTCTCCTACTCGTGAGCTCGCTAACCAAATCGCCGATGAAGCTCAAAAATTAGTAAGTGCATACCCTTTTAAGGTTCATTGTATGGTCGGTGGTGATTCCAAGAGACGTCAAATCCTCAATTTGGAACGTCGTCGTTGTGATATTGTAGTTGCTACACCTGGTCGTTTGCAAGATATGCTTTCTTCTGTACACAACTTTAAGAAGATGTGTCAGAATTTGAAGGTGCTTGTTTTGGATGAGGCAGATCAATTGTTGGATATGGGTTTCAAGGCTGAATTACAACGTATTTTGAACCAAATCCCTGAAAAGCGTCAAACTATGCTTTACTCTGCCACCATCTCTCGTGAAATTCGTGAAAATTTGGGTAAATTTGCTTTATCACCCAACTATGATTTGATTGATACCGTTGGTAAGGATGATGTAAATACCAACATTAATGTCAAGCAATCTGCTGTCGTTGCTCCTTATCAAAACCAATGTGCATTGATCCGTGATTGTCTTGAAAATCATGAAGCCGCTCAAAATGGTAAGGTTATTGTCTTTTTGCCCACCACCAAGGCCACTATGGTATATGCCAACATTTTCAAGCGTTTGATGCCTGACCGTATGGTTTATGAGATTCACTCCAAGAAGGGTCAAGATCAACGTTCTCGTATTGCTGACAAGTTCCGTAACTCCAAGAACAGTAGTATTCTTTTCACCTCAGATGTCTCTGCTCGTGGTGTAGATTACCCCGGTGTATCTCTTGTTCTTCAAGTTGGTGTACCTTCTTCTCGCGAACAATACATTCATCGTCTCGGTCGTACCGGTCGCGCTGGTCGTGAAGGTGAAGGTATCATTTTGTTGGCACCTTTTGAAAAGGCATTTTTGGAAAAGGAAGTTTCTGATCTCCCCATTCAAAACCTCGAGCCCGCTGGTCTTACTGAACAAGAGATTACTGAAACTAATGAATTAGCTCTCAAGTCTTTGACCAACATGGATGAGGATATGGTTAGAGAAGTTTATACTGCTTATTTGGGTTACTACTCTGGAAGAATGCCTATGTTAGGTCAACGTCGTTCTGCTGCATTAACTGAAGCTAATAAATTCCTCGAAGGCCTTGGTGTGACAGATGTTCCTCATTTGAGCCCTCGTTTCTTGTCTCAACTTGGTTTGAGTGATGGTAATAGCAGCCGTGGCAACAGCCGTGGTAGTGGTGGTTTCAGTCGTGGTAGCCGTAGTAATGATCGTGGTTTCAGCCGTGATAATGACCGTAGCTTCAACCGTAGCAGCAATTTCCGTGATAACAAGAGCTTTGATCGTGATAGTGATCGTGGTAGCTTCAACCGTCGTGACAGCTTCAGCAGCAATAGACGTTCTGATGATCGTGATAGTGGTTTCAAGAGCCGTGATGGTGGATACAAGAGCCGTGATAGCTATAGTAGCCGTGATAATGGCTTCAAGCGTCGTGACAGTGGCTTCAAGAGTCGTGATGATGGTTTCAAGAGCCGTGATGATGGTTTCAAGTCTCGCGATAATTTTGAACGTCGCCCAAGCTTCACTCGTCGTGAAGATTAAGTAATTACTCAATTACAACTGCTGTAATAACAAACAACATTTATATCTTATTATGAACTAGAAATCTGTAAATAATTTCAATCCTTTCCCATTTCCCTTTTATCAAATATTTTATATTATCAATAAATCTTACTTAGAGTCATAATTCATAATCTTTTTTTTTTTGCACCATTGAGCCTTTCGTTAATTACGATTGCCATCTCGTTGATTACACATTCAATGAAGTTTAATGAAATTGAAAGAGAATGTTATGCTCTGAACATTGCACATGAATCCATAAACCCATCAGGAAACTTTTCTCTATGACATGGTCTTTATCAAGCTCATAAAAAAACGATCAGGACAGCCAGTAGGTCAAAGTTAGACCTTTAACGAACATTTTCAGATAGCGAATCTGTTTGAAGATAATCTAAGTATATATCAGTACAACTCTCAATAGATAAACTAAACATTTAAATAATGATCAAAAGTATATGATTTATCGTAAAATCAAATTTATTTGAGGGCTAGTTTTACGAACTTCTTCAAATTTATTGCATAAATATTACCGATACACATCCACCAACACTCACAATTTTTGTATACAGAATTTAGGATGTACCTTAGACGCTACAGAACAGATAAATTTGTCATATTATGCTAGCTGTTCCTAAATTTATTTTATATCTCGCGGAAGACTCAAAAACAGGTAAAATCCACTGTCTTTGCCTTGAAATTGGGTCTCACTTTTCATCCCTGCTCTACTTTTTTTTTTTTCACTAAATAATACTAAACAAAAATTATATGTCAATGTACCTGAAATGTTCGAATTTAATCTGAAAACGAGTATCCAGAAATATCCTATTTTTTGCAGTTGATATAACTTTTTCGGCGCTAACGTTTCAGATTTTTACACGGATTTCACTGTTTAAAATTAAAAACTTTGATGTTTCGTATCTCTATAAAAAAATTAAGATATACTAACAAATTTTAATAATAAAACTTACTTGTTTTAAAGTAATTTATAACATGCTTCAGTATGAAGAAATTCTGAGCACTTTCATTTTTTTTTTCATTTTTTGGCATTTCTATAGTAGGCTTCAAAATATTGATTAAATTGAACGAATTTTTTTTTTTTTAATTTATGTCATTAAGCTCGTTAAGCTCTCTCGGACTCAATTTAGTTTTATTCAAAATATTGATTTTTCGTGGAGATATAATCAGAAATATGTACAAAGAGATACTTTCGTTTCTAGCTTTAATTTTTCCCCTGCATACCCTCATCCCAAATTCTGAATTTGAAAAAAAAACTGACAAAAAACTTGTTTTCTCTACGAAAAATGTAAATAGAAGGTTTAGCAATAGCTCAGTCGATAGATAATTTTTTTATGCATTATCTGCATTATTTATGTTTAAAATATGCTTATAAAAAGTAATATATATATTTAAAAGTCCTCTAAAGCTTCAATTGCATTTTGCATAAAAATTAAGCGTAAAACATTGTCTAAATTTTATTTAAATGGATACAGCATCCAGAACTGTACAAAAATCATTTAATAAGCTATTCCAACTTTGCAGTTCATGAGCTATTAAACAATTTTTCTTTTTTCATCATCATTTTTCAGTCATTTTTTCAAATCAATTTTGGAGCCCAATTATCATAGGGTAATCTAGTATAATATGACCCATTATTTTGATTATCTCGACAAAAAATTAATAGTTTTTGCTGAAATAAAAAATGCAGAGTAGTTTTTAGTTGATCCAATCTTTTAAATACAAAAAATCAATGCCTTAATTTAGATGCTTGATTTTTTACAATCAATTTTAGGCCACTTTTGGTCAATGTTTGGCCATTATACTTAAATTGTCACTACGGCCGAACTATGCTTTCCATGGGCCTAATGATCTGCACAGATGGGTAGTAGGATAACAAAATTGTGTAGATCAGGCAGCCCAGATAAGCAGAGCAACGAGATCAAGGTTTTTTAGTCAATTTACTAAAGTATAATACCAGTCATAATATAATTAATAACGAAGATAATTTGATAATTTAAAGCAGATGTGAGTTACTCTGATACAACAGAATTGCCTTATTGACGAAATATATCAATTTGAAATCTGAGATTTGAAAGAGTTCTGCCCACGTTCTTCTTTTGGAGACCAAATGGGAACAACGACAACAACCTGTTTGACAACACTAAAAGTATTGATGTCTTTGTAAATTTCTGTTTATAACACACAAAATCAACTGATTTAAAATCGTTTTTCTTTTTCCTTCCCCACACTTTCCTCGGCTCTTTCATTTATATTTAAGACTACAACAAAAAGACCAATATTTTTTATAAACGGAAATCAAGTAGCAGGTACAACTACAGCACGTGTTTTTCCTATTGTTTATTTGGAAATGGATGATTAACTGCTAATTTTTGTTAGGGCGCATTATAATATTTTTTATAATAAAAAAAAAAACATCCAAAACACCAAGACTTAGTCATTCTGTCCCATCATCTACGTTATAATCAATGCTTTTTGGTTTAAAGTCAATATCTACCTGCAGAAAAATTGGTGATTATAAAAGTATGTATAGCATTGGCTTGATTTGAATGAATGAATGAATGAATAAACTCATGTTAATTTATTTAGTTTCTAAAAAATATTTGTTTCTATTTAGTGACCAACAGCCAAGACGATAAAAACGAGATGTCGTCTTGTATACCACTACCAACTATCAAAGGTACATACACCATAATCATTACTTATTAGCTTGTTAATTGACTTTAACTAATAAACCAATTTTTATAGGAGGTCAAAATTAAAGGCGTATTCAGTTCAAAACTCTTGAAACAATTTAATTATGCTAATTTACATGGTTTATCATTTCTTGCTCATTCAATTGCTACATTTGAATTTTAATATTTCGTTTATACTGCTAATCAACTCCTCGTTCGTCCATTAGAGTTAACTCACTATCTCTGATTAGCGTATTTATAATAACGGTCCATTATCAGCTCATGGTATGATGTAAAATTACCAAAAGGGGTCGTCTAATCTCAAATTTATCTGATTCAACTGCTGATGCTAAACTAGCATCAAATTAGTTGTGTTTATTACACGCAATAAAATAAGATGTTTTATCAAGTACAATGTTGGCGTTCAATGTGTTTCAGCTAAATTGAACAGATAGAGATATGGTTCATGCAAAAGTCTATAAATGTGTGAGAGAGCTCAGATCTATGAACACAAAAAAATGATCCAAATTGTGATAATGCTTCTTCGTCGACCTGCACGAGATATTTTTGTGGCCATACCTGGTGGCTCAAATGTAATTTAGGCATTTAATTGTCAAATATACCGAACCATAATAAAGTTGGTTGATTGATGTAACGGATAATAAATGCAATGTCATTTTTGAATGGGTGAACGTAAATGTATAAAACAAAGCTTCTTACTTTGAATGAAAGTGCTACTAATTATTCTGATTAACATCAATAGGTTCAAAAAGCATACTTTAAGTGCAATCATTGATACTAAATCGCATAATTTGATATGCAGAAAACTCTTGAAGCATTTATTCTTTTTTTTTGGCAATGTTACAAATCATCGTTCAATATGATTGAATATTAATGAACCAGGAAAAATACAACTGGCAAAAAAACTCATACCCAATGTAACATCGTCGAGGTCAAGATTGATAAAAGGTGCATTCATTGTGTTGTGGAAATTGCAACATTTTGATGGATAGAAATTACAAGACCAAGATGTTGAGTTGCTTCAGAATTTTTAAACGGGTTTAAAAGCATATTGTAATGATCTGTAATTTTGGACTAATAACAAAGGTGGATAATATGCTTATAGATATTATTATTGTTATCATAAATTGGTGATCACTGGATTGATGAAGGTTGGTGTTCTTATTTGTAATTGTCGGTTTCGAGAATATTAAACAGCCAATTTTGAAGCCAATTCCATTTCTAACTCATATTAAAATGTAATTCTTATAAATATAATAGTCTTTTAAACCAAGACCTAGAAGCTCTTGGTTCTTTCTTTTACCATTAATTTTTTTAGTAATAAAGTCTACGTTCTCCATGATAAATGTTACTAGTCTTTATTATTATTCTTTCCGTAAATAAGATTGTATGTATAATGTATCCATAAACTCTCAAAGGTTTTACTACATTATTTAGTGTAATTAAAACCTTGCTAAATTGCACATTTCAACCAATGTAAAAGCAGCATTATTACAGCGCATCAACCCATAAACTAAACAAAATACAGTAGGCAATATCTAACTATCATAGAAGCCTACATTTTTCTACCAGAAAAAACCGTTTGTCATATCATACATTCATTGAAAAGTTGCAAAAGCGAGCCCGTAGAGCGCTGCCGTAATTGAGCATAGCAAGATTGAACGGCTAAGTCTCTTATACTATGGTATATTTAAGTTTTAAATAAAAAAGCGTTTTTTTTTATAACTTTTCTTATATTTAACCACGTATGATCTGAAAATTCAGTTTTTGTAGCGGACATTTTCAGGGCTCATTTTATCCTTACCAACACTCATGATTTTGATCAAAAAACAGAAAAATCAAATTTTGATGCCAAAATCAACGTTTAAATATACTACATTGTGAGAGAAAATTGTGGCCATGGCTAATACACATCTTATAAAAACTTAATATTAAATGTTAATTAATAAAAATTTGTACTTTTGTCCCAAAAACGGGTTTTTGGTTAAAGGATTTTCATGTAATATTTTGCAATAAAAAAGTTTGTTATTTTTTATTGAGCAAATAGAGCGCTAAAGTCTGTATATGTATATATTTTTTGTTTTTATAATTGGTGGTATAATTGACTCTAGATTTACAAAACTAGAAAAAAAATTTAAAAAATGTCAAAATTGATGATCTGGACAAGAATAATTTTCGAAATTAATATGCCGCTTATAAGCCTTGTAAGTCTTAAAAATAAGAGATTTTATAATACTTGAGAACTTTTTCAAGAATTTACAATGCTGTATCCACTTGATTCAAGCTTGTTACTGTAAATCTTTATACATGTTAATATTGCGTGGTAGTTTATTTGATAATGATATATTCTTACGTTATAATTTTTGCGTTAGAGGTGTTTTACATTGAGTTTTATTAGTCTTACCTCTCCAATATCGTCATAAACATAAACATGGCCATCACTGGAAGGAACCTATTGCCGCCTTCATACCACCCTCTTTTTCCCAAGCCAATTTATTTAATGCTTTACAAGAACCAACATAAGTACTTACAAATGGCTCCTCGGTATTTGAATTCAAATTCCATAAATCAAGTTGACTGGTTCCATCTACTACTACAGTAGTATCAAATGTATCATCAGCCCCCCTTATGATAAATGTCAATATCGGTTTTCGAAGATATTAAACAGCCAATTTTGAAGCCGATGTAGTAAACTACATATACCAAGTTTATTTAGTAACCCAATTGATCTTAGTCAACATCTAAGATCTAATAACTTTAAATCGCACAAAACTTTAAAATGTCAAATTGTACCACTGGTACTTCCAAACTAGGAACTAAACCATGAAGATCTTGCTTCAAGATCTTACTGCAGTGGAATTACATACTAAAAACGCTTGATAAAAATAAAACAACCTAAATTCCAAGTGTCGCTCATAAGATATGATGCCACTTCTTGAAATGTGAACAACAATAATAATAAACAAACGCTTCAATTGAACACAATAACAAACGCATGCTAAAAATATGAAATACCTTTTTTGAACCATACATGTCGTGTAGATGATAGCACCCTTGATCACGACGCAATCAATTACACAAATGACATATATATCAAAACAGGATTCTATCCAAATCAATAATGATAATAAACAAAGATATCAATTTAGTCAACTACTCATCTATATCGAAGTTGCACTATCAATATAAATAAGATTCAAGCATATAAAAATTACCCCTTAAAAATCAAGGTTACATAAAATAGATATAACAAAAATAAACAAAACAACCATTTCCCAAAAGGTCGATATTGTCACACTTGACATACAATCCCTTATGGTCAATGCTCTAAACAATTTACCCCTTAAAATATCAAATCAATAACAATGTACTCAAAACTGGAAGATTATTAAATATATATCCATTCAAGTCTGATGGTATCCAAGTTCTCCAAATCACTATAAATACCCTCATACCTTTCAATTATTTTAACTCTTCAGAAATCTTTTGTAATAAAAACTTTAGCTGATTATAATTGTATTTCTACTGCTTTTATTTTTATATTTTTTTTATTTTAGTAAGTAACATCGTCATTTACTGCACTTACTACTGTATTATTAATAGAATTAGAAAATAGTATATATATCACAAAGGCTATGGTAATCCATAAACCTTTGCTTTACTTTATATCTTAAATAAATATCAAAGAGTTATAATTGTATTCGCAACGCTTTTTTTGTTTAATTGCTATTTTTTGTAGCAGCCAATTCCATTTCTAACTCATATTAAAATATTGAAATGCAATTCTTATAAATAAGCTTTTAAACCAAGACCTAGAAGCTCCTGGTTCTTTCTTTTACCATTAATTTTTCTAGTAATAAAGCCTACATTGTCCATAATAAATGTTGTTACTAGTCTTTATTATTATTCTTTCTATAAATAAGATTGTATGTATCCATAAACTCTCAGTAATTTAGATATTTACTAGTAAATAAATAAAAGTAAAGGGGGTGTAAGAAGACAGATAAATTTACAAGGGATCACGTAATGATTTCCTTGTAGTATTTATATAAGGAATGAGGCAAGATTTTGCATAAATGAAACTGAAATGTTTGACTCATTAAACATACTTTAGCAAACTTACGTAGACGTTAAATACTTACCAAATGCTACTAGTAGTAGTATCATCTTGTTTTTATTTAATTACTGTATTATTAAAAATCAAGCTTTTCATAGCTTATAACAATGACAGTGGGATGTTTCTGATTTTAGATTGACATTTATCATAAGGGGGGCTGATGATACATTTGATACTACTGTAGTAGTAGATGGAACCAGTCAACTTGATTTATGGAATTTGAATTCAAATACCGAGGAGCCATTTGTAAGTACTTATGTTGGTTCTTGTAAAGCATTAAATAAATTGGCTTGGGAAAAAGAGGGTGGTATGAAGGCGGCAATAGGTTCCTTCCAGTGATGGCCATGTTTATGTTTATGACGATATTGGAGAGGTAAGACTAATAAAACTCAATGTAAAACACCTCTAACGCAAAAATTATAACGTAAGAATATATCATTATCAAATAAACTACCACGCAATATTAACATGTATAAAGATTTACAGTAACAAGCTTGAATCAAGTGGATACAGCATTGTAAATTCTTGAAAAAGTTCTCAAGTATTATAAAATCTCTTATTTTTAAGACTTACAAGGCTTATAAGCGGCATATTAATTTCGAAAATTATTCTTGTCCAGATCATCAATTTTGACATTTTTTAAATTTTTTTTCTAGTTTTGTAAATCTAGAGTCAATTATACCACCAATTATAAAAACAAAAAATATATACATATACAGACTTTAGCGCTCTATTTGCTCAATAAAAAATAACAAACTTTTTTATTGCAAAATATTACATGAAAATCCTTTAACCAAAAACCCGTTTTTGGGACAAAAGTACAAATTTTTATTAATTAACATTTAATATTAAGTTTTTATAAGATGTGTATTAGCCATGGCCACAATTTTCTCTCACAATGTAGTATATTTAAACGTTGATTTTGGCATCAAAATTTGATTTTTCTGTTTTTTGATCAAAATCATGAGTGTTGGTAAGGATAAAATGAGCCCTGAAAATGTCCGCTACAAAAACTGAATTTTCAGATCATACGTGGTTAAATATAAGAAAAGTTATAAAAAAAAACGCTTTTTTATTTAAAACTTAAATATACCATAGTATAAGAGACTTAGCCGTTCAATCTTGCTATGCTCAATTACGGCAGCGCTCTACGGGCTCGCTTTTGCAACTTTTCAATGAATGTATGATATGACAAACGGTTTTTTCTGGTAGAAAAATGTAGGCTTCTATGATAGTTAGATATTGCCTACTGTATTTTGTTTAGTTTATGGGTTGATGCGCTGTAATAATGCTGCTTTTACATTGGCTGAAATGTGCAATTTAGCAAGGTTTTAATTGCACTAAATAATGTAAAGCCTTGAAAATCCTTTTCTAAGTGTGTGTTTCTCTCTTTTTGTTTTTATATTCGTCCAAAGATACAGTATATTCATCGTTTGATAAATCATATCAGACTATCAAGTCGGTATTATTTTTTTCTATCTGAATACGCATGCTAACATAAGGGACTAATGTTTTTAATATAGGTAGCAGTCTATATTAGAGACTGATATTTTCATTTAACCGCATTCCAAGATCAAATATCATTATTTACTAATGTATTGTTGGATGTATTTCTTGATTACCAGATCAAATCGAAGGCAATGATATTTACCTATATCTACTCAATGAAAAGCTAGAACTGGTTACAAACCCACGACATGTTCCAAAAAAGTGGTGATAAAATTTCAAATGATATAGAAACACAAAAAAAAAAAAAAAGAATAATCTAATGTATTGTATAATAACCATAGTTTTGATCGTAGCTATACTTGAAAATAAATCTTTTTGCAACTGATAACCGTAAACTAAAATAATAAGTTTAAAGAAGGTTAATTTGTTTATGTTTTATGTGTGATAAAGTAACATCTATAATCTTAGATTTGGATTGTATATAAATTTAAGCAGTAAGCGTTATATATTTAAGTTTATGCTCAAGCAAAAACCATTGTTGCTGTAAACATTATAGCTATAAACACATTTACAAATGATGATGATCATAAATATATTGGCTGTTGCCTGTATTGCTCTACTTCAACAACGTATTAAATTGTAGTATTGTCTATAATCTATATTAATAAAAGAAAATGTAATTTAAAAACCCATTCCAGTAGAAAATGCAATAGAGTTTTGAGAACGGCACGATGCTCATGGTCAGATTTTATTATTATGCATAAATAGGGATAATGATATGCTTATGGGCAATTCTACTATTATGCACACATGGGATTAATGTTATGCACGTGGGCAGAATCTATAATACTGGATATACAGGCTTTCTGTTGTGCTCGTGTGCAATTTCTTTTGTTGTGCCCATCTGCATCTTGTTATCTTTTTAGCCATATTCGGTGGGCACAACGAAATCATCTTGTGCAGCACAGTTCGGCCGTAGTGCGACCCACAGCTTGCTTTCTCGTTGAAATATTGAGCAACAAAAACGGGGCATTTTAGCAGGACATTGTCAAATCTATATATTTAAAGAATTCATACTAGTTCAAAATGTATTTTAATTATAAAATATTGATTACTGTATTTAACTGCAACATGATAGATAGATTTTCTCATTTTTATATCAGTTGTATATCAGCAAAATGGATTGCGTTGATTATGAACTGACCCAATTTCTTTTGGAGTGTGAAAAAAAAAATCTCAAAAATTGACGTGAGTGTAATGTTTGTGTGCATGATTGAAGATTATGCGTTCAAAATCACTAGCATCTGATTTGATACGATGTACAAAGTAACCGCATCTAGAAATGGCATGTATCATTTACAACATAACTGTATTGATCCTCCTGTATATATACATTTCATCTGTTATTTATACAATGCCTCCTGGTATATATTTTAATTCCTGATCAGAGAAGGAAGTTCACACGTCATTTATAGTTATATA